>CM046658.1:11925061-12525061 GCA_025594165.1 Tamias sibiricus | reverse complement strand
TTCAAAACCCTAGCCAGGCGCGGTGGCGCACACCTGTAATCCCAGAACTTGGGAGGCTGAGGCAGGAGGATTGCAAGTTCAAAGCCAGCCTCAGCAATGGCGAGGCACTTAGCATCTCAGTGAGACCCTGTCTCTAATAAAATACAAAAAAAGGGCTGGGAATGTGGCCCAGTGGTTGAGTGCCCCTGAGTTCAATACCCGGTACCAAAAAAAAAAAAAGCATTTCAAAAACTTCTCTTAAGAAAGGATCTGAAAAACTGAAAAGAAAAAGAAAGGATCTGAACTAACATTGGGGTATTAATGATTGTTGAAAAAATGATGGCTCTTAGGTTACTTGTATTTTAATAGGGGATAAATGTGTCAATCATAGGTTACAGATTTCTAGGTTTCAGGGAACTTGGGGAAGGTAAATTTTCCCAAGAACCTTCTGGATTTAACAAGCTTACTTCACTGACTGTTCCTGAGAAGGGTTTTGTTGATCTATTATTGATACACCTAGTTCATACCTACCTTCATATTCAATTGTACTTTTCTTCTTTCTCTTCCAGAAACATTTGATTCTTCACACACACAAAAATCTTGCGTGTCCTTCTTGGAACACCACATCATAGTTATGATAGAATAATCAAGGCCAAGATTATAAAGAACCAGCTTTAAAGGTACAAAGTGCATACAGAACACTCTGACAGTGGACACTGCCAGTATTGTTGGAACACTGGTCCACTCAACATAAGAAGTAACAGAAACCATATTAGGCATAGAACATTATGGATATCTTCAACAATAATTAACACCTGCTACATGATGAACATTGTCCTAGGTACTAGTAGTACGACAGGGAACAACTGTCTATTCATGTGGAACTTACATGCTAGTAGGAGGTGATGGACAAAGAACATAAAAATGTGTCAGGTGGTGATTAAGTGCCATATACCAGGGGGAAAGCCAGCAGTGAAAGGGAGCATGGAGGTGGGTTGACAAATGGAGGCAGTGGAGTAGTTGCTACTTGGTACAGGGTGGTCAGGGAAGGGCTCCCTTATAAAATAACATGCAAGCCAGGCACAGTGGTTCGTGCCTGTAATCCAAGCAACTCAGGAGGCTGAGATAGGAGAATGGTAAGACCCTCAGCAATTTGGCAGTATTCTGTCCCAAAAAATAAAAAGGGCTGGGGATTTAGCTCAGTGATAGGGTGCCCCTGGGTTCAATCCCCAGTACCATAAATAAACGAGTAACATTCAAGCAGGTGAGTGAAGGAATAAGACGTGGACGTCTGGGAAGATATTCAACGCAGGTAAAAGTGAATGCAGAGACCAAATCGTGTTTGCCCTGTTTGAGAAACAGCATCAAAGATAGCATTTCTGAGATGAATGAATTAAAAGGTGAGTGGAGTGGATAGGAGTCTGTGGGATCAGATTACGTGTAAGTAATTGTAAGAACCCTGACTTTTACTGACTGAAATAGAAGCCACTGGAGAGGGTTTGTTGTTTTGTTTTGTTTTCTTGTGCTGAGGATCAAACCCAGAGCATGCTAAGCAATGCTGTACGACTGAGCTACATCTCCAGCCTTTTCTGGAGGGTTTTGTGTGTGTGTTGTGTGTGTGTGTGTGTGTTTACCGGGGATTGAACTCAGGGGCACTCGACCCCTGGGTCACATCCCCAGCCCTTTTTTGTATTTTATTTAGAGACAGGGTCTCACTGAGTTGCTAAGTGCCTCGCCATTGCTGAGGCTGGCTTTGAACTCACGATCCTCCTGCCTCAGCCTCCCAAAGTGCTGGGATTACAGGCGTTTTCTGGAGGGTTTTGAGCAGAAAAGTGATATGATGTGGCTCGTGTACTAAAAAAGATCCATTGGGGGATGGGGGTGTAGCTCAGTGGTAGAGCATGGGCTTTGCATGGGAAAAGCCCTTGGTTCATTAACCAGCAACACCCCCCCTCAAAAAAAAAAAAAAAAAAAAAAAAAAAAAAAAAAAAAAAAAAGCTTAAACCCGGCGCCACTGTGCCAGCCTGTAATCCCAGCTACTTGGGAGGCTGAGGGAGGAGGATCACAAAGTCTAGTTCAGCCTCTGCAATTTAGGGAGACACTCTCTCAAGAGAAACAATAAAAAGGGCTGGAGATGTCCCTCAGTGGTAGAGCACCCCTGGGTTCAATCGCCAGTACTGAAACACCAAGCATACTCCTCTTGCTCCAGGTGCATCTCTCTTCAGAGCTGAGTAAACACTGCCCAACTCATTATCTTTAACTTCCACCCCTAGTCTTTTTTTTTTTTAATATTTATTTATTTACTTTAGTTGTACACAATGCAATGCACTTATGTTTACGTGGTGCTGAGGATCGAACCCGGGCCGCGCACGTGCAAGGCGAGCGCTCTGCCGCTGAGCCACAACCCCAGCCCTCCACCCCTAGTCTTGAAACATCGCATCACCTAACATTTGCTGGCCTTGAACCTGTTGGTCAGAACTTCCTCTATTCCTAGAGGAAGCCTCTAACATGCTTTTTTTTTTTTTTTTTAGCTGGGGATTGGGCCCAGGAGTGCCCATTGAGCTACATCCTCAGCCCTTTCTATTCTTTAACTTTTAGAAAGTGTCTCATTAAGTTGCTTAGGGCCTCACTAAATTGCTGAGGTTGTCCTTGAACTTGAGATCCTCCTGCCTCAGCCTCCTCAAGCTCTGGGAGAACAGGAGGGCGCCGTGCGCCTGGCAGACGTCAAGTCTCATTCAGAGGAAATGCTCCTCCAGGCCAATTCAGCACCTTTTCACGCTGAGCCACGGCCGGCGCATAGAGAGCTCGGTTGCCATGGCTGCTTCTTCGGTCCGGTCAGCCAAGGCCTGGACTCTGTACCGTGACAGGGCGAAACTCCACCAGGCACCTTCTCTAACAGGACCTCCGCAATCGCGCCTGGCGAGAGCTTTGCGGTGCCGCCTCACGTGACCGCGGCGCCCTCTCCTAGTGGACAGCGGTGTCTGCTCACGTGACGCGCCCTAGCCAATGCCTGGCCTCTGCGCACCTGGCTCCTGGTTGCTAGGCGACCTGGTCGCGGCTGCGGACTTCTTGCGGGCTGCGAGCCGGGAAGTTTTCAGTGGCTGCAGAAGCGCCTCGTGGCTGTCGCTTTCGCTCCCGTGGGACTCCCGGGTGGCAGCCCCCTTCCAGGCTTGCACCCAGGCTTCCCGCCTCCGCGTCAGGCGGGCACTGGATCCTGGAGGCTGACGCGGCGGCCTGGGTGCTGCAGGGGGCGGGCTAGCCAGAGTCCACCCTGGGCCAGCTCAGCTCCAGGGAACGGGTCTCAGTCCATGTCCGGCAGGGACTTGGCATAGGTAGTGGTGGCCGAAGTGCTAGGACCTGGCAGTAGCGCCAGGCGTGGCTTCCTGCGGCTTCCTTGCTGTGCAGGCCAGGGCTCTTGCCTGGGCTAGAGGAAATGCGCAATGGGGACTCTGCACAAAGCTTGGATTGAAAAGGGGGGTAGGACAAAAAAAAAAAAAAAAAAAAAAAAAAAAAACTTGAACCCAGGGGTATAGCTCAGGAGTAGAGTATTTGCTTAACATGTACAAGGCCCTGGGCTCCATCCCCATCACCGCAAAAATGAATAAAAATGAAAATAGAATTCAAAGCATCAGATAAGGGCAAACCTACATTTCTTTTCTTTCTTTTTTATTTGTTCTTTTTAGACATACATTAGAGTGTGTTTTGACATATTATGCACATACACGGGGTATAAATTCCCATTCTTGTTGTACATGGTGCGGAGTTACTGGTTACACTTGTCACGTATTCCTATATGAACATAGGAAAGTTATGGGATTCATTCCACTGTCTTTCCTATTACCATCCCCTCTCCCTTCCCTTCGTTCCCCTTTGTCTAATCCAGCCAGCTTGCTTCTATTCTCTGTTCCCACCCCTTATTGTGTGTTAGCGTCCATATATCAGAACATTCGGCCTTTGGTTTTTTGGGGATTGGCTTATTTCACTTAGCATGATAGTCTCCAGTTCCATCCATGTACGAGCAAATGTCATAATTTCGTTATTCTTTTTGGTGGCTGAGTAATATTCCATTGTGCATATATACCACATTTCTTTATCCACTCGTCTGTTGAAGGGCACCTAGGTTGGTTCCATAGCTTAGCTATTGTGAATTGAGCAGCTATGAACACTGATGTGGCTGTGCCACTATAGTATGCTGATTTTAAGTCCTTTGGATATATGCTGAGGAGTGGGATAACTGTGCCAAATAGTTATGGTAACTTTCCTTTTTAAAAAAATATTTATTTATTTACTTTAGTTGTACACAATGCAATGCATTTATGTTTACGTGGTGCTGAGGATCGAACCCGGTCCGTGCACGTGCGAGGCCAGTGCTCTGCCACTGAGCCAAAACCCCAGCCCCATAGTTATGGTAACTTTCAAACTTACGTTTCTGAATACAAAGATGGAGCAGTGAAGGTTAGCACACTTTTGTCCTATTTACAAGAGAAGAAATTTCTCAAATTATATAGGAAAAATTTGGATATCCAGGAACCCAATGTAATGATTTATAGGCTTGATGGGCTTTCATTTATGTAAAAGTTTATGAAAACAATCATATTGAAATTAGGAAATTCGAATGTCTCAAGTAAACTTTGACTCAGATAAAGAACTGTGGTTTTCTTACAGTTTGTTGTGCTTGGGGTTCATTGAATTGCTTGGATCGCTGAGGTTTTCCTTTTCATTAAGTTTGGGAAAAATTTGAGGTCTCCAAGTGCACTTGCATTAGGCCACTTGATCTGACCCAAAATTCAATGATGCTTTCTTCTCCCGCCCCCCCTCTTTCTTTTGTCACTCACTAACTCTTGGTAACTTCTATTACTGGGTTTTTCAAGCTTAGTAATTTCATTTCTGTGTGTGATGGGGTCTCTCCTGGGGCCTCACACATGCTAGCAAGAGCTCTATCTCTGAGCCACATCTCAGTCAATCTTACTAATTTTTTTTTTTTTTTTTTTTTTTTTTTTGGTACCGGGGATTGAACTCAGGGGCACTCGACCACTGGGCCACATCCCCAGCCCTTTTTTGTATTTTATTAGAGACAGGGTCTCACTGAGTTGCTAAGTGCCTCGCCATTGCTGAGGCTGGCTTTGAACTTGCGATCCTCCTGCCTCAGCCTCCCAAGTGCTGGGATTACAGGCGTGCGCCACCGCGCCCAGCCTTACTAATTTTTGTTCTGTTTGTTTTTTCTTTTTGGTTGTGGAGTTGAACCCAGGGTTTTGCATTTGCTAAGCACAGACTCTACCGATTCCCAGCCCAAACTTACAATTTTTTTTGGCAGTGTTTAACCTACCTTTAATCCTATCTCTTGTGGTTTCAGACATTATAGTTTTCATCTCTAGAAGTTAAATTTTATCTCTCATGTCTCTATTTAACATTTGGAACATGGAATATAGTTATGGTAACTTTCAATGTCATTGATGCTAATTCTAACATCTGTGTCACTTCCAGGTCTCTCTCTCTCTCTCTCTCTCTCTCTCTCTCTCTGGCACCACGAATTGAACTCAGGGGAGCTTAACAACTGAGCCACATCCCCAGCTCTTTTTTACTTTTTATTTTGAGACAGGGTCTCACTAAATTGCTTAGGGCCTCACTAAGTTGCTGAGGCTGGCTTTGAACTTTGGAAACTCCTGCCTTAGCCTCCTGAGCTGCTGGGATTACAGGGAGTTCTGGGTCAGTTTTAATTGATTGCTTTGTCTCTTCATCATGGGTCATATTTTCCTATCTCTTTGCTTGCCTGGTCATTTTTTATTAGTTGCCAGATATTGTGAATTTTGAGTTGTTTGGTCCTGGGTATTGTTGTATTCCCATAGATCTTCTTGAGTCTTGTTTAGGGATGCTATTAAGTTACTTGGGAATTTTTTTATTCTTTTGAGTCTTTCTTTTAAGATTTGTTAGGCAGAACCAAAGCAATCCAAATTATTTTCCTGAGGAAGACCTTCATAAGTACTTTTCCCAATGCCCCATAAATTATGGGATTTTTCCAGTCTAGCTGGTAGTAATAGGTGTGATCAACAGACACCCTTCCCTCTAATCCTATTACATAGTTCTCCTCCTCCTCCTTCCACTCCTCCTCCTCCTCCTCCTTCCTCTTTTGCATGGTTCTTCTTCTATTTTCCAGTGTTGGGATTGATCCCAGGACGTTGTGCGTGCCAAGCTCTTTTTTTCCCACTGAGCTACACCCCCGGCCCCACAGTAGCTCTTTCCCACACTTCAGGTAGCTTGCTTGCTTCCTTCCTGCCTCTCTTTGTTTTCTTTCTCCGGATCTTGCCATGTTGCCCAGGCAGGCCTTGAACCCCAAGGTTCAAGTGATCCTCTTGCCTCAGACTCCTGAGTAGCTGGGATTGCAGGTGTGCACCACCACGCCTGCCCAAGTAGCTTTGTTTGTTTGTTTGTTTTGGTACCAGGGATTGAACTCAGGGGCACTCGACCACTGGGCCACATCCTCAGCCCTTTTTTTTTTTTTTTTTTAAATATCTATTTATTTGCTTTAGTTGTACACAATGCAATGCATTTATGTTTACGTGGTGCTAAGGATCGAACCCAGGCCGTGCACGTGCTAGGCGAGCGCTCTGCCACTGAGCCACCACCCCAGCCCCAGCCCTTTTTTTGTATTTGATTAGAGACAGGGTCTCACTGAGTTGCCAAGTGCCTCGCCATTGCTGAGGCTGGCTTTGAACTCGCGATCCTCCTGCCTCAGCCTCCCAAGTGCTGGGATTATAGGCGTGCGCCACCATGCCCAGGCCAAGTAGTTTTCTTACACAGGTCCCGAGCTTGGTCTGCTGAATTCTAGAAGTGCGGCCTTTACTGGCCTCTGGGGTTCTCTCCGGGCCTCTTCCTCTCTGATGCTCTAGCTGCCTCCGCCTCCTTGGACTCTCAGCTCTGCTCAGCTCAGGGATTCTACTGAGTTCGGCCTCAGTTTTCCTTCTCTGCACGGTAGCCTGGAAATTCTCAAGGCAGTGAACTGGGACAATAATAGCACTCATCTTATTTGTTGTCCAATTTTCAAACATTACTTTCCTTTGTGGCCCAATGTCCACTGGGTCTTAAAAACTTTTTTTACTTTTCTTTCCTTTTTTTGGTCCATCTTTTCTTTGTTCTAGACAGCAACGTAAATAAAGTCTGTTTCTTTGTCTCTATTTCTGGAAGCAGAAGTCCGAATATCTTGCCCATCTGCAACACCTTGACCACCTCAAATCACTGCATATTGAAACTTCATTTTTTGTTTAGTGTGTCTTTACTTTATTTTATTGTTTTGTGGAACTGGGGATGGAACCCATGCTAGACAGGTGTTCTACCACTAAGCTACATTGCCAGTCTGGTTTTTATTTTGTTTTGCGACAGGATCTTGTTAAGTCACCCAGGCTGGCCTCTAACTTGAGATTCTCCTGCCTTAGCCTCCTGAGTAGCTGGGATTATAGGTGTGTACCACTGCACCAGGCTGAAACTCTTTTTCATATTAGATTACATGCTGTTGAATTTATAGCCAGTTACTTCCAGGGGAAGAAAGCTTTCATCCTGCTTTCTACCCCTAGCAGACTTAACCAATGCCTGGCACTTGGCTCATGCCCAGTGAGAACTGGAGTAGATGGATAAACTATTTTGAGCAAACAGCTGTTGATGAGCTTATGGTGTTTTCTTCCAACATTTGCTGATGGGCTTTTGCAATCTTCTTCTTGCCTGCCAGCAGGAAAATGGAAGCCAGGCAAAATGGAAATTTCTGACATTTGTTATTCATGATCGTAATTATTGACAAAAATGTATCCTTTAAGGGCTGGGCCTGTAGCTCCGTGGTAGAGCATTTGCCTACCATGTGCCAAGAAAACCCTGAATCTGACCCCAGCACCAACCCAAAAAAAACAAAAACAACAACAAACAAAAAAACAAAAAAACCCAACTCAACCAAAAACTGCTTCATTTTAGCCTGGTGCTGTCGCAGCTCCTCAGGAGGCTGAGGCGGGAGGATCACTTGAGCCCAGAAATTCAAGGCCAGCCTGGGCAACATAGCAGATACAGGTCTACGAAAACAGCTCCAAAACAATTTTTTTTTGTTGTTTTTTTTTCCAAAACAATTTTGATGGTAGTGTTGGGAAAGGTGTAAACACAGAGGATCCTTTTGTCCCCTTCTTATTCAGTAAGTGATGAGACTCATTTTCTACCGTCACTCTGACCTAAACCAAACAGGTAAGGCTATTTCTAATTATCCTGGTACAATGACATCATTGTCTTAGAATTTCAGTTTCTTATCAAATATAAATATTTTACAGGGTAAACGGAAGTACAAATGAAAGTATGCCAAGTGTCATATTCAGGAAGAAATTGAGATGTAAAAGCAAGTCATAAAAAAGAACATATATTTTATGTTATTGATTTGTTATACCACATGACACATTGTCTCATACATGTTTTGTTTGTGGGAGATCTCTATCTATACTTCAAGCATTCTTATCCTAAAGCACATAGAGTGATGTTTTTCTCCTTTTAGTTGCTTAGCACACGTTGGCTTACGGATGCATGCATTTTGTCTAAAACACAGCTTCCCGTGTGTCCCTAAGCTTTGTGCTACTTTAGAACCTCAGTTTTAAGTTGTAGTCCCTTTAGTCATCAATTATTGAGTATTCAGTCTTACTTGAGTCAGATCTATTTAGCCAGAGCATATAGTTTATTTATTTATTTATTTATTAAATATCTATTTATTTGCTTTAGTTGTACACAAGGAGTTTATTTTTACATGGTGCTGAGGATCGAACCCGGGCCGTGCATATGCTAGGTGAGCGCTCTACCACTGAGCCACAACCCCAGCCCAATATAGTTTAAAATTAACAATCTTCCCTTGCGTTTGTCTAATGCCTTTCTCTCTGAGGATCAGGTTGATGGTGACAGTATGTCATCACTGGGCAGACAGGAAGGGTAAGTGGCAGTTCTCACTTTGCAGACAAGAGGAGCTACTCAGAAGTAGCTAACTTTGGTGGGTGTGGTGGTGCATGCCTGTAATCCCAGCCACTTGGAAGGCTGAGGCAGGAGGATCCCAAGTTTGAGGCCAGCCTCAGCAACTTATTAAGGCCATGTCTCAATAAGCTCAGTGGTAGAGCACACCTGGGTCCAATCCCTAGTACCAAGAGAGGGGGCAGGTGGAAGCAGCAACTAAAGTCCTTATAGTCGCGGAGTGCCATCTAAAGCAAATGTATCTGAGACTGGCTGGAGCTTGGAAAAAAAACCTGTGTTTTCTTTAAGAAAACTTTAAGAGTAGGGTGCAGCAGTGCACACCCGTAATCTTAGGGGCTTGGGAGGCTGAGGCAAGAAGAGAGCCTGGGCAATTTAGAGAGACCCTGTCTCAAATTTAAAAATAAAAAGGTCTGGGGATGTTGATCAGTGGTTAAGTGCCCTGGATTCTGTCCCTGGTACAAAACAAAACAACAACAACAAAAACCCAAAAACAAAACAATAATTAATGAAGGAAAGGTAAGCCTAACTATAGCACAAGCAATCAAAAATAATTAATTGGCCAGGCGCGGTGGCGCATGCCTGTAATCCCAGCACTTTGGGAGGCTGAGGCAGGAGGATTGCGAGTTCAAAGCCAGCCTCAGCAATGGCGAGGCACTTAGCAACTCAGTGAGACCCTGTCTCTAAATAAAATACAAAAAAGGGCTGGGGATGTGTCCCAGTGGTCGAGTGCCCCTGAGTTCAATCCCCGGTACCACAAAAGAAATTAATTAAAATAAAATATTTAAAAAAAAACTTTAAGCGGTGCAAAGATTACATCAAGGCAGCCTATTTCATAATAAAACTATTGCGGTCTCAGGATGAAGTCAGATGACTCAGTTATTTTTCTGGATGGTTTGAGAGGCATCAGCCTTTAGGGTCTCTCTATAGTTACCTTGTTAACATAATCTCAGGTGGCAGTTGAAAGGGACAGATGTAAATTGTCATAACTGTGATATAAACTGTTACCTGATGATTGAGTGAGGGAGCGCTCTATCCACTGTCTGAATTCTGCTCTTCCTCTCTGTTAGCGATCAAGCAAGAGGTTTTCTGGGCCCTCTCCTGGCTTGACTCTGAAACTGCATAACAGGGATGCTTTCTCCCCTACAGGGATCGGTCTTTAGATAAATCCATGTTCTTCCCTCCCTTTTTCTTGCTCTAGGAGGCTTATTTTATTTTATTATTTTTATTTATTTATTTTTTGTACTAGGGATAGAATCTCAGGGAGCTTAACGCTGAGCCACATCCCCAGCCCCTTTTTATTTTGAGACAGGGTCTTGCTAAGTTGCTGAATCTGGCCTCTAACCTGGATCCTCCTGCCTCAGCCTCCTGGGTGGCTGGGTTTATAGGCACACGCCTGTAAATGAATGGCAGGAGGCTCATTTTAGACTAGAGGGATAGGGACAGCCAATTACTTAGTATCTGGAGAAAAGTGGTGAGATTAATTTGGTTTCAGATGTTCATTGGACAAGCTGAACAGACTGAATAACCAATCACATGTTCAAATAATACGTACTAATCACTATTCTCTCTCTCTCTCTCTCTCTCTCTCTCTCTCTCTTTTCTTGGTACTGGGGGTTGAACTCAGGGGAACTCAACCACTGAGTCACATCCCCAGCCCTATTTTGTTTTTTTTTTTTTTTTTTTTTTTTTTTTTGTGGCACTGGGGATTCAACTCAGGGGCACTCGACCACTGGGCCACATCCCCAGCCCTTTTTTGTATTTTATTTAGAGACAGGGTCTCACTGAGTTGCCAAGTGCCTCTCCATTGCTGAGGCTGGCTTTGAACTCGCGATCCTCCTGCCTCAGCCTCCCAAGTGCTGGGATTACAGGCGTGCGCCACCGCGCCCGGCTCCTATTTTGTATTTTATTTAGAGACAGGGTCTCACCAAGTTGCTTGCTCCTTGCTGTTGCCGAGACTGGCTTTGAACTCGAGAGCCTCCTGCCTCAGCCTCTGAGCAGTTGGGATTACAGGTGTGTGCCCCCACAGCCGGCTCACACTGCATTCTATATTAGCAATGGTATTGTTGGAGATAACTCCACGTGAGTTTGTGAACTATACCATGAGATGTTGTTGAGTGTATACCCTTATAGGCAAAATAAACAGATTTGAATCCTGGGCCTCACATGCTAGGTAAACACTCTACCACTGATATACATCCCCAGCCCTTCTTTAAAAATTTTTATTTTAGCCAGGTGTGGTAGCACATGCCTGTAATCCCAGCAGCTACAGAGGCCAAGGTAGGTAGATCACAAGTTCATGGCCAGCCTTGGCAATTTAGCAAGACTCTATCTCAAAATAAAAAATAAAAAAGGACTGTGGATGTAGTTCAGTGGTAAAGTGCCTCTGGGCTCAATTCTCAGTACCAATATGTGCATAAATTTAAACAAATAAATAAATAACTTTGGGACAAGTTCTGAGTTTCCCAGCTGGCCTCAAACTTATGATCCTCCTGCCTCGGCCTCTTTTTTTTTTCTTTTTTGGTGGTGCTAGGGATTGAATTTGGGGCCTCACACATGCTGGGCATTACCTCAGCCTCTTCAGTCCCTGGGATTATCAGGTGTGTGCCACTGTGGCTGGCTGGATTTGGACACACTTTGATGTAACAGATTCTTTGCTTGGTCAAACTTTATTCAGGTTTCTGATTCTTCTTCTGGGCCTTGTTGTGCATTTCCTTACAAAATTAAGTTTTAGTGAAGAACCTACCAAGTCAGTTTATCAAGAACTCCATACTGTGAATATCTGATCATTCTCAGTATCTGATCAATTCCTGCAGGTGAAGTCTGGTCACCCTGGCCTGTCTTCAGTGAACATCCTGGTAGGTCGGGTTAGCCAGGACACTCTTTACCCTTGATGTTTCCTCTTGGTCATTCTCCATCGACTGGCCCCCCCCACACCCAGCTCCTTGGTTATAGCCACTCGCCATGCTGTATTGACTGCAGCCTAATCTTTCACCCCCTCTGCAGAACCCTGTTGCAGCAGTTCCCATTGTAAGGATTCTGGTTGTGGAAATGTACAAGGCAGCATTCTTCTGGTGACCAAACTCTCAGGGGACAGGGGTGAGGGTAACAGGCGCCCTGTTTCCCATGGTTGGAATATTCTGCAGTTTCTTCCAGGAACTAGTAAGATGACTAATACATGCTCAATGCCTAGCTGCTATGGTAATGTCCTTCATGAGGAGGCTCTGTGCTAGAGTCTTATCAGCCTCGACCTTAATCTCAGATACTCAGCTTTTTATATATATATAAAACAGAAAAAAAATACAACTAAACATACAACTAAAACATAAAATATATATATTTATATATATATATATAAAATATATTTTTTTATGTTTTAGTTGTAGTTGGACACAATACCTTTATTTATTTATTTATTTTTACATGGTGCTGAGGATCGAATCCAGGGCCACGCATGTGCTAGGCGAGCACTCTACCACTGAGCCACAACCTCAGCCCTCAGACACTCAGCTTTTGGGAATAAAGAAACTCTCTTGTTAGACAACACAATTATGTCACTGTGCCCTAACCTGCCCGCCTAACAGTAACTTTATACAATGAACAATATGTACCAATATGCGAACTAATATAACCTATGGATATAAATAAAGCTGGCTGCTCAGATGAGCAGCCCTTATACTTTGCCCCTGCACCTTGCTTCTGTTTCATATATATATATATATATATATATATATATATATATATATATATATAAAATAATGTAATATATAAATATTATATATAAAATATATAATATAAAAATAAATCAAAATTATATATATAACATTTTTAGTTGTAGATGGACATAATACCTTTATTTTTTATTTTTATTTTTATGTGGTGCTGAGGATCGAACCCAGTGCCTTCCACATGCAAGGTGCACGTGCTCCCACTGAGCTGTAACCCCAGCCCATCTCCTTTTGTTTTTCTTTACACCCCCTACCCATTTCAGCAATCCCAAATGAAGTCTTCCTTCCTGTGCTTTAGCAAGTACGATTGAATATGAATGTATTCCAAACAGCATGGTTTGGTTGTGGTTCATCCCTAAAGTGTCCAGTGGCCATGTCAGAGGTGGCAGAAACTTTAAGAGATGGGGGTGTATTGGGAGGTTATTCGGTCATTTGGGGTCACCATGGGAAGGGATTAATGTAGTTCTGAGGAGACCCAGTTTGTTTTCAAGAGAGTAGGTTGTTATAAAAAGAGCCAGACTGCTTCTGGCTTCTTGTCCTACCATTGTGATAGCATCCCCTGTGGAGCCTTCACCAAGGGCCTAACCAACGGGGCTGCCCAAGCTTGGTCTCTCAGCCTCCAAAACTGTGAGCTGAGTAAGTTTCCTTGTAAGTTGCCAGCTTCAGGCATTTTGATATGGCAAGAGAAAATGGACTAATACACTAAACATGATTTAAAAAAATATCAATTTTAGCTGGGCGTGGTGGTGCATACCTGTAATCCCAGCACTTGGGAGGCTGAGGCAGGAGGATCGTGAGTTCAAAGCCAGCCTCAGCCATGGTGAGGCACTTAGCAACTCAGTGAGACCCTGTCTCTAATAAAATACAAAAAAAGGGCTGGGGATGTGGCCCCTGAGTTTAATCTCCAGTACCAAAAAAAAAAAAGTCAATTTTTTGGCTGAGGGTGTAGCTCAGTGGTAGAGCACTTGCATAGCAAGCTCAAGGCCCTGTGTTCAATCCCTGGGATCCCAAAAAGCAAAAAAAAAAAAATGAAAAAAAAATCTATTTTTATTTAGGCCAGTAATAAAGAAGGTGAAGGTGAGTGTTGATAGAACAGGGTGAGTAGAGTGTCACAGAGACCCCCAGCCAGGCATCTTGCTAGAGATGCTGCAGGGTCGTTTCTGAGCTTCCACAAGCGCAGACAAGTTCCAAGTGTTGCAGAACCTCGTGTCATTCACCAGGTCACAGGGAATCCACGTGGGCTGCTGAATCCGGCACAGTGTTCCCCCAACTGGTGGCTGTCAGAGATTCTCGGCTAAAGTCAAGCCGTCACCTCGGAGCTGTTCTCCACAGCTCTAGAACTGCTCAGCTGCGCGCTCTCTCACAAAACATTTACTACTTGGTTTTCACGACTTATTGCCCTTAGAGGCTGCCTCTAATCCTAGCGACTCTGGAGGCTGAGGGTGGAAGATCAAAAGTTCAAAGCCAGCCTCAGCAGTTTAGTGAGGCACTGAAGAACTCAGTGAGACCCTGTCTCTAGATAAAGTACAAAAAAGGGCTGGGGATGTGGCTCAGTGGTACAGTGCTTGCCCAGGATGCTCAGGGCCTT
Organism: Tamias sibiricus; assembly: GCA_025594165.1. Taxonomy (NCBI): domain Eukaryota; kingdom Metazoa; phylum Chordata; class Mammalia; order Rodentia; family Sciuridae; genus Tamias; species Tamias sibiricus. Next base: position 12,510,790 of record CM046658.1, on the reverse strand, counting down.
GGATTTGATCACCAGCACAGCTCCCCACTCCACCCGTAAATAAAGGAGAAACTTATAAAAGTTGAATTTCATATTTTTCTTTGAATCAATGTATAATTGAAATATCTAGTGATAACATTAATGATTTTGAATCCAAATTGTTATATGTCAAACATCTCAAAATGATAACAAATCTCTGATTTGAAGACACATTCTTTCAAGGTTGATTCCTCTTGGCATGTAGTGATAGTCACTGTTCATGGCCAGCTGGCATCTGTTCTGATTGCTCAATGTCTGTGCCATCTCAAATGGCACCTGTGGAAAGGAAGGAGGGAGTCTGTGCAGTAGTGAATGATGGAATAGGTTACAGTCATGGTCATCAAGTGCCTGGCACATAATGGGCACTCAACAAATACTTGTGAGATGAATGAAAGAAAAGTAAGGAGAGGCTGGGGTTGTGGCTCAGCGGCAGAGCGCTTGCCTAGCACGTGTGCACACCATGTAAAAATGAAGGCATTGTGTACAACTAAAACAAACAAATAAATTGATAGATAGGCTTGAGCTGACAGGCTACTTCCCCCAAGGAAATTTCCATTAGAAGCAACCTGGTTTCATTTTCCCCAGGCAGGAGCCAATCAGCTTAAAGGTCACTCTGTTCCCCAGGCAGGAGCCAATTGGCTTAAAGGTTGCCCTGTTTACTGGGAAAAGAGCCAATAGCGTTAAAGGTCACTCAGGCACCCCCCTTCACACCCTAGAAATCCCTACTTAAGTCCCTGTCTGCCTGGAGCTCAGACACAACAGCTGGTCCCTGTGGAGAGGAAGCAGCTGCCCCAGAGGCTCCAGACTCACCGACTTTAGCCCTATGGTGCTGCTCCAGCCAATAGCTTCGGAGACCACAGCCGGCACGACTAGGCACCTACCCTCCGTCCAGAGCATGCACATTTCCCTCTCCCTGACTCCTCTCTCCCCATACTTCTACTGCCTCTGACCAGCCATAGAGGCTGGTGAATAAATATCTTGGCTGCACAGTTGTCTCCAGTGTGGTTTTTGCCCTTCATAAATAAATATTTTAAAAAACGAAAAAGAAAAATCAGGAGTAAGAAAATGGTACACTCAGGAAATAGTAGGATCTGAGTGTTGACAATAACAGAAATTGTTGAATTTGTTCTGGAAAATGTTCAGGACCTGCTTAAGGGCCTCTTGCAACAATGAACTCATTATTTACCACTAGAGAACTTTGTCCTGGTCCTGCAGAGTGGAGGCTGGGGTGATGTGGGGTTCAATGTGTGACCTTTGTATAGAGGTTACAAACTTGGGCCATCCAATGTCAGAGATGAAAAAAAAAAAAAAAAAAAAAGAAAGAAAGAAAACCACTGAATGGTTCACCTAATTCCATTATAAATCACTCCTTTCCTTCCCCAGTGTATTTTTCTTCTCCTTAGAAATAAAGAGGATAGCATGGGGCTGGGGTTGTGGCTCAGCAGTAGAGCGCTTGCCTAGCACATGCGCGGCCCAGGTTCGATCCTCAGCATCTCGTAAAAATACATATTTAAAAAATAAATAAATAAATGCAGGGGCTGGGGTTGTGGCTCAGCGGTAGAGCGCTCGCCTAGCATGTGCGCGGCCCGGGTTGGATCCTCAGCACCACATAAAAATGCATTGTGTACAGCTAAAAGCAAATAAATAAATAAATAAATAAATAAATAAATAAATAAATGCATTGTGTACAACTAAAGCAAATAAATAAATATTAAAAAAAAAAAAAGAGGATAGCAGATTAGTGGACTTCTGATTCTGTGCCCTTCCCTACAGCTTGTCCCAAGTCCTTTTAAATTTATTTATTTATTTTTGTGTGTGTGGCACTGGGGATCAAACCCAGGACTTTGTGAATACTAGGCAAATGTTTCATCACTGAGCTACACCCCCAGCCCTCCTTTAAAAAAAAAAAAAAAAGTTAGGGCTGGGCACAGTGGTAACGCCTGTAATCCCAGTGGCTCGGGAGGCTGAGACAAGAGGATCACGAGTTCAAAGCCAGTCTCAGCAACATCAAAGCGCAAAGCAACTCAGTGAGACCCTGTCTCTAACTAAAATACAAAATAGGCTGGGCTGGGGTTTTGGCTCAGTGGCAGAGCGCTTGCCTTGCACATGTGAAACACTGGGTTCAATCCTCAGCACCACATAAAAATAAATTAAAAAAAATACTTAAAAAAATACAAAATAGGGCTGGGAATGTGGCTCAGTGGTCAGGTGCCCCTGAATTCAATCCCTGGTACGAAAAAAACAAAGTGAGCCAGGCGCCACCCCTCCTGTAATCCCAGTGGGGCTTCAGAGGCTGAGGCAGAAGAATTGCAAGTTCAAAACCAGCCTCAGAAAAAAGTGAGGCACTAAACAACTTAGCGAGACCCTGTCTCTAAATAAAATACAGAATAGGGCTGGGGATGTGGCACAGTGGTTGAGTGCCCCTGAGTTCAATCCCCAATAACCACCATTCCCACCCTGGCAAAAAAAAAAAAAAAAAAAAGGTTAGCCGGGCACACCTGTAATCCTAGCAAATCCAGAGGTTGAGGCAGGAGAATCACAAATTTGAGGCCAGCCCCAGCAATTTAGCAAAACATGTCTCAAAGACTAAAAAAATATAATGGCCTGGGTTGTAGCTTAGTAATACAGTGTCCCTGTGTACAATCCCCAGTATAAATAAATAAATAGATAGATAGATTAGAGATTAGACTGCTCCCTGAGAATTCACTTTTTTTTTTTTTTTTTCTTTTGCTGGTACTGGGGATGGAACCCAGGTGTGTTCTACCACTGAGCCACATTCCCAGCCCTTTAAATTTTTTAATTTTTAACACAGGGTCTTGCTAAATTGTTGAGGCTGGCTTCGAATTTGGATCTTCCTGCCTTGACCTCCCTAGTCGCTGGGATTACAGGTGAGCACCAAAGCACCCAGCTTAAGACATTTGGTGTTTTTTTTTTTTTGTTGTTGTTTTTGTGTGTGTGTGTGTGTGTGGGGGCTGCTGCTGGGGATGGAACCAAGGGCTTTGTGCATGCAAAGCAAGCACTCTACCAACTGAACTGAGCTTATTGAACTGAGTTTATTGTATCAACACAGCAGCTAAACCTTAAACTACCGTTAATTGAGGTTTTGTGTTTTTTTTTGTTTTGTTTTGTTTTGTTTTTTTGTTTTTTTGGTACCGGGGATTGAACTCAGGGGCACTCAACCCCACGGGGCCACATCCCCAGCCCGTTTTTGTATTTTATTTGAGACAGGGTCTCACTGAGTTGCTACTTGCCTCACCATTGCTGAGGCTGACTTTGAACTCGTGATCCTCCTGCCTCAGCCTCCCAAGTGCTGGGGATGACAGGCGAGCGCCACCGCGCCCGGCTATACATTTCTTAATACATTATTTTTTAAAACTGCATTTCCATTTATTTCCATTGCTTAAAGAAAGATCTCTTTCCTTCAAACCTTTTGGGCTTTAAAAATGTAACTCTGAATGGGAGAAGAGCCTGCCAGAGGCCAGGTGCCGGGGGACTCAAGGCCCGCCTGGGGCAGGAGCGGCGGGCGTGAGCTGGGAGCCCTGCCTGGCTCTGTTTACCAAAGGAGCCAGAGGCTGAAGTTCAGACGGAGTTGGGGGCAGAGATGCTGGTCCCCAGGCCCTCCCCCGCCTTTGATCCCCAGGGCGCCCTGCCCTTTGAGCCCGGGCGGCTCCCAGCCTGGCACTCTCGCCTTGCTGGCTAGTGGGACCCTTGGTGCACTCTGGTCCCATGGCCTCCCGGGCTCGGGAGCTGGCGGGCGACATGCTGCGTCTGCTGGCGTCCGGCTGCAGCCGGGGCCTGGGGTCCAGCGTGCCTGCGCGTCCTGCCGCGGGGCTCTGCCTCCCGGGGCGCAGCCCGAGCCGCCCGGCCTCCGACACCCCCCGGAACCACCCGCCCAGCTCCGAGTTCGTGGCCCGCTCGGTGGGCATCTGCTCCATGATGCGCCTGCCGGTGCAGACCTCCCCCGAGGGCCTGGACGCTGCCTTCATTGGGGTGCCCCTGGACATTGGGACCTCCAACCGGCCGGGTGCGAGGTAAGGCTCCAAGCGTCGGGGTTGGGGACACGTGGCCGGGACTGATTATGGAACCGGGAAGGCGCGTGGGCAGACACCTCCGCTCACCCTGAGTAGGTTAGAAGCCGGTGGCCGGCTCCAAAATGGTTTGAGAGACTTTGAATCCCCTCCTTCCTCTACAAGCAATCCAGGGGCTCAGCACGCGATTGGAGGGCAGGTCATCTCGGTGTCATCCAGGGGTCAAGGAGGGTTTCTGGAGCCCCCTCCTGGGACTTTGCTCTCTCCACCCGGCCTTACAGTGCTGCTCCTTCCTCAAATCTCTAGGTATAACCCGATTGGGGGGAGGGAGGGGGAGCAAAGAAACTCGAATTAAGGAAAATTTCTCAGGATCCAATTACAGAAAGTAAAATCCCTTTTCCTAATGATCAAATATCAGCAATTTCTAATTCAGCTTTTCAAATCTGACTATATCGGCCTGAATAGGTAAAGCCTTATTTTATTTGTTTATTTATTTAGATACTGGGGATTAAACCCAGGGGCACTTTACCACTGAGTAACATCCCCAGCCCTTTTTTTTTTTTTTTAATTTTATTTTGTTAGAAACAGGTTCTCACTGAGTTGCTTAGTGCCTGAGGTTGGCTTTGAACTTGTGATCCTCCTGTTTCAGCCTCTTGAGCAGCTGGGATTATAGGCATGTGCCACCACACCGGGACTCCCAGCCCTTCTTAATTGTTTCTTTCTTTCTTTCTTTTTTTAAAATATTTATTTATTTACTTTAGTTGTACACAATGCAATGCATTTATGTTTACGTGGTGCTGAGGATCGAACCCGGCCGCGCACGTGTGAGGCGAGCGCTCTGCCGCTGAGCCACAACTCCAGCCCCCTTAATTGTTTCTTTCTTTATTTTACTTTCTTTCTTTCTTTTCTTTTCTTTTCTTTTTTTTTTTTTTAAGACAGTCTTGCTAAATTGCCAAGGCTGGTTTTGAACTTGTGATCCTTCTGCCTCATTTTCCTGGGTCACTGGCATTACAGGTGTGGGCCATAGGCCCAGCTCCAAAGCCACCATTTATTAAATGTCTATTAAATGTAAGACACTTTGTGTGGATTACCTTATTTCTTAGAATGTCAATGTGAGGCAAATACCATTATTATTCTACGGATTTGGAAACAGACTCAAGGAGATTAAAATATTATTATCTAATGTCATTTAATAAATGGTGATGAGTGGGCCCTAACTCTGTGCCTTTATTCATTTGCAGTACTGAGAATTGAACCCAGAGATGCTCTACCACTGAGATATATCCCCAGCCCTTTTATTTTTTTTAAAAAATATTTATTTATTTACTTTAGTTGTACACAATGCAATGCATTTATGTTTACGTGGTGCTGAGGATCGAACCTGGGCCGCATACGTGCGAGGCGAGCACTCTGCCGCTGAGCCACAACCCCAGCCCCTTATATTTTTATTTTTGAGACAGGGTCTTGTTAGATTGCCTAGGCTGATCCCGAATTTGCAATCCTCCTATCTCAGCCTCACCAAATTGATGGGCTTACAGGTGTGCGCCACCATGCCCAGCAAATCTGTGCCTTTAATGTCTTTAATAGACAACCTAGGACTGGAAGGTAGACAGCTTAATTAGCATGCACAAAGCCCTGTGTTTGATTCCCAGCACTGCAAAAAAGAAGAAAAAATTATATACATATATATGTATACATACATATATAATATGTTTATAAATATATATATGTATATATTTGTATATCTCATAGATCAGTGGTTCTCAGTGGGGGTGGTTTTGCACCCAGGGGACATTTGGCAATGCCTAGAGGTATTTTGCTTGTCACAACTCAGGGGAGAAAGTGCTACTGACATCTAGTGGGTACAGGCCAGAGAAGCTGGTAAACATCCTACAAGGCAAAAACCCACAAAAGAGACTCATGGTCCCCAAATGTCAGCCGACCTGAGACAGCAAAGCGCTGGCCTAGGCAGAGAGAGCCTTTGTACCTGGGCATGTGGCTGACAGATGATTCTTTTCCTCCAGATTCGGACCCCGACGCATCCGGGAAGAGTCTGTGATGCTCCGGACAGTCAACCCTAGCACTGGGGCCCTGCCCTTCCAGTCCCTCACAGTAGCTGACCTGGGCGATGTCAGTGTCAATCTTTACAACCTTCAGGACAGCTGCCGGCTAATTCGAGAAGCCTATCAGAAAATAGTAGCAGCTGGTTGTGTTCCTCTGACCTTGGGTAATGTCTGCTAGGGCCAGTGGAGTTCTCTGGGCTCATCTGTCATTGGCTTGAGTACGGCCACTTCTCCAGTAGATGGTAACAGTAGGAAAGAAAACATTCTAATTCATTTATTTTAGTCCCTGGAGACAAGATATTTAAAATTTTGGAGTAGCATGGCTGGTAGGGCTGGTGGATAGGGGAAGGCAAGTGAGGGCTTTGCCTTGGTATAGAATTTAAAGGGTGCCAAAAAAGTCAGCAATCAAAATCAATACAGCAGGATAAGTATTGCCGATTTTTCTTTTTTTGCCTCTGGCTCCAGCATGGCTGGAACAGCGTGGTTACCGATCTTTGTCTTTATTTTTTGCTCATCATAGATTTTTAATTTTTTTTGCCTTTTTTTTTTTTTTTTTTTTGTAATGTTAGGGGTGGAACCAAGGGCCTTGTAATGCTAGGCAAGTAAGAGTTCTACCACTGAGCTATCTCTGCAGCCCTGCATGGATTTTGATTTTCAACACTACTGTGTTAAGCCTGGCATGGTGGTGCACACACTTATAATCCCAGCAACTTGGGAGGCTGAGGCAGGAGGATTGCAAGTTTTTTTAAAAAAAATTTTTTTTATTTGCTTTAGTTGTACACAATGTGCATTTATTTTACGTGGTGCTGAGGATCGAACCGGGGCCGCATACGTGCTAGGCGAGCACTCTACCACTGAGCCACAACCCCAGCCCCTTATATTTTTATTTTTGAGACAGGGTCTTGTTAGATTGCCTAGGCTGATCCCGAATTTGCAATCCTCCTATCTCAGCCTCACCAAATTGATGGGCTTACAGGTGTGCGCCACCATGCCCAGCAAATCTGTGCCTTTAATGTCTTTAATAGACAACCTAGGACTGGAAGGTAGACAGCTTAATTAGCATGCACAAAGCCCTGTGTTTGATTCCCAGCACTGCAAAAAAAGAAGAAAAAATTATATACATATATATGTATACATACATATATAATATGTTTATAAATATATATATGTATATATTTGTATATCTCATAGATCAGTGGTTCTCAGTGGGGGTGGTTTTGCACCCAGGGGACATTTGGCAATGCCTAGAGGTATTTTGCTTGTCACAACTCAGGGGAGAAAGTGCTACTGACATCTAGTGGGTACAGGCCAGAGAAGCTGGTAAACATCCTACAAGGCAAAAACCCACAAAAGAGACTCATGGTCCCCAAATGTCAGCCGACCTGAGACAGCAAAGCGCTGGCCTAGGCAGAGAGAGCCTTTGTACCTGGGCATGTGGCTGACAGATGATTCTTTTCCTCCAGATTCGGACCCCGACGCATCCGGGAAGAGTCTGTGATGCTCCGGACAGTCAACCCTAGCACTGGGGCCCTGCCCTTCCAGTCCCTCACAGTAGCTGACCTGGGCGATGTCAGTGTCAATCTTTACAACCTTCAGGACAGCTGCCGGCTAATTCGAGAAGCCTATCAGAAAATAGTAGCAGCTGGTTGTGTTCCTCTGACCTTGGGTAATGTCTGCTAGGGCCAGTGGAGTTCTCTGGGCTCATCTGTCATTGGCTTGAGTACGGCCACTTCTCCAGTAGATGGTAACAGTAGGAAAGAAAACATTCTAATTCATTTATTTTAGTCCCTGGAGACAAGATATTTAAAATTTTGGAGTAGCATGGCTGGTAGGGCTGGTGGATAGGGGAAGGCAAGTGAGGGCTTTGCCTTGGTATAGAATTTAAAGGGTGCCAAAAAAGTCAGCAATCAAAATCAATACAGCAGGATAAGTATTGCCGATTTTTCTTTTTTTGCCTCTGGCTCCAGCATGGCTGGAACAGCGTGGTTACCGATCTTTGTCTTTATTTTTTGCTCATCATAGATTTTTAAATTTTTTGCCTTTTTTTTTTTTTTTTTTTTTTGTAATGTTAGGGGTGGAACCAAGGGCCTTGTAATGCTAGGCAAGTAAGAGTTCTACCACTGAGCTATCTCTGCAGCCCTGCATGGATTTTGATTTTCAACACTACTGTGTTAAGCCTGGCATGGTGGTGCACACACTTATAATCCCAGCAACTTGGGAGGCTGAGGCAGGAGGATTGCAAGTTTTTTTAAAAAAAATTTATTTATTTGCTTTAGTTGTACACAATGTGTTTATTTTACGTGGTGCTGAGGATCGAACCGGGGCTGTGCTCGTGCTAGGCGAGCACTCTACCACTGAGCCACAACCCCAGCCCGAGGATTGCAAGTTTGAGGCCGGCCTCAGTAACTTAGACCCTGTCTCAAAATTAAAAACAAAAAGACTGGGCTGGGATTGTGGCTCAGCGGTAGAGCGCTCGCCTAGCACGTGCGCAGCCCGGGTTCGATCCTCAGAATCATGAACAAATAAATGCAATGTGTACAACTAAAGCAAATAAATAAATATTAAAAAAAAAAAAGACTGGGCATGTAGCTCAGTGGTGGGGCACTCCTGGTTTCAATCCTTGTTACAAAAACAAACAAGCAAACAAAAAAAATAATGTTAAAATAGGATTGCTCTTGGTTACTAAGTGCTCTGGCTTCCTTTAAATGTTGTACCCTAGTGTGTGTATCACCATCCCAGGCCCCAGGGAAGGCTGCCAGTTGGGGCACCTCGTGATTTTCCAAGGATTTCAAAGACAATGTTCATCATAACTGTGGGGAGAATTACAAAGGGTGGCTGTCCTGGTCAGGGTCCTCATCAATCCATAGGGTAACTTTCCCCTCACCCTCCTCCACTCTCATTTTCTTATTTCTTTCTTCTATGATTTACAAATAGTTAAAATGACACGGAACTTTTTCTAAATATTCCAATTAATTTTTGCCAAATGAGAGGTGGTAGGGAGAATTACTTCTGGGTGGATGGTTTGAAATCTCAACTGTGCCTTTTACGAGCTTTGTTACTGTACACACTTCATTTCCTCATCTGTAAAATGGGCACAATAATAATGCCTACCCCATTGTATTGTGGAAGGAGTATATAATGAATGGGCATAAATAATGCCCATCATAGCTGGGCATGATGGTGCACACGTGTAATCCCAGTGACTCAAGAGGCTGAAGCAGGAGGATTGCAAGTTTGAGGACAGCCTCAGCAATGTAGCCAGGCCCAAAGTGACTTAGTAAGACTCTGTCTCAAAATAAAAGGGGTGGGGATGTAGCTCAGTGGTAGAGCACTTGCCTGGCATGTGAGAGGGTGTAGGCTTGATCCCTAGTACCACAAATGAATACATGAAATGCCCAGCATTGTGCCTGGCCAATTTTAGTCTTCAATAAATGTTAGCTATTGTGCTGGGGTTGTGGGCTCAACGGTGGAGCGCTCGCCTAGCACATGTGCGGCCCAGGTTTGATCCTCAGCACCACATAAAAATAAATAAAGGCATTGTGTACAAATAAAGCAAATAAATATTTTTTAAAATGTTAGCTATTGATTATTAATACTATCAATAGTAATACTTTCCCAGGCCTGCGCTGCTCAAAAGGGTAGCCATTAGCCACATGTTAAGTTTATTTTTTTAAACATTTTTTTAGATGTTGATGGACCTGTATTTTATTCATTTATTTATATGTGGTGCTGAGAATCAAACCCAGGGCCTCACACATGCTAGGCAAGTGCTCTTACCACTGAGCCACAACTCCAGCCCCACATGTTAAGTTTAAATTAATTAGAATATGCAGTTCCTCAGCCACCACATTGGCTGGTGCAGACAGAACATTTCCATGATCACAGAAAGTTCTCTGCGACAGATGTGTTCTAGGGAATAACTTGTAAGCCTTGATTCTCTTTTCAGTGACAGTGATGTCTTAAGCATCCCTCTACTGACCAAGATCGCTCTTTGGCTGTGTTTACAGACCTCTAGTCCAGCTGAAAGGGTGGTAGAATTTGGTGAACTTGGGGTTGTTGCATGTGATCATCTTATTCATGCTCCAGATGTTTCTCTGTTTTGTTCTTTGCAGGTGGAGATCACACAATCACGTATCCCATATTGCAAGCACTGGCAAAAAAGTAAGTCCCAAATGGGTTGGCCAAGTGAAGTTTCCAGATTTGGGAACAGCAGTGTGCTGCTAGGTGGTGTTGGGTGACTGCTGCAGGCTCAGGTTATTGGGATTCAACAGGAAATTCTCAATCAACTTGCTTCTGAGATAAAAATTAAGGCCAAGGGGCTGGGGTTGTAGCTTAGTAGTAGAGCTGCCTGCTTAGCACATGTGAGGCATTGGGTTTGATCCTCAGCACCACAAATAAATAAATTAGATAAAGGTATTGTGTCCACCTACAACTAATATATATATATATATATATAATTAAATATCTAAATAAATTATATATACAAAATTATATAAAATATATATTGTTGCCACCAGAAGCGATAGCCGCTTGGAGCAACGAAGCCGCGGGAAGAAGTTCAGAGGCGAACTGGAAACAAACAGCTTTTTATTCTGATAAACTTTTCTCTCTGGCTCTAACAAGGACTAACACGCACCACACACCACCACAAAATGGCGCTGACCCCATCAGCAATCTCGGCTCAAGTCACTCGAGATCCCGGGCCAAGTCCCGCGAGATCCCAGGCCAAGTCCCGTGAGACTACGGAAGGCAGCAATGCCCAAAACTCCATGGCCCATAGTCAACCGCAATTTAAGCCATCTCCCCAAACAGGGCTTCCTGCAATATATAAAATTATAAATACATAAACATATAAAAATATAAATATATAAATTAATATGTAAATATATATAAATAAGTATATAGATTAAATATATAGATTAAGGCTGAGTTCCAGGTGTCTCTATCAGTCACTAGCTGGAAGCCAAGACAATTTATTATTAACACCTCTGGCCCCTCCCTTGCCCCAGATCTGCTACGGTATGCACGCGGGGCATTCTCCACTGGCCTGTTTTGGGAAGATGAGCCTCTTGCGAAATACACAACCCCAGTTAACTTCGTTTTCTGTTTTGCTTCAAGGGCCAAATACAAGTTGTGACAGGCACAACAGTGAAGGGGCCCTGTTTTCTCCTGCAAGGGCCTCTTTCCCAGGCAGTGCTTTTTCAGTAATGAAGTCAATTGGGGGCCGAGCAACTTTGGCTAATTTAGTTGGAAGAAGAGACGGAAGGGCTGAGGCAGTGGGTGGCAGCTCCAGAATTAGTTTTTGGGAAGGGCATATGGGCAGCTTTGCGGCTGGAGGTAGATGGAGACAGACCTCGTGGCCAAGCTGCACCTGCCTCCCACTGATTTCGGGCCACACGTTCACTTGGGGAGGCCCTCAGGGGTTGCTGGAGGTTCTGGAGAAGTCACAGCTTCCTGTTGGTGCCGTGGTTGGAAAAGGCATGGCTCTGGTTGGTCTAGCCTTCAGCTGAGCTCTCTCACCCTCCCTGCCCTCTTTTATTTAGTTAGTTATTTATTAAATATTTATTTATTTACTTTAGTTGTACACAATGCAATGCATTTATGTTTACGTGGCGCTGAGGCTCGAACCCGGGCCGCGCACGTGCAAGAGAGCGCTCTGCCGCTGAGCCACAATCCCAGCCCTTTTACTTTTTAATTTTTTTTTAAATATTATTATTTTTTTTTTAGTTGTAGGTAGACACAATACCTTTATTTTTTTCATTACTGTAACTGGTGCTGAGGCTCGAACCCAGGGCCTCGCACATGCCAGATGAGTGCACTACCCCTGAAGCTACAACCCCAGTCCTACTTTTTCATTTTGAGACAGGGTCTTGCAAACTTTCTTAGGGTCTTGCTAAGTGGCCAAGGTTGGCCTTGAATTTGCAGTCCTCCTGCCCAGCCTCTGGAGTTGCTGGGATTATGACTGCCACCCTGAACAGACCTCCCAGCCCCCTCTCTAAGTGCAGCAGTCCTGGGTGGTAGCCTGATCGCGGGTCCCTTTCTGCCCAGCTTGTCTTTGTTTATTGCTGCTCTGAGATGCTCAGTGATTTGAAGACAGAAACCAGTCAGCACGCAGGTAGTTGAGGCCCAGTCCCTCCTCAGTGGCTCTGAACTGTCCTCAAGTTCTGGTGACCTGAAGGGCGGCTGTGCTAGGCCCCACAGGGATGTTTGGCCTCTGAGCTGCCCTGTTGTCCTCAGGCATGGCCCTGTGGGGCTGCTGCATGTGGACGCCCACCTGGACACAGCCGACAAGGCCCTGGGGGAGAAGCTCTACCACGGGACACCCTTCCGGCGCTGCGTGGAGGAGGGGCTCCTGGACCGTCAGCGGGTGGTGCAGATCGGCATCCGGGGCTCTTCCACGACCCTGGATCCCTACAGATACAACAGGAACCAGGTGACAGACTAGATGCCCCTCCTTCCTCTCCACTGCCTACCAAGGTGGGAACAAAGGGCTGATTTTGCTTCAAGAGGGTCACGTGGCAAAGAGGCGTGAGGACGTTGGTAAGGCAGAGGGGGCCAGAAGGAACCAACCAACCCCTCAGAAAAGAGGTGAGGGGTCCCAACCCAAGGCAGGCCGCCTCCTTCTGAGTTCTCATCTTACCGCTAGGTAGAGTGGCTCTGGGGTCAACACAGGATAAAGACCCGAGTGGGAAGACCCCATCCCTTGCTGCTGGGACATGCCAAGGCAGTGTTCTGGACAGAACCATCCAGAAGGGGCTGGTGTGAGCAGCCAGGTTCTCATTCTTGCCTTAGCAAAGCTTCCCTCTGCTCTGACCCTGCTCCCTTCCCTCACCTGTGAACTGGGGACAGCAGTTCCTCCTCAGGGAGGCTGAGGGTCGGATGTGATGTGCCCATGAAGAACTGGGCACGGAGTTGGCCTTGACCTCTAGCTCTTCCATTGCCCGCTCCTCAGGGCTTCCGGGTGGTCCTGGCTGAAGACTGCTGGATGAAGTCGCTGGTTCCTCTGATGGCGGAGGTCCGGCAGCAGATGGGAGGCAAACCCCTTTACATCAGCTTTGATATCGATGCCTTGGATCCTGCCTATGCCCCGGGGACAGGGACACCTGAAATTGCTGGTCTCACCCCTAATCAGGTAAGGTGACTTCCCCAGGAAGATTCCTGGGCCGGGGGAGACTTGAGACCCCACTCTTTAGGACTTGTAGTCTTTAGTATCAGGAGGTACTAAAGTAACTGCCCACAGTAACTGGACTTGAACCCAGGGGCGCTCTACCACTGAGCTACACCCCAGACCTTTTTAGTTTTTTTGAGACAGTGCCTCACCAAGTTGCCCAGGCTGGCCTTGAAATTGCCATCCTCCTGCCTCAGCCTCCCCAGTAGCAGGGATTACAGGCGTGCAGCACTGCACCCTCGCTGCGGTGCCCTTAGAATTCAGAAATCGGAGGGATTTCTGAAACAAAATCCTCACCCTCTGCGGATCCTCCTTCTGAGCTTCCCGCCTGCAGGATGGAAACCCTTTCCACACCATCTTCCTACCTGCCCTCCCCTGTCTTCAGGCCACACCTCACTACCTGGGCTCCTCCCATCATGGTGTCTTCTCTCCCTGGGCTTGGGATGTTCTTCTTTTCCACATGAGCTTGGCCGAGGCCTTGAAGTGTTTCCACATTTCGGAAGCCTTCCCCCTCCTCTCCAGGCTGTTACTTGTGCTTTTTCTATTCTGGGCTCGCTTTTCTTGAAGCCCTTTGTACACGACACTGAACAGATTGGCCTGTCTCCATCATCACTGTGAAGTGCTCAGGAGCGGGGACGGGGCACTAGTTTATTCGTGTCTCCGGGAGGCCACTGGTGTGGCTGCAGTTGATAAAAGCAGGAATTCTAATTCTAAGGGTGGGCATGTGCCCGGAGCAACCCACAGAATCTTCTCCACTGGTCATTTTTCTTCGTTGATGCTTACTAGTGTGGACAACTTGGTTTTAATCTTGGACAGGCTCTGGAGATCATCCGGGGCTGTCAGGGCCTGAATGTGGTGGGCTGCGATCTTGTGGAAGTTTCTCCGCTGTATGATCTCTCTGGTGAGTAAGCAGGGAGACTTGATCTGCAAGCAGCTGCTGGTTCACGTTTTATTTGGCATGGGAGATTGAATCTGGGATGTTCTACCACTGAGCTGCATTCCCTCATCATCCCCACCCCCAACCAGCTGCTTTTATTTTTTTTTGAGAAAAAGGAGAAAGGTTTATTGCTTTGCCAGCAAAGGAGAAACACAGACTCCCAGAGGCTGTGATTCTGCCCATCAGCAAGAATGGGGTGGAGTGGGGTGGGGGGCTTTTAAAGGGGTGACTCAAAGGCTACATTCCGGCTTGTTCTTGTTGGAGTTGTAATTCACTTGTTAATTTGGGAGATAGTCATTTCAGAGATTTTTCTGGTACCAGCCCCAAAGCCTGGATTACTTCCTTCCTGTGGTGGGTGTGTGCTCAGGGGCAGAAAACTGTGCCTAAAATGGGGAAGAAAGGCAATCCTGTTTTCCCTGAGATTAGGGAGGAGCTGGGGGGAAGAGAAACATGTTCATTTAAAAAATGAAGTTGCAGTGGCAGAGCAGCAAGGGCTATATCCAAAGCATAAAGTGGACCATTGTTATATTTTCCCACTGTCGATTTTTCATTGCACTATGGAAAAATGGGCAACAACATCTCCAAGCTGCTTCCTGCTGAAAGAGGGTGAAATTGGGGGAAGTAACCCAAAGTCCTTGTTCTCTATCAGGTGGGACACCTCCCTGCCTTTTTTTGAGACAGGGTCTCATTAAATTGCCCAGGCTGGCCTTGAGTCTGTGAACCTTCTGCCTCTGTCTCTCAAGTAGCTGAGATTAGAGGTGTATGCCACCACTTCCGCATTTGATTAATCTAGTTAGCAGTAGAAAATGTAGAGAGCCCCCGCATAATTTGGGGAACCTGCCAAGTACATCTGACAGAGAAGAAAATAAGCCTCCTTATAAACATGAACATCAACCCCAGTAAAACCCTGGAGGCTCCAGGTATTAATAGCTTGCCCATCAGTCAGGAGAAGATGGGTGGTATGATTCTGTCCTCTTTTTTGATACTTCATTGAATTTGTGTGTGTGTGTGTGTGTGTGTGTGTGTGTGTGTGTGTGGCGCTGGGGATCAAACCCAGGGCCTCATGCATGCTGGGCAAATGTTCTACCACTGAGCCACAATGCCACATCCCCAGCCCTGAAAAATAAATTCTTAAAGCATAATGTTTACATACAGTGAGGCGTTGGCTGGTTAAGATCTTCCAAGCAGGTGCTGTCCTAATAATTTTAATTTATTTTTGTTTTCTCTTTTGGTGCTGGGGATTAAACTCAGGCCCTCATATGCACAAGGCATGTGCTAGGCCACTGAGCTACACCCCCAGGCCAATAATTCTGATTTAGAAAAGCTTATAAAGTTAGGCCTATTAGCCTCAAATGGTAGATATAATAAATATAGTACATGCCATTATTATAAATTTTCCTTTTGGGGAAAAAGATCTAAGTGTAAACAACAACAAAAAAACTTCTGAATTTTCAAATACTATTTCCATGTGTTGCTTGAGGGGGGGGCGGAGTGTCAGGGAGGCACCCTCATGGTGGGGGTGGGGGTGGGCAGCTAGGAGGGTGGCTGTGTGCCCCTCACCTGGGTCTCACTCTTCCAACTTTGTCCTAGGGAACACGGCCCTCCTGGCGGCTAACCTACTGTTTGAGATGCTGTGTGTTCTCCCCAAAGTGACGACGGCCTGACCCTGTCTCTTCTAGACAAAACTGCTGCACCGCCAACAACTTCTCAGGGACTTAGGAGCGAGCAGTCTGACTAAAGAGCGTATGCCAGTAAAGCTTGCTGCTCAGTGTCATTGGGGACCACGGAACAAGGACATTCAGAACTCTAACCCAGACACACTTCTAAGGATTTGAATCGACTTTAACTGAAGCACTTAACACTGCTTAGTCTTGTTTTTTTTTTTTTTTTTTCTTTGATGAAAGATGGAGGAGGAGGGGAAGTGGATTGAAAATTTCACTCAAGGTTATCTAAAAATGGAATGAAGGAATAAAAAAATTATGAAATGATACTACACAAATTTATTCCACATTTTTATGCTATCTTATGCTATCTTCCTTTAAAATAGAGCTCCTTTGAGGAGTTTAGGGCTGCCATCTAGGTTTATTTATTTATATGCGGTGCTGGGATTGAACTCGGGGCCTCACTCATGCCAGCACTGAGCCACATCCCAGCCCCCACATCGTGGTTTTAGGACCACTGAAAACATAAATAATATTTGAAGAAAAACAACATGCAGATCCTAATAAAGAAATGTCCCCAGAAGCCCAGATAACATCAGCTGAGCCCTTGATGGACATTCTAATCCACTCTCTGCAAGACTCAGTTTTGCATTATTTACTCTTTTAGGACACACCCCGCTTGCCAGCAGTCCCTGAAATCTGCAGCCGAGCTGTGAACACTACTGAGGAGCAGATTCAATGTTGTTGGTACTGTGTTGGCCATCAGATGACCATCTTGCGGTTCAAGAGCTACCCACAGTCATCACACATTAAAATAGTTTATTTGTTTCCAGTCTGAAATATTCTTAAAACAAAATAACATCAGCTTCAGTGCCTGTTCACAATACAAAAACAAAAACAAAAACAAAAAAAACTTAAAAACCCAAAAAAACCCCGAAACATAAAAAAGACACAATTTGCTAAATAAGTTATTTATTCCTAAGGGTATCAAAAGTGCAAAATAGTCACCTTCTTCTTGGATATGTCTCCCAAGTACCATCATCTTTCTGAACAAACTCAACAGGGTCAGCAGCTGCCACACTGCCTGTGTTTTGAAGAGATGAAGTCAGTTCATCCTAAGAGTGTTTTGCATATTTCTTTTATTTATTTTGCAGTGCTGGAGTTGTAGGCAAGTGTTGCCACACCCCAGTCCCTGCATCAGCTTTAATTAATTAATTAATTAATTAATTGTGGTGCTGAGGATTGAACCCGGGGCCTTGTGCATATGAGGCAAGCACTCTACCAACTGAGCTGTGTATCTCCAGACCCTGCTTCAGCTTTTAAGGAGTTCTATTTTAAAGGAAACAAAACAAAACAAGGCTGGGTGTTTGTTTCCAATTACTATTCCCAAACAAAGCAAATCACTTAACAATAATTCTCCTGTCTTTTTACACCAGGAAAACACGTAAGCACTAATGGCAGCTGCAAACTGATTAGGATAATGATAAGTAAAAGGCTCCAATAGGAAGAGGCTGTGAATTAGGAGGAGTTGACCTATTTGAAAACCACAACCCAGCTCTCCTGGGAGACCAGGATGCCTGCCAGGTAGGGCAGTCCTGCTGGTGGAGATGGCAGGGCTGACAAGGTCAGTGTTAGACAAATACCTGAGCAATAAAAAAGTATTTTTGAGATGGGAGTGTATTCTACAGAGACTTGTTTCAGGCTAGTTTTCATTCCCTCTGCTAAACATGATGCACAGTCTGCACAGACCAGAAACATCCACTTCTTAGAACATCAGTGTTGATATTCGAAGACTAGGGCGTTACACCCCAACTGGGTTTGGTGGTTACACACATCAGAATGAGAAGCAGTAGCACTGGCTGAGTGTGACAATGGCTCATACATTTGACACAAAATAAAATTAATTGAAATAATATTCAGGAGGAAAGGCTTGCATGATTAAGGATAAAGTTCGCTCTAAAAAGCTCCCTAGTGTCCTCTTGGGGACACATCGACCAGCCCCTAACAGAGCTGCAGAATTTTTGGACTGAAATATTTGCCAGGATTATTATCAATTCCAATCACCACTTTCCTTTCCTAGTGCAAATGGAAGGTGCAGCGGTCTGTAAGTGCTCTTCATTTTAATGGTACAAAAAGAAAAAAATAATCTGGGGAGTTTTTGGTTTTCCATCAGTATCAGAAATTAAAAATAAAAACCTACCAATGAAACAAAACACTACTCACATGAGCAACAAGGCCATAAAAAATCCATAAAATGGCAGGGCACAGTGGCACACACCTGTAATCCCAGTGGCTCGGGAGGCTGAGGCAGGAGGAACCCAAGTTTAAAGCCAGACTTTGTAACTTAGCGAGGCCCTAAGCAACTTAGCGAGACCCTGTCTCAAAAAATAAAAAGAGCTGGGGGTGTGGCTCAGTGGTAAAGTGTCCCTGGGTTCAATCACTAGTATCAAAACAAAACCCCAGAAAATAATTTTGAGGACTGGTGTATCAAAGAGCTAAGGAGCTCCTTGGGCCGGGTGCCACGAGCCATGGATTCCAGAGTGAGCATCCACTTCCAAAGGATCACGTGGAAGAACGAAGCCCTGGCAGTGATTTCTTTATTTTTAAATAAAGCTCTAGACTGACTCCATGAAACTGTATGAATTCCTGGGCTCATATGATTTATTATTTACCACTGTAGCTCAAGGTTTAAATTATTCAGGATCCAAGTGGCTTAAAGAAATTATGATTAAAGAAATACTAACTTAGTAAATGACCCATCCCTGATTTTTGCCCTTCACTCTACAAAAGGGCATTTGCTTTGATAGACCACTCTTGGAAGCTGTCCAAATTCCCTGGTGGTCTGGCCCTAAAAAACAAAGGGCATGCCCTCTAGGGACCCAGAGCCCACGTAGAGTGTGTGGCAAACCCAGAGCTGACCATCGAGGGACAGCAGCAGGATGAAGCCGAGGTGCCCAACACAGCCAGAGGCGGGAGGCAGGCTGCTTGCACAATGGGTCTAGAGTCCGTCTGGGCTCACCTGTCACAAAAGTCGACTTGAAGACACAGCGTTTTTGGGGGAACAGTGTTCAAAATACAGTTGTTGAGGGTTTAAGTTCCTTGATACAAAGATGTGTCTGGTGTACTGCTAGAGACGCCACGGGAGTGAAGCGCTTCCTCCCGACACTGGCGGGTAGGAATAATCCGTTTTCAGCTTGACATCTACTGGCTTTATAGCAGCTTATCTACGTTCAGAGAACAAGATCACAGTTATGGCTCCTGATATCCACACCCTAAAACCGACAGGCAGAAAGGCATCGGAGAATGTACAGCTCAACGGCTCAAAGTCATGACAGTGCTCGTGCTGGGCAGACTCCTCCCTGGGCTCGGGTGATGTGATGCTCACAGAGGACTCCTCCAGCCCCCCAGACCTCCCCTTTTCTCTGGCTGGGGAGGAAAACCAAGCTCCTATACAGAGACCCCACTAGACCATTTCCTTTCAAAGCTGTGGCTGGCAAACTGTTGTGGGGGATCCCCGCAAGACGCACTTCCGGCCACTGACTCCCAGAACCACCACCGAGCATGAGACTGCTTGGCACCAGGCCTCGTTCAAGGGGCAGGCCTAGAAGGCGAGGTGGTGGTCAGGGTGGGGAGCATGCGCCTGGGCAGAAGCTCAGCAGGGGCCAGCGGGGACCTGAGGGTGCACAGGGGCAGGTGGCGGGACTTGCGGGACAGGCTCCTGAGGTTCGGTCTCAGTGCCACTGTTTCTCCAATGAAGGGCCAGGAAGGGCAGGTGGTGTGAGCCCGTGACAGGGACAGCAAAGAGGAGGGCATGAGCAGTCTACTTAAACAGTGCGGCATTCAACTGAAGACAAAAAACACAAAGGGAAATATTTTGATCTAGAGAATTCGAACCTGCAGCATGTTTCCCTCCCAGGTGAGGATGGGGGTGAGGACAGGACGGAGAGGTTCTTCCAGCCACTGTTCTAGAAGAGTCATCTAAAATCTATACTTTGTCCGTTGTGACTGTTTTGAGTCCTGAAAAATACCTGTTCCGGGGCATGTTAAAAGGCTGAAGAGTTCACATCTCTTTTTGAAGCCTCTCAGTCTAGCTTGGGCCAGGAGGGGATGAAGAACCTCTGCAGGGACCCCTCCAACAGGCGCTCCATCCACAGGGACAACTTGCTCAGCTTGCCCTTGATGGGCCGGGGTCCCAGGCCGCAGGAGGGTCTCCCCTGAGACTCGCCCAGGGGGAGGGAGGGGTCGAGGTCGCTGCAGGACCCCATGGCCTCCTCCTCTTCCACTGTTTTTTGGGGCTTGAAGAGGCAGAAGTACTTCTTGTGGCCGTTTAGGGCCAGGACGTAGCCAGTGTAGTCCCGCTCCAGGAAGTGCTTGTCGTACTGGTTTGGGATCAGGGATGCGTCTTGAGCAAATTCCAGTAGGGTCTCCAGCCACTCTCTGTGCTTGTCCAGACTCAGGAAGGAGAAGTGCAGGCAGCTGCTGCTGTGGGGAGAAGCGCACCGGACTCAGGGCTTCAGTCAGACTGGAAAGGACAGGAAAAGGAGGGGCCTGGACACAGGAAGAAGCCTGAGGGCCTGCCACTCACTCACCCCTACCCCTTGCTGGCTCAGTGACTGATGGGGACAGTCCGTTTTCTGAAGGGCTCAGGGAGCAGCACTGATTTCAAGTTCTGTTCAGAACAGACAGATCATGAAAGTCAGGAGGAAACGAGGGCCCCCACGATGGCCTGATATGGGGGCTGGGAGGGACGGCCAAGACCTCGCTGCATGGACCAAGCCCCACAGCCACGGAAAAGCGGATGCAGCGGTCCCCCAGTGCCCTTCACCCAAAGATGCACACCTGCCCCCTCTGTCCCCTTCGCTTCCAACCCACGCAGACTCCTTGAAGGAGGTGGAAACTCACAACCCCTCAGGGGAAAAAGGAAACTGAGTGAGGACTCTGACCTCTGGCAACCTCCCTTATCTGCCAAAGTTCCTGTGCGTCCCAAGAGTATCTGACCAACTCCTCCCCAGGGGCCCTGCTGAACCCCGGACAGCCTGGCCCTAGGCGTAGCCAGTGCAGTTCCCTCTGGAAGATGTGCCCGCCGCTGCTTAACCAAGCACCTCTGATCCTCCGAGTCTGTCTGCGTTTCTTCTTTCTGTGTTCTCTTCCTCACTCTGCACTTACCCAGTGAATGAGTAGACCTCCAGAGCAAACTTCTGCAGCAGGCTGTTCTTGGTGGAATTGGAGAGGACGAGGACCACGTTCATGTGGCCTGGCCTCAGGCGCACCAAGTTGCTGGTGTACGTCACGTTTGTGAGTTCCGTCACCTCCACGAAGCCTTTCTTAGGAATCTTGCTGTGAGGAAACGTGGAGAAGTTCAGACGTTACCAGGACGGCCGTTGCCACCCCTTCACAAAGGAACAAGCTGTGTGATATGCTGTGGTTTTTTTTGGTATCAGGGATTGAACCCAGGGGTGCTTAACCACTGAGCCACGTCCCCAGCCCCCTTTATTCTATGTTTTATTTTGAGACAGGGTCTTGCTGAGTTGCTCAGGGCTCACTAAGTTGCTGAGGCTGGCTTTGAACTTGGGATCCTCCTGCATCCGCCTCCTGAGGTGCTGGGATTACAGGTGTGCACCACTGCTTGGCTGATAGGTTGAGTTCTAACCAGACCACGTGTTATGTGATAGTGACTCTGACAAGGCAGGACAAGACGATCCAGATTCAGCAAGCAGCCCCATGCCTATAGCAGCCTTCTCCAGAGGGTGAAGGGCGGCACTAAGGAGGCAGCCATTGGTCTGCTTTGTCACAGAGACCCAGGCCCCTCAATGTTGGTTGTGTGCTCTCAACAGATCAGTCACCAACACAGTTATGAGTTATGGTGACATGCCACTCTGCTTCTGGGTCATCTACCACTTTCCTGGTTGTGTGTGTGTTGCAGTTTTGGGGATGGAACCCCAGGCCTCCCATGTGCTAGGCGAGCACTCTACCACTGAGCTACATCCCTGGTCCTTTTTACTTTCTGAGTCAGGGTCATGCTAAGTTGCTTAGGAGCTCACTAGGTTGCTGAGGCTGGCCTCAAACCTGTGATGCTCCTGCCTCGGCCGCCTCAGTCACTGGGATTACAGATGTGCGCCACTGTACCTGGCCTGATGTGCTTTTTCACTTCCTGCCTTCATTGTTAAATCTGGGACTGAGACAGCAAAGTCCCAGGGCATAAAGTAGCTCCTGTATCTGGATGCCCAGGGGGTCTCAGTGAACACCAGCCAGCAGCTGCCTTTCCCTGATTAGGCTGAGTATCCTCCATCTGAAATGCTTGCAACAGAGGTGTTTCAGGTTTCAGATTTTTCCACGTTTTAAAATATTTGCATACATGAGATACCTTAGGGCGAGTACCCAAATCTAGTTTTTTAAAAAAAAAAATTTATTTATTTGCTTTAGTTTTACACAATGTGTTTATTTGTACGTGGTGCTGAGAATCAAACCCGGGCCGCGCATGTGCTAGGCAAGCACTCTATCGCTGAGCCACAACCCCAGCCCCCCCCAATCTAGTTTTTTTTTTTGGTACTAGGGATTGAACCTAGAGGTGCTTTACTGCTGATATACATCCCCAATCCATTATACTGTTTATTTTCAGACAGGGTCTCACTAAGTTGCCGAAGCTGGCCTTGAACTTGGTATCCTCCTGCCTCAGCCGCCTGGGTAGCTGGAATTACAGATGTGTGCCCCTGTGCCCAGTTATACCCCAAAACAGAATTAATCTATGTTGTGTGTACACCTTACCCACACAGCCCAGAGGGAACTTCACGCTATGTGCTTGGTGCACCTGCATTTCAGACTATGACCAGTCATGAGGATCAGATGTGGAACTTTCTATTTAGAGGATTAAGTTGGTGCTAAAAAATTTCAGATCCTAGGTCTTGAATGAGGGGCGCTCAACCTGTATTCCCATCTCCCACACGGGAGTGAAGCCAGCTCCTCTACACACTGCACATCCTGACACTGCTCGGGGGTCTGTGGGGCGGGCGCCGAGGGCAGTGTGGGAGAAACCTGCTGTTTTCCTTGGTGAAGCTCGGCTCAGTCTTCCCAACCTTCTCAGGGACTTCCTCTTTTTCTGGAGGGTGGGACTCTCGCTCGTCATTTGAGTCACTAAAGAAGGAAAAAGGATATTGTGTGTATAAATGAATGTGTAACAACGACCCCCAACATGACGGACAATAATAATGCACCAGTAAAAAATATGGGGAAAAAATAATGAAAAGGAATTTTATGAAAAAAGAGCATACCAGCTGCGGCAGCCCTCCACACTCACCTGAAGGCCTGGACGATGACTGTGCCGAAGAGGATGAAGAGGGCAGAGAAGATGAGGGACAGGAGGGGCATCATCTCCCGCCTGAAACCAAGAGCACAGCTGGGTGAGCGCCTGCTCCATGCTGGGCTTTAGTTTCTTCTCTCAGTTCTCAGAAGAAACCAACCCCAGCCAAGAAGCTGTCATTGCAGCAGACAGCGCTGCACAGATGGTGGCTTCTGGGGCAGCGGGGAGGGAGGGGGTTGTTTCCTCAGAGTCCTAATTCAAACAGCTTATTCTGGAACTCTGACTGGGTGTCTCAGCATAACAGGCTGTGCTTAGGAAACTCTGTCTGGGGAACGATAAGGATAAAAAAGGATTTAAATTGTAAATATGGAATAACTTTCAGTGATTAAGAAGTCTGTGGAATGATCTCAATTTTATTATATATATGTATATATATGTATGTATGTATATAATATATTTACCTTTATTTATTTATTTTTATGTGGTGCTGAGGATCAAACTCAGTGCCTTACAAGTGCTAGGCAAGTGCTCTACCACTGAGCTACAACCCCAGCCCATATATATTTCTTTGATAGAATAATCTAGATGTGGTCAAAGTGTGGAGCAGGGAGGGAATGATGGCTTTTCACGATTTCCCCCAGGGCTGCTATTCTAAAACTCCATGCACTCGCAACACCCACCAAGGGCCTGCCATCTTTCAGGGGCCATGCTGGGTGTCAGGAGTCAGAAGTGTGAATTCGAGGTGGTTCTGCCCTTCAGGAGAAAAGGGCAGAACTTCCTAAGTCACCGAGGGGCACATCTGGAAGGGCAGCAGGTAATCTTTTCCCAACCCGTGGGAAGGGGTCATTGGCAATTTTTTTTAAAATACTTATTTATTTACTTTAGTTGTACACAATGCATTTATGTTTACGTGGTGCTGAGGATCGAACCCGGGCCACGCACATGCGAGGCGAGCGCTCTGCTGCTGAGCCACAACCCCAGCCCCCATTGGCAAATTTTTTAAAAAGTGAAGTCACTGAAAGAAAGCAAGGAACAGTTAATGGACACTGTAAAAGTTCTTCCACTTGCTATATCAAGTGCACAATGAAATCAAAGTAGGCCGGGTGTGGTAGTGCACGCGTGTGATCCCACAAACCCAGCAGGCTGAGGCAACTTAGCGAGAGACTCTGTCTCAAAATAAAATGAAGAAGACTTTGGATGTAGCTCAGTGGTAGGGCACCCCTGGGTGCAATCCACAGTTCTGCAATTAAAAAAAAAAAGAACTCAAGGGAAGGTGGGCTCTTTCCAAAGGAAAGTGGGTGACACTGGTAGCAGCAGATGAAGGGCACCCCATCCTAGCATCATTCCTACCAGTTGCTATGGAATATGCTATCCCAGGAGTTGGCCAAGTAGTCAGAGGCAGAGTACAGCCACCGGAGGAGAAAGACCTAGCAAGAGAGAAAATGGACATGGTTAGCGCTGACCAGAAGAGGGTCTCCACCCCACAGCACCGAGCTGTTGTGACACTCTGCTCTTAGCAGGACTTGGTCGCTGGTCCTGGTAGCCCATGGGCCCCCTGGCAGCCCACCCTCCCTGGCAATGATGCTCACAGGAGCAAGTTCGTCCGTCAGGTCGGGGAGCACAGCCTCAGAGGACAGAAAAGCGGGATCTTTCCGCAGTTGGTCGAGGTAACCCAAAAGGATAAATTTATCACTCTCACTCCCAGTCCAGGGATCTTCCAGGGTTTTATACACCACCCGTCCTGCCCGTGTTACGTCTTTCTAAAATAGACACCTTGGAGACAAGGAGAGAAAAACCATGAGAAGTCTCAAAAGCGTCATAAGTTACAGTTGTTCATATTTTTGCAGGGAGGATGGACGAGAGTCTTATGAAGTCAGCAACAGGCTTGAACATGAATGCTGAAGAGTCTAAAATATTTGCAAGAGATTGAAATCTTTCTCACAAAAGGAGTTATGATTATTTTTTGAGACAGGTGTCTCATTATGTTGCCCAGGCTGGCCGTGAACTCTGAGGTTCAAGTCATTCTCCTGGCTCAGCTCCCAGAATTATTTTCATGGTGAACTTGCAAAGCTTTTGTCAAAAGTTAAAGCTCTTTTTTTCCCCATCAATAGACTTTGTTCTATAATTTAACAAAGGAAACCTTAGTTTTTTAGAAATTTTTTTCACGATTACCAAAATGTGGACAGAGAAGTTTTTTTTTTTTTTTTTTTTTTTTTTTTGC
Organism: Tamias sibiricus; assembly: GCA_025594165.1. NCBI lineage: Eukaryota > Metazoa > Chordata > Mammalia > Rodentia > Sciuridae > Tamias > Tamias sibiricus. Next base: position 12,485,397 of record CM046658.1, on the reverse strand, counting down.
AGTGCAAGGGATGGAGCCCACGGCCTCCCCTCATGCTAGGTGAATGCTCTACCACTAGCTACATCTCCAAGAGAAGAACTTCCCGCTTCTGGAGAAGAGGGAAAAAGGAGAAACCCATTAAGATGAAGTGAAAGCAGCAGAAGGAGGGGGAATCTCCAGGGAATATTATCAGTTTGTAAAATCTGGCATCTTAGATCCTGGAGACCAGACCCGGGGCGACCTGGTGAGACGGGCCCGTGTACCTTCACCTTTACTTGTAGGAAAGATGCCTTCTGTGGAGGCCTGAGGCTGACCTCTAGGAGGTGAAATGGTCATGTGGAAGACTGTTGTCAGAGTGGCCTAACGAAACAGGGCCCAGAAGTTTCCAGGTTTCCAGAATCTGTATGCAATGGTCCCCAGAAAGAAGGAAACAGAAGCAAGGGCAGTGTTTGAGAAAGGGCTGGGTCAGGAGAGTCTGTGGCTCACCGCTGACTTCCCCTGAAACGCCTCGCTGTCCGGCAGCAGGGTGCTGGAAAACTCCTGCTGCCGCCCACTGTGGACGTGGACGAACCGCACGGTGTCCTGTGTGTTTGCCAGGGCAAAGGACAGGAAGGCCTCGAAGGGTCTGCTCAGCTTGGGAGCCTCAGTAGTCAGTAAGACCACACAGTACCTGAATGAGAACAAGAGAGAAGACTATGACCAGTTGCTGGGCAGGGCCAAAACCTGCAATCCTTGGTGAAGGGCAGGAGGAGGAGCCACTTTACAGAGGGAAGATATTTTGCATCAGGAGAGCTGCCATCTCTTTTTTAAATTTAATTTTATTTTTTGCAGTCCTGGGGATTGAAAGTGGTGTGCTCCACCACTCAACTGTATCCCTGGTCCTTTTTATTCTTTATATTGAGACAGGGTCTTGCCAGGTTGCCAGGCTAGCCTTGAACTTATACTTCTTCTGCCTCAGCCTCCCTAGCAGCTGGGATTACAGGTGCACATCATCGTGCCCAGCTTGAGAGCTGCCATCTCTGAGACTTCCAAGTCAGTGATGACCTGTTCCTTTTCCAGACTGGCAATGTTCTCCCCAAACCAACTCCATAACATCGAGGAATTTCTTTTAGGCTTTTAGGCAATGGTGACTTGATCCTTGATGCAGAAGGTCCTTTCAGGGAAGCCATCTTGTCCCAGTTCTGCTACCACAGGGAAGACTAGGTGAATCTATCTTAGGACAGAGGCCACTAAACCTTTCTTTTTTTTAAAAAAAAAATCTATTTTTTAGTTGTAGGTGGACACAATACCTTTATTTTTTGTTTATTTCTACGTGTTGCTGAGGATCGAACCCAGGGCCGTGCACGTGTTAGGTGAGCGCTCTACCGCTGAGCCCCAGCCCCCAGCCCTACCAAACCTCATTCTGAAGGAGCTTCCTTTGCAAGGTTCTGATGTAAGCTCAGCCATTCATTCTCCTGAACACTGAGTGAGCACCTGCCACCTTCCAGGTAAGGTGGGCAACTTCCTCTGCATCCTGCCTCACCTTCCCTATTATTTAAATGTTGTCCTGGCTCCTCCCCAGACTTCCAGAGACTCGCCCTGCACGCATGCTCTGTAGGGAGAGGAACTGTCATACTCCTGCTTCACTAAGGACCTGCTTCCTGACACCTGCTAACACCTGCTCATCTGTCAAGTTCCAGCTAAAGTGTTACATCTCTGCATGCTCTGACCCCGAGGCCAGGCTGACACAACCAAAAATTTGGCCCTAAGGTACCCTGGTCAAATATACCCACTACCATCATGGCTGTTAATAAAAAATAAAGAATAAATTCTGTCACTGGTGGGTGCTTAGTTCCCCTGTAATAAACTGCAATGACAGGCAAAGCCTTGGGCCTTACTTCCTCTGTCGGTGAGACCGTTTCACAGGGCAGAGCTCATGGAACAACTTCTGGCTGGTGAGCCTGGTTGCCAACAGGTACTTGTTTTGGGTGATAAAGTCTTCAATGACCTGCTTCTTCAGACCTCGAGCCTGGGGAGAACCAAGAAGGAGTTAACTGGATTCAGTTTTCTCACTGCAAATAGACTTTACTTATAAGCCTAATACAAACCTGGCTGTCCCTGGCTAAAGTAATAACACCATGTTAGACAGGCCAGTTTGAGCAAATGAATACAGTGACACAGCCCAGCCATGCAGGATGAGAGGAATGATGTCACTATTCAGGTCAAAGGAAAAGTCAAGGGCTCTTTCCACAGAGAATTTCTATATGTTGTTGTATGCTGACAATTTAAAAAGTCAGTCACTTTGAATTTTAGGCAAATATATTTTCATTCAGGATCTGTAGCAAGCTGGACAATTAAAAATAAACTCCCAAGTAACAATGTTACTTCACATATAAAACAGACTACAAAATCATTTGAGGGCCAACTGCAGTGGCACAAGCCTGCACACCAGTAATCCCAGTGGCTTGAGGGGCTGAGGCAGGAGGATCGCGAGTTCAAAGCCAGCCCAGCAATTCAGCTGGGCCCTAAGCAACTCAGCAAGACCCTGTCTCAAAACAAAAATAAAAAGGTGGCCGGGCGCGGTGGCGCACGTCTGTAATCCCAGCACTTTGGGAGGCTGAGGCAGGAGGATCACGAGTTCAAAGCCAGCCTCAGCAATGGCGAGGCACTTAGCAACTCTGTGAGAACCTGTCTCTAAATAAAATACAAAAAAAAAAAAAAAAAAAAAAAAGGGCTGGGGATGTGACCCAGTGGTCGAATGCCCCTGAATTTAACCTCTGGTACCACAAAAATAAATAAATAAATAAAAATAAAAAACAAAAATTAAAAATAAAAAGGTGTGGGGTATGCTCAGTGGTTAAGTGCCCTTGGGTTCAATCCCCGGTACCAAAAAAAAAAAAAAAAAAAAAAAAAAAAAAAAAACTTAATATGAGATGAGCTTGGGTGAGTTCAGGGTGGTATGGCCGCAGACTAAAACTTAATATGAATATAAGCCAGAAATGCAAGCATCTATTTTTATGTTTGGAAATTAAACATACTTTGAATAAGCCACTGACCTAAGAAGATATTAGAATACACTTAGAATTAAAAACAACCAAGAGAAATACTGTCAAAATTACTACTTGGGAGTTGAGGCAGGAAGATGGCTTCAGCCCAGGAGTTCAGAGCCAGTCTAGGATCTAACAGATGTGAAACACAGCTCAGGATAAGAATCCGCAGCGCTCATGGTAACACTCACTCACTGAGGAACAGAGGGAACTTCTTGAATCTGATGAAAGCTCTCTCTCAACTTTAAGATTAAACACAGAGGTGCCCCTCCCCTCACTCCACTGCTCATCTACACCAGGGCTTAGCATAAGGCAGGATCAAAAAAGAAAGAGAACAGGGCTGGGGTTGAGGCTCAGTGGTAGAGCGCTCACCTAGCATGTGTGAGGCACTGGGTTCAATTCTCAGCACTGCATATAAATAAATGAAGAAAACATAGGTTCATCAACATCTAAAAAAATATTTAAAAAAAGAAAGAAAGCAGGGAATGGAAGAAGCCGCAAAATTGTCATCAATCTCAGAAGGTACAATTGTGTCTTAGCAAATCCAAAAGATGACAGAGATCAATTTTTTTTTTAATTCCGATGATATGTTTTTTAAAATATATTTTCTTAGTTGTAGTGGGACACAATACCTTTATTTTATTTATTTACTTAGTATTTATATTTTAGTTATAGGTGGACACAGTATCTTTATTTTTTTATTTTATGTGGTGCTGAGGATCAAATCCAGTGCTTCATGCGTTCTAGGCCAGCGCTCTACCTCTGAGCCACAATCCCAGCCCCCAACACAGATCAATTTTTTAAGCCAGTAAGAGATTGGCAAGAGTGACGGATGATGATGCAGCATCAGTATTTAAAAATCAACTGTATGGGGGCTGGGGTTGTGGCTCAGTGGTAGAGCGCTCACCTAGCACGTGGGCGGCTGGGGTTCTATCCTCAGCACCACGTAAAAATAAATGCATTGTGTACAACTAAAGCAAATAAATAAATAAATAAAATCAACTGGATGATTTATGCCAGCAAACTGAAAATGTAATAAAAAATATTCCCTTTCAAATAGCATGAAAATATGAGGTATCTAGAAATAAGTTGAGAACACAAACCACCCAAGCAAATCAAACAGTGTCGGCATGTTTACGGGATGGAAGGCTCGGATTTGTAAAGATGCCTAACTGATTTAAAGAATTGGTACAAACTCCCCAAACTGATTCTGTTCAAACTGATTTAAAGAATCAGTACATACCCTCAAAGCCCTGGTAGATTTTTTTTTTTTTTCTTTGTTTCTTTTGATGTAACTTGATGGACAGAATTTAAAATATATATAAAAAAGTACAAAAGACTAAAAATACGGGCTGGGGTTGTGGCTCAGCGGTAGAGCGCTCGCTTAGCACATGCACGGCCCGGGTTCAACATTCAGCACCATGTGAAAATAAAGGCACTGTGTACAACTAAAACAAATAAATAAATATTAAAAAAAAAACTACAAAAAACAACCCACCCAAATTCTCCCAAAAACCAAAAAACAAACCAAACAAACAAAAAACAAAAACTTCCCCCAGATGCCAAAACAAAGTAAGAGGATATGATTCTCATATCTGCTTCCACATCTGTTCTGACCAGAACTCTGTGTGTGTGATTAAACCAGGGGCACTCTATCACTAAGCTACACAACCAGTTCTTTTTAAAATTTTATAATTTTTTATTTTGGGAGGCTCTGGGGATTGAACCTCAGGTGCTCGCTCTACCACCGAGCCACATCTCAGCAGCACTTTCTTTCTTTTTTTTAAATATTTGTTTATTTTAGTTGTACACAATGCCTTTATTTTTACGTGGTGCTGAGGATCGAACCCGGGCCGCGCACGTGCTAGGCGAGCGCTCTACCTCTGAGCCACAACCCCAGCCCCCTCAGCACTTTCTAGTTGATTTTCAGACAGGGTCTTGCTGAGTTGCCAGGCTGACCTTGAACTTGTGATCCTCCAGCCTTGACCTCCAGAGTCACTGGGATTACAGGGGTGCAGTGCTGATGTTTCATTTGGTCAATACCCCGCCATGGGTATGAGGCGACACCTGCCATCCCACTGCTTGCCAGGGCTGGAACCCCGCTTCCCATAGGTAACAAGGCAGGGCTGTTTTCAGATAATGTGGCTATTCTTTGCTACATCAGAACTCAATTAATGGAGCCGGGCGCGGTGGCGCACGCCTGTAATCCCAGCACTTGGGAGGCTGAGGCAGGAGGATCGTGAGTTCAAAGCCAGCCTCAGCCATGGCGAGGCACTTAGCAACTCAGTGAGACCCCGTCTCTAATAAAATACAAAAAAGGGCTGGGGGTGGCCCCGTGGTTGAGTGCCCCTGAGTTCAATCCCCAGTACCAAAAAAAAAACCAAAAAAAACAAAAAAAAAAAAAAAAACCCACAAAACCTCAATTAACAGTAGTTTAAGGGTTAGCTGCTGTGTTGATACAATAAACTCTGGATCGTTTAAGTTTAGATTCATCAATTACCTTTTGCTTAGAATGGATATTTTTTCACCTCCTACTTGAGCAACCCCTGATTCTGTAATACCATGCATTGGTCATTTGGAATATTTGTTCACTTACCTTCAATACTTGTTGACATGGTTAATTATACCTATCAAAAAAAAAAAAAAAAAATCACATAGCCGGGCATGGTGGCGCACGCCTGTAATCCCAGCACTTGGGAGGCTGAGGCAGGAGGATCGCGAGTTCAAAGCCAGCCTCAGCAATGGCGAGGCACTTAGCAACTCAGTGAGACCCTGTCCCTAATAAAATACAAATAAAAAAAAAAAAAAAGGGCTGGGGATGTGGCCCAGTGGTCGAGTGCCCCTGAGTTCAATACCCAGCACCCCCCCAAAAAAAAAAATCACATCACATTGATGAACCAATCTCATCAGAAAGTTCTGAGGAGCTGTTAATTTGCCAATGCAAGTTTTACGAACTTCTGATTTTCTTGGAAGTCTGAATTTTATTACTGGCAACAGACGCCATCAATTGTTTTCTTAAAGTGCCAGCCTCACTCCACTCATTTTTGCAAAAATGTTTTATAGAAGACCTAAGTCTAAATAACCTTTGTTGTCTGTCAGCTATTCTTTCAAATAAAAATGATGGTTCATTTACACAGGTGCTCAGTTCAAAACTCCCAAGTTAAGCACCTGTCCACAAGACGACCTTTGTCCTGCGCATGCAGACAGGGCTGTGCACACACTTCCTGTGCGTCACACGGGAGACTAAACATAACAGGTTGGTACAAGAGTCAAAGTTTAATACAATTAATGCTTCTTACTGCTTCATCAAAGACTCGGGTGAATGCTGTTTCTGTTTCTGTGAGTGCCTGGGGTGAAGCAAACAATGGTGACAGGCAGCCTGGTGACCCGCCCCTATTCCTGCACAGTGGCTGGCAGCTTTACCCACTGCTGTGTTTGTGCTGTCAGTGCAAATGTCACCACAGAGAAGAAGGCAGACTATGTCTTGGTGTTATCATGAAGACAGCTTTCATCTCACAGATTCCCTCTTGAAGGGTCTTTGGAACTCCCAAGGCTGTGAACCACATTCTGAAATTGCTGTCCTGTTGAACTCAGGCGCAGCAGGGGACATATGAGATTCATGGCAACACTGCTCCTCAAAGCCTCTCAGTGGCCGTTGACAGAAGTATGAATCAATAAATTATAATGTAGCCAAAAATGCAATATAGCAATAAAAGCAAATTACTTAGACTATGTGAAATAACTAGCACTACCAGTGTTACACTAAACTGTCTGCCTGGGGAAAGTTTATGTTAAGTGTGCCGTTTTGTTTTTAATACTGGGGATTGGATCCAGGAGTGCTTTACCTCTGAGCTACATTGCCAACCCCTTCTTTTTTGAGACAGGGTCTTGCTAAGTTGTGGAGGCTGGCCTTGAACATGTGATCTTCCTGCCTTAGCTTCCTAAATCACTGGGATTACAGGTGTGGCCACCAAGCCCAGCTAAATGTGAAGTTCATCTTGAAACATGGAGATTCTCACATACCTGGATCATGTCAGCAGGCTTGTTTATGTGCTCTTTAAAGACCAGGATGGTGGGAGCATACACATTGATGTTGTACTGCCTGGTTATCTCCTCCGCCCCTCTCAAACCGACATATACGTATCCAAATGACAAGTAATCTTTGAATGCAAAAGCAATCAACTGTGAAAGCATAACAGAGAAGAAAATGAAGTTTATAGCATGCCATCTAAGATACAAATCAAACGGCCTGTTGACATCAATGGGTGGAGATGCACGTCCCCAGATGGCCCCACCAGGTCTCTTACATGCTCCCACACCTCCCAAATTCATGGCGTTCCAGCAAAAAAAACTGTTCCAATAAAAGTAAACAGCTAATTTTTTTTTTTTTTCACAGATAAAGTACAGAAGGCAGTAGCTGTGCCAATCAATGGTTGGGCACTCTCCTCATGTCAGGTCACAGTGATAACGAGAGGTGAGCTGGAAGTGTAGTATAGGGCCTCACACAGAGGGCAGGTATGCAGTGACAGCGGTTTTAGTGTCAACTGCACTCCATGCTACCATGAGGCCAGGGGCAGGTTGGATGACTGCTGTGAGGGTCAGCCTCTTGGTCTCTGGATATGGATAATATTCCCATTGCTAGATTCTTCTAGGGACAGAGGGCTCCTGGTGTGGAGAGCACTAGCACAGTAGCCAGCACCATGAGCTCGGTGGGCACTGGTGAAGAAAAACGTCTAGGCTTCAAACATTTCTCATGCAATTAACTAGTACAGGCTGAGTGTTCCTCATCTGAAATGCCTGGGACCAGAGTGTTTGGAATTTTTTTCAGATTTTTGAATATTATAATATGCACAGTGAGCTTGCCTGGGGGCAGGGTCCAGCCTTGACGCATCTGATTTGTTCCATATCTCCTGGACACACATAGCCTGATGGTAATTTTATGCAGATTTGTAGTGCACCTGTGTTTTGACAGTGACCCATCCACGAGGTCAGATGTGGAATTTCCCACTAGGGGTGTCACGTCAGTGCTCAAAAGGTCTCCAATGTAGCTTTTCAGATTTTGGTTTTATGGGTTAGGGATGCTCAATTTCACTTGTACTTACAAAAAGACAAACAAGTTACAAGTTCCAACCCGGACATTACTTTCCGCCTGAAAAATAAGAACACTTTACCAGATATAAAGTACCTTGTACAGCAGCGGGACAGCAGGCCCCTGGTCGAACAGAAGGACATGAGGCTTATTCTCCTGCTGCCAGCCAGAGAGGAATCGGATGTAATTTTTATTTGTAACCTTAAATTGAAAAGAGGATGTTAGCTTCAATATTTCTTTTTTTCTTTTCCTTTCTTTTTTTTGGTACTGGGAATTGAACTCCGGGGCACTCGACCACTGGGCCACTTTCCCAGTCCTTTTTTTTGGTATTTTATTAGAGACAGGGTCTCACCGAGTTGCTAAGTGCCTCGCCATTGCTGAGGTTGGCTTTGAACTTGCGATCCTCCTGCCTCAGCCTCCCAAATTGCTGGGATTACAGGCATGTGCCACCATGCCCGGCTCATACTAAAACTCTTACAATGGCTCCATCACCTAAAGGCCGAGGTCCAGATTTCTTAAAGGGTCTGGAGCTACTCTGAGGCCCTCCTAGCCAGGTTCCTGTAAACCCCTCTAATCTGCTCACCAAGGAGCCTGCAGCTCACTCCCTCCTATTCTCACCTTATCTGCCAAACTCACTATAGGTACCACTTCTGCCAGAAAGCTTTTTCCAATTCTTAGGATGGGCTCCAAAATATTGGATGGAAATAATCCCCCTCTAGCCCAGGAGCTGCTCAAAAAGTGTCCTCAACACTTAATTATTCTACACCTGGCACAGAACAGATGTTTTATAAATGTCTGAGAACCTACTGTAACAACCTCTCGTCATTTTAGGGGCCTGTGATGCTCTCTGACCTTTTAAGCCAGCTCCAACAATCCTCTCTCTTATGGATAATGACCCTGGTGGGACAATCAGTGAACAGCCCGTGCAAAAACATTGTGGAAATTTTTATGATTCCTCTCTGGTATTGTTAAAAGAATGAATTATTTAAAGTACAATAAGAGCCCTTTCTGAGTTTCTTTGATCCCTATCCTAAGATACTTTTAAAAAAAATTAAGGTGCTTAGGGGCTGGGGTTGTGGCTCAGTGATAGAGTACTCGCCTAGCACGTTCAAGGCCCTGGGTTCGATCCTCAGCACCACATAAATATTAATAAGTAAAATAAATGTATGTGTCCAACTACAACTAAAAAATAAATAAATAAATTTTATATATTTATGTATATATATACACACACATATATAAAAATTAAGGTGCTTAAATATACAAATCAAAAACTAATATGAACTCTGTGTCTGACTTCTTTTTTTTTTGGTACCAGGGTTGAACTCAGCGGCACTCGACCACTGGGCCACATCCCCAGCCCTTTTTTGTATTTTTATTAGAGACAGGGTCTCACTGAGTTGCTAAGTGCCTCGCCATTGTTGAGGCTGGCTTTGAACTCACGATCCTCTTGCCTCAGCCTCCCAAAGTGCTGGAATTACAGGCGTGCGCCACCACGCCCCAGCTTGTGTCTGACTTCTTTAGCTCAAGTTTTCTTCATGAATTTCATCCATATTGTTGTACCACTGTTAAGTTTTCAGAGTCCCAAAAATAATACCTCAGGTTCATGGAATCTGGTGTTTTCTATAGATATGAACATTCAATGCATGACCAAATGTAATTTTTTAAAAAATATTTATTTATTTGTTTTAGTTGTACACAATGCCTTTATTTTTACATGGTGCTGAGGATTGAACCCGGGCCACGCATGTGCTAGGCGAGCGCTTTACCGCTGAGCCACAACCCAAGCCTCAAATGTAATTTTATTTGAATATTTTCACAAGACAAATACCTTTGCATGAACCAATTCATGAGCCACAAAGAAATCTTTTATCCTATTGTGTGATCCAATTTTTTGTTTTTTTGTTGACTGACTAGAAAAAGAGTCATTTTGGCTCAGATTCCTATAACAAGGTAAAATCTGCAAGATGCTTATTAACATGAATGAATCTGTTCAGTCTCTGTACTTCATCTGTTTCAATTTTCAGTCTCCTACAGACTTCATTTAAATGATTCATTTATGGGCTGGGGCTATAGCACAGTGGTAAAGTGCTTGCCTCAAATATATGAGGCACTGTGTTTGATCCTCGGCACCACATAAAAATAAAGATATTGTGTGTCCATCTACAACCAAAAAAATATTTAAGTGATTCATTTTAAGTGATCAATTAATATGTCTTGTCCTATTCAAAACAAAACTCGGGTCTGAGAGTGTCACAGGTAGACTGTGGGCAGCCATGTTCTCCCAGGTACTCACCTTCTCCACCAAGTTCCCTGGAAGAAGGCTTTCTACAAACTGCCGGAGGTTCTCACGAACAACTGCATTGTGGAAGAAGGAGATTTTCCCATTTATGATTCCTAGGATAGAGGGTGTGCTGTGTGCTCCCAGGTGATGGGCCAGGCGTCTCTCATACCCGGCATGGACCACGCCGATTCCCACACCTGCAAAGTATGGAAAATTTACATGTAGGCTCTGTGTGCCCCATGGCAGCTAGGAGAAATGCTGACAAGGAAGTTTTCAGTGTGAAATTAAAACTGACTTAGTAGCAGAGAATTTCCTCCCCCTTCCCTTCCTTCCTGGTACTGTGGATTGAACCCAGGAGTGCTCTACCATTGAGCCATAACCCCAGCCCTTTTCCTTTTTTAAGACAGGGTCCTGCTAAATTGCTAGGGCCTTGCTAAGTTGCCCAGGTTGGCCTTGCTTTTGATCTCCTTGCTCTGAGCCCCCTGAGGAACTGGGATTACAGATGTGCATCAATGCACCTGGCAAGAGAGAGTATTAGACTGGCTCGTATTTTCACTGTTGAAATTCTAGATTGGTCAGTTTTTCTGCAGAAATGGCAATATTTAAGAAGCACATATATCTCCAGTCCGTTACTTCTAATTTTGGGAGTACATCATGAGGAAATACTTTAAATGGAAAAAGAAAAATATATATACCATGTTCCTACTTATAAAGAAATAAAGCCCATGGTGAGGTGGCGCACGCCTGTAATCCCAGCGGCTATGGAGGCTGAAATAGGATAATCCCAAGTTCAAAGCCAGCCTCAGCATTGGCAAGGCACTTAGCAACTCAGTGAGATCCTGTCTCTACACAAAATATAAAATAGGGCTGGGGATTTGGCTCAGTGGTTGAATGCCTTGAGTTCAATCTCCAGTACCCGCCCCCACCAAAAAAAAAAAAAAAAAAAAAAAAGAAATAAACCCCATGAATAACCTGTTTCATGGTAAAAAACAAATCTACGATTTATCAATAGGGTAGAAGAACACATCACAGTCCTCTAAGCCTTGGGAACATGCCTCCGTTTTATACAAATTATTATTATTATTACTTTGGTACTGGGGAGTGAATTCGGGGTGCTTAACCACTGAGCCACATCCCCAACCCTGTTTTGTATTTTATTTAGAGACAGGGTCTCCCTGAGTTGGCTTAGGGCCTCTTTTAAGTTGCTGAGGCTGGCTTTGAATTTGTGATCCTCCTGCCTCAGCCTCAGGAGCTGCTTGGATTACAGGCATTCACTACCACTCCTGGCTCAAACAAATTATTGAGATATTAGTAAAATACAGATTCCTGGAAAAGTAAAAGAAACTAAGTTAAAATCACTTGAAAACCCATATCCCATTTGACTTCTGTTAATATTTTGGTATCTGTTTGTCGCTGTTCTGTGTGTGTACAGTATACCTAAAATAAAGTGGGGTCATTTGATCCTTATTTCACTTAATACTTGAATAACTTCTCTCGTTCTTCCATTCAACCAATATATCTGGAGGGCTAGTATTCTGCTACTCACTGGAGACACATGAAAGATTAATGGTCAACAAGTAACAAATACACATTTTCATTTGGATGTCTAATAGACTCTATATATTTATTTATTTTTTGCAGTGCTGGGGATTGAACCCAGGGCCTTGTGCATGTCAAGCAAGCACTCTACAGACTACGCTATATCCCCAGCCCCTAACAGACTGCTGAGCTTCAAAACGCAACTCCTGATCTCCTCCCACGACTGTGCAGCCCACGCCTCTGCCATTTCAGCTGGTGAGACTCCCTCATTCCTGTTACACGGGCCACACATCTGAGGAGTCATCTTCCACCTCTCCAGTTTCTCACACCCCACATCCAATCTGTTAGCAAGTCCTGATGGTTCTCTCTTCAGAGTGTGGCCAGAATTCGACTTTTTCTTTCTTTTTTTTTTTTTTTAAATCACTTCTATTATCCCCTGAGTCATCCCTTCTCTTGCCTGGGTGGCTATCTAATCTCCCAGATTGTCTTCTGGCTTTGCCTGCTCTTCTTTTTTTTCCATTCTGGTTCTGGGGATTGCACCCAGGGGTGCTCTACCACTGAGCCACATCCCTGGCCCTTTAAATTTTTTAAATTACTAGTTTTCTTTTTTTTTTTTTTTTTTAATAAGAGCTTTATAGTTTTACATAGTAGTTGGGTTCATTCTGACAAACTCATATATGCATGGAAGCCCTTTCTGATTTTTATTTTGAGACAGGGTTTTACTAAGTTGCCCAGGGCTGGCCTCGGTCAGGCTTGGGATCCTCCTGTCTCTGTCCCTTGGTAGCTGGATTACAGGCCTGTGCCACATGCCTGGCTCTGACAGTCTATTCTTAACATAGTGTCTGGGTGGTTCCTTCTAAATCATAAAAATGGATCACAATGCTCTTGAGCCCAAACCTGCAAAGACTTACTCATTTCACTCAGAATAAAACCCATGATCCACAAACAGAATCCACTGTGCCGTGGTTCCTGGTCCCCTCTGCCCTGGTCCACTCCTCCTGCAGAGTGCTCCATCTCTGCACCTTTGCTCCTCCTTTGTGAACGCTAGCTAGTGTGCTCCTGCCTGGGCCAGCACTGGTGCCTGCTGGGGTGGGGAGGTGCACATCTCCCCTAGCACTCCTCATCATCTTCAAGGAGCTGACCTTGGCCATGGGTCAACCTTGGCTCAGTGTGTGAAGCAGCACTGCCTACACGTGGGGCCCTGTGCCCTGCCTGCTTTCACTCTTGTCACAGTGCTCACTCTATACTGTGTTCTTCCCTGCCCCCCACTCAGTACTGGGGATTGAACCTAGAGGAGCTCTACCACTGGGCTGTACCTCCAGCCCTTTTTGAGACAGGGTCTCATTAAGTTGCCCAGGCTGGTCTAGAACTTGGATCCTCCTGCCTCTGCCTACTGAGCAGCGCAGGCTTACTGTCTTCTTTTGTGATGCTGGGAATGGAACCTAGGGCCTTGCAGGTGCTAAGCATGTGCTCTACCACTGAGCTACACCCCTGGCCCTTGACACTTTCTTCTAACATACAACAGGTACCACCCTTTTCTGTTGATTTTTTTTTTTGGGGGGTGGGTACTGAGGATTGAACTCAGGCCCATTCAGCCACTGAGCCACACCCCCAGCCTTGTTATTTTATTTAGAGACGGGGTCTCACTGAGTGGCTTAGCGCCTCACCATTGCTGAGGCTGGCTTTGAACTTGCAATCTTCCTGTCTCAGCCTCTGTTGATTATTTATTGCCTGTCTTTTCCTTCCAGAACAGAAGCCTCATGAAGGCAAAAATCTTTATTTCATTCACTGAGGTATCCCCAGTATCAGAAGAGAGCTGGGCAGAGCAGGGGCACACTGAAACTGGGGCATTGAGCTACCTTGCTAGTGCCTTACTGTTACCCACCGAAGTCATGAAAGTGAAAGGAAAACCCAAACTGATTTCCCTACTCTCCCCCCACACCCTCCATCTGTACTGTGCTTCTGACACCAGGTGTGCAGGGTTCCCCACACACTAAGAGATCTCCAGGAGTCACCAAGGGGGGATTCTATTTTAAACCGGTTCTGATGCTACCTCCTACCTGGAGAGCAGGGGCTCCCACAGGCTCAGGGCCGGGTACCACAGCACTGCTCCCACTCCAGATGCTGGCCCAAAGCTCCTGGCTGTGAGTGACCTGCATCCCTGCCTGACTGGCTGTAAATCAAGGGTCCCCATGACCTTGTGCTCGAGTTTGATTAATTGCTAGAGTGGCTCAGACCACTGCTTACCTATTTATTACAAAGATACTATGAAGGACACAGGTGACGAGCTACAGGGAAGTGACACAGAGAGCAAGGCAGGGGGAAGGGGTGTGCCCCCTCCAGCATACCACATATTGGCCCCCAGAAGCTCAGGGCTTTATGGAGGATGGAGGGAGGGCTGAAGCTTCCAAGCTTACAGTCATGGCTTGGTTTTTCTTGTCACCAGCCCCCATCCAGGAGGCCACCCAGAGCTGCCAGGAGAGGCAGCACTGTTCTCCTAACAGAGCTGCGAGGACTGGCAGGGACTTAGGGTCTCAAGTAACAGCAAACAAGTTTCCACTGACTCCTCTGCCTTCAAATTCTCACACTTGGGATTCTTTTCCCTTTTTTGGTGGGCACTAAGGATGGAAGCCAGAGCCTTTGCATGCCAGCAAGAACTCTGCCACTGAGCTACCCTCCTAGCTCCTTAACTTCAGGACGCTGTGTGTGTGTGATACTAGGGATTGAATCCAGTTTGCTCTACCACTGAGCTATTTTGACAACCCATTTTATATTTTTATTTTGATACAGGGTCTCACTAAGTTGTTCAGGTTGGCCTTGAACTTGTGATCTTCCTGTTTCAGCCTCCTGAGTCGAGTTGCTGGGATTACAGGCAACTTCAGGATTCTTGAAACAAGTTGAGAGAGGCCAACAGCAAGCGAAATCATTCGCACATACTTGGCCTGATTCAGCAGGATCTGGCTAGATGACAGGCAGACCTACCCAGAGGACAATGAACTTGAGCAACATTGCTTGTGTGTGTGGTGCTGTGATCTGCACGTGCTGGTGAGTCCTCTGCCACTGTGTCACCTCCAGCCCTTAGCAGCAACTTTAAAAGAAAGGCAAGCACGGGGACTTCTTTCAGTGACATTGTTTTTCACATGGACCAGTGTTTCTGGACAATTTGCATGTCCTGGGAAATTAAAAAACACCCTATTTTCTCCTCTTTTTGAGAGCCTTCCTTCTGAGCAGTGCTGAACCTCTGTTGCGCCTGTATTTTGAGGTGCCAAATGATCTTCGTGCCATTGTGCAGCCCCCCACACAGCGCATCCTTCAGGGACGTTCCTTCTCCCCCCGCAGTATACTTACATAAACATTTATTTTTTCTCCACCTCTCAATATGCCTTAAGGGATGGCATGGGGCCAAGTGGAGGAATCCACTACTGTCAAATCTGGCTACAAACAAACCTGCTGCTGAACAAACTATGAAGATGCAAAATGATGTGAAATAAAACCAAGAAAACAGAGCAACAGTACAATATGCATGCAAATCTTTCTCCTAGATTATATGAGATTGTTACACACAACAAAGACTTGAAAGAGAGGAATTTTTCTGCTTCTTTTGATTTATTGTCTTTGGTACTTGGGATTGAACGCAGGGGCACTTCACCACTGAGCCACATTCCGAGCCCTGTTTTGCTTTTATTGTGAGACAGGGTCTCAATAAACTGCCAGGGCTGACGACCCTCCTGGCGAGCGTCCTGAGCAGCGGGGTCACAGGTGCGCCCATCACCAGGCGCTTCTTTTTCTGAGACAAGTTCTCACTATGTGGCCCGGGCTGTGAGCCTCTGGGTGAGCTCAGGTGGTCCTCCTGTCTCAGTGTCCCAGGTAGTTGGACTACAGGCACACACCACCACCCCGGGCCAATTTTTTCTTTTTAAATAAGAAGTCATGGTGAATAATCACTGTACGAGAATCCAAATGGGGTCTCCCTGCAGTGATATATGATTTAAAGATGCTCAACCTAGAAATCAAATATCATTTCATTTCTGTCTGCACCTCCCAGCAAGGACTAGTGTGCTGGGATGTTTTCACTGTATCTTTTGAGTTTCCTGGGAGTTCGTCCTAGGACTTCTCTCTCTCTCTTTTTTTTTTGGTACCAGGGATTGAACCCAGAGGTGCTTAAGCACTGAGCCACATCCCAGACCTTTTTATACATTTGATTTAAAGACAGAGTCTCCAGAGTCACTTAGGCCCTTGCTAAGTTTCTGAGGCTGGCTTCCCACTTGTGATCCTCCTGTCTCAGCCTCCTAAGCCGCTGGGATCACAGGTGTGTGCCACCACATCGGGTGGGACCTTATTATCTCTGAAGCAGAGCAGTGCAGTTTCTAAGAGGGTGAGACTCCTGGGTCCATACCCCAACGTTGGTGTTTATTGGTAGTGTGACCTTGAATCTATTCCTTAACCTTCTTCTGCCTGTTTCTACATTCATAAAATAGAGATAATATCAGTCTCCCCCTCAGCGGGTTGCTTTGCAGATAAAGATAATCCATACAAAGCATTTAGCACAATGGAAGGTAATGAAATGCTCAATCAGTAAAATTATTGTTACATATTCTTCAGTGTCTAATGTAATAACTGGCGCACAAAAATTGATCAAGGAAAAAGGTTTTAAATGAGAATATAAACTGGGTGTGGTGGCACATGCCTGTCATTCCAGGGATTCAGGAGGCTGAGGCAGGAGGATCACATGTTTGAGGCCAGCCTGGGCAACTGAGTGAGATCCTGTCTCAAAATAAAAAATGAAAAAGGACTGGGGTGATGTAGTCAGTGGTACAGCACCCCTGGATTCAATTCCCTGTACCAAAAACCAAAACAAACACAAAAACCATAATGTGGGGTAAATCCCCTGGTGCCCCCACCTACTTCTCCTTCAGCACTATGTCGTTCTGCATTTGCAAGGGCAAAGTGGGTGTTAATTCTCTGCATACATATTTTCTCTTCAACTAAGGGGTGCACTCCCTGTGGCTGGGGATGGCGCTGACCATTTCTGGGCCCTCCTTCCTGGGGCAGCTGTCAATGGTGGCTGCTTTTGTACAGTGGTTATTTCCGCGCCGCACAACTGTCGACTACCCCTAAAGAGCTGCGACATCTCTGCTCTGGGCAGAACTGTTCTACTTCCTCCACACGCTGCATTTTAGGTACTTCATGTCACTCTAAGATGATGTCCAAGCTTCTTCCCCAGATCACTCAGCTAATCTCTGAGACCGTGTGCTGCTCCTGTCAATTCAAAACAGAAACGTTTTTTCAGCAACCTCCTAAAGCAAGGTGACACCTCATAGACTGGGAACAGCCACGGAGATGGTCCTGACCTCATCTCAATGTCACCAAACTACAACCAAGTGGAATCAGCTGTCAAGAATCTTCAGCCAATCTGAATGTTCCCAAAGGGAAAATGTCCTATAAACCAAGCTAATCTAACACATTTGACTCCTGGTCTTCCGGGGCTGCTGTTCAATAACAGCTGCACTGATAACGACCCGGGGTGTACGGCACCCTCAGTGGACACGAGCGGGTGTCATGTATGTCACAGTGACTGTTCAAGCTGTAGTTATTTCAAACCACCTCTCCGCTGCTGAGTCGGCTCTCTCTACTGTATTCCCTGCAACCCGGTAGCTCAAGTGCAGAGGCCACCTTGACCCCCTCTCCTCTTCCCTCATGTCTTACATTTGGATGGTTCCAGGACAGTCCTGCACTTGTCTGTCTGTCTTCCTGCCGCCCTGGGTCAGGTCAATGGCTACGCTCTTGCCAGGGCTGATACGCACCCAGCCCTCCATTCTTACCTTCCTCAAACGCCCCTCAAATGACCTTCCCAGCTGGCTTTCTGAAGTGTAGATGTGATCAAGCCACTCCTCTGTGTACAACCCTCTTCTGTACTACTGGCCTTATTATACAGCACAGTACCAAGCCCAGCTCCCCTGGCCTGGATTCCAGGCCCCTTCCTGCTTGGCTCCTGGCATGCTCTTCCTGCTTCCTCCTCTTTCCCCCACACGGCCTCACCCGGCCACGGTGCTGCAGCTGGTCTGTGGGTGTTTTGTTTCTCTGCTGCCCTGCTCCCTCGGCTGTAACGTCACTCCTCACCTTCCTGCCCAGCCAGCCTCCAGCCCTCTTCAAGGTCCAGTCAGTTCAACACAAGTCAAAAGCCGTCCTTCGTCATCAATGAGCTTGAAGATAGTGGAGTAATACATCTAAGAGAGCTTTCAAAAGGGGTTTGCAAAACAGGCACTTAAAATTTTTTTACTCTGGTGCCAGGCACAATGGTGCATGTCTATAATCCCAGTGACTCAGGAGGCTGAGGCAGGAGGATTGAAAGTTCGGGACCAGCCTCAGCAATTCAATGAGACCCCATCTCAATATAAAAATGGCTGGGGATATGGATAAGTGGTGGAATGCCCGTGGACTCAGTCCCCAGTACCCACCCTGGCCACCCCCCAAATTTACTTTGGTAAACCATAAAACCCAGTTAATCAGAAATTCCCTAAGGTTCATTTATTAGGTGCTTCAAATTCATTAGGCACTGGGCATAAGTTTTTCTCATTTACTCTTCATAATGATATGGCTGGTTTGACATTATTGCTCCTGCTTTAGAGGTGAAGAAACCTGGGTTAGATAATTTTTCAAAAGGACATAAAGACAGTGAGTGATAGGTTGACATGTGAACCCTGGTCCACCTGAGCCCCAAGCCCATGGCCGTGACCACTGTGCTGTGCTGCCTCACACCAGGTATGTTTGCCTGGCGTGTTTAAAATGCAATTTGGGCCCTGATCTGATTTCGGTCCTAATCAGGCAATGGCTTAGTGTCCATGCTCTGGGACAATGTCAGCTCTTGGATTAGCTTTCAGTACACCACTGAGCAAACGAGCTGTTCAATTCTGTGACTTCCACCTGATCTAGACTCTCTTTCATTCACAGTTGGCCATAGTAACACCTACTGACTGCCCCCCACACTTCAGATCCTGCTACACTCTGTCCCCCTCAGCTTCTTCTAAGCACAGCTTCATTTAGTCTCAGGAAAGCACCTCACCAAATCTGAGCACCCAAGTGCTTCCAGACAACAGGTTCAATATCTGTTGTAGAATAAACGAACCAATGATTTCAAGCAATCTACTCTCTCCAGAGAAATCCAGGCCCCTCACTCCCTAGGGCTGAGTTTGTTCCTTGCTAGATACTCAAGAACTGGTCTGCTAATGCCTATAAAACACAACACACACATATTTAATTCAGTAATCCCAACTTTTAGGAGTTACTAAAAGGAACATCTTCCTTGAATCACTATTATTGTTCTGGCACCAAGAAGCAAATATGGATGAAGGAGAGGTAAATCTGCACCTTACAGATATTACAGAATGCTATGGGCTGAATGTGTGTTCTCCCAAATCCCTACGTTGAAGCCCTCACCCCATTTTTGATGCTATCTGGACAGGGGCCAGTGGAAGAACATTAGGTCATGTGGGTGACACCCTCATGATGGGATTAGTGACCTTACAAGAAGAGAGATGAGATGCGAAATACAGCAAGATGGCTGCCCACAAGCCAGGAAAAGAGATTTCACAAGAACCCAACCAAGCTGGCACCCTCACCTAGGACTTACAGCCTCCAGAACCATGAGAAATAAACATATTATGTAAGCCACCTAGCCTATGGTATGTTATTGTGGCAGCCTGAGCAAAGAAAGAGCCTTTTAGAAGAAATTCAGTCAAACTGTGTCCATTAGGATAAGCTCTAATCCAAAATGACAGGTGTCCTTATAAGAGGTAAAGATACAAAAAGAGATGCTCAGAGAGGTGACCATGTGGTTCCATAGTGAGCAGCTGGCCATCTGCCAGCCAGAAGAGGCCTCAGGAGAAACTTAACCTATTGACACTGAGGTCTCGGACTTCTAGCCTTTAAAACTGTGAGGAAATAAACCTCTTATTTAAGCCACCTAGGCTGTGTCATTTTGTTAAGGCAGCCCTAGAAAACTCACACACAGTGAATGACAAGTACCATAGCATCTGCAGTACCCACTGGCATTAAAATTGATGCTTGAAGACAGGTGTAATGGCATATGCCTGTGATCCCAGCAACTCAGGAGGTTGAGGCAGGAGGATTACAAGTTTGAGGCCAGCCTTGGAAATCTAGCAAGATTGTGTCTCAAAATAAAAATTAAAAGGGCAGAGCTGGGCGCGGCGGCGCACACCTGTAATCCCAGCACTTGGGAGGCTGAGGCAGGAGGATCACGAGTTCAAAGCCAGCCTCAGTCATGGCGAGGCACTTAGCAACTCAGTGAGACCCTGTCTCTAATCAAATACAAAAAAGGGCTGGGGATGTGGCCCAGTGGTCGAGTGCCCCTGAGTTCAATCCCTGGTACCAAAAAAAAAAAAAAAAAAAAAAATTAAAAGGGCAGGGTGTGTGTGTGGCTCAGTGGTAAAGTACCCCTGGGTTCAATGCCAGGTACCAAAACAAAACAAAACAAACCCCAATAGTGAGGGCTGCTTTAATCAACCTGTAATTAATATTTTAGCTCGTTATGTATTAGGTAGGTATCTAATGTAGCTACAAAGCTTCCAATCAGTAATGCAAAATCAAAGCAGCTCACACATCTCCCCTCTGCAAAAATGCATCCTTGGAAAGCACCGATCGCCATGAACCTGTGAGGGGAGATCACGCTACCTGCTCCCTTCCGCCAGAGACCCATAAAATCCAAGAATGATAAAAGTCACCTGGTGTATAAGTTTTTCCCAATGGACAGAATCATCTTACCCAATCCTTCCAGTTCTTGGACTACTTCTTTCCAAACAGGCTCGATGTGGATACAACTGAAGCACCAATCCGAGGTGATCTTAATGAGGTAGGGTTTCTTGAAGCTGTCTGGAACTACTTCGTTCACATAGTGGGAAAAGTGCAATAAATACTTCTCATCGATTGAGTCCCCCGCCGCTCAGAATTGAAAGGGAAGTGAAAGAATGATTCATCAAAATAAAAATTCTCATGCAAATGGCGGAAGCGATACTCCCGGGGCTGCTGCTTCTGGTAGTCCAGGTTCTCCCCAGCATCACCATAATGATCGTAGCGGGATCGCTTTTCTTCATTGGAAAGAATCTAGAAAGAAAGAAAGATCAGAAATCTAAACCACAAAAAGATTAAACCAAAGGACTTTTCTTTCTTTTTTTTTTTTTGGTACTGGGGATTGAACTCAGGGGCACTCGACCACTGGGCCACATCCCCAGCCCTTTTTTATATTTGACTAGAGACAGGGTCTCACTGAGTTGCTAAGTGCCTTGCCATGGCTGAGGCTGGCTTTGAACTCGCGATCCTCCTGCCTCAGCCCCCCAAGTGCTGGGATTACAGACGTGCGCCACTTCACCCAGTTTAGGACTTTTTCTTAAGCAGTCTAAGAAGCAGGAAGAATATAAATGTAGAGTATAGGACATGATTAGATACTCTAAACACAGCAGTTTCAACATTCAAGAAACATCTTTCAAGAGAAACAGGGGGCGTGTGGGATGGCAGAATGACTTGGACATTATTACCCTTATGTATGGGTACGATTGTGCGAATGATGTAACTCTACATCATGTACAACCAGAGAAATGAAAAGTTGTGCTCCATTTGTATAAAAAAATAAATTTAAAAAATAAGAGAGAGAGAGAGAGACAGAGAGAGAAACAGTGAAGAAAACTCGAGACCAACGGTCTCAGCGGTCTCAGTTGTTCAGATATTCATGCCCGTGTCAGCAGTAAAGACTCTGAGCTAGGCAGTGAGCCCTTCAGTAAAACAGACCAATTTTTTTTTTTTTTTTTAATATTTATTTATTTACTTTAGTTGTACACAATGCAATGCATTTATATTTACGTGGTGCTGAGGATCGAACCCGGGCCGCGCACGTGCCAGGCGAGCGCTCTGCCACTGAGCCACAACCCCAGCCCCCAGACCAATCTTAACACAGTGTTGGCCACCAGGGCTCAGTCACAAGAAAACTCACTTGGTCATGCTTTAGGGTTGGAAAGTTCAGATCAAGGTAGGGAAAGCTGTGAACACCAAAGAGTAGCCACAGAATCGAGTCCAGGGCCTGTGTGTTAGTTGACTTTATTTTATCTAAAAATGCCTTTGAGAGCTAGCATTCAAGAATCTGCTTAGGAAGATGAGTCAAACTGAGATAGGTGGGCTCTTAGGGAGAGAGAAAAAGAGACCCCGATCTATGAGCATGACCAGCCACACTTGTCGCTTTAGTTAGATGAACAAAACCTCCAGGGCATGTTTGTATCCGATCAACCAGAACAAAAGCATGATCGATATAAATGTTGCCAGATTCAAAGACCTACATTATGTGCCCACAACTGATTATGGCTGGACTACTTACACAAGAAACACCCTGAACCCCGAATACCAAATGATTGACACAATACCAAATGATTGACATGGAATTTGATTTTCACAAAAGTTTGCCTGGGAACCCACACCTTTCTTCCCAGGAAAATCCTCAACATAGAGAGCTCAGTCCATGTCCTGCCTCTACTTTGCTGTGGCTTAATCACCCTTTGCCTGTGCGCTCGTTCCCACACATCCTCAAATTCCATTTTCTGTGTTGTAATGTAAGAGTCCATCTGAGAGTTGGAGAATATCATGCTAAGCGAAGTAAGCCAATCCCAAAAAACCAAAGGCCGAATGCTCTCTATAATAAGTAGATGTTGATCCTTAAGGGAGAGGGGAGAGGCATGGGGAAACGGAGGAACTTTGGGCAAAGGGGAGGGAAGGAAGGGAGGGTGCATGGGGGCAGGAAAGATGGTGGAATGAGATGGACATCAGTAGCTAGGTACATGCATGACTGCACATATGGTGTGACGCTACATTGCGTACAATCAATGAAATGTAAACTTGTGCTACAATTATGTATAAGGAATCAAAATGCATTCTGTTGTCATATATACCTAATTAAAAACAAAACAAAACAAAAAACTCCTTGAAAGCAGGGAGTGTTTCATTTGTCATTGTATCCCAGACTGAACACCAAACTTAACATGGATAAGGCCTTAGTAGATCCCACTAAATGAATTAATGCCTATCCACTGAACTCATGAGGCACATTTCTATTTATGTTGCTCCATAATGTCAAATATCTCACTTCACTTTCAATGTCTGGATAGATAATAAATGTAGTAAATATGTCCATTAAAAAAAAAAAAGTCCATCTGGGCCAAGTCAAAGTTACATTGCCCCTCAGAAGGGACCTCCTTGGACCCCTGTCTGTGGACAAACCCAGGGGCTCAGTTGTATATGCTGAAAAGCATCCTCTACCCAAATTGGGAAGCCAGGGAGTTCTCTGTTAAGCTCATTCCAGAACAAGCTACTTGAGCTGCTGTGCTGGAAGATTAATGAAAACCTTGTGTTTAAAGGTATTTGTAACATTGTGTCACTATATTAAACACAGGCACAATGGTGGGGATTGTTTTTGTTGAAACTGGGGATTTAACCCAGGGGCATTTAACCACTGAGCCATATCCCCAGCCCTTTTCCTTTTCCTTTTTTTTTTTTTTTTTCTATTTTGAGACAGGGTTTTTGGCTCAGGGGCTTGCTAAGTGGCTGAGACTGGCATGAACTTGTGATCCTTCTACCTCAGCCTCCCAAGCCAATGGGATTACAGGTGTGTGCCACCACACCCAGAGGGTGTATGATTCTTTTAACATAAGTTTCTACAAAGGTAATAAAGCCATGTTCTGGGTAATTTTACAATTCTAATTAAAACTTTAAAATAGGCAGGACTTAGCAGGGCTTGGTGGGCAAGGTGGTGCAGGTAATCCCAGTGGCTCGGGAGGATCACGAGTTCAAAGCCAGCCTCAGCAAAAGCAAGATGCCAAGCTACTCATTGAGACCCTGTCTCTAAATAAAATACAAAATAGGGCTGGGGATGTGGCTCAGTGGTTGAGTGCCCCTGGCACGATGCCGCCCCCCCCCCAAAAAAAGGGCAGGACTTGGGTTGGGGCTATAGCTCAGTAGTTAAACACTTGCCTAGCATGCACTGGGTTTGATCCTCCTAAGCACCTCATAAAAATAAACAAAGTAAGGTACTGTGTCCATCTGCAGTTAAAAAAAAAAAAAATTTTTTTTAAATAAAACAGGCTTAAGCCGGGCACGGTGGTGCACGCCTATAATCCCAGCACTTGGGAGGCTGAGGCAGGAGAATCGCGAGTTCAAAGCCAGCCTCAGCAATGGCGAGGCACTTAGCCACTCAGCGAGACCCTATCTCTAATAACATACAAAAAAGGGCTGGGGATGTGGCCCCCAGTGGTCGAGTGCCCCTGAATTCAATTCCCAGTACCAAAAAACAAAACAAAAAACAAACAAAAAATAATAAAACAGGCTGGACCTTTAAAAGCTGGTGTTCAGGCACCTGTTTCAACACAGTGGATGTGGCAAGTAGATTTTCTCCACTATTATTCAGAAACCGGGTCAGAGCATGCTTTTCAGGAAGGATATTCTAGAACTGATCACCCAAGTCAAAGAGCTAGCGGCTGCACCACAGAGTTTGACACCATACCTCGTAAGCCTTGCTGATCTGAATGAACTTGTCTTCTGCTCCAGGATCTTTGTTTTTGTCAGGATGCCTGAAACACAGACAGGCAGCCAGTGAGACAGGATTTCATTCTTTACACACAATGACTTAACATCCATGGGCTGGGGTTGTGGCTCAGCGGCAGAGCGCTCGCCTCGCACGTGCGCGGCCCGGGTTCGATCCTCAGCACCACGTAAACATAAACGCATTGCATTGTGTACAACTAAAGTAAATAAATAAATATTAAAAAAAAAATCCTTACACACACAGTTCACTACATCAGAGGCAAATGGAAGTCATTTTGTTAGGACCATTTCTTTTTTCTTTTTTTTTAATATTTATTTATTTGCTTTAGTTGTGCAGAATGCGTTTTATTTTCACATGGTGCTGAGGATTGAACCCAGGCCGCAGACGTGCTAGGCGAGCGCTCTACCGTTGAGCCACAACCCCAGCCCAGGACCATTTCTTAAAATAAATAATAGAGGCAATCATTTGCTTCACATGACTATAATAAATGAAATTTTGAAATAAGCAATTTCCTTCCAGCTGGGCATATTTTCGAAGGGCCAGATAGCACGGCACTTCTCTGAGAAGGGGGACACGTGCCTGTCTTTGCTCTGCTCCCCAGTACTGCTCAAGTGGGCTCAGGCTAAATCACTTATCCTTAAGAACTGGTGTTTTCTCTCAGGACAGCAGTGTTCCCTCAAGTTAGCTTGACATTGACGCAGGGCTGTCTTGTGACAGCACAGGCCCGCCTAAGAAAAGGCTTTTAGGATCTATAGTGAAAAGCAGTGCAGGTTCCCAGTAGCATCTTACCGCTAACTTTCAAATTAGAACACTGTTCAACAGCACTCTGGCCGTCCATTCTGCCTTCTACCTATGAAAGGATAATGACTTTCCAAGCCCACGTGTTTAAGCTGTGATGTAGTCTATCCTTCAGGCAAGGTTACATCAGCTAATACCAACTAAATCTTCAACATTTGCTGTTATCTACAGCTGGCAATTAGCCTTCTCCATCTTGAAGTCATGTATTATTCTCTGATCCTTTTGTGTTTAGACTAATTTCAGCTTTGGGGCTTTTAAAGCCCTGGGGAGCCAGGGCTAGGTTTACTTCCATGCAACCCACCAAGATGTAAATTGGTGTTTTGTATAGATTGATTTTTCAATGTTCATTTTATTAAGAGACCTTGTATAACAAGAGTTTTATTCTTTATGTAACCACTTCTACTAACCTCTACTAAATTTCCCCTAGCAAAGGTTCTGGAAAGAAAAATAATTCACAGGGGAGCAAATGACTAAAACATACCAAGTGCCTTGGAATTAAAAAAACAAACAAACAAAAAAAAACTAACAATTTGACCAACGCATTCTAGCAGGAATATCCTTGAATTAATCACACCACATATTCTGGTCTCTCTAAAAACAAGGAAACTTCAAAATGGTTGACTCTGAATGTGGACATCATTCCTCCTTCACTATTTAATCCTTGCTATGGATGTTAGTTGGGGGTGGGGGGAAATCCTGGCTAGGTGTAATGAAAACAGCATGACTTAAGGAAGCGAGAGGGTGGCTCCAAAGTATGGTTCTGAATGACAAACAAACAAACAAAAAACACAAAGTATTTCCAATTTCAAACTTAGGCTAAAGGCTGAGTAGATAAGATCATGCAGTCATACAAATGATTTAACAAAAAGAATTTGGGGAAGAAGGTTAGAAAGGCACTTTTCGGGAGCAGAGTCTCATGGGCAGCTGGGTTAGGGAACATGGATGCTGCGACAGGGTGGCCAAGGCTTAAGAACCTGGACAAGACAGTGTCAACTTAGAAAGAGCATTTTCCTAAGTGTGGGAAGATACTGCAAAGTTGAAAACACTTAGAAAAGGATAATTTGAGCCCTAGGAAAGTATCCTCCAATGCTGTTTTCAATGAATATGAAATTATCTCATGAGCTGTAATGATATGCAACCTTTAAATTCCTGTGAAGAGAATACCATGCATGGTACCTCTTGGCTATCCAGCCACTGCTAAAGGAATAAAAGCAAAGATAGAAAAATACAACAGAGAGTAAGACGAAATTATTTACCATGAAGTTGGCTGAACCACGTCATACTAATTTGTTTTTCTTGGGGTAGAAGGACCTTTTTATTCGGCTAATATGGATGACAAATGAAAAGTATTAGGATAAAACTTAATTTTGGGGAGAGAAACATTGTTCTCCTGAGAGGAAAAAGGCAATTTCAAGTGGTTTCAGCAAACAAGGGAAGATTCTTGTGAAGTCTAAGAAACGGTTAGTAAATCACTTAGTAAAATATGACCTAACAACCACTTCTCCCTGCTACAGCTCATTCTGAAAGGTCAAACTGGGAAACACAGCTTTTTACAGTGTATATGAAACCATTATAAAGTGAAATGAAAACTATCCCAAGTGATAAAACACTGCCATGGCCAAAGCAGCAGAAAATAACAGTTAGTAGAGATACAAAGGTAAAGTAAAATTTTAGATTTTCACTAGATGACACTATATATTTCTATGGTGACGAATTACTCCTAGAGAGAATCTAAAGAAGGGAAGCATATGACTAATTTAATTAATATCATAACACCCCTTTCAGCTCTGGAAGACAGAAAAGTCAAAGCAGTACAATTTAATAGGTCCACATCCCCAAGCTATCTGTTCTGCTCTGAAACTACTATGCGAGGCTATCTCCTGTCCAAGTGTGTGTGTGCTGTTACTTTATGAATTAACTGCAGGTTTGTGTACTTTGCCTTAAACACTAAGAAGCAAGAGTTCAAAATATTATTGCGAGCAATGTGTGTGTGTTTATGTGTGTGTGTGTGCATACATGTACACACACACACATATTGGTACTGGGAATTAAGCTCAGAGACACTTTCCCACTGAGCCATATCCTCAGCCCTTTTTATTTTTTATTTTGAGACAGGGTCTCACTAAATTGCTTAGGGCCTTGCTAAATTTCGGAGGCTGGCCTTGAACTTGTGATCCTGTCTTAGCCTCCTGAGCTGCTGGGGTTATAAGTGTGTGCCATTGCACCTGGCTCAAAATCTTATATTTAAAACTACCTTTTACCTTTGTTGCAACCAGGCCAATTCTAAGACACATCTGCTTACTGAAGAAGAATGGCACCAGGCAGAGTCACACACCATCACCCACATGTTGCAGCTCTGCTCCTGCCTAACTCCCTGCTCCCCTTCAGCTCCTTCCCCCACAAATACTAACCCACTCACCCATACTTAGGTACAGATGGGCAAATGATTAAAAACAAAAAAACTGCAAAAAGAGGGGCTGGGATTGTGGCTCAGCGGTACAGCACTTGCTTAGTACGTGTGCGGCCCGGGTTCGATCCTCAGCACCACATACAAATAAAAACAGTGTGTACAACTAAATAAATAAATATTTGGAAAAAACAACTGCAAAAAGAAAACAACTCCCCAAAATACTAATGGCACGGAGGTCAAACCATGGAACTTTACCAACAGGAGCCCTGATTTTCTCATCTGTACAGCAGGGTGAACAATATCTTCTTTCATGGGTTAATTATAAGATTTCTTTCTTTTTTTTTTTTTTTTTAAATATTTTTAGTTGTAGATGGACACAATACCTTTATTTTATTTATTTATTTTTATGTGATGTTGAGGATCGAACCCAGGGCCTCATATATGCAAGGCAAGCACTCTACCACTGAGCTACAACCCCAGCGCCAATTATAAGGTTTCAATGAAATCAGATGCATAAAACCTGAAGGCTAGTATACAGTAGGTGCTCAATGACAGCACCTATTACAAACTTTTCTTCATTGCTGATGGTTGGTTCAACCTGTGTCCTTTCTAACCCTTTTTCTGCTGTTCCCCAATAGCTACATAATCAACAATTCTTCTGTGTCATGGCCAAACCTTTGGTGGGAGAAACCAATGGTGTCTGTCCAAAATAAGTTTTAGATTTATTGTTATTCTGCCGACAATAGAAAAAATTTATTTTACTAAAAAAATTTTCTTAACAGTTATGTACTCAGTTCCTGAATATTATTTTTTAAATTGAAGGCAAAAAGCTCTTGAAATTTTTTTTTGTGTGTGTGTACTAGGAATTGAACCCAGGGGTCCTTTATAGCTGAGCTAACAACCCCAGCCCTTTTTACTTTTTATTTAGAGACAGGGTCTGGCTAAGTTGTTCAGGGCCTCCTCCAGTTGCTGAGGCTGGCCTTGAACTTGCAATTCTCCTGCTTCAGCCTCCTCAGTCGCTGGGATTACAGGTGTGCACCACTATGCCTGGCTCTAAACTTTTTATTAAAGCTGAAAAATTAATAAACTTAGGGCTGGGGAGGTAGCACAGTGGTACAGCATTTTCCTAGCATGTGTGAGGGATGCTGGGTTGAATCCCTAGCACTTTAATTTTTTTTAAAAATATTTATTTATTTGTTTTAGTTGTACACAATGCCTTTTCTTTTTATTTTATTTTATTTTTTTTGGTACTGGGGATTGAACTCAGTGGCACTCGACCACTGGGCCACATCCCCGGCCCATTTTTGTATTTTATTTAGAGACAGGGTCTCACTGAGTTGCTAAGTGCCTTGCCATTGCTGAGGCTGGCTTTGAACTCGCAATCCTCCTGCCTCAGCCTCCCAAAGTGCTGGGATTACAGGCGTGCACCACCATGCCCGGCTCACAATGCCTTTATTTTTACCTGGTGCTGAGAATCGAACCCGGGCCGCGCACGTACTAGGCGAGCGCTCTACCGCTGAGCCACAACCCCAACCCCTTAATTTTTTTTTTTTTTAAACAGAATTTTTTTTTAAATATTCATTTATTTGCTTTAGTTGTACACAATGCGTTTATTTGTACGTGGTGCTGAGGATCGAACCCGGGCCGCGCACGTGCGAGGCGAGCGCTCTACCGCTGAGCCACAATCCCAGCCCCCCTTAATTTTTTTTTTAAGAGAACATGATATATAGTGTTCCCCTTAGCAATTATACTAATGATGAATTAATTTATGAATAACATATCATGGGAAGGTTAGCTTATGCATTGTTGATTACATTTTTTTTAATTAAAATTTCTTCTTACTTTAACACTAAATATGCTAACAGTACTAAGGCAAGCCTTTAAGTCAAAGTATTCCTAAAAGGGAATTTCATAGTAAATATAATCTTGACTCTTACCACTAAAAATTGTAGTACATAAACATTAGTTCTACATAAATATTCTAGACAAATAGGTATGTATATATTGAACAGAGAGACAGAGACAGATATAAGCTAATTACGACTGAGGCTTCATTCCTTTGCTGAGACTTCTTAGCTTATATAAAACTTCCATTTCTTTGTTTCACCTACCATTCCCGGGCGAGCTTCTTATAAGCCTTTTTAATATCAGCCTGACTGGCTGTTCTGCTGACCCCTAGGACTCTGTATGGGTCAAAATCCAACGCAGACAGAATTTGCAGGATCAGAACCAGAACTATCAAGAACTGCCAGGAAATGCTCAATTTTTTCACTTCCATTTCTCTTCCTTTCCAGAGCTGAAATGATTGAAGAAGCAGTAAGTTTCAGTGGTAGAAACCTGGACAGTCTTGCTTTTCAGGTAAAGGTATAAGATATATAGATGAAAAACAAAATAAACAAAAGCTATTTTGCAGGAAATACGTCAAGCTTTTTGACCATATCTTTTAAAATCAACAATCTCACTACCACTCTTGAATATCACAATTAAGAACGACTATAGATGAAAAGATGAGTGATAAGAATTAACAGCAACTCTCCAGAATCCTTGGATTAGAAAAGCTTTAAAAAATGACTGAAAATGAGTGAGATGAAGAAATAATTAGTAAATATGTGAAAACATAAGTAGGGTAATCAGGGCAACTACATCTCAAATACATTATTTCATCTACCCTGCCAGAAAACTTAAAATATGGTTTAAGATGACTTCACTGAATATATGTTAAATAAACTCATGAAGTCACAAGATTTACCATGTGCTAAACTACGGAGTGAAATCACTGTGGCGTTCTTGGGTCAGACTTAGTAAGCCTCAATTCTGTTTTTCGCATCATGTCCATTCGAACTAGAAATAAGTTAAAGTGCTCTTTAATTTAATCATCACCAATACGGTCATTATAAAAGGAAACTTCAGATGAGAAAAAGCGGTTGATATTTAGTTTTCTACCTAAAGGAGAAATAATGGCAAAGAGTGAAGAACAGGCATGGTCTTAACATGTCTTAAGCTCCACCTCCGGTGAGAGCAGTGATTTGAGTTCATTGTAGGTTTTGGAAATAACCCTAGCGGGTTAATGAGCAAGGTAGGGCTGGTATCACAGACATTCACATCCCAAGATTATGATCTGTGTTATGTACCATACAATGCTTTTTTCATGGGTCACATTCGTCTTGACTTCTCATAAACCAGTATGTGTTAAGGTTCAAGTGTGCAATGTGATGCTTTACTCAAAAGGGGCAAAGCTCCAACAGCAGTGGATTTTTGATAAGTGGAAGACTATCGCTCCCTGGGCGTGCTCACAAAAATTGATTCATCTGATGACCAATGGTCAGAATTGCATGCAAGTTGAATAAAATCCTAAAGCAGTTTCTTCCTATAGACAACCTGTTCTGTCCTAAAGTAAAAACAAAATCGTGAAGGCGAGGTGGTTACTGGTTAAGCATATGGGCTTTGGAACCAGACTCCACCGTCCTCCACCACTCTGTGACCTAGGACGAGTTACTTAAACTTGCTAAGCCTCAATGTTTTTACTCAAGAAAATGGGAATGAATAACACCACCTGGAAGGATCGTCATGGGGGGTTAAACGTATGTAAGAGACCAAGTAGAGTCGGCAGTGAGGGGTGGTGTTATCACTAGCTCTGCCACGCAGGGCTGCACTGCCTGATTCAACCGTGTCAGTCCAGTCCTTTCAGTTAGCGGGGCGGGGGTCGTGAAGTTCTTTGCTGACAGTCTCAAGCTTCACGGTGCGGGCCTCAGGGCAGGACACCACCTGCCCAACAGGTAGGATGCCCGCCCTCGGGGCAGCATCCCCGGGACCAGGCGGCGCGTCCCAGGGACGCGCTCTAGGTCTCAGCTAGGCCTCGAGCTCCCGCCGCAGGTCGCAACCTTCCAGGAGGCGGCCCCCTCCCCCGCCGCCCCCGAGAGCCTAGGGCTGGGCCCTGTTGGCTCCCGGTTCCCCCCGGGCCCAGCGGGCACCGGGAACGAGAAGGAACTGACAGGAGATCCCTCAGCCTGCCCGGCCCCGCCGCGTCCGCGGCTCCGCGCGTCACGCCGGGAAGGAGTTACCGGGAAAGGGCACCGGCCCAACCGGCTGCAGCGTCCGCACTCCAGCTAGTCCGCCGGGCCGGGAGCTTCCCGTCCACACCAGCGCTCACCCTGGCCTGGGGAGGGGAAAGAGGCGGGGACCCGTCAGAGGGAAGGCACGTGATACTTAAAGGGTCCGTGCACCAAAGTCAGAGACTGACCTTGGTTAGATACTTTAGTTTGCGAAAATATTTTGACCCTTGCCACCCGCCGTCGACGCATGGACCTGGCGCGGTTACTATAGGAACGAGGCGCACTCTTTGGCTGGATTCGAAGGGTTGATCGTGACCAAAGAGACCTAGACGTGCCTCCTAGCGAGGCGAAGTCGCTATGCATTACGGGATGCCAGGAAGACCTCCTCGATTCACGGAGGGGTTTCCACTCCTACCAGGAGATGGCCCTCGTCTAGCAACAGTTACTAAGATGGGGAAGCATTAGCTGGTCCCTGTGCTCTTTAACCCTATTCATAGAATCCTGGAGCGTCAGAGTTGGAAGAGGCCTTAGGGATCTTTCCTAGTCTAACTCCTCCGTATGCTGAGGCCCAGGAAAGGGCAGGGACTTAACCAAGTCCTAGAATCCAGGACCCCTAGTCCTGTTTACTGGTTAGGGAGCTCCACTCCAGAATGTGGAGGCACAGGTGAATGAGGTCAACTTTCTCTGAGCCATCAGAGGTCCCTGGGGGTACAAAGAAAGCTTTCATATTTCCCTGCCCTGTTCTTCGTTTTCCAGTTTTCCATCGTTTGCATTTATCACTATTTAACATGCAAACCTTTTATATTGTTTGTGATCTGTCTCCCCACTGGAATGTAAGCCCCTGAGGGCAAAGGTTTATCGTTTTTGTTTTTGTTTTTGTTTTTGGTGCTGTGGAGGCTGGAACTCAAGGCCTTAGTTATGCAAAGCTCTTTCACTGAGCTACATCCTCAGTCCTTAAAGGATCTTATCTGTATTGTCCACCTCTATGTTCTTCATGCCTGTATAGACCTTGGCACACACAGGCTCTGATACTTGTGAAATTTGTGAAGGAATGGAGCTGTTTTTGTTTTTGTTTTTTCCGGTGCTGGGGACTGAATTCAGGCTCTCAGTTGCATGCTAGGCAAGCGCTCTATTCATTGAACTACACCCCAGCCCCTGAGCTACAGTTCAGCAGCTCAAGTGATTACATTTGTTAAGCCAAACTTAGAGGACTCCACCACCCCAGCCCCCAAATGATTAAATCTCAACAGAATAATTATTGAAAAATGGATTCAGGAACCTCTGGGATGATAAAGAAATTAGGAAAGACTGACATTTTTGCCACTGGAGCTCCCAAAGAGAAGGCACGTTGCTGAGGCTCCCTTACTAAACCCTAACAGCTCAAAATAGTCTCTGTAAGCAAAAGTTATGCTCAAATGAGGAGGGCTGGAAGCGGCAAGCAGACCTCGGATCTGCAAGGTCTTTTTTATTCAGCGGTGGAGTCAATAAGTGGAACACCTGGCGTGGCTCATTTTCACGGTGGAAAATGGCGAGGGCTGAAGCAAGGGTCTGGGTTATGGTCCCAATGGGCAAAAGGTGCAACATCTGCAGTGCAGGGGAGACATAAAGTATGTCCAGGTGCTACTGCCCTTTTCAATGCTTTATTCACTCAACCACTCAATACAATTTCACTCTATAGGTTCTTTTAAAATTTTTTTTAGCTGTAGATGAACAAAATATCTTTATTTTTATTCAGTTTTATATGGTGCTGAGACTCAAACCTGGTGCCTCATGCATGCGAGGCAAGCGCTCTACCACTGAGCTACAACCCTATAGGTTCTATAGGTTCTTTCTTTCTTTTTTTTTTTTTTTTTCTTTTGGTACTGGAGATTGAACTCAGGGGCATTCAACCACTGGAACACATCCCCAGCCCTTTTTTATATTTTACTAGAGACAGGGTCTCACTGAGTTGCTAAGTGCCTCGCCATTGCTAAAGCTTGGCTTTGAACTCACGATCCTCCTGCCTCAGTCTCCCAAGTGCTGGGATTACAGGCGTGCGCCCGGCTCTATAGGTTCTTTTTTTTTTTTTTTTTTTTTTTTTTAATATTCATTTACTTGCTTTTAGTTGTACACAATGCGTTTATTTTTATGTGGTACTGAGGATCGAACCCGGGCCGCGCACGTGCTAGACGAGCGCTCTACCGCTGAGCCACAACCCCAGCCCTCTATAGGTTCTTAATCAAGAAAATGACAATTCTTAATGCAGGGCACTGCAATAGACATAATCAATTCAAAGCAAGCAATTCTAAGTTAATTCTAAGCATTGCAAACACACTGAATCATGACAGACCTATTATAGACATTCCCTCTGCGTGCTAAGCTTAAGTGCCAGGTCTAGAGTCTCAAGTCTTAGGCCTTCAGTCCAGCAGATGCACACTCACTCAGAAAGCAGTAATCAGGTCAGGAACCAAGGGAGGCTTCTCCTGGGGTGGAGATGATGGCTGGTTGAGGAGAGGGTCATAAGAAGTCGCCATTCTCACCAGGGTCAAGATGTGGCTGTAGAGTTTGAGCGCAGTAAGGATGATGCAGAGGAGCAGGCAGATGATGAGAAGAGTTGGGCTGTCAGTCCAGGTCTTCAGCAGGCTCTCAGGCCTGTGTGCATCAGTGTCAGCTGGCTGAAGGTCTGTTCATTTGCTCCATCATTTGTACGAAATTTTGGGGCTTCTGCTCACCCTTTCAGTCCCTATCAGCTGTTACTGGGTTTCTTAGTGAGTCTTACATTCTCAGGTCAGGACATCTGGTTTGGTGGTTTCTGCCCTGATCTCTCAACTCTGACTCTCATCAGGGCGAAGGCAAATGACAGTGACTTCACTCTGGAGTTTTATCAGGGTTTTGAAAAGTAATGTGTCTTTATCAGGCTATGCCTGATTCATATTGGAGGGCTCTGTAGGCTGTGCCTGGTGGAACTGCAGGTTTATTTTAAAATGGAGTTACTTAGGCTAAGGCCATTTTACATTAAGGCCATCCTTGGGGGAGGGGGCAGGAGAGTAGTTCCTGGGGTTCTTTGTATTGGGGTTGGCTGATCCCTTAGGTTGGGACAGGTGTGTGAATAGGGAATTTCCTGGGGCTTATTCTATTGGGGTCAGGTGCTAGTCTGGTTATTTTTGTGCCACTTCCTTCTGTCTGAGGCCTGGGCTTTTAAATGACAAAAGCTTAAATTTTACCCCAGACAAATTGGGGGAACAGCTGCAAATAGTGGAAATGTCCTGGGACTTATTCTGCATATCCTTCAGTCTCTCCAGCCAAAATCCTGTCACCAAGCCAACGCTAGGCTGTTATCTGACCTGAGAAATCAGGAGAGAGATAGTAGCCAAATCCCCAAACAGGCCAGTTTTAGCCAACATAAGTCTCCCGTTTCTTATTTTATTTTTTGTGGTGCTGGTGATTGAACCCAGGGCCTTGTGCATGCAAGGCAAACACTCTACCAATTGAGCTACATCCCAGCCCCCAGTCTCCCCAGTTTTAACCTGTGCAAGGAGAGTAACTTCGAAACAACTAATCTGCTTTTTGTTTCTTCTTTCTGCTTTCCTTACTTTTTGTTTGTCTAGAAAATCAACCACCACTGCTCAGCTTATCAAGAATGTTCATTCTATTTTATGGGAAAAGTGTTTCCTGATTTTAGAATCATGCAGAAAATTAAGATCTTAACATCTGTAGTTTTGTGGGGTTTTTTTTTTTTTTTTTTTGTCTTTTAAAAAAATTTTTATTTATTTGCTTTAGTTGTACACAATGCGTTTACGTGGTGCTGAGGCTCGAACCCGGGCCGCGCACATGCTAGGTGAGCACTCTACCGCTGAGCCACAACCCCAGCCCCCATCCCCCCCCCCCCCCCCCGTAGTTTAGTGTTTTGACATATTCCAAGGTGGACTCTTGGTTAAGTGTAGAGTCAGCCCGGGGCAGATGCGCATGCCTGTAATCTCAGCGGCTCAGCTAGGGAGGCTGAGGCGGGAGGATTTAGAGTTCTAAGCCAGCCTCAGCAATGGCGAGGCACTAAGTAACTCAGTGAGACCCTGTCTCTAAATAAAATACAAAATGGGGTTGGGGATGTGGCTCAGTGGTCGAGTGCTCCTGAGTTTGAGTTCAATACTCAGTACAAAAAAAAAAAAAAAAAAAAAAAAAGTGTAGATAGTTCTGTGTAGTGGTGTGCGCCTGCAGTCCCAGCGCCTCAGGAGGCCGTGGAGGATCTCAAGTTTGAGGCCAGCCTGAACAATGCCAACAACCCCGATTCAAAGTAAAAAGGGCTGGGGCTGTAGCTCAGTGGTAGACCTGTGTTCAATTCCCAGTACCGCAGGGATGGAAGTGTGTTAAGAGTCAGGTTAGGGTTTGAGTTCTGCATATCTCTGACTGTCTTTTACTTCACTTCCCTGAGCCCCAGTGTCCCACATCGGTAAATCAGGCAAAGACTTTTTCCCTGGCCGGACTGTAGTCAGGGATAAGTGAGATAAAGCTTGTAAAGTGACTAGCACAAAGGTGGCATTTAGTAGATGCTCAACAGAACAATTATTTTTGAAAAGTGGAAATGAGCGGAACAAAACTATTATCGTTCAGAAGACTAGATTTCTGCCAGTTTTTTTTCTTGGAGGATGTGCTCTGCTGGGAAGGAGAGAAGAGGGGGATGGAGACAGTGTAAGGTAGGCTTGGTTGGACGAGACACAAGCCTTTGGAAAGTAAGCGGCCAGATGTGAGGCGAAGGGAAGAATGGGACGGGAGGGACATTTAGTTTTATTGGCCAGAGGGCAGGCCAGGCTGGAGGGGATCGAACGCGTCAAGATAGACAGGACTTTAGGCCGGGCTTTCCCTTTTGCTGGTGGTATGACTACCCGAGTCTCCATAAAGGCAGGGTCATCGTGCAGGAGGCAAGGTTAGGGGTAGGTGCAAAATCGCTTTAAGTTACCTGCACGCGGTGGGGCGTGCCGCGGGAGGGCCCCAGAAGCTAAGCCCCGACTCAGGGGCGGAGCAGTGGCGTGGGGGCGGGCCTCGAGGGCGGGCAAGGGTACGGAGGTAGCATGCGTGTGGGGCCAGCTCTAGGGGGCGGAGCAGTGACGTAGGACCGCGTAAGAGGGCGGGGTTTGAGCTCAAGGGCGGAGAATGACGTGGGGGCAGGTCCTGGGGCGGGGCGAGGGCGGAGCAGCGTCATGGGCCGGGTTATGGGGCGGGGCGATAGGCTGGGGGCGGGGCCAAGAGGCCCGGAAGTGGCTGTGGCTCGGCCTAGGGGCGGGCTCTCGGGGGAGGGGCGGTTAGGGGGCGGGTCCCGGGTGTCGGGGCGGGGCCTGTGGAGGGCGGAGGGCGCGGGGCGCGGCCCCGAGGCCCGGAAGCCGACGAGGCCCGGGGTCCAGCGTTCTGCCGGCCATGGACGAAGCGGACCGGCAGCTTCTGCGGCGCTGCCGGGTGCGCCTGGTGGGCGAGCTGCAGGTGGCTCCGCTCTGGGACGCCCTGCTGAGTCGCGAGCTCTTCACGCCCGACATGATCGAGGACATCCAGGTACGTCCCTGTCCCTGCTCGTCTGCGTTCTCTGCTCCTTGCGCGGCGCACGGACGTTCACGTGTCAGGTGGGACCGGCGAGGACGTGCCGAAGGGCTGCTGAAGCCACCGCCCGACTTAACGGCCCCGCCCCCGCCCTCCTCTCTCCGCGTGGCATGGGCCGTACCCACCCCGCTCTGGGGAGCCTGTTTTCCCTTCTCGCCTCGAGCCCGCGAAATCCTACAGCGGAACCGAGGAACCCCAAACACCGGCTGTTGCGGGTCTGCCCAGGCGGCTTGGCGCCCCCCACTGTCCGCAGGGCTGCTGCTCGCGCTCCTCGGGAGGAAGGAGGCGTGGTGTTTGCATTCTGTAGCACAGAGGTCCTGGACACCCACTTTGGCGCCAGACACCGAATCTATCCTCTGAGATGGAGCCAGGATCCCCTGAGAGATGGGGCAACAGTGCTACTGCCCCAGGACTAATTGAGATAGTGAATGTGAAGTAGCGTAGAGCCAGGCACAGAGCCTGTGTCCTTGCCCGCTTCAACCAGGCCCTCAGGTGTCAAGTGGATATTTTGTAAGAGGTTTTGAAAATTAGAGGACCTGATGCAGGTGATGGATGGACTAATAAAGTCAAACATGTGAGGCTTTCCAAAAAAGCACTTTCACATCTTTGCTCAGTTTGACCGTTACCACAGCCCTGTAAAGACACAGGAGTATTTCCTGCCAAGAGGTGAAGTGGGTGTGAATGGCCAGCTAGAGGCCCCTGGCTGGTGCCTTGGGGCTGCTTTACAGGCCAAGTCTCCATCCTTTGCATCATCTAGGAGCTTGGCCTGGTCCTGGGAAGGCATCTTTAATAGAAGAAAGTGCTCCAGTGTCATATGAGTAATTACCAATTAATTTTTTAAAATATTTTTTTAGTTGTAGGTGGACACAATACCTTTATTTTATTTTATTTTTTATTTTTTAAAATATTTATTTTAGGCTGGGATTGTGGCTCAGCGGTAGAGCGCTCGCCTAGCACGTGCGCGGCCTGGGTTCGATCCTCAGCACCACGTAACGCATTGTGTACAGTTAAAGCAAATAAATAAATATTAAAAAAAAATAAAAATAAATATTTATTTATTTGTTTTAGTTATACACAATGCCTTTTTTTAAAAAATATTTATTTATTTGCTTTAGTCGTACACAATGCGTTTATTTGTACGTGGTGCTAAGGATCGGACCCGGGCCGCGCACGTGCTAGGCCAGCGCACTACTGCTGAGCCACAGTCCCAGCCCCAATGCCTTTGTTTTATTACGTGGTGCAGAGGATTGAACCCAGGCTGCACACGTGCTAGGCGAGCACTCTACCACTGAGCCACAACCCCAGCCCCAATACCTTTATTTTATATATGTGGTGCTGGGATCGAACCCAGGGCCTCACACATGTGAGACAAACACTCTACCACTGAGCCATAGCCTCAGCCCCCAGTAATTACCAGTTAATAATAAAAGAAGTCTTAGGAGAACCTGCTCTGTGGCTCATACTGGGCAGTGAAAGTGGTTTGAGACCCTAGTCCTTGCTTTCAGACACATGCACAGGGACCATAAGCTGAAGGGAAGGCCCCACACAGGTGGGCACTAGAGCAGCCTCTGCCCTCAGCCTCATCTCTAGCTGAGTGTTGCTACCTCTTTCACATTTTTAGAGAGGCTAGAGATATCAATTTCTGTCATTTTTTTTTTTTTACTCAAAATGTTAGCAACAAATTCAGAAATTTTCAGGTAACCACAGGTGGCCATTTTGCCACCACTGGTATGGCTGATCAGCACACAGGCTTTGGACCCACTTGAATCTAGTCCCACATCTGGCTTTGTTACATGCAGGTTGAATATCCCATATCTAAAATGCTTGGGACTAAAAAGTTTTGAATTTTGGATTTGGGGGATTTTGAAATATTTGTATGTACATAATGAAGTACCTTGGAGATGGAACCCAAGTCTAAATACGAAGTTTATTTATGTGTCTTATATACCTTATACACATTGCCTGAAGGTATTTATTTTCCCAAAGGTAATTTTTAAGATAATATTCTACATAATCTTGTGCATGAAATAAAGTTTCATAATGTGAAATTTTCCACTTGTGGCATCATTGTTGGTGCTCGAAATATTTAGAATTTTGGAGCATTTTTGATTTTCAGATCAGGGTTGCTCAATCTGTATTAGTGAATAGCAAAAGAAACTAAAACATAAAACTTTTGGCGACTCAGTTTCCTTCATGAGTAAGTTGTAATTTAACCCCTTGAAGTTGTTGAGGGGGAAAAATGAAACGATGTCTCTGTCATCATCAGTAGTGCTGAGAGAAATGGAAACACCACGGTCTATTTGCAGGGAGTCATTTTGCCCAAAGACACTTACCCTCCAGTAACTTGGAGGTCTGTTGTTCAGTATAGTAGCCTTTGGCCACATGTGGCTATTTAAATGTGTATTTGAAGTAATTAAAATGAAATAAATTAAAAGTTGGGTTCCTCAGCTGGATGGCTCAAGCACTCAGCAGCCACAAGTGACAGACAGCTGGCACGTCAGACAGCTCGGATGCAGATCTGCATCACCATGGAAAGTCATCGTGGACAGTGCTGCAGTAGAATGTTTGAGGACAAGATGGTGTCATATCCCTGTGGATCTTGAGGTCCTCCCCACTTTATTTTATTTTTATTTATTTATTTATTTATTTATTTATTTATTTGTGGTACTGGGGATTGAACTCAGGGGCACTCAACCACTGGGTCGCATCCCCAGCCCCTTTTTTTGTATTTTATTTAGAGACAAGGTCTCACTGAGTTGCTAAGTGCCTCGCCGTTGCTGAGGCTGGCTTTGAACTCGAGATCCTCCTGCCTCAGCCTCCCAAGTGCTGGGATTACAGGCGTGCGCCACCGCGCCCAGCCCCACTTTATTTTTGTCCTGTGGATCCTGAGGAACTTGTCCAGTGCCCAGTCTCCAAGAACGGGCAGCAGATAGCCAGCATCCTGTCTTCTGCCTGCTCCATGTCATTGCTGATCATTCTGTCCTCGCGGTCCACCCAGTCAGTGCCTGCGTCCCGGAGGTTCTCCCTCCTGGTCTGTCCTCTCATTTCTCTCCATTCCAGCCATTGTTGGCACACTCTCTCAGTGTGGCTATGACTCACTCCTTTCCATTGTCCTCCCTGTCTGTAGGATGACTTTTCAAAAGTCAGGTTCACTCTATCACTTTGGTTGCTCCTCACAGTTCTCAGGATGAGTTCTAGGCCTGGCCACACACAGGTCTCATCCCTTACCACTACCCTCCTCCTCCCTTAGGTTTCTGTAGTTCACTGTTCATTCTTCATCTTCCCTGGGGTCTCAGCTGAGCCTTCCCCTCCTGGGGCCTTTCCAGTCCCCAGGGCTGAGTTGGCTGGTCTTGTACCCTGACAGCCCCGTGGGCTCTCCCTTGCTGTGTCACCGGTGCCATGCCTTCCTGCACCCCCACTAGATGTTTGACCCTGTCCCTGCTGTGCCTTCAGCACTTGGCACTGTGCTGGGCACATAGCACATTGTTGCTGCCTGAAGCGCTTGGAGCAACGGAGCCGCGGGAAGAACTTCAGAAGCAAACTGGAGACAAACAGCTTTTTATTCTGATAACTTTTCTCTCTGGTTCTAACAACGACTAACACACGCCAAACACACCACTAAAATGGCGCTGACCCGATCAGCAATTTCGGCCAAGTCACTCGAGATCCCGCAACAAATCCCGTGAGACTACGGGGTGGCGACAATGGCCAAATCTCCACGGCTCATAGTCAACTGCAATTCAAGTCAATCCCCAAACAGGGCTCCTGCAACACATGGCTCTGAGAAGCTGCGTGACCAGATGAGCAAAGGCCCTGCAGGGGCACGGGCTCACCTGCAGCTGAGTTTCTGCCTGGTGGCCTGATTGTCCAGACTTCTGCTAGGTGGGAAATGGGGCAAGGTGAGGGCCACAGGAAGGTGCCTGGGTAACGTGTGTCTGATCTTTCTCTCTAACAGCGGGCAGGCTCTGGGTCTCGCGGGATCAGGCCAGGCAGCTGGTCACAGATCTGGAGACCCGAGGGAAGCAGGCCCTTCCTTTGTTCATCTCCTGCTTAGAGGACACGGGCCAGGACACGCTGGCTTCATTCCTGCGAACGAGTTGGCAAGCGGTGAAGCGGGATCCTGAGGCCATCAGATCCCTGGACCTTGTGCCAGAGGAGCTGCGTGTGATGAAGCTGGACCCAGTGAAGCCAGCCCCAGGAAACCTCCCCTCGGTGGTGCTGGGGCCCAGGGAGCTCCGGCCAGCTGAGCTCATCCCAGAGGTTCTCAGGCCAGAAACGCCCAGGCCAGTGGACATTGGTTCTGGAGAATTCAGGGATGCCCGTGAGTACCGAGAGGGTGGTTGGTGGGTGGGGATGATGGGTGGTCACCAGTGAGTGACTGGGTATGGCTGGGTAGGCTGAGGTTCAGAATTCAGCCATGCTCTTGTCTTACTGAGTGCTCATAGGTGGAACATTCCAGTAAGTCTTCAGAGACGTAATTTTGGCGGCCTGTTCTCTGACAAGCAGGTGCTGAAGTCTGTTTTGGGTGTCCCTGTTTTTGATCAGAGTGTCGAGGCCCAGTTGTTCTGGATTTGCCTTTGGGTCATGCTGAGCAGCTTGGACTAGCCCATGGCTGGTGGCAGGAGCGAGGCCTCTGTTTGCTGGGCGTCGGCCCCAGCATGGCATCTGCCCTGACCTCCTTCCCTCACAGCGGCCCTGCAAGGCAGTACATAGACCTTTTCTGTAGGGAAACAGGCCCAGGGAGGTGAAATAATTTGCTTAAGGTCACAAGGTCACATCCAGGAACGTGCATAAATCCCGGAGTGCAGCTGGGTGATTCTTTCCTTCGTGTACACATGGGTAACCACTGCTCAGTTGGTCGTGGTACAGAATATTCCAGTGTCTTAGGAGACTCTTTCTCTTTCCGGTCTATTCCAGTCCTCAGCCCAAGGTGGCCACTGTTCCAGTCTCTGTCATCACTGGTCCTTTTGCTTGACCTGCAACATGAGTGACATCCCATGGTGCGAGTCTGGAGTCTGGCTTCTTTCTTCCCGTCGTCGTCTCTGTGGGATCCGGTCACGGGGCTGTGGTGTCAATACTTAGTTCTTTTCCGGTGCCGGTGGTGGTGACGCCTATTCTGAGCAGCCCACAGTTTATCTAACTGTTCTCCTGTCTGGCCACTTGGTTTGTTGTCAGTTAGGGGCTTTGCCTCCAAGGATATTTCATGTCCCCCACCCCCACCCCCAGGCACTCTACCTCGGAGCTATTTCTCCAGCCCATTTTATACTTTTCTTTTGAGATAGGATCTCACTAAATGCCCCAAGTTGGCCTTGAACTTACAATCCTCTGCCTGGGCCCTCCGTCTTGCTGTGATTACAGTGTACTCAACCTCACCTGGCATGTGCTTCCTCTTTTGTGACTGCCTAGGGGACCCTGCGTGACATTGAGCAGGGTAATGACAATGGTGGGGTTAGCGTCATTCACTGCTTGCTGTCTGCCGGGCCCTGTTCACTGCGCTTGCGTGATTTGATTTAATCTTTCCATCTCTGGCGAAGCAGGTGCTACGGTTTTCCTGTTAAACAAAGTAAGTTACAGACTTGGACATGATTGTCCCCAAATCACACAGCTGGTGTGAAGTGGAATTGCTACCCTGGCCACCCTGCTGTGCCTGCTCGCTGGCTCTGACAGCAAGATAAGACCATACCTGAGGGAAGAGCGTCCTGGAGTCAGGTTTGTGTCCCAGCTCTGGTGTCTGTGTGAGAGATTCCAAGCAAGACACAAGACTTGGTCAAAGTGTAGCACAGTATTAGAAGAGGAAGAAGACGGGGGAAATCACCCCAGGAAGAGGGTGGGTCCTCAGGAGAGTGACAGCTCACTTCCTGGTTTTGTCCCAACTTTTACTGGGGAAGGAGGGAGTTTGTTAGGTCCTGCCCAGGTCACCTCTGGGCTTGGCATTGACCACAGTAGCTAACAACCAAGGGCACCTCTAGGTTGTCTTGGCCTGGCTGACAGGAACTGGTTTTGCAGGGCTTGTGGTGGGTGGGCTCCATCTGTAGCACCCGGCTCTCCCAGGTCTGGGAATCCCTGCTGTGTGCTGCACGGCGGGGTGTGTGTGTGTGTGTGTGTGTGTGTGTGTGTGAAGAGGTCTAGACCATCACGCCCTTCTGAGCAAACATACCTTTGTCCTCCCTTGAATTTCTCTCTTCCTACTACTGTTAGGGGAATAGTTTATAGGGCTGAGGTCAGACAGGCGTCCTGAGATAGCTATCTTTTCAGACCCTGAGGTGCCACCAGGCAGGGCTGTGGATTGGCCAGTTTGTTCTGTGTGAAGTAACTTCTCCTGACCCATGGCTCGGGTCTCACTGCTACCCTGCAGCTTCATGTGGGCCACCGTGTGTCATTTGTACCACCCCTCCTGGCACACGTTTCTCTCTGACAGGGGACATGTTTCTTCAAACGAAACTGTGAGCCAGGCGCGGTGGTGCACACCTGTAATCCCAGCACTTGGGAGGCTGAGGCAG
The DNA here is from genome assembly GCA_025594165.1 of Tamias sibiricus. NCBI lineage: Eukaryota > Metazoa > Chordata > Mammalia > Rodentia > Sciuridae > Tamias > Tamias sibiricus. Next base: position 12,441,557 of record CM046658.1, on the reverse strand, counting down.
GAGGATCGTGAGTTCAAAGCCAGCCTCAGCAATGGCGAGGCACTCAGCGACTCAGTGAGACCCTGTCTCTAATAAAATACAGAAAAGGGCTGGGGATGTGGCCCAGTAGCCGAGTGCCCCTGAGTTCAATCTCCGGTACCAAAAAAAAAAAAAAAAAAAAAAAGTTGTCCTTTTTAGGTGCTGGGTGTGAAGTCTTGGGCACTGGCCAGGGGAGTTTCCTTAGGTGGATTTCATTCTGCAGACGAGGTTGGGGACATCTGGGCAGACGCGCCCAGGACTTTGGAGCACTTTCGCTGAGTCAGCACGGCAGGGTGCTGTAGGTAGGTCAGTGTGTCTGAGCAAAGAGCAATTTTCTTTGTCCCCCTCCCCAGGGACGTTTGGCAGTGCCCAGAGGTACATCTGGTCATTACAGCTGCAGGTGGGTGGGTGCTGCTGGCTTCGGATGGGTACAGGCTGGGGATGCTGCTGTACGTCCCCTGACGCATGGGACAGCCATCCAAAGTAGAGAGCAACCCAGCCCAAAATGTCAGGGCGCTGGATAGTACGCCTGCTGCCCTGGGGCGGGAGTGTGAAGGAGAACAGAGCTGTGGACGAGGCAGTGCTGATGTGCCCCTCAGCTGGGAGCTCACCACAACCCTGAGGCTGGCAGCTGCTCCTCTCCTCCTGGGATACAGATGGGGGAACAGAGGCTCAGAGACTCTGAGCAACTTGCCCAGGGTCACACAGCTGATAAGTGGCAGCGTTGGGATTTGAACCCTGGCACTCTGGCTCCAACATCCCACTCACTCTGTCTACTGCCTTAAAGAACAAATGGCTCATCTTCACTCTTGTCTCTGAGTGTGTGTCACGGAGGACGCACCAGAGAGCGTGGCTTTGTCTCTGTACGTTGGTGGGAAATGCCTTTTGCTTCAGAATGGAGGGAGCTTTTCAAATGTGGTGGCTCGTGTGTAGCTGCTTGTCCTGGCCAGGACCTCCTGCAGCAGGGAGCTGGGAGAGCTGTTGGTGGCTGTATCAGGCAGGGCTCTTCTGAGACACCGGACCAACAGTCTCTGTGTACGTACGTATCTAGAAAGGAATTTATCATAAGGAATGGGCTTGTGAGATTATGGAGGCCGAGAAGTCACAACCTCCTGTCCCCAGGCTGCAGACCCAGCAGAGCTGGTCATGGCGTTCTGGTTTGAGTCAAAGGCCTGAGAACCGGCGCACCGAAGTGTCAGTCCCAGTCTGAAGGCAGAAGAGGGACATCCCAGCTCCAGCAGTCAGGCAGAGAGAGCGAATTTCCCTTCCTCAGCCTTTTTGTTCCACTCAGGCCCCCAGTGAGTGGGTGAGGCCTGCCGTGCTGGGCGGGGGCCTCTGCTCCCCTCAGTCCACCAGTTCAACGCTCATCTCCTCCAGAAGCACATCACGGACACACCCAGAGGTAATGTCTGACCAAATATCTGGGCACCTTGTTGCCCAGTCAAGTTGACACACAAATTAGTCACCACCATGACTTTCTCTGCCTGTGGCCTACTGGGTTGGAATTTTCTTGAAAGTAGAAGTTGGCTGTTCAGCGCTACCTGGCCCCTCCCCTGGCTGGTGGCTGTGCTCTCCTCTCGTGCCCACTCAGGCCCTCGGAGCCTCTGATTCCCTCTGGCAGAGGGGATAAATGACAGCACTTCCTTGTTGGAAGGACAGCTCCAAGAGTGAGTGAGGCAGCCCAGGAAGGGACTTCACACAGGGCCTCGCATTGCACGAGCCGTGGGTCTGGAGGCTCAGCTCGCTGCTGCTGTGATTTCCGAATTGCCAGGGCTGCTGAGGGTCTGGTTCACGGGTGGCTGGTTCTGCACCTACCCTTCCTTCTCTGGGTGGCAGAGAGGGGCAGTCACATCTCATGTTTTAAATTAGAAATGGTGGCTGGGCTGAGTGTAGTGGCGCACGCCTGTAATCCCAGCACTTGGGTGGCTGAGGCAGGAGGATCGCGAGTTCAAAGCCAGCCTCAGCAATGGCGGGGCACTTAGCAACTCAGTGAGACCCCGTCTCTAATAAAATACAAAAAAGGGCTGGGGATGTGGCCCAGTGGTCGAGTGCCCCTTAGTTCAATCCCTGGTACCAAAAAAAAAAAAAAAAAAAAAAAAAAAGAAATGGTGGCTGGGTGCCATAGTATACCCCTGTAATCCCAACTACTTGAGAGTCTGAAGCAGGAGGATTGTGAGGATTGTGAGTTTGAGGCTACTGGGCAACTTAGCAAGACCCTGTCTCAAATAAAAAAGGAAAAGTTTGGAGTGTAGCTCAGTGGTAGAGAACCCCCCTGAGTTTGGTCCTCAGTAGTGCAAAGAGGAAGGAAGGGAGGGAGGGAGGGAGAGAAAGAAAGGAAGAAAGACAAAGCAAAAAAAAAAAAGAGAAGAGAGGAAAGGAAAGAAGGCTTCACCTGGCCCAGAGACTCCTCTTTTTTTTAATTTAAAAAAATTTTATTTATTTGTTTTAGTTGCACACAATGCCTTTATTTTTATGTGGTACTGAGGATCGAACCTGGGTCGTGCACGTGCTAGGCGAACGCTCCACCACTGAGCCACAACCCCAGCCCCCGAGACTCCTCTTTTTGTTGGAGACTTGGGCATATGCCCAGTGACTTGGGCCATAGACTGATTCTTTTGTGCCTATACTTTACACTTAGCCGTGGGCATGCCTTGTCTCCATGTCCACCAAACAAGCTTAGAGAAGCTGCTCTTGTGCACAGGTCTCTGTCCCTGGCCTCCCGGCTTTGTTGGTGCTGTGCGCTCCCCCTGGAGGCCTCCTGCCCCCTTCCCCTGGTGCCCACGTGCTGAACTGCTCCCTCCAGGGCCTGCAGCCTGTGAGCCCCTCTGTGCAGCCTGCTCTGTGCTCCGCTAGTGCTGATTCAGAAACGAGTGAATTCTGTGGTAGTGGATAATGGTTATATTTTTGGGGTGCAGTGGAAATTTGAGAATGAGCAAACATTCTCGGAATGAAGCCCATGGACTAATAGGAGTGCCTGGGCTAGGTCAGGCCTTTTCTAATTCCTGCAACTGTCAGTTCCCAGCAGGGACCCTGGTGGGAGCCCTAGCCATGAGTGGCACCTTGGCCAGAACACGAGCAGGGCACCACTGTCACTCCCAGGCAGCACCGTGGCCTCCTTGCTTCAAAAGGAAAGAATATCAGCCGGGCGCGGTGGCGCACGCCTGTAATCCCAGCACTTGGGAGGCTGAGGCAGGAGGATCGCGAGTTCAAAGCCAGCCTCAGCAATGGCAAGGCACTTAGCAACTCAGTGAGACCCTGTCTCTAATAAAATACAAAAAAGGGCTGGGGATGTGGCCCCGTGGTTGAGTGCCTCTGAGTTCAATCCCCGGTACCAAAAAGCAAAAAAAAGGAAAGAATGTCTCAGAGCTTTACAGGCTGGTGGCCACTTGAATTCTTGCTAATTGAAATTAAAGAGTCATCTACGCTCATTTATTCTCCTTCTGCAAATACTTCTGGAGGACCCCCTGTGTGCCAGGCCATGGGCCCTGCAGACACGAGCATCTGCTGCCTGGAGCGCCTCTGGCCCCTTCTGTTGTGGAATTTCATAGAAATGGAACCCTGTCTACAATCCACAGCGTCTGGCGTTCTAATGCAGCGTCGTTTTATGGTCGCCTGTGGCATTGTGTGTGTCTTAGCTCGTTCTGTCGTGGGCCGTGTGGCTGTTTGTCAGTTTTTGTGTCCGTCAGCCTGTCGTTGGGGTGGTGGCTCACTCTGAGGCTTTATGAGTAGGCCTCTTGGAGATGTGCCTGGGAGTGGCCAGGGGCTCAGGGTCAGTGTGTGTTCGATGTTGTTAGAAACTTCTAGACAGTTCTGCACGGTGGCTGTGCCACTTGATCACCTCACTAGCTCGGGACCACGAGCCCCGGCTCTCCCTGTTTTGTGGGAGCTGTCCTCACGTGGTCCCTTGGCCTTTCTCTGGCGGACCCCAACATTCACATTTCCCCTTTCCTCTGTCTCTCCAGGTGCTCAGGAGCAGTTGAGGGGAAACGCAGACTTGGTGAGTCTTCGTGAGACTGGGGACTTGTCCCTCTCATCTGTCTTGTCCCTTCCCTGCAACTGTCAGGAGTCCTGGGGACCCAGTCCAGCTGGGGAAGAGGTTCCGGCCCCGCCCTCCATGGCCCTGACCTGGGCTCGGTGCTCACTGGAGCGGGTGGAGTGGGCCTGCTTCACCCCACCTGTGGAGCCAGGTCCCACCTAAGGGGCGTCGTCAGCACCGGCCATGGCACCTGTTCTGTGCCAGACACTCACTCTTGTTCCCACCTGCTTATTGCTGTGTGGCTCCTGTGCGCTGCCCCTGGGATGGAGGGGTGGCGGCCACAGGCTTCTGGGGAGCGCTCAGTCTAGGGGGAGGAGCCAGGCAGAGGACGCACACGGGAGGGGCAGCAGGTACCATGGACAGGGACAGGAAGAGGCTGCCTGGAAGGGCCCCGGGCCTGAGTTGGGGGAGGCGGCCTCAGTGCTCCAAGGCCAGGCCTGGGCGAAGTCTGTGGGCACAGCTGCCTCGTGCCCCCAGGTGCACCTGGGTGAGAGCCAGGGACTGGTGTGTGGGCCTCTGGGTGGGCACCAGTGGGTCACGGGCTTTCTGTCCCTGAGCAGAGTCGGGAGCCAGCGCCTCTCACTAGAGGGGCAGCCAGTGCCCGCCCGGCAGCTCCCACGGTGCCCCTGTCCCTGGAGTCCTGGGTGGGGCCTGCAGTGGGAGGGACACCCAGCCTCGCCCACCTCTCAGCTGTCAGCCCCCTGGGAAGCAGGGTGCCTCCTCCAGGAAGTGGGGTGGCCCCGCTCACGTTGGCCCTGTGCCCTGTCCCTCGGGCAGGCCTACGTGCTGCGCGCGGAGCCCTGCGGCCACTGCCTCATCGTCAACAACGTGAGCTTCTCCCGCGCGTCGGGGCTCAGCGTGCGCCGGGGCTCCGCCGTGGACTGTGAGAAGATGCGGCGCCGCTTCTGCTCGCTGCACTTCGCAGTGGACGTGAAGTGCGACCTGACCGCCAAGGTACGCCACCTGTCACCGCACGTGGGGGAGCCGGGGCGAGTGGCCAGTGTCCTGCAGGGACCCTGGGAGCGGGCTGGGGACTTCCCAGATGAGCACGTGCCTCCCTAGGACCGTGGGGAGCGTGGCCCGGGGTCACGCTCAGGAGGGCGTGAGGCCTGCCCCTGCTGCCCGCGTGTGGCCTCCCATGCCTCAGTGTCCCTGGCTAGAAGGCCAGGAGAGTCCCCTCTCAGGGCTGCTGTGGGGTTACAAGACGGTGCTCGAGCTCAGCACCTTTTCCCCTGAGCATGGGGCTGTCGTGATGATCACGGTGACCGTTTCCTCAGAATTGGCCCTTGGAGGCGGGCGAGTGCTGGGCCCTGGCCCTCTGTGGCGGGTGGGCGGGTGGCCCGGTGGTCAGCGCCCTGGCTCACCTGCAGCCTTCCCTTGCAGAAGATGGTCCAGGCTTTGGTGGAGCTGGCGCAGCGGGACCACCGTGCCCTGGACTGCTGTGCCGTGGTCATCCTCTCCCACGGCTGCCAGGTAGGAGGCCTCTCTCCCCGACCCTGCTCCCCCGTCAGGCACAGGGCAAAGCTGCGGCCAGGGGCCCTGCAGGACTCCTGCCCTTTCGTGTCCACAGTGCCCTCGGCTTGGTGAAGAGCGGTGGAGCCTTGTCCACCTCCTGCAGTTCTCCCAGGAGGAGTTGGGTGTGCCCCCGGGTGGGGCGGCCTTCTGAGAGAAGCCCACTGGACACAGGGAGGGGGGGAGCCGCACTCTCGAAGCTTCCACTGGGTTCCGTGCAGAGCTGGGCGCGGCACTCAGTGCCGCCCTGCAGGCGTGTTCCAGGCCCTTGCTGCGGGGGTCTGGGGCACTGGGACGTGCTCAGGGTTGGCCCGTGATGTGCTGACTCACTGTGGCCCAGCCCCTGCCCCTGCCTGGGCCTTGGAGTCCTCGTCTTTTATGTTGGGGGTTGGACAGACCCGCAGTCACCAACTGGAGGCCCGGAGGCCCCTGTGGTCTCTCCCGTGTTTTCAGAACTGGCACATTTCACATGAAAAGCAGGGTCTCTCCTTGGAAACCACCATGGGCTGCCGCCGTCCTCCCAGAGCAGAACTCTGGCCCGTCACCAGTAGGCGCTACCTTTTGGGCCTTTCACTCACAGTGTGGCAGCAGGGGTGTCCCCTGGGCACTCATGAGAAGCCTCGGGCCCCGTGCGGACCTGTGTCCAGAGCTTTGACAAGGTGGCCACGGCGTCCTATGCACGCACAGGACGTTTGAGCAGAGCCGCCCTGGAGCAGCGGCAGGGCGCGTGCTGGTCTGGGGCGAACGGGCGGGGCCGGGGTCTCATGTCCTGAATGTTCTGAGTGACGCGGCTGCTGCCTGCCCAGGAACACACCTGGGGAGCCTCTGGTCTCGCGGCAGCTGCCCAGCACTCCTGGTAGCTGGCCTGTCCAGGGACAGACGCTGCTCAGGGCCCTTCCAGGATCTGCCTGCTCTGTCACAGTCAGTCCAGAGCCCCAGGGGGACCTTCTGAGTGTGTGGTCCCCACAAAGCCTCTGAAAAGGCCACTGGATTCCTACCCCTGTGTCTTGGCTTTTAACCAGGGTTCTTGGTCTTCTAGGCCAGCCACCTGCAGTTTCCGGGTGCTGTCTACGGCACAGATGGACGTGCTGTGTCCGTGGAGAGGATTGTGAACATCTTCAACGGGACCAGCTGCCCCAGCCTGGGGGGGAAGCCCAAGCTCTTTTTCATCCAGGCCTGTGGTGGGGGTAAGCAGCTCCTCAGGCCCCGTGGGTGCTGCTGGGGGGGAAGGAGCCACGCCGCTGCCGTCCCCATCCAGCACCTCCCCGTGTCCCCAGGGCTGCTCCAGGCAGTCAGAGGGTCCCAGACACGGTCCCTGCTGCAGGGGGCAGTGCTTCTGCCTCTCCAGAGGAGGCCCAGGCGTGTCCACTCTGAAGAGAGCGATCTTCATTTTATACTGCAGTAGTGTCACAGGCTCATGTGACTTTGGCAACTTCAGAATTTTGGTAAAAAGAAAGCAGTGGAGAGAGTGGAAACCATCTTTCTTTTCCTTGTCGTCTTTCCTCTGACCTCCATCTTCTACAAAGACCCCATTGCCACCGCCAGAGAGAGGAGGCCTTAGCTGAACTACCAGGAGGAACTGAAGAATCTAATTATTGGGATTCCCCAGAACCCGGGTCTTAGTGCTTCAGGAAACCTTAATGAATTATCTGTAGTTTTGCTTTATGCTTGTCTTACTCCATTTTCTGTTATGTAATCAAATGCCGCGGACTGGGTGATTTCTAGAGGACAGAGGTTTGTGCAGCTCGCGGAGGTGAGGAAGTGCAGGGGTGGTGCCAGCACCTGCCGAGGGCCTTGCCGCATCTCCGCCTGGCGAGAGTGTCACAGGAGAGACAGGACAGGTGTGCCAGCTTGGGTTCCTCTCCCACTTCTTGATTTTTTAAAGACTGGATCTTGCTAGATTGGCCTTGAACTTACATGTTCAAGTGATCCTCCTGCCTCTGCCTCCCTTGTAGCTGGTACTACAGGTGTATGCTGCTGCTCTGGCTCCAGCTCCTCCCTCCCTTTCTCCCTCCCATTCTTTCTTTCTTTCATATCAGGGATTGAACCCAGGGGTGCTCTACCACTAAGCTACATCCCCAATCTTTATTCTGAGGCAGAGTCTCGCTAATTTCCCATACTGGCCTCCAACTTGTGATCCTCCTGCCTCAGCCTCCCAAGTACCTGGGATTACAGGCATGCATTCCTGCACCTGGCTTATTTTCTGGTTTTCATATAAAAAAGAAGCTGGGTGTGGTGGCAGCCCCTGTAGTCCCTGCTACTCAGGAGGGAGGCTAAGGCAGGAGGATCATTTGAGGCCCAGGAGTTCGAAACAGCCTAGGCAATATAGTGAGACCCATCTCAAAAATCAAAACAAACAGACAAAAAATAAATAAAAGGATTAAGAAAAGAGGAATACTGCTTTCCTGGCTTGGTTATGATGGTGATAGTGGAGAACACTAGAAATTCTGTCCCAGGGTGTCCCTTCTGCCTGGACTGTCCAGGGGCTGAGACAGTTGAAAGACCTGTCAGTTCCTTGTCCCTTTGCCGGACCTGCTAGAGAAGTGGGCACCGTCATCCGACGGAGCTGCCCAGCCCACCCAAGGGGACTGTCACAGCTGCAGCCTGTAGCATAGAACCCGCCATGAAACAAATCGGAGCTCACTGGAGCTATGAGATTGCAGAGCTGAGTGCAGCTACTAACATGGCCCTGGGGAGTTTGTCTGCTTTTCCCCATCCGGCTCTGCGACCTGGTGTTCAGCGCTGTTGCCACACGGTGGCGCCACATCAGCCAAAAAGGGAAATATAAACTGTCCCCATTCCTGGCAGGGTGTCCTGTTTATGTGCGTCAGAAACCCTGCTCTGCATTTTGGTGACTTTTTATTGCTATTTTAAAACTCACCGTTATAATTTAAGATGATTTTAAAATGCCACAATGTTATCCACCCCTTCATAAAGAGGTAGCACGGCTCCAGGGCTGAACAACGGGCCTTGAAGTCAGTAACTTGGTGTGGAGTCAGCGTGACACAGCATGACGCATGTGGTACACGTGACAGAAGCCAGGTGGCTGCCTTATTAGGCCCAGCTGTCAGTTTTGGGGTGACCCTCTTGAGTTTCAGATGCCATGCCAAGAAGGCAGACAGCAGGCACAGTGTGCCACAGCGGTTGTGGGTTGTGTGTGTGCAGGGAGCCCTCCTCCTGCTGTGTGTTCCTTCTATGGGGGAATTAGTCTTGCTGTATAGGGAGTTTTGAATAAAGAGGCCAAGAGCCGGGCGCGGTGGCGCACGCCTGTAATCCCAGCACTTTGGGAGGCTGAGGCAGGAGGATCGCGAGTTCAAAGCCAGCCTCAGCAATGGCGAGGCACTTAGCAACTCACTGAGACCCTGTGTCTAAATAAAATACAAAAAGGGCTGGGGATGTGACCCAGTGGTCGAGTGCCCCTGAGTTCAATCCCCAGTACCACAAAAAAAAAAAAAAAAAAAAAAAAAAAAGAGGCCAAGAACTAAGCTGTGTCTACAGGGCATGACCCTGAAGGCCAGACCTTCACCTCAGATTTGCAGAGTGAAGACAAGACATGGTGGAGATGCAGCTGGCGTTCCTGTATGACCCAGCCTCTCCCTTTTCCCTCACACCCCGTCTTTGAGCCCACTATCTCCTCTCTCATTTTCACACACAGTCTCTGCTCATCCCTATCTCCTTTGGCCATCCTTATGGTATCTCCCACATATTAGTCAGTTTTCTATTACTATAATGGAATACCTGAGGCTGGATATTTTATAAAGAAAAGTGGCTTACTTGGCTCATGGTTCTAGATTTTTCCCTATGTTTTCTTCTAAGAGTTTTATAGTTCTAGGTCTTAAAATTAAGTCTTTGATCCAGTTTGAGTTAATTTCCTTTCCTGATCATTTGTTGTTTGGTATGTAGTTCATTGCAAGTGTGTTGACTTGTATCGTGCTCCTTTGCTGATTTCATCTTTATCAGTCCTCACAGTTTTCTTGGTGTAATCTTTAGGGTGTTCTACATAATTAGGTCATGCCATCTGTGAACAGAGATAGTTTCTACCTTGGACGCCTTTTCTTTTCCTTGCCTGATTGCTCTGGTTAGAGCTTCTAGTTCCATGTTGAATAGCAATGGCAAAAGCAATCATTCCTGCCTCATTCCTTACCTTGGAGGGAAAGCTTTCAGGCTTTCACCATTGAGTGTGATGTTCAGTTGGGTTTTTCACATGTGGATTTTTTTTTTTTTTTAGAATTTTTTTATTGGTGTATTAGAGTTGTGCATAATGGTGGGATTTGCCATCACATATTCGTGCATGCACAAAATACAGTATAATTTGGCTAATGTCACTCCCCAGCACTTCCCTGTCTCTCTTCCATCTCCTCACTCTCTGGGTCCCTTTCCTTTATTATTCTGATCTCACATGGCTTTCATCATATTCAGGTAGTTTCCTTCTGTCCCTAGTTTGTTGTGTTTTTATCTCGAAAGGTTATTTGTTTTGTCAAGTGCTTTTTTCTGTGTCACGTGAGATGATCATGTAGTTCTCTCTCTATTCTGTTGATGTTTTCGATGTTGAGCCATCCTTGCATTCCAGGTAACTTCCACTTGGCCATGGTGTGTCATCTGTTTACTATGCTGCTGAATTCAGCTTGCTAGTATTTTGTTGAGGACTTTTGCATCGATGTGCATTAGGACTATTAGTCTGTAGTTGTTTTGGTTTTTTTTTTGGTACCTGGGACTGAACTCAGGGGCACTCGACCACTGGGCCACATCCCCAGCCCTTTTTTGTATTTGATTAGAGACAGGGTCTCACTGAGTTGCTAAGTGCCTCTCCATTGCTGAGGCTGGCTTTGAACTCGCGATCCTCCTGCCTCAGCCTCCCAGGTGCTGGGATTACAGGCGTGCGCCACCGCGCCCGGCTGGTCTGTAGTTTTATCATGGTATCTTAGCACCTGGCTTTAGTATCAGGGGAATGCTGGCCTCAGAGAATGAGTTAGGAAGTACTTCCTCTTAATTTTTTGGAAAACTTTGAGGTTTGGTATGAATTTTCCTTTAAATGTTTAGTTGAATTCAGTGAAGCCTTTGGGGCCAGGGTTTTTCTTGCGTGTGTCTTGGTGACGAGTCCTTGTTTCTGCTTCCTGCAGAGCAGAAAGACCATGGGTTCATGGTGGCCCACACTTCTCCTGGAGACGGGGCCTCTGGCAGCAACGCCGAGCCAGATGCTGTCCCGTTCCAGGAAGGCCCGAGGACCTTTGACCAGCTGGACGCAGTCTCGAGTTTGCCCACACCCTAGTGACATCCTTGTGTCCTACTCGACCTTCCCAGGTGAGTGCATGGGAGGGGGTTCTTCCTGTCTGCCCTACAGGCAGCTGTGCTGTGAGGTCCTGGTTCTGAACCTTGCTGCCTGTGTGACCCTAAGCAAGTTATCTCCCCTCTCTGAGCCTTACCTCAGGGCGAGGTGGGCGAGATGCCTGGGGCGCACAGTCACTGGGTTGGTGGGCCTCTGCCTCCCCCTCCCCCAGCCCTGCCTCGGCCTCCTCATCTTTAAAATGGCAATAATAATCCTACCTTGGGGTTCGTGGGGATCAGCCAAGGGGCTGGCGCGTCCTGGGGCACAGTGCCCAGCACACAGGAGGCAGGAAGGGCCGAGACGCTGCCTTGTCTCCCCGTGAGTCACTGGACTCTCAGAGCCTTGGTTTCCTTGCTGGGAAAACAGTCGCAGCCAAGCTCAGGAGGCCATCACAGGATGAAGTAAGGGCACCAGTGCACAGGGCCACAGGGACGTGGCTCCTTCTGCCACATGCAGACGGGCCCGGGGGAGGCCCCGGGGGAGGCCCCGGGCTCTGCGGCGGAGCTCAGCTCTCCTCTCCACAGGCTTCGTCTCCTGGAGGGACACCTCGCGTGGCTCCTGGTACATCGAGACCCTGGACGGCGTCCTCGAGCGCTGGGCTCACTCTGAAGACCTGCTGTCCCTCCTGCTCCGGGTGGGTGCCGCCTCGCCCTGGAGGGCAGCATGTCCTCCTCGGGGCATGGGCGGGCAGCACACCAAGCCCAGGCCAAAGGCAAAGGCCAGGCGGGCCTCGTGTGCTCCTGAGCCTCGGGCTTTGATTCTCTTGACAAGGGACGTGCCTGCCTGCAAGGCCACCTCCCCTCGCTCCCCCAGAGCCCCAGGCTGAGAGTCCCCTGTTGACATAGCTGTCCTCATCACCAGGGTGGGATGGCTCAGTGAAGGCTGGCTATGGGCCCCCGTCCCCTCCTCCCACTGCATAGGTTTTACTCTTTTTTGTTGTTGTTGTTGTGGTACCAGGTATTGAACTCGGGGGCACTCGACCACTGGGCCTCATCCCCAGCCCTTTTTTTATTTGTATTTTATTAGAGACAGTTGCTAAGTGCCTCGCCATTGCTGAGGCTGGCTTTGAACTTGCGATCCTCCTGCCTCGGCCTCCCAAGTGCTGGGATTACAGGCGTGCGCCACCACGCCTGGCTAGGCTTTACTCTTGACCCTTAGGAATCACGATGCCCCTGTAGGTCATCTGGGGCCCCAGGGAGAGAGAGATGGGGAAGGGCGGCCCGACAGGGCCCAGCCTGCTCCTTGGAAACCCCCCACTCGGAGCAGTTGTTTCTTCCAAGGGTCCTAGACTATGTGGGTCTCTCTGGGTCCCTCCTGCTTTGCCCTGGTGTTCTGCGCCATGAGAAGGGCTTTTAGGGGTCCTGCTTGCTTCTGAGGGAGGTGCTGGCCTAGCGGGGCTGGGCAGAGCCAAGGTGGTAGGCAGCCCAAAGGCCAGGAGTGTAGCTCCGGGTAACATGAGAGAGGCCCCAGGTTCAGTCCCCAGCACTGCACACCACACACACACACACACACACACACACACACACACACACACGGGCCCATTTAGTGCACATCCCCCTGCCTGGCTTGCTTCAGTTGAGAACTGAACTCAGGCTCCCTGTGGTCCTGTTCCTGCAGGTTGCTGATGCTGTTTCAGAGAGAGGAATTTACAAACAGATTCCTGGTTGTTTTAATTTCCTCCGGAAAAAACTTTTCTTTAAGACTTAAAGGGGTCGGGCGCTCACCCTGCCTCGTCGTCACCCCAAGACCTGCTGCAGTCCTGGAGGTGGTGAGGCCTGGCCTCCTACAAGTCCAGAATTCGGTGGCCTGTGCGGGGCCTGCTCCTTCCCCACCCCGGGGGCAGCAGCCAGGCCCTCAGCAGCTCCTGGACGCCAACAGTATGGAGAGGAGCAGAAAGTCGTGGATCCACAGGGCCTCTTCATCGGTGACCAGTCCTGGATTAGTGACGGAGGCCTGTGACCCCACGTTCTCCTGGAGAAGCGCCTCCGGCCCCACGCTGGTTGTTTGTGGGGCCAGACGACCCTTTGCTGTGGGCCTTCCCTGTATACTGTCGGGTGTTTTGCCCTGTTCGGGCTCCCTCCCTCCAGACACAGTAGCATCCCTCCCCAGTCCTGAGTCATGCCAACCAAAAATATCTTCAGACATTGCCAAGTGTGCCCCGGGGGACAGAACCGCCCACGCTTGAGAATCATCCGTCTGCAGGGATTTGGGGCTACGAACCAGCCAGCGTCTCTCTCAGAGCAAGCTCGGGCTCGGGATTGACAGCGGGGGCCTGTGAGCCCTAGAGCGGAATTTCAGAAATGGTTTGCTTTCCCTTTATTGCATTATCTGGTCTTCACAAGCTGCTCTCGGGTGAGCAGAGGCTCTCTGGCCTGTATGGTTTGCTCTGGTGCTTTGTTCATCCTCATAGTGGAGACTGCCTGTTCGGGAACGTCACCCTGGTCTTATTTCACTTGATCCCCCTCCATCCCAGGAGGCGGGGGTGAGACCACAAGCTCAGAGAGGGTAAGTCTCTTGTCCAGGGGAACATGGTTACCAGTGGGCACATCTGGCCAGATCCAGGTCTTGAGCGTCCTGACCCCTGCCTCCCACGTGCCTTCCTTGCCGAGGGACCCCACCCAGGTGCAGATGACCGTGCTGTGCCCTGGAACGATGCTGGGCTTGCCCAGAGAAGGCCCTGGCTCTGAGCCCTTCTCAGCGGTCCTGACCTCTGCTATTCCTTGTTTCAGGGCCGGGGAGGTTTGGATGGTCTGCTAATAAGTCACACCAAGATGTGAATTGTGTAATTGCCACTTTATTATTATTTTGCTTCTGCCATCTTTCCAGTTCTGAGGTCCAGAAGCTTCTTTGGTTAGTTATTTGCAATGACCTGCAGGACACACACAAGAAAATAAGCCAGTGACCCACCAGCAGAGGTGCACTCCTGTCTGTCCTTCTAGGCCACGTGCCGCTCATGCGAGTCACAAGTGGCTCAGGCCACAGTGTCTCCCACCTGAGGAATTCTGATGACATTTGGGGAGAGAAAGAGGTGACCACAGCTTTTCATTGACTGCTGGGGGTCTTCCAGTAAAGAGGGGTCTCAGCCTGGAGTTCTGTTTGGGCTTTAGGTCAGGGGCCTGTCACCCCCTAAAAATCATATGCAAGGATGGGCACGGGCTTAGACTTCATTAATTTGCTTCTCAAAAGTACCATTTGCGCCGGGCGTGGTGGCGCACGCCTGTAATCCCAGCACTTTGGGAGGCTGAGGCAGGAGGATCGTGAGTTCAAAGCCAGCCTCAGCAATGGCGAGGCACTTAGCAACTCAGTGAGACCCTGTCTCTAAATAAAATACAAAAAAGGGCTGGGGATGTGGCCCAGTGGTCAAGTGCCCCTGAGTTCAATCCCTGGTACCAAAAAAAAAAAAAAAAAAAAGTACCATTTGCGAGGCCCCTGGTCTGCACTGTGGCTGGGCTGTTACCTGCCTTCAGAGACTGTTGCCCAGATTCTATTCAGGCTTTTTTTGGGCGAGTGGGGGTGCTGGGGATTGAGCCCAGGGCCTCTCACCTACTAAGCACCTGCTCAACTGCTGAGGTCTAACACTTTACTGTGCTAATCCAGCACCCATCGAAGCTTCTGGATCTCTGCAGCAGAGATCCTCAGGCTGGTGTGCCCGGGTGCCTGTCCAGGGATGCTCACCCCAGCAACGTAAGAGTGAGAAACCAGAAACAGAAGCACCCCTCCCCGTGGTTGGAGTAGGGAAACCAGTTGCCACTCCAAGGAGTGACATGGGTCTGTGACAAGCAAAATGTGACAGGGCATCAAGTGGAGAGCTAGGTGGCAGACTGGGAGTTGGACCCTGTTGGTGGCCAGCAGACAGTTCACCTGCAGGTATTTTTTATATGCACATATAGCCCAGGTCACAAGCCTGCGCTCTTAGCAGCGGCGACCTCTGCAGAGTAGCGATGGAAAGCGAGGGGAACCTCATCTTTTTTACTTGATGCACTCTGGTATTATTTTAATATTTTTATAAAGAAATATTTTGCCTTCTGAAAAAGAAAACAAAGCTAGTGACTGCTGTCATTCGGTGGGTGTCTGTTGAGAGAGTGGGAGTCCAGGCCACCTGTCTCCTCCCTGTGATCCTGACCTTGACCCCCCATCTGTCTAGGTTCACCGAGCAGGGGGTCCCAAGCACCCCCGGGGCCTTAGCTGTTGGTGCCTCCCAGCTGCTCATGGTGCGCCCCTGGCCTGGGACCCCCGTAAGGTGCCACCAGCCTCTTGCAGCTGCTAGGACAGCCTTTGCCAGGGGACAGCTGGCTGCCTGTCTACTCCGGAACCTGTGGTTGGGCTGGTGCCGCTGTGGTGAATGCGGCCTCTGCCCAGCTGCCACTCAAGTTTGGCTTCCTGTTGACCCCCCTGCCATCTGGCCTGCTCGGCTGTGCTGCCTGGGGCTGGGAACAGCTGAGGCCGGGACAACACGTCGGGACAGTTGCCCCGGGCCCTGCTTTGGGTCCTGAAGGTGCTGCCAGGCCCAGCTGCTCAGTGACCTGTGGAGCAGCTGGGGCTGGGACAGCGCCCCTCCACCCAGTCAGCGAGGCCCTCTGCAGTGCTGGCAGCGCCTCAAGAGCTGCGTGTAGGTGTCCTCTGCCAAATCCAGTCCTGGCTCTTCAGTGTACAAACAAACCCCAGCACCAACACAGCCTCGCAAACCAGTGGCTCCTCTCCTCGGGGCCTGTGGCCTCTTGGCCAAGCAGAGCCAAGAGACGGACAAATGATCACGGAGCCACCGAGCATTATGGGCGAGCTCGGAAGCAGCCACCTGCTTTTTTGGACAGCAGGGTTTTCCTCGTGTGGCCACAGGCTCACGCTGCAGTTTCCTATTTTGTTTGGTAACAGAGCGACAATTTTAATTCAATTGAACAGTTTCCTGCGAATTAAACTTGAACCCTGAGATCAGATGCCAGCTCCCCTCCTTTGCAGGCCCTGCCAGAAGCACCACAACCCCCACCTGCTCTGGCTCCTGGGAATGCAGAGGAGCCTTGGCTAAGTTCAAGTCCCACTTTACAGAAGAGCAAACCAACATGGTGGCAGTGCTGGGGTGGCTTAAAAACCTGCCTCCAGGGCAGAGTCTCTCCCTCCTGGCTTTGGTCCCCAGATGCTGCCCCTCCTCCACCTGCCCCAGGGCCCCTTTCTTAGAGATGACTCTTCTTGTCATCCAGCTGCTTCTAATCACTGGTACCAGTGATGATGATCATTATTTTTTGGGGATTGGGGATTGAACTCAGGGGTGTTCTACCACTGAGCCACATCCCCAGGCCTATTTTGTATTTTTTTTTTTTTTTTTTTTTTTTTTTTTTGTGGTACCGGGGATTGAACTCAGGGGCACTCGACCACTGGGCCACACCCCCAGCCCTTTTTTGTATTTTATTTAGAGACAGGGTCTCACTGAGTTGCTAAGTGCCTCGCCATTGCTGAGGCTGGCTTTGAACTCACAATCCTCCTGCCTCAGCCTCCCAAAGTGCTGGGATTACAGGCGTGCGCCACCGCGCCCGGCTTTCTATTTTGTATTTTATTTAGAGACAGGTTCTCACTGAGTTGGTTAGCACCTTGCTGTTGCTGAGGCTGGCTTTGAATTTGCAATCCTCCTGCCTTGGCCTCCTGAGCCACTGGCCAGCGATTATTTTTAAAATTATTTTTAATGATATTTATGGTTATTATTGTAAACAAATGTGTTGATTGTAATAAAAAATAGAAGTTGGGCTGGTGTGGAAGCTCATTGGACATAGCTCTCTGGGGACATGTTCATAGTCACAGGAGGACCAACTCGGCCCCATTTGCCTGCAACAGTCCCAAACCAGCACTGAAAACGCTCATCCCAGGAACCCTCTCAGTCCTGGCAAAGCGGGGTGGTTGGTCACCCTATAGAATGCTCTCCAGGGGGACTAATTTCTAAAGATTAAGGTTGAGGGGTCTCAAACCATTAGGTTTGGGCTTTGCAGGTAAATATGACCATTTATAGCACTGGATGGTGGGGTCTGGGCCCCCACACTGATAAACAAAAATGAAATACCTGAGCCGGGCGTGGTGGCGCACGCCTGGAATCCCAGCACTTGGGAGGCTGAGGCAGGAGGATCGTGAGTTCAAAGCCAGCCTCAGCAATGGTGAGGCACTTAGCAACTCACTGAGACCCTGTCTCTAATAAAATACAAAAAAGGGCTGGGGATGGGGCCCAGTGGTCGAGGGCCCCTGAGTTCAATCCCTGGTACCAAAAAAAAAAAAAAAAAAAAAAGAAAGAAAGAAAAAGAAAGACCCCACTAATCCTAAGGAACCCACTCTAAATGCCTGAGGGGTGTCCTGTGCCCAATCACCTTGAACAAGCTCACCCTCTATGTTGCTTTTCATCCAATTTGACAGGCAGAAATTTTGGATCGATGGCAGGGTCTAGCCAGAGTCACCCAGGTACGCAGCTTCCTCTGAGGGGGCCCCTGCCTTGTTTGAGGGAGTTCTAGGCCCTAGGTGGCGTTTGGGGGGCCCAGTGAGCTGGGCAGGACTCCTAGGGCTCAGGACTGGTCTGGTGCTTACCGTATCGATCCAGTCTATGTAGTTGGAGACCCTGGTGAAGACCGAGGGTTTGCGGTAGTAGTTGCAGCCGAGAGTGGACCCGAAGCTGACCACGCCGTGAACTTGCCATTTGCCGTCCTCTGCCTGGCAGTTCAGTGGCCCTCCGGAATCACCCTGAGCGAGAGTCAGATGAAAGGAAGGGAAGGGGCTGCCCAGGGGACCCCTGTTCTCAAGGCACTCATGCGGCTCCCTCGGGGGTCGCCACAGCTCTGGGTGCTACCGTGCGACCTACAAGAGCTGCCATCTGTCCTTGGGTGTTCTGAGCTGAGCCAAGCACTTTAGTGGCCTCACCTCCTTACGTCCTCACAAAAGCTATGAGGCAAGTGTCGTGAGTCCTCAGCTCACCTGAGGAAAAGCTGAGGTGTTCAGAGGCTGCACCTTGCCGAGGTTGTCCAGGCCCAAGTGACGCTGCGGAGCTGCGCCCCAGTTAGGCTGCGGAGCTCTTAACCACCACCAGCCACTCCCCCCATGACAAGGGAGTTTCCTGGGGTCCATGTGGGCAGATTTAGGGCACACTTGGTCTGAGACGTCCCTTCCCTCTCAGTCCCCACCCCACTGCAGAGCTCACTGTGTTGACAATTTCTTTGGGTTAAGACACCATCTCCAGGAAGGCTAACTTGAGGGGACACCTTGGGCTGTTAATGGGGATTAAGTCAACAAATAAGGTAGAAGTCATCTTAGAAAAACCCTAACCCAGAAAATAACTTCCCCTTGGTTCCCTCCTATGCAGAGGAAGGGGGATGACAGTCACGAGAGACCCTGAAGAGATCCAAGGAAGGACTTCCCAGTAGTGAGGAAGGGTGGACACTACAAGGAAAATCTCGAGCCATCTTTTCTGGAGATTATAAGGACAAATGCCAGATTCTGGGATGGCCAGAGGGGTTTCCAGTGCTCCGCCAGGAGGTGTGAGGACACATGCTGGGACCTCTTGGACTTCTCCCCGTCCCCAGTCACATTTCACTGCCGAGGGAGCCCTGACTTTGGATACTCACATTGCAGCTGGAGGTCTCACCGTCACCCCCAGCGCAGACCATGTTGGTCTTCACCGAGCTGCCCCACCAGCTGGTCTTGGAGCAGGTGGCATAGTCCACAACCAGCAGCAGGCCCTGCTGCAGGACGTCAGGAAGAGGCCCGTTGGCTGAGCGAGACCAGAAAGAAGGGATTAGAGGGACAGAGGGACTCCTGAGTAAGAAGGAAGTGGTGACATCTGTTGGGCTGTCCCTCCAGCCCCTTTCTCTGTGGCCCTTGTTACCTTCTCCCATGGCTGTGATGGGAGCAGCCATGTTTTCTATTCTGTGCCCTCACAGATGATTGGTCAGAGTTCTGGCCACTGGTGATTGGTTCAGGGGTGAGCACCTGACTTACACTAAGCCAATGAGCTCCTTCTCCTGGGAATTTGGGTTGGAGACTAGGAATTCCTGCCCAGAGAGCTATTGGCAGTGGCTGCCATTTTTTTTTTTTTTTTCCATGTAGAGAAGCATGAGGGGGACACACCCAGAAAAAGAAATTCTTGTTGAATTTCTTCCAGGCATCCAGCTCCTGGTTCTGGCCTGTTCCTGATGGCTGGCTGTGTCTCTCTGCCCTAGGGTTGAGACTCTTAAATCCTTATTACAAATCTCCTCTCTGCTGAGCTACTTCCATGGGTTTCTGTCATTTATCTAAGTATGCCAGGAAGCCTGCTGGCATTTGGAGCACTCTAGTTGGAAAAAAATAGTTGGTATGGTTAGGGTAGAGCTTTCCTAATGGCCCCCTATGACACTGCCACTGTCAACTACTACCCCATCAGTATTGCCACCCCTACTAATGGCAAGGTAAGGAGTATTTTCATTCTTGCGTTTTACTAGGATTTCCAAAGCAGGTGATCCTCACAGAAGTATCAATATATATTTTTTGATAGATGGGACATTGAAATCAAGAGAAACTAAGTGCCTTGCCTAAGATCATTCTCATCTGGCAATATTATCACACATATGTCTTCTAATCTTCACCAACAGAGTTTCCACTTTACGGATGAGGAAACCGAGGTCCAGAGTAGCTTGCTGAGGTTACATAGTGATCTTCAGGCAAGCATTTGGACAGGCCCTGGCCCTCACCACTCCACCATCTCACCATCTCACCACCCTGGGGTTTTCTGGATAAACAAACAGGTGAGCACACTTGCATCTGAGACTCGTGAGATGCCCCCTCCACTCTTGCTGCTTCTGTTCAGTTTTCCTGTGTCCTTGGTTTAGAAGACAAGCTAGTCAGGAGGGCCACAGTCATTTTTCCGAGTGTATGAGTGTTGATGTACTTATCTGTCACTCACAGGCTATTGTCATTATGAAAAAGAAATCCCTCTTCCGCACAGACCTCCCTAGAATCGTCCAAACCTCTGGTGATTTTACAAGGGAAGGCTAGGTGCTCTGTCCCTTCTTAGTGGTGTACTGTCATGGGATTTCTGACCCTTGGGTTTATATCAAAAGAAGACTCACACTCAGCCATGTTCTCAGTAGCAAGACCAAGTGGCACAGAGGTCAGGTTTGGATAAGGGGAGGGAGGGTCCATGCAGGCTCCAGGGACCTCTGTGGAGCTCCAGAACCTTGAGGTCACAGAATCAGTGCTGTTCTGGGCCTACTCGTGCTATGCAGAAGGTGTCATATGGTCTCTGTGCCCCTCATTCCATCCCAGTGACAGTAACAACTAACACATAGTAGCTACTATGTGTCTTTGTTACTGGTCTAAGTAGCTCCCTTGAACTCTCTCCTTCAATCCTCTCTGTGATGTAGGTGCTGTTATTAGCCTCATTTCACAGATGAGGAAACTAGCACAGAGAAGCCAAGTAATGTGCCCAGGGTCACACAGCTAATAGTGGGAGAGCTGGGATTTGAACCCAGGCAGGCTTGGAGAGACTATCCTGTCTCTGCAAGGTAGCCAAACACCCAAGGATGACCAGTGGGGTGAGAGACCCCACCAGACGGTGACAGCACCTTCCTTCCCTGCCTGGCCTGGGTGCTCCCAGTCAGCGCTTACTCTGCAGCCTGCCCCAGCCTGTGACGTAGCAGGGGTAGTTGTTGGGCAGAATGGCGCCGGCGGGTGGGAGGCAGGCCAGCTGGATCTTGTCAGTCAGGGTGACGGATGTGGCCAGTTTGAGCAGGGCAATGTCGTTCCTGGGTCAGGAAAGAGGCAGAGCTTCTTTAGAATAGTGTTATCCAAGTGGGGCTTTGAAGGGTGCAGGGACATTTCCTGGGGTACGTTCCCCGGGCTGGTCTACAGGGAGTGCAGCTGGGCACCTTTGAAAATGTAGAAGACCTTGTTGGGAGGGGTTCAGGGATGGGGATGTAGGGAGGGACTGTGTCCCGCTCCACTGACAGCACTGTCCCTGTGTCCCTTGGCATGGACGGGACACGGTCAGTGACGGCCTGGGGTGTGCAGGAGCCTGCAGGCCCAGCAGGCAGTAGACCCAGCTTGCTCCCCCAGTCTTTGCTCCTCCCTCCCCTGGTGCCCCCCACCCAGGCGACTTCTGCACTGGGCGCACCTATACGCGGTCCGAGCGCCTTCTCCTGCTCACAGAGGGGCACAGTGGTGGGGGCGGGGGTGAGCCCACGGCCTCGGTGACGCTGCATGTGTGCTCCTGCCACCCCACCCCGGGAGCCCCGAGACAGCGTACCCGTCAGCGAGCTTGTTGTTCCACTTCTCGTGTACCACAGCCTTGGAGACCTTGACCGCCACCGAGCCCGGCTCCTCCGTGGAGAGGCTGTGGCGGCCCAGCACCACGCGGTAGGTCTTGGAGGAGCTGGGAGGGGCGAGCACAGAGGGTCAGTCCTCTGCCCTCTGGCCACCCCCCAGGCTGGGACACCCAGGACACGATGCCACTTGAGATGGACCCAAGTAAGTGACAGCTGCATGAGCCACTAGTGGGGCTTGGGACCTTGTCTTTCCTGGGAGCGATCTGCTGGTCACTATGTAGCATAAATGCCATAACATAGAGCTCTTCACTATATAATAACCACACCAACCCTATACGATCTATAAACTATGATTTAATAAAAGTCGTAATAATAGAAATCCTATATTACTCTGGAGGGAATGAGAAACATAAGAGTCCCTTTCTAGTTGAATTCTCCACCCTCATTTTCTCATGGGGAACCTGAGGCCCAGAGTGGGGTAAAGAGTCCAGAGAGAATCCAGAACTAGAAGTCAGGACGCCTGCTTTCCCGGCCTCGTTCCGGGGTCACCCATGCCCACCCACCTGGAACCCTGGGAGTTCTGGCTGCTGTGATATAAAGCAGAGGACGGGGGGGGGGGGGAGGGGGTAGAGAGCATTGCAGAACAATTCCTTTCCTTTGTGGGCTTTATAATTGTACATATGCTGCAGTTAACCTTTATGGAGCACTTATTAAGTGCTAGGCCCTTTCATGTGTTCTCTCACTTAATCCACACTAAATTCTGTTATGCCTGCCAGACGCCTGTGATCCCAGCCACCCAGGAGGCTGAGGCAGGAGGATGGCATGTTTGAGACCAGCTGAGACAGTTTAGTGAGACCTTGTCTCAAGGTAAAAATTAAAAATTAAAAATGGCGGGGGGATGTGTCTCAGTGGTAGTACTGAAAACAAAAAAAAGTTTCTGTTATCTCATTTTTTTCAAGGTATGTTAAAACTTAGAGAAGTTATTCACATTGTGAAGTGGACCCAGTTCCAGATGGAGAGGCCACATCTGATACTCCCAGGAGGGCAGAAACTGGGCCTCCCTGTCCTCTACACCGTCCCTCGGTCCAGGCCAAGTAGTGATTGTCAGTCGACAACAGACTGCATCATAGATCCTCTAAAGCTTGTGTCTGGCCGGGCGAGTGGTTATTTGCAAGGCTCCCTTATATAGTGTGGTTCAGGCCTTTGGGTTCCTCTCTCTTGGAGATGAGCACTGGCTGGTCAGGCAAGCAGCCTGGGTGACCCGGGAAAGGCAGTTACCTGATGCAGTGGGCAGCTGTCAAGACCCAGTTCTTGGCCACCAGGGACCCTCCGCAGGTGTGGTACCACTGGCCATAGGAGCTGTACTGCAGGGAGACCTGTGGAGGGGCACCCGTGGGCTTAGTTCTCCACCTGAGAGCAGCTGAGGTGGCCCCTCTCGCCCCAGGTATGAAACGTAAGGGGCGCCCTAACCTCAGTCATCAGGGTAAAAAGCCCTTAGTGCTTTGTAGAATATGAAAAATCCAAATCAACACAAAAAGGCATGATTAAACAATATTGAAAAGTTAAATAGACTATTAAAAAAACAACGTCTGAAGCTGGGCATGGTGGTGCACGCCTGTAATCCCGGCACTCGGGAGGCTGAGGCAGGAGGATCGCAAGTTCAAAGCCAGCCTCAGCAATGGTGAGGCACTAAGCAACTCAGTGAGACCCTGTCTCTAATAAAATACAAAAAAATGGCTGGGGATGTGGCCCAGTGGTCGAGTGCCCCTGAGTTCAATCCCTGGTACCAAAAAAAAAAAAAAACAACGTCTGAACATCTTTCTGGGATATGCCCCTTCTTGGGAGCCATTTCCTTAGGATACCGCCCTCCAATTGAATAGATCCAAACCCAAACTCTTTTTTTCTTAAATACTTAGTTTTTAGTTGTAGTTGGACACAATACCTTTATTTTATTTATTTATTTTTACGTGGTGCTGAGGATCAAACCCAGGGCCGCACACGTGCTAGGCAAGTACTTACCGCTGAGCCACAACCCCAGCCCTGAACCCAAACTCTTAATTTCCCCCAAACCTGTCCCGTCCACATTGACTGTTCCCCTGCACAGTCAATGCCACCTTTGCTTTCCCTGCTGCTTAGGCTAATCCTAGGGGCCGCCCTGGGCTCCATTCTCTCTTACCCTCACTCAAATCCATCAACGAGCCAGCTGGGTGGCCCACGCCTACAATCCCAGAGACTCAGGAGGCTGAGGCAGGAGGATCACAAGTTTGAGGCCAGCCTGGGCAACTGAGGGACACCCTGCCTCAAAAAATAAAAAGGGGGGCTGGGGTTGTGGCTCAGCGGTAGAGCGCTCGCCTAGCATGTGCGCGGCCCGGGTTCAATCCTCAGCACTATGTAAAAATAAAAAAGGCATTGTGTACAACTAAAATAAATATTTAAAAGAAAAAAAAAGGGCTGGGGGTATAGTTTAGTGGAAAAGCGCCCCTGGGTTCAATCCCCAATACCAAACAACCAACCCCACACAAAACAAAACCCCACCAGCTGTAACTTCACACATAGAGAGAATGCTTCCCTTGTGCCTTGACTCTCTGTCCCAGACACCCTGTCCCTTGCCTGGGTGATACCATGGTCTTATTTTTTTTTTTTTTTTTCTTTCTTTCTTTTCTTTTCTTTTCTTTTTTTTTTTTTTTTTTTTTGGTGCTGGGGATGGAACCTGGGGCCTCACACATGCTAAGCACACACTCTACCACTGATCTGCACCCCTGCTCCTCCTATCTTTCTTCCAGTTCCCACCTTGGCCCACCCCTCACCACAAACACACAGCAGCCAGAATGATCCTTTCTACACATAAATCTGATTATATCTCTGTTCAGAACCTCCAATGGCTCCCCCTCTTGCACAGGGTAAAACTCAAAATTCTGGAAGTTTACTAGCCGGGCAAGGAGGCACACAACTGTAATCCCAGCACTTGGGAGGCTGAGGCAGGAGGATCGCGAGTTCAAAGCCAGCCTCAGCAATGGCGAGGCACTTAGCAACTCAGTGAGACCCTGTCTCTAATAAAATACAAAAAAAGGGCTGGGGATGTGGCCCAGTGGTCAAGTGCCCCTGAGTTCAATCCCTGGTACCAAAAAAAAAAAAAAAAAAAAAAAAAAATTCTGGAGGTCTACTAGGTCCTATAGCACCTGTCTGACCTTAGCCTTCCAATCCCCTCCCCTTGGCCATGCTGATCTCCATCAGTTCTGCAAATATATCAAGCCTACTTCTGCCCCAGGGCCTTTGCACTGGCTGTTTCTGCTGCTGGAATATTTTTCTCCCAGGTATCAACCTATCTCCTCCACTTCCTCTGGGTCTCTGCACGTTACCTTCTTCCTGTGGCTTGTGTGCCCTTTTTTTCTGAGTCCCGGTTGCCTTATATGGAAGATGGGGACCATAATGTTCACCATGTAGGGCACTCAGGATGATTAATAATCACAACATCCAACACTATGAATTTCTAGTAATTTGACCACTTACCCTGCGCCCAACACCACCCTCAGCTCAGAATGTGTATTGGCTCATGTCTCAGTTAAGGCAGCTGTGGTCTGTGTCATAAAGACTGGTAAATCTTTCTAATACCACCTGTGCAAAAAGGTCAGTTTATTTGTTCCAGGTTATACTAACAGCACTCGGCAGAGCAGAGCGCTGAGTCTGGTCCCCGCTCCTGAATCTGTTTTTATAAATGCATAGATCCAGAGACTGTCATGCTAAGTGAAATAAGCCAGTCCCCCCCAAAAATCTAAGGTTGAATGTTTTCTCTGATATGCAGAAGCTAATCCAAAATAAGGGAGGGGGGATAAAAAAAAAGAATAGAAGAAAGATCAGAGGAGTAGACAAAGGGGAATGAAGGGAAGGGAGGGGGGATGGGATAGGGAAAGAGAATGATCTAATTTTCCTGTGTACATATATGAACATACCACAGTGAATCCCACCATCATGCACACCCACAAGACAATAATTAAAAAAAAAAAAGTAAAAGTAAATAGCAGAAAGATCAGTAGAATAGAGGGAAGGGAAGGGGGCGCAGGGAAGGGGAAACTGGGAAGTACTGTTAGAGCAAATTATAGTCCATGCTTTTATAATTATGATAATTATGTCAGAGTGAATCCTATTGTTATGCAGAACTAAACAGAACACCAATAACAAAGTAAAAAATTCTACTTTAGTTCTAGAGTGCTCATGGTATTTCTGAGCATGTCGTGGTTTGGTTTTAGGGGTGTCAACGTAGGGCCATAGTCTTGCAGTGGGTGGAAGAGTCCTCCCAGGCAGTAGAATGCCCAGTCACATTAATTAATCCTGGCTTTGTTTAAAGTTCTGACATTTTGTTCATCCTGGATATTTCTGCATAGTTGGATTTTTAAAATATTACATTAAAACATTACTCATTTTGGGTGCTGAGCTTTGTGGTACCTCCTTAAATTATTCTCCCAAATGGAGGGCTTCACTTGCCTCACCTGAGACCCTGCCTGGGCTAGATCTGCCCATCTGTCCTAATTAAAATAAAAACCTCCTCAGGAAAACAGAAAGCAGGAGGGGCAGGAGCTTCCCAAGACTAATATTAATTGTTTCCCAAGACGAACATACAGTTGTACCAGGAAGTATTTCCATGCAACATCAATTGGTTTCTCAGCACAAATACACTCTGGGTAGCTGGGCATGGTGGCGCACGCCTGTAATCCCAGCACTTGGGAGGCTGAGGCAGAAGTGATTGAGGATTCAAAGCCAGCCTCAGTAATGGCGAGGCACTTAGCATCTCTAATAAAATACAAAAAAGGGCTGGGGATGTGGCCCAGTGGTCGGGTGCCCCTGAGTTCAATCCCTGGTAGGAAAAAAAAGAAAAAAGAAAAAAAAATACATTCTGGGTTTTGGGATCCCATAGGGGAGGGGTTGTTGTCTCTCTTCCAACTTCCCACAGAAAACATAGTGTGAGACTGAAAAAGGTGAAAAACTAGCAAAAGTACATAGAGCCAAGAATGTAAATTGTGGACTACCAGGCACCATTCTACCGTGGACACATTGTCCCTTTTTGCTGGGCCAGGGATGGAACCCAGGGCCTTCTGATGACAGGCAAGTGCTCTGCCACTGAGCTACACCCCACATCCCCTTAGCCACTTCCTTAATCTAGATGCTGTTCCCTAGGTGAAATCTGCACCTGCTGCACGGGACCCCCGGGCGCTCACCTCTGGCAGGTACTCTGACCACTTGGGTTAGAAATGAGCCCGGATCCGGCTGGGTGTGGTCCCAAACCTGTTTCCATCAGTTACACTTGCAATTAATGTGTTTTGATAAGACACAGAGCTGATGAAATATGAGTTCAAAAATAGCACTGTGGGGGCTGGGCTGTGGCTCAGTGGTAGTGCGCTTGGGTAGCCTGCAGGAAGCCCTGGATTTGATTCTCAGCACCACATAAAAATAAATAAATTGAATAAAGGTATTAAAATAAAAAAATATAGAGCTGTGATTTATACGGACACTAAATTAAATGCTTGGAAGACACTGGCTAATGGTGACTCTTAAAAAATGGCAACGCCCCCCCCACCCCCAATAAATGGCTATTGCATTAGGTGTCTGTGAGAAAGTGGAGAGAGGGGGTGGGGGTGAGGAGTGGTGTGGGGGTGGGGCAGGAATGACAAAAGTCAGGACCCACTCATTATTCAGATTGCTTTAGGAGCAGCTTAAAGTTCTGCTCTACTTGAAAGAAATGGACTTAGGTGCCATATTACAGGGGTTGGTTTCTTTTTTTTTTTTTTTTTTTTTTGTACCAGGATTGAACTCAGGGGCACTTGACCCCTGGGCCACATCACCAGCCCTTTTTTTGGATTTTATTAGAGACAGGGTCTCACTGAGTTGCTAAGTGCCTTGCCATTGCTGAGGCCGGCTTTGAATTCTCGATCACTTCTGCCTCAGCCTCCCAATTGCTGGGATTACAGGCGTGCTCCACTGTGCTCAGCAGCAGGGGTTGGTTTTTATAAGAAAGTTAAGAATTCAAAAGATTGCTGAACAGATAAGTAAAACGTATATTAAGCATTTTTAAATTAAAGTAAAATGTTCAAAGCATATGTGTATGATGGAAAATGATTTTTTGATAGCCAACTTTTCCCAATTATGTCAGACAAGAGATTTTCCTACATTTGTTTATGCCATTGTAAATTCACTTATCTTTGCGTGCCCCGTCACTAATTGTCTAGCAATGTGGGCCTATGTCCCATACAGTGTTTCCGTCTTGATTTCTGTATGACTATGTCAAGGTAAGGAAGCATTTGTTTTCATTAATAACACTGAGTTGAAGACTAATCTGCATAAGCAGCGCTGATTGGTTTCTTAAAGCCTGGACATTTGCATAGATGGTGAGGAATGGCTCATAAAAATAACAGTACATGTGTAAGAAAATGTCTGATTGGTTAACAGAGTAAGTCTATTTAGGAACTTGTGTGCAGGGGTAGTGGGGTGGCCCAGCTCCCTATGGAAGCTAGAGAAGGCACCTCTTCCCCAGCCCCAAGATTGGCCAAGGCCACACAAATATATTTTATTGGTGAAGTTGTCCATGCTGCCTTCTGAGGTCCCGCCAATCCTCACCTCTGCCAGCATAACAGACCCCATGGTGGAAGGACAAAGGGGGGATGAGAAATGAGTGGGATGGGGGGGTTACAGAGTGGGTGACTCACCTGCCAGGGCCAGCTGTTGGGTGTCGCCTCATCACCTCCAACCACCCTATTCTGTTGGTGAGTGGGGAGCCCACAGCTGAGAGCTATGGAAGGAGAAACGGTGGTGAGAACAGGAAGCAGTGACCCAATCAATGCAGACTGTGCCTGCTGCACACCCAACACCCAGATAGAAAAGCCTTGCTCTGGAAGGACCCCGAGAGGCCACAGTCCCGCCTTGCTTTGCTTCTCTGAAACTCCACTCCAACTGAGTGTAGTGGGAGTGGGCCAGGCGGGGACGGAGGGCAGGGAGGTCCCATTGCCAGTCCCAGCAGGGGTTGGGAGAGCGGCACCCCACCTCTGGGTCATGGGGTTACCTGCAGCCACCAACGCAGACAGCAGTAGGGTCCTGATCATGGTGAGTCCGTGGGAGTTCTGTAAGCCCGGCCGTGGCTGAGCCCTTGTTTTATGAGCTGATTATCAGCAGGCGATATAGTAGGAGCCTGCAAGATGGAGATTTTCCCAAAGCACAATGGAATAAAAGGCTGGCGTCCAATTTTTTTTTTTTTTCCATCTTCTTCTACCGTCATCCTGAAAACATACTGATAAAGATGCCAAAGGTAGCTATTGAAATGTGAGTTCTATCTACTTTCAAGAGGTTATGTGTGTGTCAAGAGAAGAAAATTATGGGTTATTGGTTCTTGGGGTGGAATTTTCAAAGAAAAGATTAAACTGGCGAGCAGCACCCAGGCCCGTGGCTCTCAACGGGGCTGGCTTAGCTACTGGAGATGTTGGATGATGTCTGGGGTTGGGGTGCTACTGGCATCTGGAGGGTAGAGAGCAGAGACGCTGCTAAACACCCTACAATGCACAGGACGTAAGAAACTGTCCCCCTCCCAACGTCAGTGGTGTTGAGATCGAGAAACCCTGTTCCAAGGCCATGCCACAGCCTGTGTGTGACCCAGGTCGAGTCATGTAAGTCTCTAGGCCCAGGTCACCTGTTTGTGAAATAGGGAGGGAAACGTGTACCCAGCTTGTCTCAGAGCATTTGAAGATTTGCAAAGCATAGGGGAACATGCTTAGGAGAAGGGCAAGGTGGACCCACACAGTTGGGGTTTAGCAGCCCCAGTATGGGACAGAGGAGAGTGCTGGCAGAGGAGGGCGTCACTGGGACTGATCAGAGGTCTTTTATTTCTGTTCCTAAGACAACAGTGGTTTGCATTTCTCCAATAACTCCATCTTCCAAATGGGATCCAAACAAGAGCTTTTTAGGGAAGCAAATAAAGGCAGACACGCTGACACTCACCAAGCACCTTAGATATGTTAGATGCAGTTACATTTCTTATCTAAACCTTAGACAACCCTGCAAGAAAGTCCTTTATTTCAGATGAGGAAGCTGAAGTTCAGAGAGGTGAAGTTACTAGCCCAAGATCACACAGCTTCTAAGCAGCAGAATGAAGATTCAAACCCAGGATGATCTGATTCCAAAGCCAAGGTCTGATTATCTGAGCCACTGAAGATGGCATTCTGCATGACATCCTAGTGCTGTAAAAGCCCCCTGTTGGCAAGGGAAGGGGGGAGAAAAAGAGCAAGTTTTCCTGATGGGCTTTCCTGCTCTTCCTGGGGCCTTAACTCCTTGCTGTAGACAGAGCACCGTGCCAGGCAGGCCCGGTGTGGGTGAGATGGCCATGCTCTGTGATTACAGACTCTGCTTATTACCCCAACCAGAAAAGCAGAGGGAAAAAGACTTCAGTTCTATAGACCTGGATCAAGTCTTTGCCTACCAGTATTTTGTGGGATTGTGTTATGGGTTAGAACCTGGGGGTCCAAGAACTTGTAATCTCCCAAGGGTCACACAGGACAAGGGAGCCCGGGTTGCAGAATCCCATTGAATTGGATGTCAGAGGACCCGGCTTCTGGTCCTAGCACTACTCCTGACTTCCTGTAACAGCTTGGACCCTTAGACTACAGCAACCAAGTATTCTGAGGCCTCATATTTTATCTTAAAGGTAAATGTGAATGTGGCATTCTGTATATGTTTGTTTTAATATAAAAACAAAAATTTCCTGTGTGAGTCACTGGACAAACACCAGGTGACACATGCTGGGGACTTGCTGTGTGACCTTGGGCAAATCACAGAGGTGCTCTGGCCCATTTTTACAAAACAGGCCTTACAGTTTAGATGTGAGATGGCTCCCAAAAGCTCACGTGTGAGACAATGCAAGAAAGCTTAGAGGTGAAATGACTGGGTTAGGAGAGTCTTAACCTAATCCCTGTGTTAATCCCCTGATGGGGATTAACTGGGTAACTGTTGGCAGTAGGGTGTGGCTGGAGGAGGTGGGTCCCTGGGGTTGGGCCTTTGGGGTTAATATTATTTATTTATTCTTTTATTATTATTATGATTGTTCTGATTTGTTATACATGCTTGCAGAGTGCCATTCATTTTGTATTACATATAAAAAGCACAATTTTTCAAGCCACTGGTTTTACATAAAGTATTTTACACCATTTGCGTTTTCATACATGTATTTAGGGTATTGATGTCTAACTCATTCTGCGTGGGGTTAATATTTTGTTGTGGTAAGAACGCTCTCTGAGCTTCTTGGTAGCTATGTCCTGACCTACTTTCTTCTACCACATTTTACCTCCATGATGTTCTGTCCCTTCTTGGGTCCACAGCAATGGAGCTGGCCATCTTTGGACTAAGACCTCTGAAACTGAAAAACGCCAGATAAACCTTTCCTTCTTAAAATTGCTCTCGTCAGGTCTTTTGGTCACAGCAGTGAAAAAGCTGACTAAAACAGAAATTGGTAGCTTGAAGTGGGGTTGTTGTTGTGACTAGCCTGGCCATGTGGTTTAGAAGCTTTTGGAGGTTTTTGGAGTTTGTGGGAGGAGTTTTGAAGACTTTAGAGACGCAAGATGGAAAAGTTTTGGATTGTTGTAAGAGTTTAACAGGCCATTCTGGTGGGATCTCAGAGGACCAGAATGCTGAGAGGACTGTGGACAGTTGAGACTGGGGTCATGAGGTTTCAGAGGAGGGGAACTCCATTAGAAATTGGAGGAGAGGGCGGGGGTTGTGGCTTAGCAGTAGAGCGCTCGCCTAGCACATGTGCGACCCGGGTTCGATCCTCAGCACCACGTAAATAAACACATTTTGTACAACTAAAGCAAATAAATATTAAAAAAAAAAAAAAGAAATTGGAGGAGAGGCCATTCATGTTAAATGTTGGTCAAGAAGTCGTCAACTTTTGCCCATGTCCTGAGACTTTCTGTGAGGCTGTGTTTAAAGGTGGTGGACTAACTAATGTGGTGGAGGAAATCTCCAGGCAGCAGAGCATTTAGGCAGTGGCACGGATATTGAAGGGCAAAAAACCCACACCAGAAACCGCCGCCGTGTAGCAAAGGCGTTTATTAACCGGTCCCTAATTGCCCCTGGGGACCGATGGGACACGTGGAGGGAAGGGGAGCTAAGGGAGGGAAGGGGAGGCTGGTGAGAAGGGGAAGGGCAAAGATGGGGCGATGAAGGAAAAGGGATGAAAAGGGTGAAAAAGGGAAAAAGGGGAAGAGGAGAAGTGAAAGGGAAGAAGGGGAGAGGGGGAAGGGAAGCCAGTGAGAAGATGGCATCGAAGGGGGAAAAGGGAGGGCGGCAGGAAGAAGGCAAAGGGGAGAAGGGAAGTGTGGCAAGAAGGGGAAGGGGGAAGGGAAGAAGGGGGAAGGGGAGGGAAACCAGTGGGGAGGTGAAGGGCGCGGATGGAGCATAGAAGGAAAAGAGAAAGAGTTCTGGCCTGGTGGGGGTTTAAGTAGCGACTCCGGTGGTGGCCGGAAGGACCCCTGATTCCATAGGCTGCTGGGGTTGGAAGGGGGACGTGTGTGCTTGGGATTGGCTCAGAAAGGGAGAGCCCGCCCTCAGGTGAGTATTCCCAGGATCGGAAAGTCAGGGACTCAGAGCCCCCCAAAGGTGGATTCTCGGGAGAGATGGGCACTTCCGGGAGTTAAAGCTCAGGCTCACTGGATGACCTAAAGCACCTGGGGCGTGGCCAATTTAAGGCACCTGGTGGGTATGGCCTGTGGCCCAATTTTATCTAACAGATATAGCTGGCAGCTTTTGGCCAAGTGAACTGTGATAATCAGGAGCAGAAAGCAAAGCATAAAGGTTTGAAAATTTTGCAGTTTGGCCAGAAAATTGCAAGTAAAACTGTGGCTAAGGAAGTTGTGTTTGTTAAAGACATTGTAGCTACTAAAGAAACATTAAATCCTTTAACATGAGACAATAGGAAAAAAATGGCTTGAGGGCATCTCAGGAATTGGTAAGATCAACCCATCTCAGGATCAAGGGAATAAAAGTAAAAATTCCTCAGAGAAGAGACCAGTGTGGCACCCTGCTTGCAGGGGGGTCTAGGAAGTTGCTTCAGCCACCCAGGCACTCAGAGGCTGCTGCAGCCCTGGTCCCTGGAGGCTTGGCTATTGCTCAAAATGGAGGTAGGCCTTGGAAGCAAGCGTGTGGTGCTGGTTCTGCAGGAATGCCGGACGCTGGAGTTAGGGGGTGAAGGGCAAAAATCACACCAGAGACAACCGTGCAGCCAAGAGATTTATTCACCAGCCTTTATGGCTGGTCGGAGGTAGAAAATGTTTGGGGACAGAGGAGTCAGGGAGAGGGGAGTGTGCGAGCTCTGGACAGAGACGGTCGGTGCCTGGTCGTGCCGGCTGTGGTCTCTGGAGCTGTTGGCTGGGGCCACTGCTGTCAGGCTGGAGGCTGGAGCTGTCGGTTGGAGCATCTGCCATCGAGCTGGAGAAGGTGAGTCTGGAGCTGTTGCAGCGGCTGCTTCCTCTCCGCAGGGAGGAGCTGTTGTGTCTGAGCTCCGGGCAGGCAGGGACTTAAGTAGGGATTTCTGGTAGGGGGGTGTGCCTGAACAACCTTTAACATTATTGGCTCTTTTCCCAGTAAACAGGGTGAACTTTAAGCCGATTGGCTCCTGCCTGGGGCAAATGAAACCAGGTTGCTCCTAATGGAAATTTCCATGGGGGAGGTGGCCTGTCGGCCCAAGCCTATCTATCAGGGGGTCATTGGAGGCTTCCACTAAAATTTCAAAGGAAGGCCTGGGAGGCCAGGCAAAGTGCAGCAGGGTTGGATCCCCTGCAGGAATGACTGCTCCCGAGAGGGTGATGTATGGAGCTGTGAGGAGGAAGCCACAGCTGCTGTGGAGACACCCCCTGTGCCAGACTAAGAAATGCCAGTCCTGTGGGATGTCAGTGGAGGAAAGCTACAGGAATCCAGCAAAGACAAGCCAAGAGAGGGGCCAGGTGGGCTGCAACCAGCAAAGTCACAGGGACGGAGCTACACAAGCCCTTTAGAGAGAAATCACTATTCCTTGTGCCCCAGATGACTTTTGGTCTTGCTTTGGTCCCATCCCTTTTTTCTGTGCCCCTATTTCTCCCTTGTGGACTGGGAATGTTTGCTCTGTGCCTTCGTATGTTGGATACATGTAACTTGCTTTTGATTTTTACAGGGGCTCACGTTGAGAGTTTGCTTGGGTCTCAGAGGAGATTTTGGACTTGGACTTTTTTTTTTTTTTTTTTTTTTTTTTTTTTTTTTTTGGTACCCAGGATTGAACTCAGGGGCACTTGACCACTGGACCACATCCCCAGCCCTTTTTTGTATCTTATTAGAGACAGGGTCTCACTGAGTTGCTAAGTGCCTTGCCATTGCTGAGGCTGGCTTTGAACTCGCGATCCTCCTGCCTCAGCCTCCCAAGTGCTGGGATAACAGGCGTGTGCCACTGCACCGGGCTTGGACTTGGACTTTTGGGAAATCTTGGAATTGTGGAGATTATGGGGACTCTTGAAAATGGACTAAAGGTATTTTGCATTGTAAGATGGGGATGAGCTTTTGGGGGCCAGGAGCAAAATGATATGGTTTAGATGTGAGATGTCCCCCAAAAGTTCATGTGTGAGACAATGCAAGAAGGCTTAGAGGTGATATGACTGGGTTATGAGAGTCTTAACCCAATTAGTGTGTTAATCCACTGTAGGGACTAACTGGTGGTAACAGTAGGCAGGTAGGGTGTGGCTGGAGGAGGTGGGTCCCTGGGGGCATGCTTCTTGGTGGCCTTGTCCTGACCTGCTTTCCTCTGCCATATCCTTCCACCATGATGCTCTGCCTCCCTCCAGCCCTGCAGAATGGAGCTGGCTATCTATGGACTAAGACCTCTGAAAACGCGAGCCTCCAAATAAACTTTTCCTCCTAAAATTGTTCTTGTAAGGTCTTTTTGGTCACGGCAGTGAAAAAGTTGACTAAAGTAACAGGAAGAGGAACTTATGCCCTGTCTCGCCATATTGCTGTGAGGATTTGAAAGGGGCACAAAGCAGCACCCACAAGGGCGTAGGCCAAAAAGTCACTCAAAATGGAAGTCCAGGAGCAGAGCTGGTGTCAGGCACCGCTGGATTCCGGATTCTCATATATTCCCAGGTCTCGGTTTCTTTGTGCTTTTTGTTTCTACTTTCTCCGCTCTCAGGTTCCATCAAGTGGCCTGTGGCAGCACCAGCTTCTCCCTTCCTTTGGGACAAGATCACTGCAGAATCTCTGGCCCAGGCCTTCTGAACTGCAGCTCTGAATTTGGGGCTGGATGATTGTTAGCGGGACTGTCCTGTGCATTGTAGGAATGTTTGGCAACCTCTCCGGCCCCCACCCACCTGATACCAGTACTATCACCCGCTGCAGTTTGTGACAAACCAAAACGATTCCACACATTACGAAATGTACCCTGGGGAGCAAAACCACCCCTCTTCCTGAGCTCTCCCCATTTCTCTGCTGCACACCCACATCCCCTCAAGGGAAAGGCTCCGTTTTCTATTTGCTCCCCGCTCCACAGTCCTGCAAGCTCTCTGATTGGACCGGCCTCTGATCACATGACCACCTCAGAACCAATTGTTGTGGCGCGGGAGAGGATGCAGCTCATTGATTGGCTAGTTTTAGAGACATCCTGGGTCCTGGGCATCCAGGCTCCGCCCAGACCCTGGGTGAAGCCAGGGCCGGGCTAGGGCTGGGCTGGGGCTGAGCTGGGGCTGGGGCTGAGCTGGGGCTGGGGCTGCCCCCTCCTCCCCAGCAAAGCTTCTGAGCTGGGAGGAGAGGAAGCGGAAGGCTGCGGTGGTGGACAGCAAGTAGCCACCACAGCCCCATCCTTGTCTGGGGTGACATTCCCCATTACTTTATTTGACAGTGTGGCAGTCTGTCAAGTTCTAAACTGGGCTGCGACCTTGGGGTTTCCGTGGGGGCAGATGTGAAATTCTCATGGGTTTCTGACTCATTCAGAATGAGCCTTCCAAGCCACGTAGCTCAGGGCTTGGGCTTGGACCCGGAGCTTCTTTCTGCACAGTGACTGGGTTGGACCCTTGCAGTGTGGCCTGGTGCTCAGCAGCTGGGTGGAGATGCAGAGCCCCCACCCGACCTTGGCCTCAGCGTCTGCAGTTTATTAAGAGTCTCCGGGGGCCTCTGCGCCGCTCACATTTGGGTTTGAGAAGCTCTGTATCAGGACGCGGCTGGGTCCCTCTATTCCTGTTTTTTTCACCTGTCAAATAGAAATAATAACAGTGGCATGGAGCCCTCACAGTGCTGGCTAGACCTGAATACCAGGTATTCCTCTAAGGCACTCGGAATAGTAAATGTACAATAAATGTTCATTCTTAATTCCTTGGTCATGCAAACCGCAGAGATCAGAATAGCACACAGTTCTTCAGACTCTTCCAAGAATCCCCGTGGATCAGGGGTGGGCAAACATTTAGTAGAAATATTTGAGGTTTGCAGGCCACACAGTCTCTGTTGCAACCAGTCAACTTCGCTGTGGTAGTGCCAAGTGGCCATATGGGCATAGCCGTGTTCCAATAATACTTTATTTAAAAAACAGGGTTAGTTTGCAGGCTCTCATTTGCAGCAGCAAAGGTGACCTGGAGTCAAGTGCACAGACAGCACAGCTGCAAAATGTTTTGGAAGTCTCCTTTTTCATCTGAAAACTTAGTTTGAATTTGGCAACTTTTTTTTTGGGGGGGGGGGGGTGGTTAGGTTGGGGGTACCGAGGATTGAACTCAAGGGCAATGGACCACTGAGCCACATCCCCAGCCCTATTTTGTATTTTATTTAGAGACAGGGTATCACAGAGTTGCTTAGTGCCTCGCTAAGGTGCTGAGGCTGGCTTAGAACTCACGATCCTCCTGTCTCAGCCTCCCCAGCCACTGGGATTACGGGTGTGCATGGCCTCACCAGGCTGAATTTGGCGACTTTGTCATAGAGCTGGGTTTACTCCATTGTAAAGTTCATTCTGCCTTCATGTGGCCCCTTAGCCCATTACCACATGACCCTTTGTAGGCATGGGCTTCAAGCTGACAAGAGTGTGCTTATGGGACAGTCCCCATGGACGTGCTGGAGGCTGAGGCCTTCTGGGAATCAGGCTTCCTCTCCCAAAGGACAAAGAGCAGAGGAAAGAGTTGAAACCAGGGCTTCAGGTGTGAGGCCAGTGGCAGCCATGATTCCATTCATGCACAGCACTGTTATTTCATTGTCTCCCTAGAGGGACACAGAGCAGGGGTCCACTTTAAGATGAGGGATACTGAGGCTCAGAAAGGTAAGTGCCTTGGCTGTGGACACTGCCTTTCACCAGTGGGGTTCAGAGCTGCAGCCCTGGGGGTGCCCTCTCCTCTGCCCTGCTGTAGTTTATGCTAATATAGTGGCACCCCCTCCTCCACAGAAAATCTTAACTAAGCTTCTTCAGAAATCTTCACCATGGCTGATTTTAGGACTATCAGCAAAAGAGTCTCTACAAAAGAGTTCAAGGTAGGTAAACTTCCTGTTTTCCTGTTGCTCTATTTTACTTGGCTGCTGGCCTGGAAGAAATTGGCACACCAGGTGCTGGACGCCCTCTTACTAGTTTTTCACAAACATGTATCTAGTATAGTAGTTTGTAGAAGTGTGTTTGCAAATGCAAAATATGATTAAAAAAAAAAGACAAATCCTTTAACATGATCTCTGGCCTTGAGCTGGAGCTTCACAGGGATGTCTACATTCCTAGGATAAGAGAAGTTACCAACTGGGCTCCATGGCACAGCTGGCAGGGGGAGGAAAGAAAGGGGAGAAGAAGCTCTTCCCTTCTCAGGTGTTGTCCTTGAAGGGTTAACTTGCCCAGGACAGTGAAAGAAAAAGCTGCTTTTATGTGAACTTCTGCAGACTGTGACCTTCTGAGCCCCTCCCCTTACATGCTGGGTATAAAATTCTGAAACCACCTGATCTCAGAGTTCAGGGGATTGATTGATTACAACAAAAGCTGTGTCCTCTGAACCTGGCTGCAGCCAAACAAAACTGTTTCCTGCTATCTTTGGTGCCTCGCCTGCCTCCTCTGTCCCCTATAACACTGTGAGGTGACATGGGAGTGGCTGGTGGCCCTGCCCCACCCCTCCTATCCGTGCCCTTTGTCACACCTCAGCACAGTGGCCTCCAGGGGTAAGTTAGAGAGCCGTGGAGCCCAGCTGCCCAGCCCCATACCAGGGCAGTCAGCCCCAGCAGGCCACTAGGGAGGGGAGCAAGGCCAGCCCGAGGGAGTGGGGCTGCCTCACTGACCCCCCAGCTGGCCCCAACAAATACTCATTGTGGCCCATCACGGGGGGCTTGTGCTCAGCTGGTTGCACACCACAGCAGCTGATGCAGTGGCTGGAAGCTGTGTGAACATCTGGGAGCATTCTCTTCCTGGTCTCCGTGTCCCTGGGCTCCCTGCCTGCATCACTGAGGTTGTCAGCTCCCCCCACCTCCAGTCCCCACCCCCTGTCACTAGAGGACTTGAGCGTGGGCAGCGCAGTTGTTAGCTGCACAGGTGCAGGATCCCTGTTTGGGGAGATGGCTAAGATTGTGGTTGACTACGGGCCAAGGAGATGTTTGGCTGTTGCCGCCTTTCATAGTCTCATGGGACTTGGCCCGAGATCTCGCGGGACTTGAGCGAGATTGCTGATCGGGTCTGCGCCATTTTGGTGGTGTGTGTGATGCGTGTTAAAGTCGTTGTTAGAGCCAGAGAGAAAAGTTATCAGAATAAAAAAGCTGTTTGTTTCCAGTTCGCCTCTAAACTTCTTCCCGCGGCTTCGTTGCTTCAAGCGGCCATCGCTTCAGGTGGCAACACACAGGACCTGCAGTGACACTCCCTGGGTTTAAATCCTTGTGCCCCAACACTAGCTGTGTGATCTGGGGTGAGGTTTTAAACCACTCTGAGCCTCAGTTTCCTCCTCTAGAAAGGGGGATAATCATGGGGTGGTCGTGAGGATTAGATGAGATTGTGTAGGTGAGGGCCCTGGGTGGTGCCCAGCACAGGTTTCCAAGTGCAAAGTACACACTAGTTATAGCGACCACAGCTGGACCCCCTGTGGCACCGCAGTGGACCTTTGGCATGGGGCCCTTGGCACCCTGGCTGGACCCTCCTCTCAGGCAGGTGATGGAGGTGGAGGTGGAGGGCCGGTCTCTGTGCTCCCTCCCTTCCAACAGCCAGTTTATGACCTCTTGGACAAAGTCCATGAATCCCAAAGTTCCCAGGAAGTCCTTCCTGAGCCCGCCCTCTCCCTCACCACAACAGGGTTTTCTGAAAGTTCCTTCCAACACAGGAGGGTGGCTGGTGCCTCAGGAACCTGCTGCTGCTATAACGAGTGACCCCGGGTACAGTGTTGAGACCATGCTAATTTCTCATCTTCTAGTCCTGGAGATCAGGAAGCCACAATTTATCTCACTGGATCAAAGTCACAGTGTTGGCAGGGCTGTGCTCCTTTTGGAGGTGGGAGGGAGGGCCCAGCCTCCTCCAGCATCTAGAGGCCACCGTGCACCTTGGCTGGAGGCCTCTTCCTTTTCAAAGCCCACAGGGAAGCATCTGCATATCTCTCCCTGCCTGATTCCTGCTTTGGTCCTTAAGTCTCTTCCTTTTCCTCTTCCTTTTTCTTTTGTTAGTGGGAATTGAACCAGGGGTGCTCTAATGCTAAGCTACACCCCTAACCCCTTTTACTTTTTTAATTTTGAGACAGGGTCTCACTAAGTAGCTGAGGCTGGCCTCCAACTTGTGGTCCTCCTCCCATAGCCTCCGCAGTTGCTCAAATTATAGGCATGAACCCCCCGTTATCAGCTCAGGTCTCTTTCTCTGACCCTGAACTTCCTGTCTCCTTTGTAAAAGGACCCTGGGCCCAGCCAGTTAATATGGGATAATCATCCCTTCTCAATATACTTGGTCATATCTGAAAAATCCCTTTTGCCATGTAACATCATGTGCAAAAGTTCTGGGGCCAAGGACATTGATTCATGGGTACAAAAGGGGATTTTGTCTCTAAGCCTGAAAATTTCATACTCTTGTTAAATGAACAGGACTGTGGTTCATGTTTCACTATGTGTTAGCTAATAAATAGTAGTTTTGATCATTTGATCACATTCCCAAAAGTTTGTATAGATTTGGGGCTGAGAGTCTTCTCAACACTTCAGTTCACACCTCTTAGACAATTAGTGAATCTCCCTTTCTCCTTTCTCTTACTGCTTCTGTCTAGGCCACATGTTTTTGGTATAGACCATTGCAGCAGCCTCCTAACTTGGCCTCCCTGCCTCCACTCTTTCCTCTCTTGCCTGCTCCAGGCCACCTTCCCCATGGTCATCAGAGGAACACTTCATTGTATACACATGACCTCAGCCTTTACCTCTCTCTTTCTGTCTTTTTGGCGATGGGGATTGAACCCAGGGGTGCTTTACCACTGAGCTACATCATCCCCAGTCCTTTTTATTTTTATTTTAT
This sequence comes from Tamias sibiricus, assembly GCA_025594165.1. Classification (NCBI taxonomy): domain Eukaryota; kingdom Metazoa; phylum Chordata; class Mammalia; order Rodentia; family Sciuridae; genus Tamias; species Tamias sibiricus. The sequence continues at coordinate 12,401,937 of CM046658.1, read as the reverse complement.
TTTAATTTTTTGGTCCTGTGTATTGAACATGCAGGGGCACTTCACCATTGAGCCATATCCCAGATTTTTTTTTTTTTTTTTTCTGAGACAGGGTTGTTGCCGCCTGAAGCGATGGCCGCTTGGAGCAACAAAGCCGCGGGAAGAAGTTCAGAGGTGAACTGGAAACAAACAGCCTTTTTATTCTGATAACTTTTCTCACTGGCTCTAGTAACAACTTTAACACGCACCACACACACCACCAAACAACCAACACACCAAATGGCGCAGACCCGATCAGCAATCTTGCTCAAGTCCCGTGAGATCCCGGGACAAGTCCCGTGAGACTACGGAAGGCAGCAATGCCCAAACATCTCCATGGCCCGTAGTCAACCACAATCTTAGCCATCTCCCCAAACAGGGCTCCTGCACATGGTCTCATTAAGTTGTTGAGGCTGGCCTTGAACTTGCAATCCTCTTGTCTCAGCCTCCTGAGTTGCTGGGGTTACAGGCTTGCACCTTTGTGCCCGGATCAGCCCTCACTTCTCTGTCTAAAACCCCTCCATGGCTCCCTGTTTCCTTCTGAATGAAATTCCAGCACCCCCAATACTCTGGCAAGACCAGTGCTGGAATTCCTTTCTGTGCAGTAGCTGTGGCTTTGCTCAAGTTGGACCCTCAGCCAGGAGAGTGACCTCTTCTGTTTTTTCCCCGTGGTGTGAATCAGGAGTATGCTGAGCTGCAAGTAACTGAAAACCTACTACAGTGGCGAAAACAAATGAGGTTTATTTATTTTTTATTTATTTATTTTTTGGTACTGGGGATTGAACTCAGGGGCACTCCACCACTGGGTCACATCCCCAGCCCTTTTTTGTATTTTATTTAGAGACAGGGTCTCACTGAGTTGCTAAGTGCCTCGCCATTGCTGAGGCTGGCTTTGAACTCGAGATCCTCCTGCCTCAGCCTCCCAAAGTGCTGGGATTACAGGCGTGCGCCACCGCGCCCGGCAAGGTTTATATTTAATTTTTTCATGTAGCAAGACATTCAGGAGAGATAGATTGCTGGCCTTGGATCTGTAACTTGGTGGGGTCTGAGCTGAGGTCCCTGCCGTTCTCTTGGGCTCAAGGCAGCTGCCTCAGCTGTGGCCATCATGACCATATTCAGGACAAGAAGAAGGGGAAGGGCATAGCAGCAGCTGTATCAGGCCCATCATAGCAGGAACCAGTTGCTTTTCTAACAGACTTCTCCTTACACAGCAGGACGGTGCTGCGTGGTAGTCAGGTGCATGGGCTTTCGAGCCAGATTACCGAAGTTTGGACCTCAGCTCCACCACTTTCTAGTTTTGCCACCCTGGGAAGTCACTAGCTCTATCTTTGACCTCAGTGTTCTGATCTGTAAAATGGGGAATGTTGTTCATAACAATCTACCTCATAAGATTGTTTGGGGGGTCATAGATATAAATGTAAAACCTACAGAAGAGAGCCTAACACATACTAAGTGCTCAACCAACATAAGTGATTAATTGTGCTACCCTAGGTCAGAGCTGGAGACAGTAGATATTTAGCATTTGTGATCTCCAACAGAAACAGACATGAGAGAAGGTGGCTGGGAATGCAGTTTTGGTTGGGCAATCAGCATTACCTTCTGTACACAGATATCTAATTAAGATATTAGATATCTAATTAAGTTTTAAGACTCAGCCAGGAGTGGTGGTGCACGCCTGTAATCCCAGCACTTTGGGAGGCTGAGGCAGGAGGATCTCGAGTTCAAAGCCAGCCTCAGCAATGGCGAGGCACTTAGCAACTCAGTGAGACCCTGTCTCTAAAAAAATACAAAAAAAAAAGGTCTGGGGATATGACCCAGTGGACGAGTGCCCCTGAGTTCAATCCCCGGTACCACAAAAAAAAAAAAAAAAAAAAAAAAAGAGAGAGAGACTCACCTGGGGTGTCACCACCTCCAGGAAGCTATCCCAGACTCCTCCTGCCAGCTGACGCTGGCTTCAGTGTCTCCTGGCCTCTTGTTCCATTTTCGCATGTGCACTGAGGCATCCAGCGATCTGCCCCCTGGTCTGTCTTCAGCAGAGCAGGGATGTTGTCTGAACCGTCCTTGGATTCCCAGGACCAAGCAGGTGCCCGGCTCCTTTGTGAAATCCATTTCTGGCTGAGTAAATAAAGTCTTTCCTGAGAATCTGCTTGGCATCATGGGAGGGTGGGAGGCAGGCCCCGGTCCCAACCTCCAGGAGCTGAAGTCTGATGGGGAAGAGGAACAATTCTGCACAAATCAGAGTGGCCATAGCTAAGGGCTCTCCTGTAAGGCCAGAGTCTGGGGCTGGGGACAACCCGGTGGATCAGCACATTCCTAGGCGCGCTCCAGATGAGAAGCCCTTATGGACAGAGGGGGGTGTGCACCTGGGCTGTCCCTCACGGGACACTGGATTGCTAATGCTTGTTGCCTTCCATCGGCCACAGGAGAGCTCCTTTCCCAAGCTCCTCAGGCTGTGGGTTCCCCAGACCCAGCCCAGCTCTTCCTCCCTGGGGCTCAGTTCCCCTACCTGTCTCAGGTGGTGAGAGCTCTTCCTGTCTTCCTGGGACTCCCCGCAGGGCTCACCAAAGGCTTCTCCAAGCACAGAGCCCGGGCCAACATTAGCCCTGGGGCTGGTGCTGGGGGAACCTGATGGGAGCTCCCTCCCCAAGGGGACAGTGGGCTCCCTGAGCTCCTGCATCCTCCTGGGGCCGGGCTTCTCTGGGCTGGGGAGGCTGCTCTTGGGACGAGCCCATGCTCCACCTGCAGCTGGGCCCTTGAGGGTCTCCAGACTCACTATGGAGCCAGGACCAGAGAAGCAGCAGCTGGTCAGAGCCACCTGGATTTTAGCGTGAGTCGGAGGTGGGGGGCGGGGGGAATGTTCGAAGGGTCCTAATCCTGGCCCTTAGGTGGCCCCAGGACTCCTTTGGCCCTATGAGCACGCCCTGAGGCTCCTTCCAAGGCCTCAACAGCCTGGCTGTGGTGTTTCTGTGGACCCTGGTGTAGTGAGGGGCAGCTCCTGGGGACTGGCCAGCCAGCAGGGAGGAGGGGGGAGGCGCAAATCAAGGTCCAGGTGGCTTGGAGGGAAAGAGGTTTATTATTGCTGTTGTGGGGTTGGCTTCTGAGGCTCTCGGGGACGAATCACAGCTGCATTTTCTGGAGGAGCAGGGGACAGTATGAGGACCTCTGGGCCCTGCCACCTTCTGGGGCAGCAGGAGGCTCTGCTGGTGCGGTCGGCCTGGGGAGGGGGCGTGCATGGCGCAGCAGGCAGCCCCCGGCCCAGACAAGCCAGCCTGGTCGCTGCCCCAGGACCTGAGCCCCACTTGGCACCTCAGCCCCGCCCCGCAAGGTGAATGGCCGCGGTGCCACCCGCTCTCCACTGCGGGGGCCTGCCCTGAAGGCGCACAGCTCCCTCTTGGGGAAGGTGTGTCCTGGGCGGGGACCTGAGTGTGCCGAAGCCCTGGGACCGGTGGATGGAGTTCCTGACTGTGGCCTTCACCGCGCCCAACACGGGTCGGTGGTGGGGAGCGCGCGCTCAGCGCTGGTCCAATGAGAGCGAGGGGTGCGGGGCTGTGTGGGCGTGACCAAGCCCCTGAGCCAATGAGCGAGGGCGTGGGTGGGGCAGGCAGGGGGGAGGGGCTGCGCGGGGAGGGCGCGGCGGAGGCGGGGCCCACCTGGTTGATCCAGTCGATGTAGGCGGACACGCGGGTGTAGACCGTGGGCTTCTTGCGTGTGTTGCAGCCCTTGCTGGAGCCGAAGCTGACGATGCCGTGCACCTCCCAGGCACCGTTCTCCGCCTGGCAGTTCAGCGGGCCGCCCGAGTCCCCCTGTGTGATACCAGGCAGGCATCAGTCCCTGGGCCTTCCCCAGGGACAACTGGGACTCAGCAGTGGGCTGGGGTGGGGTGTGCTGAGCTGTCACTCTCAGTACCACTGTTGGCCTCAGCCTGCTCCTGGTGAGGGAGGCACAGAAAATGTGGAGTGGGGGCTGCCTTGGCCTCGTTCTGGAAGTCCTGGTTTGCTGTGTGATGTGGGGATGATGTCAGCCCTCTCTGTGCCCTGGTTTCCCTGGCTGTTCAGGTCTGCATGGCTCAGCCTCTGTGAGCTGCCCAGGGAACCGCGCTGAGAGGGCGCTGTGTTGGAGCCTGGGCAGGACAGGAGGGCGGGAGTGGGGAGGGGCGTGTGTTTGGAAGCAGGACAGTCCTGATGATCTTAGGTGTTTTGTGGTTCTCCGGACTCCCTAAGGCCCCAGAGACCTGGGCAGAGACTTCAGTGAAGTCTGTTCTGTGGTCCCCACAGCAAGGCTGGGGAGTGTTTGCTACAGCCCTTTCTATCATCAGGAAGGCTGAGGTCCAGAGAGGTTCATCAGCCTGCCCAGGTCACAGAGCTAGTAAGTGGTGGCACAGGGACTGGAATGCAGGGTCTCATGCTCAGCTCTCCTGTCACCCTGTGCTGGAGGAGTGTGACAGGTGTCCCCTGAGCCTTCCAGGCCCAGGCAGGGCTCAGTCTCCTCCCAGGGAAAGATGTGCACTGCTGCAGCCTCTGTGTCCCCACGGGTGTGGCTGCCTGGAGCAGGGCCTGGGTGGGGTGGACACTCACTTTGCAGGAGGAGATGACGCCGTCGCCCCTGGCGCACACCATGGTTTTTGTCACGATGGAGCCCCACCAGTGCCATCTGGAGCAGGTGGCGTAGTCCACCACGGGCTGCAGGCCCTGCTGCAGCTGGTCAGCGATGGGGCCCTTGGCTGAAAGGGGAGGGAGGGGCCGTGAGCAGGGAGCGGCGGGGCAGCCCTGCCCCCAATCTGGCCCAGGTCTTGGGGAGGGGGGGGGGGGCAGAGCCTGGGACAGGGTGCAGCTGAGTCCGGCTGCAACTCCATGGGGACCACACCCATACACTTTGGGACCGACCCCCTGCCAGCCAAGGATCTGCCAGAAGTGGGGAAGGAAGCCAGGACCAGAGGCCACACTCAGAATCTGCAGAGACAGCGTGTGCTGAGCTGCCTTTTTTTTAAAAAAAATTTAAATTAAAAACATTTGTGTGTGTGTGTGTAGTGTGGTACCGGGTTAAACCCTACAGCATGCTCTACCACTGAGCTGCACCTCTCTACTCTTTTTATTTTTAATTTGCAGACTGGGAATCACTAAGTTGTTGAGGCTGGCCTCTAAATTGTGATCATACTGCGTCAGTCCCCCAAGTTTCTGGGATGACACGGTCTTTCTGCCCGGCTTGAGTTGTCTTTCATTGGGATTCTGGGGCTTGAATTGCCAATCATTTGTAGATCCTGTAGGTCCTTTTGATGTCCTTTGGGATTGTTTCCCATAGTTTCATTTAATAAAAATTGTTTAAAGGATCTTTCTTATCCTGGAAGATGTCCTAAGTATTGCTCTGAATCTGTTCCTCGTTGTCGCACTTATTTCCATTTAACCTTTTAATTCAGCTGGAAATCGGGGCATATGGTATGCCATAAGATCTAATTCCCCACAACCACATGGCTTATTTTAGTTTATTTTACATGGCACTTACAAACATCAAACCTGCTGTAAGCACTTGGCAGATTCTGATCTGTTTAATCCTTACTGCACCCATTACATGCATCTGTTAACATGTCACATAGTATGTGCTTAGAAATATTCACTGTTATTATTGCAAAGTTCAAAAAGAGGTGAAAATGTTCAGGCAGAAAGGAAGAGAGGTGGGCAGTGTGGGTGGCTGGGAATTGAGAGCTGCTTCCTCCAGGAAGCCTCTGGGGATTTCCCCTGGGTCTGTACTCACTCCAGAGGCGACCCCAGCCGGTGACAAAGCAGGGGTAGTCCTGAGGCAGCACGGTGTCCACCTCTGGCAGGCAGGCCACCTGGATGGTGTCACTCAGCTCCACGGGCTCAGCCAGCTTGATGAGGGCAATGTCATTGCTGGAATCCAAAGCAGGGGGAGGAGTGGGCAGAGGGGCCCTGACCTTTCCAGCCAGCGCTACAAGACCAGGGCAGCGGGCTGTGAGCTGTGGTCAGGACAAGGGGACCAGAGACCCTCCTTAACCTTTCCACCATGAGAGGCAGATCAGAGGAGACGGGAAGCAGAAGCCTTCTCAACCGTGGTGGGTGTGTGCCGTCACAATTGAAGTTGAAAATCATAGCAATAAAAGAGAGGGTGCTTGTAATGATAAAAGATCCCATTTTAAATATTTTCCATTACCAGAATGGAAGCTGGCGACCCTCCACAGAGCTGGCTGGATTCCTAGTTGGCCATGTGCTGGGCTGGCACCCTGGGCATATTCCTTAACCTCTCTGAGTCTTGGTTGCTTGTCCAGGGCTGCTGGGAGACTAACTGAGAGGGCATCTAGCAGGCCTGCTGCAGTGTGGGCGCCCGCACTCAGTAAAGGAGAGTCAGGCGAAAGGCCGTGGAGAGATGGGGGTCTTCCTTCCGGGAGCACCTTCCCGGGGATCCTTAGCTAAGGATGGGATAGGAAGGTCCCTGTCCCCACTTAGCAGAGCCTCCTGGCCTCCCAGCTGCCTGGGTCGAGGACAGGGTGTGGGGGGGTGGGGGGCAGCCTCTGCAGCTCTGTCCCCAGTGCCCCTACCCTGGGGACGGGGACTCACCGCCCCAGGAAGGAGCTCCACTCCTCGTGGACATAGATGGTGTCCACGCCCACGAACACGGAGCCCTCCTCGTCCGCCGTCAGGTCGTTCTTCCCCAGGGCCACGCGGTAGGTCAGGGAGTTGCTGGGCAGGGGAAGGAACGTGGTCAAGGTGGCCTCAGGCCCCTGCCAGCCAGGGGGCAGACAGGGGACTTGGGGCTCTGGAGGCTGCGTTGCGAGGCCCCTGCGGGACTAACTGGGAAGGGGTGTCTGTTCCCACTGCCCCTCTGCAGGATGAGGGAAGGGCCTGAGGGTTTGGCCCCAGGGACTGGGGATTCCAGCTGTGGCCTTGCCACTCCATCCAGGCAGGCTCCGACCACAGCTGCCTCCTCTGTAAGGTGGGGAGACCCGACCTCACCTCCCAGGACTTCCACCTGCTGGCCACCAGCTTCTGCCCTGGCCTCCCTCCCACCCATTCTTTCATTTATTTATTTTTAATATGTATTTTTTTAGTTGTAAGTGGACACAGTACCTCTATTTTATTTTATTTTATTTTTTTGGTGGTACCGGGGATTGAACTCAGGGGCACTCGACCACTGGGCCATATCCCCAGCCCTTTTTTTGTATTTTATTTAGAGACAGGGTCTCACTGAGTTGCTAAGTGCCTCGCCATTGCTGAGGCTGGCTTTGAACTCGCGATCCTCCTGTCTCAGCCTCCCAAAGTGCTGGGATTAGAGGCGTGTGCGCCACCGCGCCCGGCACCTCTATTTGATTTTTATGTGGTGCTGAGGATCAAACCCAGTGCCTCTCCAGGGTGCTCTAACCACTGAGCCGCAGCCCCAGCTGCCTCCCACCCGTTCATGACTCAACTGCATTAGTCTCTGGACGCCAGTGCTCGGACCCTTCCAGTGGCTCCGTCTCGCTCAGGTCCACGCCCACGTCCACACAGGAGCTTGAATGATCTGCCTCTGGTTTCCTCGCCAACTCCCCTTCCTCCCTCCCCGCACGTCCTGCTCCTGCCTTATGGGCGTCCTTGTTATTTCCCAAAGCTGCCCAGCAGGTCCCTCCTCCTGGCCCCCGTGCTGGCTGTTCCCTCCATGCGAAACACCCTTCACCAGATGGATGATTGCTGAAGGCCAGCTTCAGCAAAGATGTTAAGTTCTTCCCGCTTGGTACTGAAGGGAACGTCGACGACAGGAAAATAATCCACACACAAGCCAGTTTGTAGAAATCCTTCTACTGTTCTCCTTTTACTTTTCTCAGTATGGCCTTTTATACATCCCAACAAGCACAGTAATTCACATTTTTTCTTTAGGAGGTAACATAAAGGAATTTCAGCAAAGAAGATTACAATAAAGGTTTTCCAGGAATTAACTATACAATAAAAATTTCCAGTAATTGACTACAGGGGGTTACCTTAGGTTTCCAGTAATTAACTCAATAAGGAATTTCAGGAATTAGCTATAATAAAGAATTTCCAGTAGTTAACTATAAAAGGTTTCAGGAATTACCTAGGGAAGATCAATTATACTAACTACTAATTAATCTTATCTATAGGCAGGGGAAGGTATTCTAAAAATCTTAAAGCTAATGTTAAAAATTCTTCAACTCTAGGTATGCCTGCTCATAAAGTTATATTGCCCTAGTATCTTTTTCAACTGGGCTCATCCTACCGGCTTAGCTAGTTTCTGGCTTTAGATTCCACAGGGCCATTGAACTGGTTTTATTATTGATAATTAAATGTATTAGAACCTGGTGGTCATACAATAGAAATACATCAAGAATACAGACAAAAGCACACAAAGTTAATTCTTGGTGGTCGCATAAAGTGGCATCTCATCGGCAAAGAGGAGCCAAGCTCAGACCCCCAGGCATTTGGAGGGAGCTTGGGCTCAAACTCATTTGCATAACCAAGGAAGAACCCAGATTCCTGGATTAGCAGGCGGACACCTGGCTTGATTCTTGGTTTGGAAGAACTAGGCCCACACAGCCCTGAATTAACAGGTTGGGGGTCAGCTCAATTCCAGGCTGGGGAGATCTCAGACTCACAGCCCCGAATTAACGGGTTGGGGTCGAGCTCAAATCCCCGGATGAGAAACCCCACAGATGATATCCACCCCATTTCCTTCATTTCTCTGCTCCAACATCTCCTAGAACCTCAGACTTTTTATCCTCTTCTGGCCTCTCTGCTATGTTAGATATTTCTTTGTTTGTTGCTCTGCCTTCCACTAGAATGTAAGCACCCTGAGAGCAAACGCTGTCTTTACTGCAGTTTCTCGTCCGCACATAGTAGGTGCACGAGAAATGTTTGTTGACTGAATAAATGAACTCAGTGGATGTAAGTAGTTTATTGAGCTCAGTGCCTGGAGTGTGCAGTAGGTGCTCAATAAAAGCAGTTTCGTCAGGCTCCCCCACCCCCAGGGTGATGAGGTGTCATGCCAGCTCACCTGATGCAGTGGGCAGCCGTGAGGACAAAGTTGCTGGCGATCAAGGTGCCATCGCAGGTGTGTCTCCAAGTGTCATCCTTGAGGTACTGGAGAGAGATCTGCAGGAGGGTGCAGAAGGGCCACTGTCAGGCCACAGTCCTGGGGACCTGCACCTGTCCCTTTCCATCCTGACCCCCACCTGCAGCACACTCACCTGCCAGGGCCAGCTGTGGGAGAAAGGCGTCGTCCCCTCCCACCACCCTGGCTGACAGTGTTGCTGCCTGAGGCGATTGCCGCTTGGAGCATCGACGCCGCCGCGGGAGAAAATTCGGAGGCAGGATGAAAATGAAAAAAGGTCTTTTATTCTTCTCTCTCCAGCTCCAGTAACCTCTCCAACTCCAACCGCTCTAACTCCGACCACCAACTTCAATCACCAACATCAACCACCAACACTTCAAACTAACCTCACCCGGTTATATACATTTTGCCTTAACAAGGACAAGTGCTTACAGCTCGAGCTTACAGGTGTGTCACACAGTGTTCACGGGCATACAGAGATTCTTTGATAAATGTATGAATATCAGGTGGAACTTGAACATCTTTTATGGCTCTCAGCTAACCGCAATCTTAGCTATCTCATTAATTAGGGCTCCTGTATTTCCCCCCTTTTGTTTTAAAAGAGGGGATGCTCTAGGACATCCATGTGCAACCAACATTCTTACCCATCATCGAATAATCAAGGCTGTGCCCTTGACTCCTGTCTTAGGTTGATATGTCAGCCACATGAGACTGTCCCGTGCGACTGTGCCTGTCTTAGGTTGTCCCCCTCTGGGGATCTTACCCGTCATAGGCTAACCAGCCATCCAATCGAGCCCTTCAGGATCGACTGTGTGTGTTGACTAACAGCCGTCCAATTGTGAGGAGATGTTGAGGCTTTAAGGCGGCAAGCCTACTGCTGACGAGCCAAGTTCCATAGCCAAGTTCCATAGCGTATCAAGTTCTTTAAACAAATCATCTGCCCTAAGTTTCATCAAGTAACGCACTGAGTTCACTAGACAAATACCCGCAAGGCATTGTCCCGAAATGTCCCAAACAATGAAAAATCAAAATGTCCATTAGTTATAACATGTTGATCCAGGAGGCCCCATGCATGCAGAGCAGAGGCCACACTGCTGGTGAGGTTGTTTGATGCTTGAGCAGCAGAGATGCTTGCAGCGACCGTGATCCCTGCAGTTGTAGCAGCAGCCATCTTTTTTATGTCTAGACAATGCCACTGGCAAATCTTCAGGGCCCGTTTCCTAGAAACTCAAGCATCCATTATTAAGGGAAAGGCAGTGCTATTCTAGCACTGAGTCAAGAAGTGAGCTGTCAAACTAAAAAATAGAATTATTAGATTAGAAAAATAAAGTTGATCTCTGCTCACACACATTGCTGCTTAAGCTCCCACAAACATAAGCTGGCAAAATATCACATTCAGAATAAATCAAAAAAAGACTGAGGGTGTTTACTGAATTAAAGATAGATTAAAGAAAAGCTAAAGGCACTTTGGAAAATAATTTGTTAGCTGGAACCCTTGAGTCTCTGCATACACAGCAACCTTGTATGAATATACCTGTTGAAATAATTCAAATTAATCAGCTATTAAACAAATGAAGTTAATAACAAATAAACAATCCCACGTCAAAACACCAAAATATCAGGTTATACAGTATTAGTAATATTCATAGCTGAAGAGAAGTCCCGGAGACACCTATAACTCAAAATTGATTATCATTTTTAAATTGATTATCTAATTTGAATATTCTAAACTTAAATGAATTAAAGTTATTTGGATCCCTATCTATCTATATCAATCAATCAATATATATATATAATCTATCTATCTCTATATATTTTTTTTTCTTTTTTTTTGGAAAATGAAAAAAGGTCTTTTATTCTTCTTCTCTCTCCAGCTCCAGTAACCTCTCCAACTCCAACCGCTCTAACTCCGACCACCAACTTCAATCACCAACATTAACCACCAACACTTTAAACTAACCTCACCCGGTTATATATATTTTGCCTTAACAAGGACAAGTGCTTACAGCTCGAGCTTACAGTTGCGTCACACAGTGTTCACGGGCATACAGAGATTCTTTGATAAATGTATGAATATCAGGTGGAACTTGAACATCTTTTATGGCTCTCAGCTAAACGCAATCTTAGCTATCTCCTTAATCAGGGCTCCTTCATGACAGGTTGGGCGAGATGCTGGGGACACCGCAGCTGGAGGCTGGGAGGGACAGGAGGGAGGAGGGGGTGAGTGGGGCTGGCTCCCCTCTGAGGAGGGCAGGGGTAGGCAGGGGAGGGCCAGCCTGGAGGCCGGGCACCATGGAAAGCCTCCTTGCTCTCTGGGCCTCCACACCTCATGCAGTCCTCACCCTGGGGAGGCAGCTTCTCAGCCCTGACCCACCCAGGAGGAAGCAGGGTGGGCCAGTGGGAGGCGGCTCATCTGACCTTTGCTCAGTAGCCAGGCCCACCCTGGACCCCAAGTGGCTTTCCTGGGGATGGGAGGGCTCCTTTTCCTGTCCCTGTCCCCATCTTACCGCAGGCCAGGAGTGTAGCGAGAACCATGACTCCCAGCATGGTGGAGCGCAGGGGGCTGTGTGGCTGCGGAGCAGGCAGGGCTCTTATAGGCAGGTGGGGGTGAGCCGCCTGGTCAAGGCCGAGCCACCCTTGGAGAGAGGTCTGTTCCTTTAAGGCGTTTTCCCTGAGCTTGGGTGGTTATTGTTTGATTTGGGCAGGGGAGGGGGCTGGCTTGGGAAGCATGGGTTTTTCCAAGTAATTTTCTGAATAATTTTCCAATATCCTGAGACACAGCAAATGCTCAGGTGCAGGTATTTTTTTTTTTTTTTTTAAGGAAGGCGGGTCCTCCTGCTGTGCTTGACGTGTGGTTTTGAACACTCTGTCTGCCTTAATTAGGGCTCCTTCATGACAGGTTGGGCGAGATTCTTTTTAGTTATAATTTATAATTTAGTTATAATTTATTAGTCACCTACTTAGATGTAGGCCCCTTGATCTGCCTGTCTCTGAAATGGGCAGATAGGAGCAGATAGACTGGGTCTCCTTTTAGTCCCAAGGTTGACCGATGTGAATGTCAGGGTCAGTGGCTGATCTAAATTTATGGCGCTTGGTGTGGGTTGAGAGGAGTCTGTGCCTGGCAATTCTGAGCTTTCCCTCCTTCATCTGGGGGTCAAAATGGCACCTGCCTCCTAGGGCTGTTTCTAGGAGTGGCATAGGGTAGGTAGGTACTATCAGAGTGTTTGCTGTTATTGCGATTATTGTCATCTGGTCCTTATCTGGTCTTCTGGTTTGTCATCCGGTCCCATCTAGAAAGCTGAGTCTGGACTGTCTGCGAGCCCCTTTCTCCAGCTTGGGCTGGGTCCTGCTGGCCTATGGCCCCGGAGACCTTCCAGACCTCCCTGTCCTCATCCATCAAAATACATCGCAGTGGTAGAGGTGGCACAGGCCCGTAATCCCAGCACTTGGGAGGCTGAGGCAGGAGGATCATGAGTTTAAAGCCGGCCTCAGTAATGGCGAGGCATTAAGCAAGTCATTGAGACCCTGTCTCTAAATAAAATACAAAATAGGGCTGGGGATGTAGGTCAGTGGTTGAGTGCCCCTGAGTTCAAGCCCCGGTACCAAACAAACAAAAAACATTGCAACTTGTTTTATGATGCATGAGTGTAAAAGTGAGTGTAATTCAATTGGATTACATTCACTTTTCCCCCCTACTGATTTTAAAGAATTGGGAACACTTTCATGGCCCCTAAAGGTACCAGGGCTCCAGGCCCTGTGGTCCCTGTACTTGCTGGGTACAAGCGTGGTCTTGCTATAGCACCTGCTCATGGAGGTTGTGTGTGTCTGAGCAGCTGAGATTTGGGGACAGGTTCTGTGGACCCTCTGTCACCTGCTCTGGTCCTGGGGTGCCTTCAGCGTGCCCTGAAGCAGCCAGGAGAAAGCCATTCTTTTTTTAAAAAAAATATTTATTTATTTGCTTTAGTTGTACACAATGCGTTTATTTTTACGTGGTGCTGAGGGGGGCCGCGCACATGCTAGGCAAGCGCTCTACCGCTGAGCCACAACCCCAGCCCCCCCCCCCCTGAAAGCCATTCTTGCCTTGAAGGAACTGGGCAGAGGTGGGGGCTGCCTCTGGGCAGGTGCATGGCTGGTGCTAGTCCTGCCTGCAGGACACCATTATCTCAGTGACTCATACTGTGACACCAGGTGGGCTGACCTGATTTTTCCAGCCATGATAAGAAAAACTGAACAAGCAGCTCCAGAGAGCTGCTGGTACCTGCAGAGGGAGCCCTGGGGGCGGATGTCCTGGGATTGGAGGGGTGGGGCCTGGAGTGGCATTAGCTTGCATATGTGAAGAGGTGATTATTTTCTTTGCCCAGCTGTGAGGCGCTGACATGCTATATATGCAGAAACCATCAATAAATTCACTCATGCTCCCCACATTTCTGAATGCAGGCCCTGTGCTGGGGCAAAGAAGACCCTGCACAGTGCTGGGGGAGCTCCCTGGCTGCCAGGGTGAGAAGTGTCCCTTGGAGAGAGGGGCCGTGGTGGGAGGTCCTTGTGGGGTGAGACTGGTCCTGGGTGGGAGCTGAGTGGGGCACAGGTCTGAGAAATGTCCTTCTCTACAGAGTCCAGGTCCAAAATGGCTGAGGCCTGGAGGGAGTGAGGATGCTGCATCCCGCCCCCACCCTGTTGGACCCTGGGATTTCCAGGGCCTGGCGTCCTCAGCTGCCAGGGTCAGTCTGTGCCGGAAAAATAACCATGGGTGACGTGGTGGGGACAGGCTGAGTGGGTGGTGGACAGGCCCAGATGATGTGCTGGAGCCTCAGGAGAAGCAGTGCCAGGTTGGGGGAGGGTGTGGGGGGAGAGCCTGAGAAATGGGCAGGTGCCACCGAAGGGTCCTGAGTCATCCCTGTGGGACGGGCATCTTGGGCACAGCTGTTGCCTCTCAGATGAGGCCCATGGAGATGAAGGCTGAGGGGCTGGCAGGGCCTCCCTCAAAGCCAGGTGATGTACTGGGGTTCAGAGAGGGTCTGGGGGCTCACAGGGGGTTAGAGTTCAGTGAGGGTGTTACAGTTTCAGTTGGGTCTAGGGGATTTTAGGGGCCCGGTGCCTGGTGAGAGGGCTGGGGTTCGGAGAACTCAGTGTTTGGTGATGAGGCTGGGGCCTGGTGGGCGGCTGGGGTCCACGAGGGGTTGTGTCTGGAGACGGGGCTGGGACTCAGTGGCAGGGGGCTTAATGGGAATTCAGAGCAGGCTCCTCTGCCAGGAATGGCCGTGGGGGTCTTGTGCAGGCCGAGGCTGGGCCCCAACCACCTTTTGGTGGAGGGTCCTGGCACGGCACAGCTGGCCGCTGTCTCGGATTCTGAGGGCTGGAGACCAAAAAGGCTCCCCGGAGCAGCTGGGCTGCAGCTCTGGGAGATGAATTTAGGCTCTCCCTCTTCAGGACCCTGATGCTAGGGATTCCTGTGCTTCCCTGGGGCAAGTATTGAAAGGCGATACCTGCCCTAAAATCGTTCATGGAGGGTGGTGGCATCTCAGGCATTGGGTGGGGGTGTGCACCTCGGAAATGCACCTGTGGGGCGCTGTCTTCAGCCAAAGAAGCAATGTGCAACCTAGCTGCTGCAGTACCACCCATGGCCACCCGGGGGCAGCGGTGCCCCGCTTAAACCCAAGCTTCTGCTCTCCTGCCCCTGCCCCAGGTTGTGCTGAAAGAGGGGAGCACCCTCTGGAACCCCAGGGCTGAGAAGATCCTGAGAACCTTTCACTGAACAGATGGGGATACCGGACCCCTGTAGGCACCTGATCTGTCCAGTTCCCCACCTGCTGTCACCCCATATTCCGGGGTGCTGTCCCAGCCTACTCCAGACTTTTGGGCGGTGGAATAGCTGGGCGTCCATCAGCCCAGAATCCCGGTAGCCGTAGTGCCAGTCCTGGCCACGGAGCTCTACCATCTCGACAGGTGGCCCTGTGGTGAGGGCAGAGGCTGTGACCTTGCAGTTTGGGCTGGGTCCTGCTGGCCCATGGCCCGGGGAGACCTTCCAGGCCTCCCTTGTCCTCATGCAAAGGAGGAATAAAGACAGCTCCTCCCTCTCAGGCTGGTTTGAGAATGAGATGGATTAATGTGGACGGTGCCCAGCGTGCCTGGTGGTGTCATGTTGTCCTTGAGGACCAGTCAGAGTCCCCCCCTCCCCAGACTCTGACAGGACCCTTCAGCACAGCCCACTTCACTCCCGTCCCCTCCCTTCCCAGTCCCCCACTAACCATCAAGAACCACACTCACACATACGAATATATAATTTTATCTTATTTTAGTTAAAAAAAATAATCGTACCACCGAATGAAGAAGTAGCCTTTTTTTGGGGGGGGGAGGGGAGGTGGGGAGGTGTGAGAAGGGAGAAAAAGAATAAAAAGCAAAAAGCCCAAAGGAAAAAAAATTATATTTATCTGTATAAACACATCCGCTAAGGCAAACGCAACCCAGGGCCCGGCTGCTGCTCGGGGGGCCCGGGACCTCCTAATTTCTGCAGATTCTAAGGCCAAAAAAATAAAACCTCTGCAAGTCTCGCGGGAGCTTCGCGGACTCCTGCGACATTGTACTAAAATAAAGAGTTACCGAGTTTAAAAAGCAGGGACGCTGTCACGACACACTGAAAGTTGCATAACTGGCCTCGAGGGCCCTCCACTTGTTTGGACTGGGTGACGGTCACAGTTTCACGACACAGCAACGGACGCACACGGACACACACGTGAGCAAGCGCACTGGGGGCCGCGGTGGGACCGGCCGGGCGCGGCTGGTGGCGGGCACGGGGTCCCCATGCTTCCTAGCGGGGGGCGTGCCAGGCGGGCGCGGGGCTGGCGACCTGGCGGGATAGCGTGAGGGGCGGGTCCCGCGCCCCACCGCAGGTGCCGCACACGCTTGAAGCACTTCTGTCGCCTCCTGGGAACGACCCGAGTACCGACTGGTCTCTTTCCTCAACAGGCGCCAGTCCTTCCTCCCCGACCTTCTCCCCCAGCCCCCGGGGGCCTCAGGTTGTTCTGGGGCAGGGGTGCAGGGGGCACCTGCTTCTGTCCCGAGAGGGCCCTCTTGCTGTGACCCCATGGCATGCCCGGCAGAGTGTGGGACCGTGAGGTAGATTGGCACACAGCGGCCCCTCACCCTGCCTGGAGGGTCCCATCTCCATGTCTGCACGGGGCGCCGGGGCCTGGGTCCCTTCACCAAAATAGAAGTCCTCCCATTCCAGCCGAGGGGGCGGAGCCAGAGGAAAGGCCTGGGGGAGGGGCCCTCCCCTAGGCCCTGGTCTGCTCCAGCCTGGGAAGGGGCTGTCCGGGCCAGGGGCAGGTGGCAGCTGGCAGGGAGAGGGGTGTGTGAGGAGAGCAGGCACAGGGGCAGGGAGGGACCTAGAACCAGGAGCTGGGCCGGAGCAGCTGGGCAGGCAGCAGGGCAGCTGGGGCAGAGCGGCAGAGGCTGGGCCAGGCAGAGGCAGGGCAGCTCCGGTGTGGCAGCCTCAGGGACAGCGGGAGGGAGCTGGCAGCGGCCAGGGCACTCGGGAGACCCCTCAACTAGCTTGTTCACAATTTAGGTTTTTAGAAGTGGTCCCGCGGGACAGAGGCCAGGGCTGGCGGCCCTCCCTTGCCCACTGCCCGCCTTCTGGCCGCGGGGCGGCGCGGCCGGGCTCGGCTACTTGAAGGTGGACTGCAGCTCCTTGAAGGCCGCTTTCCGCTGCTTCATCTCCTCGGCCTGCTTCTTCCTCTCCTCCTGCTCGGCCTTGATCTCCTCCTCGAAGCGGCTGGACACGTTGATGGCCTGCACCTGGGGTTGGGGAGGAGGCGGCAGGGCTGGGGGCCGGTTCTTTGCCTCAGGCTGCCTTTGCTGGGGTCCCTCTGGGCTCCTACTTCTGCCGCCCCAGGGGACCCCGCAGCTCCAGCCTGCACCAGCCCTGGCCCCGGGACCTGCAGGCACCGCTTTGAGCCGCCTTCTCCATCTACAATGGCTCAGTTAAGCGGACCCCGGGGTTCCTTGGCAGGGCTGAAGGAGCCCACACCTATTCAGCGGCTGATGCAGAGGGAGGGTCCCTTTGGTGGGAGTTACTGATGTCATCCTTGATTCCCTGTCCTGGAAACCCACTGCACCCCAGTTCCACTGATGAACCCCAAAATGTTCCATCAATGCTTGGGAGTCCAGAGGGAGGGGGAGGTGACCTTTGAAGGAAGAGTCTTGTCTTAAAACAGGAAGAGGAAGAAATAAGGAAGACAGGTGCCCTGGTGGCCCTGGGGTAGGTCCAGGCCCAGGAGCCACTAGGCCAAAGGTGTCTCCCCAGCTAAGCATGCGCTGAGAGGGAGGGGCTGTGCGCGCTGGAGGCCTTGGGGCCCCTCCTGCTTCCTCCAGGCTGGTATCCCTGGGGAGCCCCTGCTGCGTCTCTGGCCTACTCTGCTGTCCCCCTGGCCCTTCCTCTGTAAGGGCACCTCTGGCCCCGCGTCTCCTCCGCAGCCTGCGTAGGGACAGGAGGGGCTATGCTGACCCCGAAGCTAAGCCAGGCTCAGGGCACACTGCCAGCCTCAGCGCAGTCCTCAGGCTCCTCACCTTGGCCTCGAAGAAGCTCTTGGCCCCCTTGACGCCCTCGGTGGACACGTCGATCTCGGAGAGGCGGGCCAGCGCGTGCAGCCCGCTCTCCTGCAGCTCCCCGGCCGCCGCCTTGCGGAAGATCAGGAGGAACTGCAGCGGACAGGCACCAAGGATCAGGTGGGGACCAGAAGGGACGAGGTCTCTGACCACACCCGGCCCCAGCTTCAGGCACCCCCTGAGCCCGGCTCACAGGCCTGGGAGCCCGAGAGCTGGGTTCGCATCTTCTGCACGCCTGCCCTTCCTCTCTGGGCCTCTGGGCCCCAGGTGCAGGGCGGCAGGGTAGGTGACTCTGCCTGCTCTCCGGGTCGGGGTTCCCGTGGCCCTGCCTGCTCCACATCCAGCTCCCGCAACCCACCTTCCGCCTCGGCCTCCACCGCTCCCCACGTGCGTTCTCTATGCCACTTATGCAGCCGGGAAGGCGCAGGAGGCTCAGAGGCGGCAAAGACTTGCTTGATGTCCCAGTGCCAGGAAGTGCCAAAGGAACTGAACCTGTGTCCTGTGCCTTCAGAGTGTTCTCTGGGCTGCCCACTCTTCCCCCCAGAGGCCCTCAACGCCTGCCTCTCCCCGCCTCCTGAGGTTTTCAATTCTGTGAACACGGTAAATTATTTCAAAGTCACCACAAATGGTCTGTTGCACGGCCTCAGTTTTCACAGGTGTTTCACACGGGGACGAGGGCACGACACTGGGCAAGCTTCCTGCCAGCCCTTCTCGGCCCAGGACTCCCGCAGAGGCCACGCGTCCTGCATCTAACGCCATGCTGCCTGGGCTCTGGTGCCATCCCCAGGTGGCCCTGAGCTCTGAGCCTATTTCCCCTGCCGTCACACAGGCTGGCCCACGTCGCCTGTCCCAGTGGGAGGAAGGAGACCCTCTAGGTCTAGCTACCCAGCACGGTGGCCCTCGGAGCCCCTGGCTGGCTCCTCCCCTCTCCCGAGTCACGGCACTGAGCTCCTGCACTCTTGGCATCTCCTCCATGTTGCAGGAGACTCGGAGGACAGGGACTTTCTCTGTACCCTCAGGGCCTGGTCAGGTCTGGGTATACAGAAGTCACTCAATATATGTTCAATACACGAAGGGCTGGACGTCGGTCCTCATCTAGGGCATCTCAGAACCCCCCTCTGCTGCTGTGGGCCGTCCTTGAAGCCTGGCAAGGTCAAGTGTCAATCATCAACAAGGGGGTGGGGCCTGGGCACCCAGCCCTGGGGTAGCCCAGCTGGAAGGGGGCTGGGCAGTGCTCACCTCCCGGAAGCTGAGCTTGCTGTCCAGGTCCTCGTCCACCTCCTTGATCATGTTTTTCAGGCCCAAGTGGGTCTGGGGGGCCCCAAGTTTCTCCATCATGAGCTTTAGTTCCATCAGGTCGATGAAGCCGTCCCGCCCGGCGTCATACCTGTGGGCACAGAGAGGGGCCTGAGGACATCTTGGCAGGCCTCATCCATCACCGGTGAGAGGTGGCCAGCCCGAGAGCAGGGATCCTGGGGGCCCAGAGAGCACCTTCTACCCTCATGTCATCTTGTCATGGCTGGAAGGGACCTCAGCCCGGACAGGTCCTGATGTGTGGCTTGGCTTCTGCTTGGTTACCTGTGGCGACGGGCACCTCCCCACACGGCTGGGCCTCCCAGCCTCCTGCATGGCGAGCAACGCCAGGGATTGAACCCACGGGCACTGCACCCCTGAGCCGCGCCCCCGGCCCTTTTTATTTTTGAGCCAGGGCCTCGTTGTTGCTGAGGCTGGCTTTGAACTTGTGATCCTCCGGCCTCGGCCTCTGATGACAGGCTGGGCCACCGCGCCGGCGGCCAATGCTGACTTTTTGACAAGCCTGGGTGTGAGGAAGCTGTAACCACAGCCCCCTGCGCTGAGGGTGATGCGACAAGTGAGGGCAGAGTCACACACCACAGGGTGTGGACCAAGCTCTGAGATGAGCTCTGGCCACCGCCTGCACCTGCTGGCTCCAGGCCACCCCCTTGGGACCTAGAGCGACGCCGCTCAGCCTCACCTCGCCCCCACTTCAGGTGGTGGAGCCTCGTGGGTGAGGGCAGACGGTCCGCGTGTCGGGAAGGACGTTCCCTCTGAGGGAGTTTACTTCCCAGCAAATGTCCCTCCAAACGTGCCTCCTGGACACTGCCACACGTCCCTTGGGGGACAAAACCATTCCCAGTTGAGAAGCACAGGCTAGCGGAGGTGGCATGGATGTGAAAGGGCTCTCGCCCCCTCTTTTGTGCTGGGGATCAGGCCCAGGCCTGGCACCTTCTAGGAAGTGCTCTCCCGCCGAGCCACACCCCAGCCCTCCTCCCCTCTTTCCCTGGAACGAGTGGCTCCTCCCACACAGTGCTTTCTGTACAGGGCATTCTACTTCCTGCTCCCCAGCTCTGCCAGGTCCCGGAGGGGGTAAAAGACACAACAGGTGTTCAAAACTGTTCCATGAGCAATGCATGAAGGAATGAGGAGCGCCCGAGGGGCTCGGCCTCGTCTGGGGCAGTGTCCAGGACGGGCAGGACTGCAGGTCACAGGACCCAACTTCTCAGGTCTGGGGTGTGTTCAGGGAGGAGCTGGCCACGAGCCTGCCAGGGTGGGGGGTGCCGACGCAGGGGTGGCGATAGCGAGGCCTCTGCCCACGCCTCTCCTTTCTTTTTTCTACCACCAACTGCCTGGCAGTGCCAGGGACAGGTGGCAGGCTGAGACCAAATGTCCATCTTGACCAGCCTCCTTGTGGTAGGAGTGAGTCAGAGTGGCTTCCAGGCCTGTCCCTAGCCACAGCAGTGCGGCCAGTGCCTGGAGCGTGGCCCAGGGGGTGGGGCTTGTTTACAGGGTCCGGCCAGGCCCTGCCCATGTCCTGGACAGCTGGGGAGAGGGTGGAGGGTGGCAGATGAGTTTTTCTATACCTATACAACCCTGTATCGTCCCCAAGGCCTCCAGTTGGCTGGCCAAGGACAGTTTGGGTGCCAGCAGCGTGACACAGAGGGGCTAAGTGCCTGGGGACCTGGAAACCCTGCAGGAACATATTTCGCTCTGTGCTGCTATGGGCTCCCAGCTCCCTTTGCCTGTCTCTCGTTATAAACTTTGCATGACTTTGGATATCTAATGCAGCCATGTACTGGAATCTGCCTTTGCACCGGGAACGTTACCTATTCATTCTACTGGATTTTGGTAACAATCTAATTTTATAACGGAGGTTCAGAGAGGTTAAGTCACCCACCCAAGGCCACACAGCAGTGAGTGTGGAGGGGGACTGTCAGGCTCAAACCTGCACATTTGCTCTGTGCCCAGCCGCTTCCCCGTGTCCCAGGGCTGCCTGCAGAGCACAGCCGCGTGGAGGGGAGCATGTGTGCGAGGGGTATAAATAGTTCACAAGTGAGTCAGTGGTTGGAAGTGATGCAGTATGGGAACGATGGAACCCTGAGTCCCGAGGCCTTGTTCCCACCCGGGGAACTCAGGCAGAGAGCCCCGTGGGCTAGGCTGGGGCGGAAGCAGGTGTGGTTTGGAGGTGAGGGTCAGGCGGCTCCCATGGCCCTCCTTCCCGCCCTCCATCCTGCCCGCAGCGGGCAGAGCGCCAGGGCTGCTTCGTGACCCCCGAGGCAGCCCCAGCAGAAGGGCCTGATGTGGCAACTGGTTTCTCCCGAGGCAAGTCACTGGGACCCCTCCTTGGTGGCCTTCAGGATCACAACCCCTGCTTTCTGACCTTGGGCTCCAGGGCAGGACGGGGACAAACGTCCAGGCTCTGCAGCCAGACCGGCTGGGCTCCACACAGGCCTGACACAGTTCTTCGGGGGTGTGTGCCCACCCAGGGGACACGTGACCATATCTGGAGATGTTCTGGGTTGTCACCAGTGGGGAGGGGGGTGCTACTGGCATCTGGTGGGCCACGGCCAGGATGCTGCTAAACGTCCCCGGCGCACATGACTGACCTCATGTCAGCAGAGTTGAGGTGAGGACCCCTGACAGATCGGTGGCCCTCACAGGGTCACCGAGGACTGACTGCACGCACACAGGCCAGGCCCAGTAAAGGTCCGGCACACAGGGCGGCTCCTAGCCGTAGCTGGCAGCTCGGGCCCCTCCAGGGGGACTTGACCTCTGTGCACCAGTCACCTCCTCTTTGACCTCTGTGCCCACTCTCCTGGAGGTCGGATCAGGGAGGAGGGCGCCAGCCCCGGGGGTCCCACGCCCTCCTCGCTCTGAGCCGCAGCTGCATTTATGACTCAAGTGTGTGAGTTCCTCCCAAAGCCAGGGCCAACTCGGTCTCCGAGGAAGCGCAGATTAAGTGTCCAAACTTGGAAGGAGGCTTGGATTCTGGATTCCTCCGTCTCGGGCAGCGCCCAGGCTTGGCTCGGCCGCGGCTCAAACCACACTGTGAACCGCTGTCCGCATCAATCAAGTCAATCAATTACCAGGGCTGGGCTCCATCCCGGGCAGCCTCTGACCCCCAAGGGGATAATGCAGGAGTGGCAGCAGTGCCAACAACACATCAGTCACCAAGGTGAGGGGACAGAGGGCTGGGGGAGGCCGGGTGTGGGGTCCCGGGAGGAAGTGCTGTCAGGTGGGGCTGTTCCCCGAGACTCCCTGCCCTGGGCCCTGACGCTCTGAGGTGAGGGTGGGGGGGGGGTGTTGCCAGGTCTTAACTGAGACTGACCTGGATTCAAACCCCAGTTCTGCCACCTGCTGGCTGCTGGGTGACCCTGGTGAAGTCACCTAATCCCACGAGCTTCAATATCCCCACCTGGGTCAAAGCATTCATTTTTCTAAGAATGAGGATTAAAAGAGAGGATTCTGAGCCGGGCGCGGTGGCGCACGCCTGGGATCCCAGCACTTGGGAGGCTCAGGCAGGAGGATCGCGAGTTCAAAGCCAGCCTCAGCCATGGCGAGGCACTTAGCAACTAACTCAGTGAGACCCTGTCTCTAATAAAATACAAAAAAAAGGGCTGGGGATGTGGCCCAGTGGTCGAGTGCCCCTGAGTTCAATCCCCGGTACCAAAATAATGAAAAATAAATAAATAAATAAATGAGAGGATTCAAGTGGACTCTACAACAGGGCCCTGCCTGGAACAAACGCGTATTATTATACAATAACTATAATAACCAATTGCTGTCACGGTTACCATCTACCTTTAGGATTATTAAAGAGTAACACAATTATGGATATAAAATGGCTAGCACACAGTAGGTGCATAAAACTTGCTGGTTCCACCATAACAGTGGCTGTTGCATGGGGAACCTCCCGTGTGCAGTTTCCTTCTCCCTGCCTCCCTTTTTGGCCCCGGGGGCGGGGGGGGGGGTCCCCACACTCTGAGTGTGCAGGGCCGGGGAGGCTGGGAAGGCCAAGGCCATGGGGTGGGTCTGGGTCTGACAGCCGGGCCACCAGCTGGAGCTCAGCACTTTTCTGCAGTACCAGAGGGAGGCTGCCGGGCCTGGCACTGTGCCCACATTCCTACCCGCCTCCCCCTGAATAGCTCTCACCAGGGAGGGCTCGGCAGCTGCTGTCCTGGATGCTGGTGACAAAATCCCCTCCCATCCCCCCCTGAAAGTGACTCAGCCACCACCCAGGCAGACCCTGCCTTCGGGCTACCCATGGTCACACCCTGCCGGCTGCTTCCCTCCCCCACCCCAGTTAGGATCCCCAGGAGTCCTAGGCCTCCGTGGTGCAGTGGCTGGCTCAGTGGCGTGATATCAGTGCCGGGGCCACACCCAGGCCCGCCCCCTCAGGACAATATTATCTGTAGGGTGGCTCTCGCTGCACCTCCTCTGAGCCTGGCACTCCGCTAAGGGGCTTTCCTTACAAGGACTGCGCGGAGCCGGTGCCAACGTCCCTGTTCACAGGTGGGGAGACTGAGGCTCAGACGCAGCGGACTGGCCACGGCCAGGGTGCAGCGGGCTCCAGCCAGGCCTGGCGTTAAACGTGTCACCTCTGCACCCTGCAGGGGAGCCCCAGGCTGGAAGGGGCACGGTGGGGGGGGGAGGAGGGCACCGCGAGGGGCAGAGTCCAGTGCAGCTCTCCTGCCCGGTGCCTTGAGTACCTCTGGGGGGGGGGGGGGGAGGCTCACTGCTGTGCTGGGGGGGCTCCTGGCTTTGGGACTGCCTGCAGCCGTGCCGTCACACCGCCACCACCCAGGCAGAGGGTGGGAGCCTGGGTGGGAGCACAGGGACCCCATTCTGTCCCTCCTGACCCCCTGCCAGGCCTTTGCTGAGGGCCCCTTTGGGCATGCAGAGCCCCAGGAAGACAGGCCAGTCTCAGGTGCCCCAGGGCTACCTGGCTTTGGTCTCAGAATTTAATTATTACTATTAATACCCACCATTAGGGTTATTGAGGAGTCACAAGAAGAGCACGTGGGAGGGGCTTCAAACCTACTAATTTCGTCACAGTAATAGCCCTCCCCCTCCTCATAGGGAGGCCCTGGGCCTCTAGGCTCTGCCCTGAGGAATGGGAAGGCGGGATCCTTGGGGTGACAAAGTTCTAGAGACAGATAAGTCTGACCTTGCTGGTTGAGTAGCCAGCTGGGCCCCGCCCAAGCGCAGGGACCGGCAGGAGTGCGCCTAGTGGCCTAGTGCTGGTAGTGACTAGTTCTACACACCTGCCCCCACCCGCCAGACCCAAGTGGGGAGAGGCCAGCAGAGGGAGGGGGACTTCCTCTAGTCCTATCTGCAGAATCTGACCTTGAACCACTGCCCTACGTCAGCCAAGAGGGGAGGGGGAGAGAGGAAGGGGAAAAGAGAGAGAGAATGCGAACGAGCTCGTGTGGTGCTCAGGGCTCCGTTGTGGGGTTTTGGTGAGTCTCAGGATCAAGTGGGAGCCTCCAGGCTGACAGCAATTGGTAGAGGCTGTCAAGGCTTGGGGACAAGGACACCCCCCCCGCCCCCCACTGGTGATTGAACCCAGTGGTACTTTACCACTGAGCCACATCCCCAGCCCTTTTAATTTTTTATTTTGAGGCAGGGTCTCACTAAGTTGCTGAGGCTGGCCTCTAACTTACGATCCTCCTGCCTCAGTCTCCTGAGTCGCTGGGACTACAGGCATGTGCATCACACCCAGCAGGGCTCAGGGACATCTTAACCTCAAGTTCAACAACACCCTCACAATCAGTCACAACCGTGAAGGGGCATTGCCTGCTCTCAAGAATAACCGCTGTTGGGCTGGGGACGCAGCGGGAGGTCAGAGCGCTTGCTGGTTCCATCCCCAGCGCTGCAGAAAGACCCAAAACTGTCATGGGAGTGATATAAAGAGCACCTACTGAATGCCTAGTGCACCTGGTCTTTATTATCTGGCTTACTCTCGGCCCCATCACCTTGCTATCCTGAGCAGCTCAGAACGGTAAAGTCATCTGCGTAAGGTCCCCCTCAGGTCCGCCTGAGGCAGGTGGAGGAGAGGCTGTGCCCGTGCACACCTGCGAGTCGTGCACACCTGCGAGTCGTGTTAAAATGCAGGCTCTGGTCTGGCTGGTCTCACCAGCTTCCTGCTGCTGCGGTGGCTGCAGGTCCACGGACCAAGCGAGTCAGGGGCCAGGGGCCTGGAGTTAGCCAGACCCGGGTTCAAATCCTGCCTCTGCCTCTTACCAGCTGTGTGACTGGACAAGTCACAGGATCCTCTGAGACCAGGGTCCTTCTCTGTGCAATGGTGATGGAGAGCTTGCAGGATGGAGGATTCAGCAGGAGGCTAGGGGCTGAGAGTGCAGCGGGTCCTCGAGGCCTCTGGGCAGGGTGAGCGGCCAGCGCTGGGAAGGCCCCCAGGCTCAGGACGCCTAGGCCGGGCCCTGTGAGCCACAGCTTCCTGGCCGAAGCCCTGCTCTGCCCTCCTTGGAAAGCGGAAGTGGGCCAGGGGACAGGAGAGTGCAGAAGAGGCAGAAGGGACAGGGCAGGCAGGCAGGTGTGTGTCAAGGGCAGCCAGAAGGTCGGGCTCTTGACTGCTACAGGGAAGACCCGACTCTCCACCTGCACAGAGGTGCCCCCCACCCCCATCACAAACACAGGGCTCCCCGCAGAGACACCTGGTTCTAATCCTGCCACGGCCACTCCGTGCAACCCTGAGCAAGTGACTCAACCTCCCTGAGCCTCCATTCCTCATCTGTCGCGAAGGACATTCAGATAAACTCCTTTGGGAGCGGGTGGGAGGGCGGGAGGCAGGAGCTGGATGCAGGGAGCGCGCATGGCAGCATTCAGTCCTCATGGTGGAAATGCTGGAACCTTCCATTTCTAGCCCCGCAGGCCCACCTCCCCCCGAAAGGACCCCTGCAGATCATGGTTCTCTGTAAGATGCAAAGCCTCTTGAAGGCAGAAGCTGATTCCTCACTTGAGTCTCTAGAACTTGCTCACAGAAGAAACTCCATTAATATCTGTGGGTGACGATCACGGGCAGACCTTGTGTCCTCCTGACGCATCCCCATCATGTCAATAGCCCGCAGACCGGGCACCACCGTGTGGTCCTTACAAGGACCGGGGCTTTTACACACCTAATCCTTACTTTACCAGGCACTTCCTGTAGCCCCAGGGCTGCCCTGGTGCAGAGAAACTGCGTCCCCTGCCCAGGGAGACCCGCTGGGTGGGGGCCACAGGCACTGGAGTCTCAGCCCTGTGTCCCCCTAGTTCTGCTGTTAGCTCCTGCCACCTGTCTTCCACGTAATTAAGTGATAATGAATTCATTCCTCCTTTTTTTTTTTTTTTTTTGTTATTTATCAAAGCCATATGTAGCTGTCAATCAGAGTGTCTGCTCAGCAGGAAGAAAGGACTCTTACACCAGGTCCCCGTCACTCAGGCCCAAAGCAAAGGACTGTTGCCAGCCTGGCAGCTCCTGTGAGGGGGAGCTGGGCAGCCAGGGTTGGAGTGGCTACTGATGTCAGGCCCGATGACCACCACAGGGCCCTACTCGGGGCTGGGGAGAGGGATGGTGATTTGGGGGTGATGGTGGCAGCAGCTCAGGTTGAGCCCTCTGCAGCCCAGTGTGGGTCCTCGCTCCCCCAGCTCCAGGGGAGGAACAGAGGCTCAGGAAGGTGTAAGTGACAGCTCGATGGCCCACACCCGGGATTCAAACCCAGGCCTACAGATTCCCAAGGTCCCACTCCTAACCACTGCAGGGGAGGGCAGGTGGCCTCAGGGGCCTGTGAGGGGACGAGGGGGCCAGAAGGAAAGGGGAGCCTATCTCTCTGACGTAAGGGGTCATGAGAGGAGGAAGCTGGGGACAGGGCTGGCAGGGCTGGGCGAGACAGGGAACTAGGGCACCTTCCTCAGATTGCGCAGTAGGTTCAGAATTACGGGGCCGCCTACCTTCCTGGCAGGTCTCAGCTTACAGAACCCTCCAGAGCCCCACCCAGGCTGTGGCCAGCCCAGAGGTGGGCATCCCTGAGGGTCTCTGGGGCTGTCCCACATCCTCTCCCTGCTGGAAGGTTCTAGAAACAACCCTGGCTGGATGGGTAGAGAGGAGAAGGGAGGGGGTTGGAGGCTCCGGCTGCAGCCCCGGGCCATAGGAGAGACGGGGCTCCAAGGTGTGGCGGCTCTGCGCCCGCACCACGCTCTTCCCACTTTCAGATGAGGATGCCCTGGCACAGCCACTGAAAACCCCCGGTGACCCTGAGCAAGTCACTACTCCTTGCTGGGTCACAGTTTCCTCTTCTGTAAAACGAGGAGCGGGGCTGGGGTCAACCCTCAGGTCTCTGCCAGGAGGAGCCTGCGTGGCTGTGTGTGGGGACCAGCGACGGCTAGGGCCCCCCCATCCCTCCACTCTCCCTGCTCCACCACCCTCAGGACGAAGCTGCCGAGTCCACACTGCAGGGATGGCCAGAGTCTCTGGAGGTCAATTCTGATATTCAGAAGCTCTCAGGACCCCTCGGAAAGGAGGCGAGAGCTGCAGGTGCTGGAGATGGCACGGCCTGCTCTTTGAACAGACGGGCAGGCCAGGACGGAAGCCCAGCTTCCTAGCCCCTGGCCACAGAGAAAGGCCAGCCCCCAGATGCCCTCTGCCAGCCCGTCTCCTACCCTGGGCTCCGGTGGCAGCTTCCCAGGAGGGCAGGCTCCCTCCTCCCCTCCCCTCTCCTCTTAGCACAGCCCTGGATTTGATGCCCTGGCTGTGATCCCTGGGCCCTGCTGGGACCCGGGAGGCCGCTGTCCCACTTGGACAGTGGAAGCAGAACAGGGGTTTTGTCCTCCACGAGAGCATGTCTGTCGGCTGGTCACAGCCGGGCCTCGGCTGGGCCAGCACAGTGAAGCCTTGTTTCCTTGAATACCAAATCTGCCGCTTTCCACCCGAGCCAGGGCCCCTGGCGGGTGCTACTTCCTACCCTAGAGGTCCAGCTTCCTGGCCCCCCTCGCCCTTCCTAGCAAAGGGGACTGGTGCCAGGAAATGGCTTAGAAGGGCTCAGCTCCCCCTACTCCATCAGGGCACCCCTCATCAAACTTGTCCCCAACATCCTGTGTAGAAGACGGCAAGCGTGATTTGCAAACGCACTAAGACCCCCCCTGCTGCACCCTTTCTGATCACACTGCCACCTTCCAAGCTCTGCGCATTGTGGGGGGTCTGGGTTTTCCTCAAACAGCTCCATCTTTTGGGGGGACAGGGATGCTGTGGAAGCCCAAGAGAAGGAGGCCTCTGGAGGAAAGGAAAAACTGGGGCTGGCCGTGGGTACCCACAGTGGGAAATCAGCTGTGCACAGGAAAGTGGGTGCTGGGGTACGTTTTTGATGTGGCCGCAGATGTGTCGACCAGGAAACTCAGAAGGGAAGAATGCGGGTCTTAGAGTCACAGACCTGGGTTCAAATCTTGCCCTGCCCCATTTTTCTACCTGTGTGCTCTTGGAAAGTTTTTTTTTTTTTTTTTTTCTTTTGGTACCGGGGATTGAACTCAGGGGCACTCGACCACTGGGCCACATCCCCAGCCCTTTTTTGTATTTTATTAGAGACAGGGTCTCACTGAGTTACTAAGTGCCTCGCCATTGCTGAGGCTGGCTTTGAATTCATGATCCTCCTGCCTCAGCCTCCCAAAGTGCTGGGATTACAGGCGTGCGCCACTGCGCCTGGCTCAAGTTTTTTTTTTTAACTTATCTGATAAATGAGGAGTGCAGACTCCCCACCCACGCAAGGGTGATGAAACAGTCCCATGTCACGGGCTGCTGGAGGCTCCCAGGAGCTCACCCCTGCCTCAGTAGCACCATCCATGCAGGGGTCTCTGTGTCACTGAGGAGCCTCGGGACTTCCCCTGGGCAAGCTCCACAAGGAAGCCACACAGCGCCTGGGGCCCAAGCAGTTCTCCAGCTGCTCTTCCTGAAACACGGAGCCCCTGTCCTCCTGGCCTGGCCAGTCTGGCTGGGAGAACGCCAACCGAGGGCCTGAACTGAGTCAGAGGTGGGCTCCTAGGGCCCTGGACTTTCATGCAGAGGTTTGGGGGTGCGACCAAGGACTTGATCTCTGGAAGAGCATGAGGTTTCCAGCCACCACCTGAGTCTGGAAACCAAAACCCTCTTCCCCTGTTTGGGGCCAAATGCAGAAGCTGCAAATGTAGCCGGGAAGTGGGAGAAGCCTTTCTCAAGCCGTGGCCTCGTGACACAGCCCTTCCTGGGCTTCCTGCTTGGTGTCTGGGCTGTGAGCTGCTCTGGCTGTGGCTGACACCCCTCTGCCTGCTCAGGCCAGGTGGCGCCAGCCTGGTCACACCCCTCCCCTGGCCTTGGCCTGCCTGTGCTGGGTGGCTAGACCTCCTGTCCCCTCTGCCTCCTGATGGTGCCATCCTTTTCTGGACCTACTCCAGCCCAGCACCTGTGGGCTGTCCTCTGTCCAGGAGCCAGGGCTTGGGGACAGGCAACAGAAGGTGGGGAAGCCTAACAAAGGCAGGAGGACTGGGCACCTTCACCACTCCGTGGGCACAAATATGGCAGAGAGGAGAGGGGCTGCCCATCTCAACCCCAACAGGGTGGACCCAGGGACAGCCCTGAGGAGGAACTGGAGCCCTTCCCCTCGAGTCCCTCCCCAGCAGTATTAAGTTTCGTCTGTGGGGGGGTGAAAGGCTGAGGCCACAGGCTTGGGAGTGCCCGTCCAACCTGGTGCAGTGCAGCCCTGGGATCACAGAGTAAAGGGCAGGGGCACACCAGAGAGGATGGGCCCTGCTGAATGGAGAGGGTGTGGGGCAGCGGGATCGGAGGTGGAGAGGGAAGGCCCGGTGGTGGGGGACCTTGTGACAGGGAGCAGCTGCTGGGTGCGGAGGGCCAGGAGGCCATGAGCAGGGTGGATTTGCTGCTTGTGGTAGGAGGACTTGGCCTCCAGGGGACTGTCTGGGGGCAATTTACATGCCTACAGAGTTGGGGACAGGGGCTGAGGGGCCCCTTCCCAGGAAAACCACTTAAGGGCCAAAGATTTGGGACTTGGCTAACACATGCGGAGTGGGTAGGGGTGGAAGGGCTGAGGAGTCTTTGCCCACAGTTTTCTAGCAAGATGCTGAATAACTCGAGGGGTGGGGGCATCCCTTCCAGAACCCTCGTTGAGGCAGATCTGAAAAAGCAGGGGAGATGACAGGACCCCAACAAAAGGGATGTGTCCGGCACGGGTGCGGGGCTGGCCTCCCTGGAGAGCCACGGGGTACTTATCTCTGACCAGCCTGTGCGGGGTGGGGGTGGGGAACGGAGGAGCTGGGATGTGGGGGGAGAAGGGAGGTCGCAGGCCCTCCATCTCGGTGTGTGTAGATGTGGGTGGTGGGGGAAGCGTCAGTCACCCAGTAACCGGGTGAAGGGTCCCGTGGGTCCCGGGGCCATGTGTGGTGGCGGCCGAGGCGGGAGGGGGATCGTGATTATCTGGGGAGCCTTGGGGCTCCCAACCCCTGCGCGCGCCTGTGGTGCACCAGGGAGGCATCACTATGAGAGGGGTCACGTGCCAGGGGCCCCTGCGGTCCCCGGACCCACAGGCGTGGTGGGTGGCGGGCCTGGGAGCCTCGAGATGATCTGGAAAGGCTGGGGTCCCCAAGCCTGTGTGTCGGGGCGGGGGGCGCCGGCTGGGCCGAGGCCGGGGGGCGGGGGCCGGGGCACTCACTGCTTGAACATCTTCTCCATGTCCTTGATCTGCTTCCTGGAGAACTCCTTGAACTCGGTGTAGGGGTTGAAGACGCGGCGGCTGGGCGACTGGGGCTCGCCGATGCCCTGGTTGAGGTCCGCGCGCCGCAGCAGCTTGGCGCTCAGCTCGCCGTCCGCGCTGCCCAGCGCCTCGGCCGCCTCGTCGGGCGCCCCCGCCGCCGCCCCGTTCAGGCCGGGCGGCTCCGCGGCCTCGCCGCCGCCCTCGCCCTCCATCTGCAGCCGCCGGCTCAGCTTGGTGGCCAGCTCGTCCGTGGCCATGGTGGCCCGCGCGGCGCTCGCCTCCGCCCGCCGCCGGCCGCGCTCTTCCTCTTCCTGACACTCCCCGCCGCCAGGCGCCGCCTCCGAGGTGGGACTTCGGGGACCGCCCGCGCCCCACCCTCGCCCCGCCTCCCGCTCCCGCCCGCCCCGCGCGGGGTTCCTCCGTCGCCGGGCGCCGGGGGTCCCGGCCTCCGCGCCCGCCCGCACCTCCCCGGGCGAGGCCGGGGCGCCACGGGAAAACGACCATGCTCCCTCCGCTCCCCAGCGCGGCGGGAAGGAAGGGGGTCACTCGCCCGCGGTTGGGGTGCGAGCGCGGGGTTGGGGGCGCCGCCCGCAGCCTCTTCTCTGGAATCCCCTTGCCGTTAAGTCCAGGGTCTGTGACCGCCTGTCGGTTGCCATGGAGACGACTCGAGGTGCAACGCTGGCGTGCTCAGTGTGGGTTGCAGGGGTCTGAAGAAGCTGGACCCAGGAGCAGGAGCCCAGCTTAGACGTGGCTGGCCTCTTTCCAGAAAGGGGGGACCAGCAGGAGATGGTCCTCCAAGACCCGGGAGAGGGGAGGGGAGGGGGCTGACCCTTTCCTCCTGGGCGGCACCATCATCACAGGGATGACTTGGCAGAACAGCTGCGGGGCCAGGTTGTCACCTGTGACTCTACTTTCGGTGGACTCACAAGATTTTTTTTTTTTTTGGTACCGGGCACTTGAACTCAGGGGCACTGGACCACTGGGCCCCATCCCCAGCCCTTTTTTTGTATTTTATTTAGAGACAGGGTCTCACTGAGTTGCTAAGTGCCTCGCCATGGCTGAGGCTGGCTTTGAACTCGCGATCCTCCTGCCTCAGCCTCCCAAAGTGCTGGGATTACAGGCGTGCACCACCGCGCCCGGCTTACAAGGAGATCTTGATGTTGCCATTTTGATGGGGGCCCCAGAGGAAAGACATCTTTCTCAAAGACTCAAGGGAAGAGGTCTGGGGGTTCACAGAGTATCTTCCTGGTCCTGTGACCTTAAAACTGCAAAGCTGTGGAGCTCCAGCCTCAGAACCACAGTCACAGTCTCACTGGTCATAAGACAGATTCCCAGGCTCCAACCCAGAAAATCAATGCTGATCTCTGGGGCGGAACCCAGGAATCTGCATTTTAGCAAGCACCCAGGTGAGTTCTGCTTCCTGAAGTTTGAGAATCTCTGATCTAGTTGGAGGAATGTACTCTGTGGGTATTTTCTAAAATGTTCCAGCGATTCCTAGCTGCAGCATCTGCGCCCACCAGCCAAGGTACAGAGGAAAGCAGGGCCTCAGCACCGATGCTCTGGAGGCAGAGAGCACCTGAGAAGGTGAAGCCAGAAAGCTGCTTCAGAGTGGTTTGCACAGAAGACATTCAATTGGCATTTGTTGATTTCAGAAAATTACTGAATTAAAAGACATTTGAAAGGATGAAATTGAGAAAAATACTTTCAGAGTTTAGAAAATGTGAAATTTTCATTCATTTGTCTGTGAGATTGTCCCTGAGTCCAGTAAGGATGCTCAGCCTAAATGGTTTTATTTTCTTAAAGCTCAGAATTAAGTTTCTGCTCTTCTTGGGCAGTTTGGTCCAGGCAGGTCTTCCTTTCTCCCTTTGCGGTCTTGAGGAACCTAGTTTAAGAAAAATAGTTCATTTGATGAATGCAAAGGACCAGGGGCAGGATATAGATTGGCATGTTTACAGTTAGGTCTGTAGATGTTTAGGTTTGCCAAATTCTTGGTCTTCCTCCCAAAGCAGTTAATTACTTTTAAAACTCTGGCAAGCCTCCACTTGCCCCATCTCATGATTTCTAACGATTCTGCATGAAGCAGGACTGTTTTATTATGGAATGTTTTGCATCTGTTTGACACAGGAACAAACTTAAAGAGTGCAGAGATTACGTGAAGGGGTTGCTTTCTTGACAAACAACTTATATAGATGCAATAAACCTGGGGTTTTGGTTGGGGTTGTTTGGATTGGCTGTGTCTGTGCAACTTTGTGGTCAATTTCCCATTTGACTTGTGTGGACACAGCCCTAGGGAGGGAGGGCAGGCACCATGACACACAGGTAGGGGCAATTCCTCTTCATTTCCTGTTGCATCTTCAAAGAGGAGCTGATCGCCAGAGCCTTGGTATGTTAAACTCAGAGCTCAGGAAATGCTGCCTGGATGGACGAGCCCTTTAAACACCTCTTGCGTTGCTTTTTCTCAGAGCCTCGGCTCCAGCTTCCTGCTGCTCGGACCATCTCAGGGGCCTTGGGCTGGGGCCCTGCCTGTGGCTGATCTGACCCAAAGCCAGAGATGCATGCCAAGGGCATCATTTCATCTGAACTTTCCCCTCTGAGGTCATCGGACTTCAGGAAAAGGACTTCCCTCCACCCCCTGTATTCCCTGAAACCAAATAAGTAGTAAGGGAGAGAAAAGCCAAGTGCTAGGCTCTGTGTGGAGGCAGAACCTACGGGAAACTTCACTTGCCTCTTTACCAGAGGAAGGCATTTGGAATGGCCGTGAGTATTGTGCCCCAAGCATGGGTTCTGGCAGAGGGAAGGGATCTGCACTTGTGACACATTGCGGTGTTTGGTCATGCGGAAAGAATGATCTTCAGGAAAAATCACACCCTCGGCAAAGGACTTTTCCAGAGGCAGGGGTGAGAGAGAGCCAGTTCCGGAGAGTTGCAGCGGCAGGGCGGGCGGCCACTGAGTCATGGCTGACTTGGGATCTTAGCTTCCTCCCACATCCACTTGTGTAACTGTCTTTTGGGGAGGGGTGAGGGAATATCAAGAAAAACAACCGCATTTTGAAAAGGAGGTGGGGGGCGGGGAGAAGCAAGAAGGAGAGAGAAGGGTTGGGAAGAGCCCCGGGCCAGGGGAGGTAGCATGGACACTGGGATGCATCCCGGAGCCCGGCAGCCCTGGGTGGTCCCTACAGCTCCAGACACTGGGGGAGCAGGATGGGACTGGGGAGGCTGTTAGAGATAAAGCCGGCTCATAAAAGGCAGCACGAGCTTCCTGCTTGACAAACACCCGGGTGTTAATGAATCACTGCGCTCTGCGCTCATCAGGAAACCCTTGATGGATCGAGGGAGATGCTCAGAGGTCAAGGTTCAGGGACAACACTAATACTCACTTGGAGCAGTTGGGGTCAGGGCAGGGGAAGGGTCCCAGGCTGGTTGGCCAGGCAAAGGGTGCGACGGGGAATAGCTGGTGTCAGGGGCATGATGCCACCCCTGAGTAGGGGAGGAAGAAAAGGGTATGAAGCCGTTTACAGAGCTGTCCTTGGGGTGATCTTGGATACTATGAGTTACATTTGAGAACCTCGATGGTCTTTTGGATTAGTTCCATATAGCCACCTGGTCACTGGAGGGTCCAAGTGTCTAACACTCAAATGGGCTGGAGAGTATGTGTGTGTGCATATTTGTGTGTGTGTGTGTGTGGGGGGTACCTTAAAATCCAGTGATGCTGCTTCTGCAATGTCCCCCTGGACCCCTTCCTAAGATGGTACTAATATGGGCGGCTGACTTTGGCTTGTACACTGGCGGCAGCTACTCTGAGAAAGCAGCAGTCTGCTGCATCCTGGTAATCAAGACATATTGTGTTGGGCACCGGGCGCTGGTCTTGGAACATTCCCGGTTGTAGGCAAGCAGGGGAGGGCAGGCATAGCCGTGTTGCAGTGTGAGATTTATTGGGCCCCATGCTGCGTGACTGAGAGAGGCTCTACCTCTTCCAGGGAAGCCCCCTGTGGTTGGGGCTCCGCACTTATCATCCTTAATGAAGTGCCTGTATTGATGCCCCACCACCCATGCGGCTTCCTGGTTCCGCTCCCGATCCCCAGTGCCCACATGGTGCCTGGCCCTGAGGTCAGTGCTGGGGAAATATTTATCCAGGGCATGCTGGAGGGCCTGAGCTGCCTCGGGACTGGGAACAGAGTGGGTGTTTTTTTTTTTTCAGCGTCCCCTCCAGAGCATCGGGTGGTCCATTTCTAGGTCTCAAGGTCACTGCCAAGAAAGAGAAGCTGTTAAAGTGACACTTTTGTGCACTCACATGACTCAACACAAAAGTTAACAGGAGCTCTTAAAACACAGGCCTCTCAAATGTCTGTCCTCTGTGTCCTCTGAGGAAGCGACAGTGGCATCAGATAGGGGTTGGGGCCGTGTGACCTGCTGGTCCTTGGGTATCACTGTGTCCCAGAGGTCATGTAAGCGGCTCTCTGCTCAGCAGACAGGACTGAGGAGGAGTAGATGGAAGGTACCGGTAAACACTGCATGCAGCTGCCGCAGGGGCACCCGAGAGTTGGGGACACTGACAGGGACACTGTAAGACTAACCACAGTGGGTCCATGCAGAGAAAGGCAGTCAGGTGAGAGAACTAGCCTGGCGCCTCGGCTGGACACCTGGGCTAAGGTACCAACTACAGGAAGCAGGTGGAAAGGGATGTGTGGGGGAGGCGGCATCCCCTTGGGCTCGGGCTGGGGGGGGCGGGTCTTCCGGGCAAAGGTGCAGATGCAGCTCTGATGGCGAGGGGCGGTGTGGTGGGATGGGGAGGAGCTGGTCATGGTCATGGTCATCCCAGCCTACTAGTTATGTTGCCTTTCTGGCCTCAGTGGTGTCGTCTGTAAAATGGACTTCCTCTCTCCTCCTGGACTACTTGGGAGAGTTAGATAAGAAAGCTTACGTGAAGTGTGTCGAGCAGCTGACGGCACACAGGTAAATGCTAAAAGTGCTCTCTGTGGTGAGGACCATGATCGTCCAACTTCCTGCAAGCAGCGTGCAGGTATTCACCATCTAGTCAGTATAACACAAGGGTTGGCAAATCTGGCTTGCTGCCTATTTTTATAAATAAAGTTTTATCGGAATATAGCCATGCTTATTCATTTACCCATCATCCTCAGGGCAGAGCTGAGCAGTGGCAACAGAGACCCTACGGTTGACAAAGCATAATGGACTCTTACAGAAAATGGGCTTTTGCTATTCGTCCCTTTACTGAAAACGTGCCAACCCCGTCCTCACCGATGAATAGAAACCCAGCAAGTTCCTGGAATTTGCTGAGAAAGACGATACATTGGAGCAGTTAAGGGGAAGAAGTCTGGACTCCGATCCCTGCTCTGTGACGTTGGGCAAGTTATCTACCTTCTCTGGACTTGTCATTCCCTAGGCAAAACTGCCTTGAAACACCTAGCAGTAAGTGGGCTCATGTCTTGTCTGTGCTCAGCACAGGGTCTGATGCTGGCAATAGCAATATAAAAAGTAGCTACTATTGTTAGTTATTAAGTGTCAACTGCCAAAAGGCACAGAGAAACTCCCAGAAGAGGGTCAGGGCTGCATGCAGCTCTCTTTAGAGAATACCCAGCAGTGAGCCTGTTCAAAGCCAAAATATATGTGAATGTCAAAACTGAGCTCTAGTATGCGACACACCCAGTAACGATTCCAACTCCCTTTCAGTTAAAGCAGTAGATCAGAACATGAAAGGGAGAGCCAAGGTCGAGGTCACAGTGTCTAGCACAGTAGCATCAGTACCTGGCACATAGTAGGTAGCCAGTATTCACTGCCTGAATGAATGAAGGCTGGATATTTAACCGTAAAGGTGATTTGCCTGTCAAAGGGCTCCTCTGATCTCTGATAAGACCAGTTAGTCAGCAGATAAAATGTCTGTTGCCAATATTTCAGGGTCTGAGGGAGGAAAGCCGTATGCTAAAGAAACGAAAATGAGGGAACTGCCAAGGCTTCCGTTGCAAGACTGAGGCACTGCAATGGACTCCTGGGGAACAGATGGACAAAGAAAAATGTTTAAAGGCAAAAGCAGGCACACAAGGTCATGAGTCTGCCCAAAATAACTGGGGACGCTGAGCAGACGGTCGCAGGCAGTGCATCTTGATGGAAACGAGGCCAAGTTGATAAGCCGAAATGGTCTCCCCTCGCCGGGTGCCCGACCTCCTGCTCGGGAGGCCTCTGCATGAAAAAGAGGGGCACATCAACTTCAGCAGGTATGGGGGTTCCTCTGATCCTTCCCGTAGTGCTCTGAGTCCCCAAGTCCCTAGAAAATTAGAAACCACTGCATTTCCCAGGAGCGTGCTTCGGAACGCAGATCTGGGAGCTATTTTCTCCCCCAGACATTTCATGACTCTGGCTTCTGCAACAACAGGCACTGGTGACGCTGCCAAGTTGCCAGAGAAGGGCACCTTATCGTCGGAGTCACGATTCCAAGAATCCGAACCGGTTACCGTTGGCAAGGGCGGAAGGAAGTCGTTTGTCATAGCTTCTTGGAGGAGCAGGGGAAGATCGGGGATTTCGAGAGATCCTCTTTTGAGGTACCTTGTTCTGCGCCCCTCTCCCCACAGAGAGGTTGCCAGTGGCTTTTCAGAACCACCAGTGGGGACTGTGTAGCAGTGTCACAGTGAAGGCTGCGAATGACACACACTCCACCAGTGGACAGCACGTGTGGGGAGGAAAAGCAGGTCCCTGCGTGCCCAAGCCACATTCTTTTTTTACTTAGACTTCCTCATTTCCTTGCAAGAACAAACTAATTCCCTTTCTGCCTGTCAGCCACAGGAAGTTTCTGTCGTTTGCAATCCAGGAATCTTGTGTGATACAAAGGGTCTTAGTGGGACCCAAGGGCAGGCATTGGAACTGCCTTCACAAGGAAGGGAACCAGGAACTCTCAAGTCATCAGGAATCGAGGTAGCTTTCTCTTCCTGTGTCAGCTGGGAACGTATTCAGCTTCCAATAACAGAAACTGGATGTGGGCAGATTGCGAAGATCTGGAGCCCCACTCACATCAACCCTGGCTTCCACTGATGAGGTACAAACAAACACAAGGCAGGTAGAGGCTTGAATACTGCTTGTGCATTGGGGCTGGCTCTCACTCCTGGGCCTGGGAACCTGTGACCGCTGCCCGTGAGCGAGCCTGGTCTGGTCTGCTGGTGGGGACCTAGCGTGCTGAGCTAAGACGAGCTGTTGCAGCTGGAGGCCTCTCTCCCAAGGTTTCTCAACCTCACTACCACTGACATTGGAGAGGAAGTGCTTCTTTGTCACGAGGCATGGTTCTGTGCCTTTTTTGTTGTTGTTGTTATCCACTAGATAATAGTAGCACCCTCCTGCCCCAGCGGTGACAACCAAAAATTATATTCAGACATTGTCCAATGTCTCCTGGGTGGGGGTTGTCTACCTCGCTCCTCTTTGAGATCCACTGACCTGACCCATTTGCCCGCCAGCCACCGGGCATGTGGACAAGGCCACCCACACCATCCAGCTCCAGCCAAGCCATCCTAGATGGCAGAAGTGCCCAGCTTGATCGGTGGACTCAGGAGAAATGATATTTGTCGTTCTCAGTCACTAAGTTTGGGGTGTCTTGTTGCACAGCACAAACGTTCCCAGGTGACTCAGTGGCTTCAACGGTAGGGGCTTATCTGTCCTCGAGTAGAAGTACAGAAGCGGGCAGATCCGCACTCATGGGTGTCGCCAGGCACCCACCCCTCACTCTTGTCTTTCCAGCCCACTGTCCTTGGTCGGGGGCAGGGGGTGGGTCTGGCTTCTTGCTTTTTGTCTGATGATCCCCAAGATGGCTGCACTTGCTCCAAACCTGAGCCCTGGGAGTGAAAGGGGACAGAGGGCAAAGGGGCAAAGCTTTCTCTGAGGGAATCCCTCCTGGGGCTTTCCTTTCTGTCCCCAGGCAGAGCTCACACTGCGGCCTCGCTAGCTGCAAGGGAGGCGGGGAAAGCGAGGTGCAAGGAATGTCCTTGGCGGCTGCTCGCTCTGGGGCTCCGGGTTCTTGGTCTCTCTACTCCTCGCTTCTCCACCCTTCTGTTTCCGAAAACTGGCCTCATTTCTCCGAACACAACACGAAAGGTCTTCCCCAGCCCAGGAACATCACCTCCTCTCTCGGTGCCAGAGACACCACTGTTCTGAATGGCAGCCCAGGACAGAGATGCTGATTGGCCCGGCTGGAATCAAAAGGGAAATCGGATTGGCCTGGATTGGATTGGGTAACTACTATCCAGCCAATCAGTGACGGCCAAGGGAGCCGCTCAGTGGAGGGAGGGCGGAGCTGAGTAGAGGTCTCCTCCTCCGAGGAGGAGGAGTCAGGAAAATAAATTGCCACCATAGGTGGTGACCTTGATAGGCTAAACCTTAACATGTTCCTTTGAAAGACCTAAAATGCGGGGATTCATAAAGCCATTGTATGTAACATATGCAAATTCAAGTATACCTGTTCAACAAACCATGGATTTTTCACACAATTTGGATCTCAACCTTGCACCAGCTGCTTAACCAAGCCATCTAGTCTGTGCTAGAGAAAAACTTGCTTTGGATTTTGGAGACGAAGTGCGGTTTTCATACCACCAGATTCTTTATATAAAGGTTTTGGAATTTTCATCTTTCAACGTCACCGATTTTAGATCTCACCCTCTGTAAGGTGTGCTTTCCGAGGGAGATCACATAAGGAGTTCCACGGATTCCACCCCCCGCCTTTTTTTTGGGGGGGGTGTGCTGGGGATTGAACCCAGGGCCTTGTGCACGCGAGGCAAACACTCTACCAACTGAGCTCATGCCCCCAGCTCTCCCCTGAGTTTTAATTGATATTAAGAATACACCTTAGCCGGGCGCGGTGGCGCACGCCTGTAATCCCAGCACTTTGGGAGGCTGAGGCAGGAGGATCGCGAGTTCAAAGCCAGCCTCAGCAATGGCGAGGCACTTAGCAACTCAGTGAGACCCTGTTCCTAATAAAATCCCAAAAAAGGGCTGGGGATGTGGCCCAGTGGTCGAGTGCCTCTGAGTTCAATCCCTGGTAAAAAAAAAAAAAAAAAAAAAAAAAAAAAATACACCTGCTTTTAGAACATAAAAAATATTTTTATTGTGGATCTTTAAAATCAATCCTATTCATGACTTCTGGTTCTTCCCCTTCCCCCAACACAGGAAGGCGGGGAGAGGACATGTGGACAGAGAGAAAGCAGGCCATGGGAGAAGCAGAGATGGAGCCTGGGCAAGAGGATCCCTCCCAACACCAGGGGAGAGCGGTGTGGCCTCCTGGGCAGTGTGTGTTCTCTGGGGACTTGGTCTGTCCTTGTGGTCTGGGACTGGAACCACTGGGCTATCTTGGTGTGGCAGAATGGACAGGATGAGATGGAATTAGAAACTCAGGTTCAAGACCAGTTCCTGAATTTAAAGCTGTGTGATTTGAGCCAGGCCAGTTAGCCTCCCTGGGCTCAGCTTCTCCCTCTATGAAACGGGGAACACAATAGTATTGACCTCCTTGGGCCTGGGAAGGATTTGAAAACTGCATAGAGTGCCAGAGGAATGTTAGTTGTTATTACAGAAGCAATTAAACTGATTGGCATCTAAATTTATTACAATAAACTCAGCTCTAAATTCCTTATGGCCTGGCCCAAGAGCCCTGAGCTTCCCTTTCTGCCTGACTCTAATGACAGTCTTGGATTCTCTCCACTGTGGGCCTCCAGGAGCTCCTTTGGGGTGTGATGTCGTGACCCAAATGTGGAACCATGTCATTTTACATACCAGACCTAGGAGTCTAGGTTACATACTCTCACATACCTGAGTTTGTAATACATTCATAGTTATTAAAGAAAAAAAAAAAAAAAAGAACCCCTGTCCCCGCACACTCTCAAATACATACTGTGCAAAATATCAGTCTAGAAAGTCAAACGGTAGGGTAAAAACCTTTAAAGTCCTACATAAACGTCTTAATATTTTGACATGGAAGAATCAAACCGACTCACAGAGAATCACATGAGTCTGGGTGAGATGACATTGTTCTAGTTCCTTCCACCAGGCTTAGAAAACAACAGGCTCTGGCTGGGTTTGCTGGAGGTTTCTTTTTTCATCTCTCTTTCTTGGTCCATCTTTAGGGTGGCTTTTTTGGCTCCAACCTTCAACAAGCAAGAGGCACAAACTCTATAATTGCTGTGAGAACCCAACAGGTTCCACCCAAATGGCCTCGCTTTCTTTTTGTAACCAAAAAGAAAATGTTGCAAAACACACGCGCGCGCGCGCGCACACACGCAGATAAGAGCAAGGAGGAGATAAAATGGTTCGCCATTATCACACTACCCAAAGATGAGCCGCATTACTGTTTGGGGTGCGCCCTTCCCGCACCCAGCTGTAGCTGGGCCCTTTTCCATCCTTGGTTTGTGGGTCTGGAAACCAGGAACTTTGTGCGATGAGCACATTCGCGGTGACACAGTTTCTCTCTGTGGGCTATCACTGAATTAAGGTGTCTTCCGTCTGATGGTTTGGAAGGAGAATGTGCAGACTGCTCAGGGGACCACCCTGTCCGGGAAGGGGCATCGGACAGCCACGGTCTGACTCTGCTCCCAGGTCTTAGTTGCTTGGCCCCTTGTCACAGCTGAGCTTTTTGGAAGATTCCCTCCCAGGACTTGGGATTGTGGGCTCTGACATGCTATTCACTCTCTTCCTGTTACATGGCTGAGGATAAAGTCAGCAGAGGCCTGGAGGGGCTCAGAGGACAGACCAGGTCTGTGTGGTCTGTGTGTGTGTGTGTGTGTGTGTGTGTGTGTGTGTGTGCGTGCGCGCGCGCGCCAAGCGCGCGCGCCAAGCTCTTTTTACTTTAGGACAGGTTTAAAAGTCCCCTTCTGAGACCCAGGCCAGTGGCTGAGGCAAGCCTGGAATGCCTTTTTTTTTTTTTTTTGTACCGGGAATTGAACTCAGGGGTACTTGACCACTGGGCCACATCCCCAGCCCTTTTTTGTATTTTATTTAGAGACAGGGTGGAGGCTCACTGAGTTGCTAAAGTGCCTCACCTGCCATTGCTGAGGCTGGCTTTGAACTCGGGATCCTCCTGCCTCAGCCCCCCAAATGCTGGGATTACAGGCGTGCGCCACCGTGCCCAGCTCTGGAATGCCTTTTGAGAACCCACCTTCAACATGGATTAAAGGCTGAGAACTAGCTGGGCATGGTGGTGCATGTCTGTATCCTAGTGGCTCAGGAGGCTGAGGCAGGAGGATTGCTAGTTCAAAGTCAGCCTCAGCAACATCGAGGCGCTAAGCAACTCAGTGAGACCCTGTCTCTAAATAAAATACAAAATAGGGCTGGGGATGTGGCTCAGTGGTTGAGTGCCCCTGAGTTCAATCCCTGGTACCCCCAACCCCCCCAAAAAGGCTGAGAATTCTCCAGTAGCCCTCCAAGTAAACGTTGGTTCTAATGACTTGGGGGGAATGTCACAAACCTCTTCCCTCTGCACAGCCTGCCCTGACCCTTTTTACTTGATTTTTCAATAAAATTTCTGTCTGTGAATGGTTTCCAAATGCCAGTGCCCTGGTGTGGTGCGAGGTTGACTTCTGGGCCCAGAAAGTTGGTTAAAAATAGTCCCAGGTCCTGTCAGTCTCCACCCCCAGGTCTGCCAACGCCTGGGGCAGAAGAGCCTTTTGATTCTCTCTTCAGTGTGACAGGGAGGGGCAGCAGAAGGCAGATGGGGTGACCTG
The DNA here is from genome assembly GCA_025594165.1 of Tamias sibiricus. Taxonomy (NCBI): domain Eukaryota; kingdom Metazoa; phylum Chordata; class Mammalia; order Rodentia; family Sciuridae; genus Tamias; species Tamias sibiricus. The sequence goes on along the minus strand of CM046658.1, from coordinate 12,359,538 downwards.
ACCCCCCCAGGAAGAGACCCGGCTGGGCATGTGAACCTTTAAGGTGGGTGGAAGGGGCGGCCGCGGCAGAGCCCAGCCTGGAGAGAGGCCAGAGCTCCATGGTCCAGCTTGAGGGCTTTGGAACCACAAGACTCCCCCCGAGGGCCAGAAGCCAGGCTTTAAACAGTGACACCTAGGTGGGGACCCACTCGGGATGCACTGGGTGGCTGTTCCAGACAAGCGCAGGCCTGGGCTCTAGCCAGCCCCCTGCCGGTCCTGCAGCCTCCGTGGTGGGTGAACGCCCCTTCCAGCGAGGCCTCTGCTGGCCCTTGGACTCTGAAATAGGCTCCTGGGCTCAGCCCTCTGGCCTTTGCCCTCAGGGCACCTTGCCCACGGTCACTATCTAATTAGTACTTGTATTGCCCTTTAAAAATGGTTCCGGCCGGGCGTGGTGGCGCACGCCTGTAATCCCAGCACTTTGGGAGGCTGAGACAGGAGGATCGCGAGTTTCAAAGCCAGCCTCAGCAATGGCAAGGCACTTAGCAACTCAGTGAGGCCCTGTCTCTAAATAAAATACAAAAAAGGGCTGGGGATGTGACCCAGTGGTTAAGTGCCCCTGAGTTCAATCCCCGGTACCACAAAAAAAAAAAAAAAAAAAAAAAAAAAAAAAAAAATGGTTCCAGAGTGTAAGCCTGGGGCCATGGATTTCTTTTTTCTTTTCTTTTTTTTTTTAATATTTATTTATTTGCTTTAGTTGTACACAATGTGTTTACGTGGTGCTGAGGATCGAACCCGGGCCGCGCACGTGCTAGGCGAGCGCTCTACCGCTGAGCCACAACCCCAGCCCCGGGGCCATGGATCTCTACACCAGGATGGGAGGTAGCTGATACAACATTCTAAATGATTTTGGGCAAGACACAGTTTTATTGGGTGGAATTTTCCACTTGGGGCATCATTATCAGCACTCAGAAAATGTCTTGGATTTCAGAACATTTTGAATTTCAGGTCAGGGATGCCCAACCTGTGAATGTGTATTTGTGCTATATATGTAAAGAATAAATGTTGGCGGGGTGTTGTGGCACGTGCCTGTGATCCCAGAAACTCAGGAGGTTGAAGCAGGATGATCGCAAGTTCAAGACCAGCCTTAGCAACTTAGTGAGCCCCTGTCTCAAAATACATAATAAAGAGGGCTGTGGATGTTGATCGGTGGTGAGGCACCCCTGGGTTTAATTACTGGTACCAGGAAAAAAAAAAAAAGTTGGCTCCCTTGGGGGTGATACTGTCCCCACTGATTGGCCTGATTGGCCTGGACACACGGTTGGCACCTGCCACATCACGGGCTCTCAGGTGTCTGTGAAATGGATGAGGGACAGGACAGCACCTCTTTTTGTTCATTCTCCTCTCCCCTGTGCCCAGCACCCTAGCTAGCCTTAACTGGGTACTCAATAAATTTCTAGATTTTTCTAGAAGACTAGAAACTAGATTTTCCTCTTTGGCATACAACCCGCACACAATTATAAAAGATTGTTAGCTGCAGTGAAAACAATTTAATGAATGGCATTGTAAAAGACAAACAAGGAGCCACGGGGCCCTAGACAGAAAGTTCTAGAAGCTCGCTAGAGAGAGAGAGAGAGAGAGAGAGAGAGAGAGAGAGAGACACTCTGATGAGTGGGCAAGATGGAGGAGTGGGCCTCACATGGCCTGGCTTTTCTGAGGTGGCTTTGCTGGCTCCATCGCCCTCAGGACTCCAGCCAAGCCACGCTTTGCAAGGAACCTGGGAGACACCTTTCTGCGCCCTGGAGATCCTAGACACGAGGCCTGGAAGCCCTGGTGGGAGGGCTGGAGGTGGGAAGCTCACTCTGCACCTAGTGGAAGCTCGAGAGGCAGGACCTTCCTGCGACTTCAGGGCTGACCGCGCATCTCAAGGTAGCCCTCTGCCGAAACCTAGCTCAGGCGGTGTCCGCCGGCGTGGTGTTTGCCCTGTGTGCGGATGAGTAAGTTTCCAGCCTCCCTCCGTCCCACTTTGCAGGGTACAGAGTTCTCAGATCTAGGGGGAACCTTGGGACACTCTCTGTCCTGACCTCTGCTCTGAGCAGTAGCCACCTCTTGTCTTAGGACAATGGGATTGAGAACAGGCTTCTGCTATTACATGGAATATCTGATTTTTTCCAATGATTTTATTCTATTGTCTCAGAATAACTGTGGCCTTTTGTCAAACTCAGACACATCTCCTCTCTCAGGATCAGCGGAAAGGTGTAGGTCGACCTCTCAGGGAGCAGAGCGCACCTCTGCCGCACAAGGCCAGGGTGTGGCAGGGGAGTTCCAGAGTCAAGGCTGAATCATGAAAGGCAGTGGTTCAGATTTCACAGCCTTCATCCTCAGCTCTCAAGAAAAGGGCCTCCTAGAGCATCAAGAGGCACGCCACCCGCCGGGAGTGGTGGCGCACGCCGGTAATCCCAGCACTTGGGAGGCTGAGGCAGGAGGATGGCGAGTTCAAAGCCAGCCTCAGCAATGGCGAGGCACTTAGCAACTCGGTGAGACCCTGTCTCTAAATAAAATACAAAAAAGGGCTGGGGATGTGACCCAGTGGTCGAGTGCCCCTGAGTTCAATCCCCGGTACTAAAAAAAAAAAAAAAAAAAGAGGCACGCCACCCAGCTGGGATCACGATCATCTGGGGGTGAGCCCGGGAAGCAGGGTAAGAATGACTGACCTGGTGTCAGACCTGCCCTGGGCCCCACTGGGGGGCTCTGGAGAGATCAGGCCCTGAGCCCCAGGCACCGCATCTGAGGTCGGGGCGGTAACAATGCCGTCCCACGGGGCGCCGTGGAGTTTAGGAGATGAGCCATGTCCCGGGCCTGGCCCCGTGGCCGGCACATGCTGCATGCCTGGCTCCCCGCGCACGGGCTGCTGCTGTCATCTGGGTCCTCTGCTGTCTGCTCTCTTCTCTTTCTGGCTCACCTGGAAATCTGAGCTTCACCGTCTCTAGGAACGCTCCTCAACACAGAGAGGGCGGGACAGCGCTGAGCCCGTGTTCGCCCTCCCCCCCGCTCCATGCCTCAGAGAAAAATGGAGTCTTCTGGACTTTCAGAGGCCGTTTGGGATGCTGGGGCTTCCCTGGGGGCTGGGGGTCAGGATGCTGACGCCTGCCGGAAGGGGTGTGGCTGGGGCAGTGGCCCACCAGCCCACGAGCCTCCTGGGGAGCTCTGTTCAGATTCCAGCGAGGAGGAGGCTGGTCAGCCGGGTCCCCACAGAACACTGCCGCAGCTGGTGGCTGAGCCTCCCAGAGCAGGGCTGGACGTCCCTGGGGAGTTTCCCCCAAACGTCCCGTGGTGTAGGTGCAGGAGACGCAGACTGGCTGGCTTCCTGTCGAGATCGCGGCCTGCCTGGAAGCCATCACCCCAGCTTTGGGGCTTGCTATTTCCTTGGGGTTTGGTTTGCAGTGGCGACCCTGGTGTCCTCAAGACTGCACCTCAGGGGCAGTGCCCAAGGGGAAGAGGCACCAGAGCGCGCCAGCTGGGCCTCCCTTTGAGGAGGTGGCGGGTGAACACGTGAGGCACCTGGGGAGGAGGTTCCGAGAGCCACGAGCTCCCACGGGGTCACCAGCCTGATGCTTCCAGGGCCAGCGGGGCAGAGAAGGGGGCGGGTGGGAGTGGCAGCAAACCCAGGAGCAGCCTGCGTCCTTTCTAAGAGGCTGGGAGACGGTGCCTGGTGAGGTTGGTCACCACCATCTTCCAAGTCCCTTAGAGAGGCCAGAAATCCAGGGTATTCTGTGGAAGGGCCCTATTTTGAGCTGTTACCAAAACCAAAAACTACAGACCAAAACAAAAACAAAAACAAAAACAAAAAAAACCACACCCAAACTAGAAAACGCCCTGTGAGTCAAAGGAAGTGCCTCTGTGGCCGCAGGCGACAGCTACCTGCAGCCTCTCTCCCTGGCATCCAGGAGGGGCCGTAAGTACCTGCTGGGTCACCAGGTGACACCCAGGGTGCCCCATTCACTCACATTTCAGTTGTGTAAAGCATGGTAAGCACGCTCAGTGTGACATTTAGGACCTGCTTAGACTGGGCGACTCCTGGCTGCTCATCTGAAAGTCAATGTGGCGGCCCTGGCTCCTTTCCCGCTGGGTCTGGCAACCCTGCTGGCCTCTCCCCGAGCGCTGGAGGAAGGCCATTTATTGGGACGGGGCACAAGAGCTCTGGCAGGTAAAACTGCTCTGGGGAGCTGCTCTGGGAAGCAAGGGTTGGGTGCCCAGGGCCACACCCTTCCACCGGACCAAGGGCGTCAGGGGACTCCAGTCTGAGCACGGCTCAGTCCTGGGTTGAGTCCCCACAGCGGGCTGCTGAGCACTGAAGAGCAGAGGCTGGCCGCCCGCAGACCTGCTTGCATGGAACTTGACTGGACTAATGGGATGTGGGGACATTGGTCTGTCACAAGGGACTTCCTCAGACACGGCTCGGCTGATACCGTGTTGCTTCTGCACTATGGTCATTTTTAGGAACGTGGTTCATTATGCCACAGTGTCCCCTCTGGGGGAGTGCCCAGCATGGTCTCTGTCCTAATGCTTTGGGCACATCCCACGGACACTGTGAACTGGAGGCTGAGCTGGTTTTCCCTTTCCCATTGGCTGCTAGGAAGCTCAGCGGCCCATGAGACGCCTGTTGGCAGGTGTGGAAGTCATTAACAATCAGGACTCCTACCCCTACTCCTGGCTCCTTTTATGTCCACTTTTTCCTGATTTACTTCATTCCTAGGACAGGATTCCTGGGGCTCTCCCGGTCCCTTCCTTTGTCATGAGCTTGTCTGCCAGTGCCCAAATTCATTTAGTGCCAAGGATGGTGCCTCTGTCAGCCAAGGCACTCTTGAACTCCCCCTCCCCTCGCCTCAACACACTGGGGTAGACACTTGCTGGTCTCTTTGTTCATTTGTTCAAATTCTGGGCAGGGGCTGGGGCTGGAGAGGGCAGGGAGCGGAGGTGTGCGGTGTCCCTGGAGCATCCCTGGGGCAACGCAGGCTGGCACTTGCGCTCCGTGGGCTCTTACCCTCTGCAAAGACTAGATCTAGCTTGTGTCTCGCTGCCTGAGCAGGACACCTCTCCATACCTGCCGCTGATTCTCTTTGAAGAAACAGTTGCAAGATGCTGATTCTTTTGCATTTCTGTGTTCATGATCCTCTAAATGTTCCTGAGTGAAAATATCAGGTGAACAAGAGTGTTTAGTATGTCCTCGCCCGCACCTGCCTGGGACACACCTCTGGCATTTCGGGGAGATGCTGGGATTCACTGGAAGGGGTGGGCAGAAGATGGGGGGTGGGCGAGGCCCTTTTCCTTTAGCCACCTTCTACGCAGACGCTGCACCACCCCACCCACATTTTACCTTCTCATTTTTGCAGGGGGATCGAGGGGTGCCTTTCTGAGCCCCCCAGTCATTTCAGCCTGTACAACACCTGGAATGACCCTAGGATGCCCATGGTCACTCTTTGGTCAAAAACACATGGGGATACATGGGCCCAAGAGAATCTTGGAACATAGTGACTTCAATAGAATAGTGACGCTGTCGACGGCAGCTAGGGAACATGTGTCAAATGGCCCTGTTTACTTAGGGTTTTATAGATACGCTCTCATCGAATCCAACCTTATGAGTTAGACACTATTTTTATTCTCATTGTAAAGACTAGGGATCTGAGCTAATTAAGTAGGGAGAAGGTTGGGGGCTCCAGCCCAGCTGAGACCACCTGGCAAAGCTGTGCTGAGCCCCTTGGCCAGGATTTCATTGGCTAGAGCCTGGGAGGGGTGCTGGGCGGCTTCTCGGGCTGCAGCGGCCGTTCTCACACTTAAATCCTAAGGAAGGGCTAAGAAAGGGCTTGCAGCTTCCCAAAGGGCAACTTCTGTGCATGTCAGTGTTTTCTATTGAAAATTCTGGGCTTACCCCATTCACAAAAACGTCTCGGCTCATTCTTGGCCGTGGCCCTGGTTGTATTCACCGAACAGAAAAGAGAGCCTTACAAAGGAGCTGCCAGCTTTAGGGGACCAGGGAAAGTCTCAGGGCTGTTTGGACTCATCAGCTGGCAGGCAGTTCTCTGAAAGAAACACGGAATGCCCCCCGCCCCCCACGAGTTGCCGTCCTCACCCCTGAGCACTCGGGTAAGGAGCCCGCTGCACGCCAGAGGCCATGCATTAGGCCGTGCCACCTTCCCCACGGTCCCGGGAAGTAGGTCCTGTTGTCACAGAATTGTTGAGAAAACTGAGACATGGGGGTGAAGTCACTTGTCACCCGGGGACACTGCTGCCTTATCTAGTGATATGGAAAGTGGACGAGACTGAACACAGGATGGGCCGCTGTCCCCCTGTCCCCTGGAGAGAGCTCGAGGGGCATCCCAGAGTCGGGAGGCCAAGACCAGGATGTTCTCTGGGAATGTCTGGAGCGGAAGTTTCCCCGGCATAGTATATCAAGTCTCATTTGCACCACCAAAGGGAAGTAGACTTGGGATTCTAGAAAGTTCTGCTTGGTGAAAAGACTTAAACATTACAACTGCACTGGTGTGTGTGTGTCTCGGGGTGGGGAGTGTTTTGAGGCTCCGGGGGAGCAACCCAGTCCATCTTCATGGATAGGTGCTGAGATGTTATCCTGGAGACTTTGAAAAAGTTAAGGCTCCTTGTGAAAATAGTAAGTGTAACACTTAAGAAGAAAAAAGTTCTGCTTTCTTCTAATGTCCATTTTAAAAACGAAAATATGCTCCTAGGAAGGATCTGATGGCAAACAGATATAAACATGTTCCTTTTAGAATCGGGCAAAACTGTAGAATTTATTACCCGCCTCCCCCACCCCCCCACCAGAGGAGTTGCTGACACGCGCTGATGCAAACCTGGCCGGGCTGAGCGCCCACGGCTGAGCGCCCGGATGCCCGGATGAACACCTGGTGCTGCAGGGTGGGGGCAGCACAGTGACCAGGGCTGGAGGCCGGGCCGGGGTACCCTGCGCCTGCCCTTGTGCAGCCAGGCACGCCCTCCGCTGGTCTCAGTTTCTCCTCTCTGAGGGGGCAGCTCTGGGCCTCCCCAGGCTGATGTGAGCGCCCTGGGAGCGCCCATCCCCTCCTGTGCTGTGAATCCCCTTCAGGGAGGTCCCCAGCTTTTGCGCTGCTGGGACTGACACAGGTTTAACTCGGCCACGGAAGGCTGGCTGGTGCCGCAGGCTGGCGCGGCATTGTGGCGGAGGCCTCGTGAATAATGCATGCGCGGATTATGCAGATCCCCTCCCCCCGCTTCACCCACGCACCACAATGGGCTCGGTGGGGCCCTTTGCTGTCCTATTCTGTGGCTGCTGTCTCTGCTTGGGGGCTGGGGCTGCCAACCCTGGGGGGCACCCCGGGAAGGAGCGGGCTCCCCAGAGGGCACATCAACCCCACGTCAGACTGTGGCGCTGCCCAGCTGTGCGGCAGGCTCGGTGCAAAAGGACACTGTCTTCCGCCTGAGGAAACCCCACGACACACGCATGTGGAAGCCTGTGATGTTTAATTCGGAGCAGGGGATGCTGGAGACAGCGCCTCTGGGGCCCCCTCAGAGCAGGAAGGCAGCTGTCCTTCCCAGGCCTGTTTGCAGAGCGGGAGGGGGCTTCTGGGAGCCGCATCTGCACTGGATGCTGGGATAGGGAGGGGCAGCCTTCTAGGGACCTGGCCTCTTCAGAGCCCAGGCAGGTCACACACACACACACACACACACACACACACGCACGCACACACACACGCGCACGCACATGCATGCAAGTGCACACACGGTTCTTTTTTTTTTTTTTGGTACTGGAGATTGAACTCAGGGGCACTCGACCACTGGGCCACATCCCCAGACCTTTTTTGTATTTTATTTAGAGACAGGGTCCCACTGAGTTGCTAAGTGCCTCGCCATTGCTGAGGCTGGCTTTGAACTCGTGATCCTCCTGCCTCAGCCTCCCAAGTGCTGGGATTACAGGCGTGTGCCACCACGCCCGGCTGCGTACACACGGTTCTAAAGTGAAAAAGCTAACAATTACCAGTGGCCCCTGAGGGCTGGCCCAGCACAGGGCACCGGAACCAGGCCAGAGCCATCAGCGGGCAGGCCCTGGCTACTGTGGGAGCTTGGGCCAGTCGCGACTCTCTGAGCTCAGTTTCCCCATGTGTAAAACAGGGAGCCTGGTGCCAGCCAGGCAGGACTGCTGGGCGCAGGAGAGACTGGCTCGTGAGTGCAGACCGCGGGCGGAGCCCTGGCCCGGCCCGGCCTGGCCTGCGGAACGAGGCTGCACCTGGAAGAGCTGGCCCAGCGCCAGCGAGTGGAGCGCTCTGCTCTGACCAAGGTCTGTCTCCCTCCTCCCCCAGGAAGTGTGTTGTGCGTCCCTGGGCCCTCCTGGGCCCCCGCCTGCCACCTCTAAGGGCCGCGGGCAGCCTCACCTTCTGCGGCCTGGTGCTCCGGTGGAGCCGCCTCTCCTGGTGCAGCTGGTGCTCCGTGCGCGCCAGCGCCTCCTTCAGCAGCGCCTTCTCCTCCGCCTCCTTGTAGATGTCGTCCTCCAGCTTGGCTACCTGCGACTGGTACATCTGCACGGACACTTTGCCCTGCCTGGGCGCAGGGAAAGACAGACAGGGCCCCCTTTCCCCTCATCGTCCCCATTCACTGTCAGTGTCCCCAGGTCAGGGGCCCCTCCCAGTGCTTCTGTTGGGGCTGACTTAGGAGCTTCCTCGCATGCCTGAGACCGGGACAGGGATTTGGGGAGCAGAGGGCAGCACACACAGCTCATGGGCCGGACGCGGGCAGCCTGGGGTGGTCCAGGCTGTGCTCCCCACCCCCAGCTTCCCCGGGGCATGTGACTCTGGGGACATATGGGACAGAACTGTCAGAGACACAGCAGCTGACCACAGCTGCCTCTGAGCCGCGGGCCGCGGCCTTTTGATGGACAGACTCGCCCCGTCGGGCTGGCTGTTGTGCCCCCAGCATGTCAGCCACCCCCCTCCCGGGCTCCGTCCTGTGCCAGCCCCAGGGTTCTGCCGCCCAGGCTCAGCGGGGCGGGCCGGGCGGTACCTGAGCTGCTCCATGTCCTGCTCGTAGCCCTTCAGGAGCTCCTCCTTGCGCTGCAGCCGGGCCTTGAGCTGGGTGATCTTGTCAAACACCAGGTCCAGGTCCCTCTGCCGCATCTGGTTGACCGTCTCCCTCTCCTTGGGGGACAGGTGTCTCATGGACACGTGACCCGACATGTCCTTGATGTTCATCAGGCTGCCGAGCGTCCTGCTCATGTCCAGGTACTGCAAGGAAAGCCAAGGGGCCTCAGGGGTGGTGGCCTGTCCCGCGGCTGCTCCCAGAAGGCAGGCGTCTGGTCTGCTTGGCCACCGTTGGTCACGGTGGAGTGCACACAAGCGCTGCAGAAATGGGGGCGATCGGGCTTCGTTTCCCCGCACCCCCTCATGGTAGGCCTTTTGGGGAACCCCGTGCGGTTTCTGAGCCCTGCTGGGGTGACAGACAGGCCTCGCGGAGTGTTAGCACCTCACTGGGCCTGTGAGGTCCTGCTTAGCACACTGCCCGAGGTTGACAGGAACCGCAGGGCCCCGGCTCTGGGAGGGCCCGGGCTGCAGGTACACACCAGTCTCTCGCTGAGATCTAAAGCCTCGATGACATCCGTCTTCTCTGACTTCTCCAAGGAGGAGCTGGTCTCCGAGCTGGAAAGGCTGTCCTGCAACGAGAGGGGCAGACAGACTCTCTGCACTCCGTCATGAAACTCTGCCACCGGAAGCCGACGCTCGGGGATGACGGACGGCAACTCAGGAGGCGACCTTCATTTCCATTCCTGACCACCCTGGCCACCGCTTTCTAAAGAGGACTGTGCTCCTGCCCTCAGAGAGGGACTCTGTGCAGTGTGTCGTATGTGGCTTGTCTGCTTTAATGGCCGTCTGTCCTCCCTCTAGAACAAGGGCTCACAGTGGGTGTGACTCTGTGCCTTCCCCTGGGACATTCAGCAATGTCTGGACACCCTTTTTGTTGTTCCATCTGAGGATGGGGAGTGCCACGGGCATCTAGCGGGAAGAGGGCAGCGATGCCACTACACGTCCTGCAACACGCCGGCCAGCCCCTCACAAACTGGGCAGGAATTCTCTGCCCCAAATGTCAGGGGTGCTGAGGTCGAGAGTCCCTGTCTGCACGACGAGCCCACAGGGACCATGTTGCTGTCTGCTCAACAACCTTCTTGTGCCTAGGGTGGCACCTGGCACTGAGCGGCCTGGTATGGGCACAATTGTGGGATGAATGAATGAAGGTTACCTAGAAAATGTCCCCACTCCTTTTATCAGAGCAATCGTTTCATGCGGCAGAAGCGAGGCCTTCAGAAAGTGTGGCCAGGGCTCTCCTGGTGGAGCATGCAGGCTGGTGGGCCAGGCTCCCCGCAGGCCCTTTCCTGGGACGAAGCACTCGCTGAGACCCCTGTCACCTCAGGCTCCTGAAAACCTCTCCCCCAAAGCAATGGGGAAGCCACCATGCCACATGGGGCGCCTGGAGAGCCACCAACCGGCCACACTCAAGGTCCTCAGAACTCGATGGGTCTCGAGTGCCTGCTATGAACATCACGGACACTTCACCCACAGCGTCTGCCGCAGTGCCCTGCCACCCTCGGAGATCAACAATGAAACCCCCTGCTGTAAAGTAGGAAGGTGGGACGTGACAGAGACAGATAGGAGCGGACATCTTCACCTATGTCAAGTGGACATAGTTACTGGGGTGAGGGAAAAAAGAGGGTCTTTGAAGAGGTCAGTTTGAGCAGATTAGCTGCAAAAAGAACCTAAAAGGCAGCGGGGTGTCGCCAGCCCTCGGTGAGTCCTCGCACCCTCCACCCTCCTTTCTTCCTTCTCTACAGACTAGCGGGGTGCGGAGGCACCTGCCGGGGACGCAGTCCCTGGCCGCCTCTGTTTTTATCTCTGTGACCTTGTGTACCTTCTGAAGGTACTTGACCTTCAGAAGCCTTAATCTTTCATATCTACGAAATGGGTATAACAGCAGCCATGGTGACCCGGGCTGCCAGGAGGTGACGCACGTGCGGGGCTCAGTTCGTGCCTGGCGGAGCCCTGGGCACCGCCAGCTGTTGGCCCTCCTCGTCTTTTCATTTTAGTTACTGCCGGCCTCGGAGGATCGAGGTTTTCAAAGAGAGTCGGAGGTTTCCTGCTGTGTGGTGTCTGGAGCTGCGGTGGGGGTCATCTCCAAGGGCAAGGTCACTCTGGGAAGCAGGGCCAGGCTATGAGGTCTAGTTGACCTCCACTCCCAAACTCAGAGAAGGAGGGTTTGATTTTATCAAGAAAACCAATTCATTTCCAAAGACATTCATCCTGGACTTTAGGAAAGGTCCTCAAAAATCTTTGGACGGAATGTCGTCCCAGCAGGATGGCCTTGGTATTTCTCTCAGAAGCCTGTGTGTGGTTCAGATCCAACGGTGCAGCAAGCAGCCACTCAGAGGGTCTTGTGGTTGAGGGCGACCTTGATGCCCGTTGTCATGTGCCCATGGGGAGGCACAAGGGCACCTTCAACTTCACTGTCAAACCACCTCTGAGAACCTGGCAACCAAGCCTGTGCCCCTTTAAGAAGGGCAGGTTTCCTTGAGCACTACTATTTAAATAATATCTAACAGTGGTGGCAGCTGTCATAAATGTGCACCATGAGCTGGGCATTGGGCTCAACACCGTACAGAAGGAACTCCTTCGATTTTTCATCATCATTCGATAGCTGGGAAACACCACCTCAGAGAGGTTAAGAGCCTAGCCTGAGGCCACCCAGCTTGAAAGCTGGGATTTGGACGTGGTTCCCTCTGGCCCCAGAACTTGGGTCTCATCATTGCTCCCTCCTGCTGCTACCTTTTACGTGCTCATGTTTTTTAGTTTACAGTGAAAGGAAACTTGAGGCAAACTTGTGTCATAATGTTACAAAGTGGCCCACTGATCGCCTTCCACGGAACAGAGCACCTGCGGTGACGGCGGGGACCCCAGGGAGGACCTGCCCGGCCACGCTCGTGTCCGCCCTCCCGCCACCCTCTTCGCGTGCAGTTCACTGCAGAGACAACAGTTCTTTGGTTACCGCTTGGATCTCTATTCTTGAGGGAGTTGGCAAGTTGGGTTTTGTGTCCAATACTATTTTCTGGACGTTTTTTTCCATTCTGAGAGTCTTTAATTCTAGGAATGATTCACTCAGGTGGTCCTTACAATCTATAAAAGAAATAATTTAGACTCAGGAAGGGGTTATTTCATGGAATACCCATTGCTACACTCTAAGGGACACTTACCACAGGGTTGTGGGTCCTCGCGACCTCCCTGGCCCATGAGGACACTGAGTAGGCTGCCTACAGAGATTACCTGGCCTGGCCTAGGCCACGCGCAGCACAAGGTGGCAGAGGTCAGGGCTGAGGCCTCGAGGGCGAGCTGCCCCTAAGATCTTCCAGACACAGGGACAAGGATGGGCTTGACCTTAGGCTTCAGGCCTGAGTCAGTGCCGGGTGCCCTGCCGGACAGTAAGCTCCCAATCTCGACACAGCCACGTCCCCTGTGAATGGGGTACGCTGAGTTTCCCCAAAGTTGACCCTCAGGTAGTGTCAGTCCGTGACAAAGTCTCCACCCGGCCACAGCGAAATAAGAAAAAGGAGGACAATGGTGAGTTTTCATGATGTCCTATTTATTCAATATTAAGCCCCGCACTTGATTCTGAGGTCACGGCCGGCCCATCTTTCTTTGTATTATAAGGTCCTTCCAATATTGAGATGACGGGGACTAGAGAGGAGGGGACTTACTAGAAGAGCAGGCCTTCTCTAGCTCTTTGATTCGCGCTCGGAGTTCGGATAGGGCCTTTTTCTGACGCTGGATGACTTCCTCGTGCCGGGACCCTCTGCACTTGGCCCCCAGGTCACTGAAAGACTGCTCCTGGGGACAGAACGGTGCAGACAGCAGCTTGGTTAGGGACTCGAGGACTTCTGATAGTCAAGACCCTGAGCAGTGCCCGCACAGCAGAAGCCCTGTTGTTTAGTGCTTTTGGAAAATATCATCGGAGATATTTTAAATTTTTCATTGCAAATACCATCTAGGAGGATTTCCAACTTTCCTACCTACTTAGCAACACTATAAATAAAAGATCCCCTCTATACTCCTTCTCCATGTTTTATTTCTTATCTTCCCATGTTCTATGCCTGCGTTTCTCTTCATTACCATTCTGGTCTTGTTTCTGCACCATTGTAGCAACATCTGCTTCTGCAGGGGCATTTTTTCTTGGACCTTTTATTGCAGTGCTGCGATGGAACCTGGGGCCTCTCGTGGGCTAAGCCCTTGGTCTACTACTGAGCGCCACCCCAGCCCCAGAGTGCTCTCTCTTGCATTGGAAATAAGGGTGGTTGTCTCCTATTCGCAGGGGGATCTGACAGACTGACTCTTGGTCCCTCTAGAACCGCATCTGCAACAGGACTTCCTGTTCTATACCTGCATCCTCCAATATGGCAGCCACCAGCCACAGATGGACCCTGTCGGACAGCTCAGGGCTGTGGCTGGGTTTACCTGGGGAACAGACAAGGAAAAGTCTTCTTTGTCCTGTAAGGGTCATGCACCCTTTTAAGATTCAGAAGGATGCAGGGTTCTTTCCTCCAGGAAATGTCCCCTACACACAAACAACTGCATACAACTTCCAGAAGTTCAAGGACTCCCCTGAAGCCATCGTGGAGTCCACACAGCACTCCCTAAGGTGGCAATTCACTCATCCATTGGTTCATCCTTCATTCTACCTTTTTTTTTTTTTTTTTTTGAGCACTTCTGAGTGCCAAGACTTGTTCTAGTCTCTCGGGATTTAGCAGTGACACAACTGGCAGCCTGCCACCAGGGCTTTGGCATCCTGACATGGGGAGACAGACAAGGAGGAAGATAAGGAAGGAGAATGTGTGGTGGGCAGTGGTGAATGTTAACCGGATAATTAAGTGGGGACATGGGATGGGCGTTGGGGACAGTTTTCAGCTATAGATGACTTGCTCCGGAAGGCCTCATCCAAACTGGTAAGAAAGGGAAGAAATCGACAATCTGGTTGTTTTATAACTACTCTTAAAATAGCAATCTTAGTTTATTTCATACTACAGATAAAGATATAGAAGATACCATATATAGTATGAAGTGAACCAAAATTATTTAAAAATTATAGATATTTCTATCTATCATCTGCCTCTAGTTCTTTATTCAGATATGTGTCTGTCAATCTATCCTCATCTGTCTGTCTACCTTCCCACCTACCTACCCCCCCACTGCCCTGACCTCATGCCAGCCCCTCTGCAGGCACTGGGGGAGACTGAGAAGCAGACAGACAAACTGCTGCTGCCGGGGAGCTCATTTCTGGGGGAGCTCATGTCTCTGGGGCAGACGGATGACAGACACATAAATGCTCTAGTTCAGCGAGGGAGAAGTGCTACCAGGGAGACAAGCAGAGGCCGAGGGGAGAGGGACGGAGACCTCCCCTGTTCTTCTTCCTGTGAGCCTCTGCTTGTTAAGGGTCTGTGTGACGATGGGTGCCAGCCCCAGGCCGGCTGCTCTGGCCTCTTGGGGTTCAAGGCCTAGACCTCCTTCAAGTTGCTCAGTGGCACCATCTGAGGTCTCCTGGGAGTGTCCCCCAACCCCGTCCCTGCCACTCACTCCTTCACTGTCTTGTTAGGCCCCAAGTCCCCTCCTGCAGAGGCCTCCCTGACCACCGACTCCAAAAGAGCCTCCACTCCACCGCGATGCCCTCTCCCCAGACCCTGCCGTAGGTGCCCTTGTCCTCACTGGACGTCCTACTCGGTAGTAGCTTATTTCTTTCCGTCTCTCCCTTCCTGGCACACAGGTGCTGTGAGAGCCAAGTCTGTCCCCTGTGGAGACCATGGCCCTCAGGGTCAGCCCTGACTGACAGTAGGCACCCCGTCACTACGCAGCCAGAGTGCACCGAGGTCAGAGACTGAGCAGGGAGACGCTGGCCCAGTGTTTCTGCCCAGCAGCTGAGAGCGGGGCCACTCCACCAAGGACCTGGCCTGTCCTTGGGCCTGCTCTGGCTTATTTACGGGCTGCCCAACGGGTCCACTTCCAGGGCCCGACTCGAGCCTCACTCCTCTCTGGGGCAGTGGGTTTCCTGGGAGTCACAACCTCCAATGATCTGTCCCTTCCAGCGCTGAGGAGGGCAGGAGTGCTGAACTGGGGGACAAGGGGCAGCCGCAGTGGTAGAGTGGCTACCTCAGGCCAGCAGAGGTGGGTCCAAGCACTACGTGACCCTCCCTCATGGCTCTTCTGGGAACTTCTATATTTGGAGAGGAAAGAGGTTCGTTCTCATACAACCCTTGAGCCCTCTGACCCGCTCTGGCTTCCGAAACAGGAAGTAGCAGGGCGAGGAAAACCATTCCAAGAAGAACGAATAGTTTTTCCCTTTTATCTTGCAGCGTCCCTCCCCCACCCTCCTCAGCTCATCCGGCCTCATGCTAGAAACCAAGAACCCCAGACATCCCGGCCAGCCCCGCAGTCCAGCCAACACACACAGACTCCCCGGAGTCTCCCTGTGTGAATCTCCCTGTCTCTGGCTCAGGGCCTGGCATACAGCAGGTGCTCAACAGTTGTTGAATGAGTGAATGGCTGGATGCTGGGGCTGCCCAGTTGTCCCTCGCCACCCCCCGTTGTTGCCCTGAGCAACAGGAGCCACATCTGTTGAAGTGACAGCAACTGGAGCCGGGGCAGTGGGTGGATCTAGCCCTGTTTCCAAGGGAGAGTCCACAGCCTGCTCTCTGGTTTCATAAAGCCAAGGGGAAATGATGTCATGGACTCCAGGAAGCCAGGGCCTCGAGGAACCATCCTGGGACAGAGTGAGTGCCAGCTTCAGGGACTACTCGATGCAGGCTGTTGACACTCAAAGACTCACTCACTCCCCACTGGATGTGTGGCTGAGACTTCCGGGCACGCAAAGCCTTCTGGGCAGTCGTGCAGAGAGGCGTTATCAAGAGACAGCCATGGGGCCTTAATTGTGTGGCTCTTTGGGAAGGCACTTTGGTCCTATGAGGCACATTTGAGGAAGTCCTTTGGATCCAGCAATTGCACATCTGGGAATGTGCTCTATACGCGTGTAAGTATATTAACTGCAGCATTGTGTGAAAGAAGCAACCTAAATATCCATCAGCTGGGGATTGGTTGATTAAAAGGGACACAATGGAATTCTATGAGGCCACTTAACAAGAACAAGACAGAACCTTATATACTTTCTTGAAAAGATGCTCATTAAATAGTGTTATGTGAAAATAAACAAGTTGCAGAATATATTCGGTTTGATACCATTGGCAAAAAGAATCATCTACTAAATAAGTTTACATATGCATGGGTTCGTGTGTGTATCTTCACACGTGTGCATAAGTAAAATCTATTTCTCAACCACCCAGGAGGTGGGGACTGTCACTACTCCCAGACAAGGCAACTGGAGTCCAGTGACCTCTCCCAGGTCAGTTTCTAAGTGGGGGATTGGGGGTTGGGGCCCCAGCTGACTGGATCCAGGCTTGTTTTTCAACTTCTGCAGGTACGTGACTTATGAGGGTGTGGTGGCCTCCATGGGGGAGAGCTGATGGCACCAGCTTCCAGCCTCAGGTGGCTGCATTAGTAGGGCAGATTCAGGGTTTTCACTTTATACGTCTCACACAGGCAGGCAATATTTTGGAAACTTAGAATGAAAATATTCTTGGTAGCAAGTCCTGCCAGGGGCCCAGGATCCGTGGGGGACTCACCTCCTGACTGCTCAGATAAACATCGGGGTGCATTGGTTCTATCTGCACAGAGATGTCACACTTCTGGGTGGTGTTCTTGGGTTTCTCCTCCTTCTCAATACTCAGCTGGAGTTTGGGTTTGTCTTGGGAAGCCCTAGGGCAGAGGAGAGGTATTGCCAGGGCAACAGGTGACCTGAGGCCCCAGGTTCAAATTGTACTTTGGAAGACCTGGAAATGGAGCTCTGATTTTACTGGTAACTGAATTCTCTGAGACCTCAAGTCTGCTGGCCCCGAATTTCTAGAGAATTTAGTTTCAGGGGACTCTCAGGATGGTGACTGGGCAGTGGGCACCTGCTGCTACCTCTTGCTCAGGGTGTACACCTGCGTGGCATTGACAGGATGTCATGTTCCTGTCACTGTATGACTGCCACATCTAACATTTTGTGTCAACACTTCTGCTCTCATAGTAGCCCCTCAAGTTCGAGACTCTCCTTGCTCCATTTTACAGATTAATAAAGGAATGCCCAGAAATTTCCCTGCGGCCACCAAACGTGTAAGTGGAGGAGTCTGGCTGTGAAACTGGCAGCCTGGATGGGAGCCTGTCCTTACAGCCACTGCGACTGCCTTGGCCACGAGCTGTGAGGTACACGAAGCTATGGGAGACACATGGGACATCCATGTCACTCCAAATTTTGGGGGGAAAATGTTATTCCTATTAAAATATGGATAAGCTACAGACAAAAATGCAGAATCATGTTATTCTAAGTTAATCTATGGGACAATGACAGTCTTTTGTATTTATTCATTTGTTCAGTGAATATCAAGGTCCCGGACGCACCCAGCAGGTGTGGCTGCTGGGAAGTCAACAGCAGGCCAAGCCTCTGCAGAGACTCAGGGTGAGGCAGTTGAACAGGCCACAGGCCTCGCTGTGTGTGTGGCAGGCCAGACAGAGTGCAGAGGCTGAGGGTTCCAAGCAGAGCCGGAGCCCCGTGCTGGGTGAGGGGAAGCGCGGGCAGGCTTCCTGGAGGAAGTGGCATTTAAGCTGAGGCCAGTCGTCTGGGATACAGGACAGGGATGCGTGAGAAGCATGGAAAACTAAGCCAAGCCGCTTAACTGGTGGGCTGCTCGTCCGCCCAGCTCCACCAGCCCTCACTGGGCCCTCGCCGCCTCGCCTCGCGGCCCCGCACCTGAGTGTCTCCTTGAGGGCCTTGAGCTCACGGTCCTTCTTCTCCACCAGGCTGCCCATCTGCGCCAGCTTCGTCTTGAGCACGCACAGCTCCCTGCTCTGCTGCTGGACCAGGGCCACGTGCCGCTCCAGCTCCCTCTTCTGCTTCTCGCTGAGATCCCCTGGAGAGACGGGGGAGCTGGTGAGGGGCCGCCTGCCCTGGCATCTGCCAGGCCTACCAGAACCAACAGGCAGGTCTGCCCCTGGCATTCCCAGCCCTAGCCAGGATCCCTGCTTGCACCTGAGCAGATGACAGCCTGGCCTCCGGGGTGCTGCCTGGAGCCCCGCACACTCCTGCCTCGCCCCAGCACTGCCCCAGCAGATGCCAGCCCGGCCCACAGGTGGCCTTCTGGCATTTTGGGGCTCCCTGGCCAGCAGTCAGCTGCCTGCTTCTGCCCCATGTTGCCCAAGGGTGTCCTTAAGCCCCTGGTGCCTTTTCTGCTGTGTCCCCCACCGTGACTGGAGCAGGCAGCTCCAGCACCCTGGCTCCCCCTGTCCTCGCCCAGGCAGACTGCAGGCCTCACTGACCCTGCTGCCGCCTTCCCCAGCAGAGGGGAGCTGCGGCTGCCCGCTGTGCTCACCCTCTGGCCGCGCGGCTGCTCCCCTCTCCCCCTTCCTGGCTCACTCCCACCTCCGCGGCCCATGTTTCCTGGGACTACACCCCAAGTAAACGGCCTTCTCTGGAACTCTGGCCTTGGGTCTGCTTCTGGGAATCTGAAAACCAAGACACCTGCACACCTCACACTGGCAGAGCAGCCTGCAGGAGGGTCACCATTAGCACCCCACTTCACGGGTGAAGAAGTGGACACTCGCGGGGGGGGTGTCTTGCTTAAGGTCATGGAACCAACAGTGAGCAGTTCCAGAACTGGGTCCAGTGGGCCCCGACTGTAGAACAGGACACTGCAGTTTCTCCTGACTGTGGAAAAACCACCCTGAAAAATTCAGCCATGAATGTCTTAGGAAATGACCAGAAATGGACACAGGGGGCAAATACCATGAAGGTTTGGAGGTGTCCAGGGCTTGAGATGGGACAAGAGCATTCCCCCGCTCCCTCCACTTCCCTGAAGTGGTTTGCCCATCTCCCAACTCCTGCTGTCTGGGCCTTTTGCTCAGTGGTGACCAGGGCTGGGAAAGAGGCGGGACTATGCAGAGCAGGGGGAAGGGGATGTGGAGGGGGGAGGGGAGGGGAGCTGGGGGGGGAGCGGCCAGCCTGGCTGTTGAGGAGCTCACAGCCAGTGCTCTCTTGCCCTCACCCGGGTGGCCACCGTGTCCATGTCAGCCCTAGAGGCAGGTGTGCTCCTGCAGGGCTCCTGCTGAGGGGTGCCAGAGGGGAATTCCCTCCAAGCCAGATGAATCCTCTGCCATTAGAGAAATTCTCGCAAAGAAGAAAGTTGCATCTCAATGCAGAGGTCTGAGGTCCTGTGGAGAGGATGGCCCAGGGCCTCTTGGGGCTGGGGATTGGGCACCAGGGCCATGTCCAGCAGGTGGCCTGCCTGTCCCCAGGGTGGGCCTGGGGCCTCACTCCTTCTTTCTCGAGGGGGTCAGGATGCCAGGAGACTCAGGGACTCCTACAAACCTCTCAGGTCTGACATTCGGCCATGGGCTTCATTAAGGTCTTTCCTCAACCTCATGATGACCTCCTGCTGGGACAGGATTTCCTTCTGAGCAGTCAGTAAGTCATCTCTGAAATTCACAGAAACAGGCCGTCAGACCAACTGCACCCTGCGGGCCTCCTGTGGGCTGAGTACAAGCGGTGCTCAGCTGTGGTCTCTGGGACCCTAATCCAACCGGGGGACAGGGGCAGTCTTTAAATAGTCTCAAAACTTCATTTTGCTGCACTTTCATTAAGCACCACTTGGAGCTCGAGCAGGCGCCTGGCCGGGCGGGTCTGCGTCTGGCCCGTGCCTGGCCCGAGGGGCGGCCCTGCCTGCGGCACCCGTCAGGTCCACAGCCCAGGGCTTTTACAGAGGGAGGCGGAGGGCCGTTTTTGCGGGGTTCAGGGTTCTCTGAGGACCGGGACAGTCGGGGAACCTTGTGGCTTCCGTTCTCTCACCAGCTTGAGCGCGGACGGAGAGGTGGGGCCGGCCGGGAATGGGTGCCGCTCGCGGGGAGACGCGGCTCCCTGGGCCCGGCCACCGAGGGGGCCACCGGGTGTCCAGAGGACCACTCCCGTCCCCAGGCCCAGAGGGCAGGGGACACCTTTTGGCGCCGCAGGGGACGGCCGCGCTCTGGAGCATCGCTCGCAGGAAGGCCACTGGGCTGTAACGGCAGCCCCGGGGCCTTGGTGCGGGGCGGGTTGGAAGGACCCGGGCTGCGGTTTCAAGTCCGGCCCAGGGGTTCTCCGTGTGCGCATGCGCGCCGGGGCAGGCGGTTGCGCAGGGCCCTGCGGGTTCAGAAGGGGGCCCAGGGGCTCGGACGGTGGCCAGGGACAGTCAGATGTTCACTGGCCTTTGAAGCCCAGGCTCTTCTCATGCAGACTTCTGAAGGCAGAGTGTGTGTTCATTATGAAAGAAATCAGGAGACTGGCAGGTCGTGTGCAAAAACAAATACATAAATAAAGAGTGCTGATCCGTGTGTGTGTGTGTGTGTGTGTGTAAGAGAGAGACAGAGAGATGGGGAGATGGGTCCCATGGGGGAGTGTGTCCCTGTCTTTGGCCACACTAAGAAGTTCAGAACTTGAGTGTCCATGCACACTAACGCAGTGACCACAAGAGCCACGTGGCTGCCTGGGCTCTGCCAGCGGTGGCCACTGGGCCGGGTAGAGCGTTCCAATAGCAGGAGGGTCAGGACCTTCCCAACATGCGGGCACTGGGTGTCTTTGCCTCTCCTGGGGTGAAAACCCAGGACACTGACTTTGGTGATGGGAATTGGTGGCCGGGTCAGCGGGTGGCCTTGAGGAACTGCCCCAGTGCCTGCTCTGCGTCACGTGTTTGCCTCATGTCAACATGCTGCGTGGTGGTGGCTTTCTGGGTCTGTCCCATCCACAGGTTTTGTTTCTCTGAGAACTGTCCGTTCCTGAGGGCGCAGGTTCTAGGGTCATCGGGTTGGGGAGGGCAAGGTCAAGGTCATTTAGTCAGGGTCTTCAATCTGGACTCCTGCCAGGACCCTGCTAGGTGGTGTCTGCTGTGTGAAACCTCCACCGTCTGTCTGCTCGGAGGACCCAGGAGCGGGGTCTCTGGAGCAGTGACCCGGGAAGACAGCTAGTGACACCAGGAGCACGGACCTCCCAAGCGCCAGGCGCCAACATCCTCACTCAGCAGGTGAGGAAGCTGAGGCTCAGAGAGGAGTCTGACTGGGGTGTCTGTCCAGGTGTCTGTCCAGGGCCACACAGCCACCAGTGTTGAGGGGGGATCTGAACATAGAGCTCCCCGGGTTTCCCACGGCACCCCCCGACTTGTTGAAGGAATGGGAAACTTAACGTGACGGCACTGAGGAAACTCAGGACTCAGCTCCTTTTCTCGGGCCCTGAAGCCCTGACCAAATCTAGAGGATTGTGGGTCCGCTCTTGCTCCCCGGTGCCCGCGAGGACGGCCTGGCCTGGCGCCCTCTGGTACTCACATCAGGTGGTCGCACGCCATCTCTTTGGTGCTGTTCTCCGACGGGGATGCCAGGGGAAGCTCTTCCGTCACTTCCGCCTTTTCAGCTGCAGCAGAGGGACACACAGCCGTTAGGGCCCGCTCCGCGGGTGCCCTCCTTCCCCGGGGCCTGCGGCCACCTGGGTCCGGCACAGCTTGCGCCCCTCCTCCCGCGAGCCCCACCCTGGGCCCTGGGACACTGTCTCCATTCAGAGGCCGCATGGTCACAGTGCGGTTTGCGACCTCTGGAGGTGCATGTGCAAGTTGGATCCCACTGGGGCTTGGTGCTTAGAGGTGGGGCCTCTGGGGATTAGATAAAGCCACCAGGTGTGGCCCCCAAGATTGGTAGTGGAGGCTTTAGGAGAAGAGAGGCCAGAAACACAGGCACCCCTATTGTCTCTTGTCCTCTGCCACCTGCGGGGCCCCAGGACTGCCACCAAGAAGGCCAGCACCAGATGTGGCCCCGTGACCTTGGCCAGGGCCATGAGCCCAAATTGCCCTCTTCTCCTCATAAGTAGCCCAGAGGCCCTGGGGTCTGCCCAGCTTCGCCCGCAGGCAAGGGTCCCCGCGTCCACCGCCAGAGCAGGGAGTGCGCCTCAGACTGGCGGGAGCTGCTGGCAGCGGCTCAGCGGGTTGCGGGCAGCACAGCCCCGGCCTCACTGGTGCCTTCTTCCTCCTTCCCCAGACAGGGTCTCAGAGGAAGGCGCCACGCCAGTGCCTTCCTGTCCTACCTCCTGCCGGCCCCTCAGCCCCCGCCTCCTATTCCCACTCCCGCTCCACAAACACCCGCGTGGGGCCGGCGTTAAGGCAGACGCTGATCTGAGTGTGGAGACGGCAAGCTGTAGCCGCCCTTGGGCCCAGCGTGAGCGTCCTCTGAGGAGACTGTCCACCTGCCAGGGCCACCACCTGGGCACCCGCAGAGTCCATGCCGAATCCCCAGGGCCTCACTGAGCCTGGAGCATAACAGATGCTCAACTAAAGGTGAAGGACTGCAGGAGGCACGTGCCGACAGCCAGCCCTGAAGCAGGACCGTGTTCCAGCCGGAGGGGGGTTCCCTCCGGGGGACAGCCAGCAAGCTCAGGAGCCTGCGTGGCTGTGAGACGTGAGATTCCCTGGCATCTAGCAGGGGAGGCCGGGGGAGCTGTGGAACCCTCACCAGGCCTAGGGCAGTAGCCTTGTCCAGCCCAGAAGGTCACTAGGGCCAAGGCCGAGAAACCCAGGCCCCAGGCCTCTTCTTTAAGAGCTCAGCATCTATAGGTGGGTGACCTGGTCATTCAGGGGAACACGGGGTGCGACTCTGATTTCTGTTTCAGCTTCTTCAGTGCGGAGCTGACCCGGCTGCGTCTGCCAGTGCGCCAGTCAAGTGGCAAATGGCCGAGGGCAGGAGCAGCCCTGCGGAGGCCCCGTCGGGGGGCGTCCCACGTGGACCAGAACGGCTCCACGCACGCTGCTCCTCACGTCTACGGCCGCAGTCGGCACAAAAGCCGCCCCACTCCTGGCCGGGCCTCGGCTCACCCAGGCCTCGAGGGCTTGCGACGACCTCGTGCAGCAAGGGGCAGAGGGGCCGCGAGACCCGGACAGCTGCTCAGGGGTCTGCAGCCTTTCTGTGCCGGCCGGCTGGGGGCTGGGGGCCCCGCACTGCCTGGGCTCTGGGGCTCCCCTGGGCTCTCTTGGGGCCTACCTGGGTTATTGTCCTTCAAGATGGTGATTTCTTCTTCTATTTTTTTGTGGTGTTGGGTCACTTTTTGGAGTCTCTCCTCTAGGCTCACAATCGTCTGGGAGTGCTGCTTGATTTGCTCCTTGTATGCCATGATTTCTTCTTCGAATCCGTGCTTCTGTGATTCCCGCTGTTCCTGGAGGCTCTTCACTGTCAGCTGCTGTAGTATTATCTGCTCCTCCATCATGATCTGGGGAAACAGGGCCGTGGCTATCTGATTGTGGGAGCTGGACATGACGATGGCATTTGCACAACACAGGTGCTGAACTGGGTCTGGCCACGGGACCTTTGCACGTACTGTTCCCTCTACCTGGTATGCTCCTTCCCTGGCTACTCCCGTGGCTGACCCATCCCCTTCTGGTCTTTCAGGTCTCAGCTCCAACATCCCCTTAAAGAGCCCTCCCTGATCACCCATCTACAAGAGGAGTCTGAGACGCTTTCTATTTGATTTGTTTGATCTTCTGTTTTATTGTCCCCCCAAGACCTTTGTCACCATGTGAAATGAGCTTGTTCGTTGTTTCCTGTGCCTGCTAGAACTCAGCTCCACCACAGGAGAAACTTGCCTTTTCTCATTGGCTGCTGAGCCCCCACATCTAGACCCTGATTCTTGATTAATATGAATGAATGAGAAACTTTGTAAGGAAAAAAGCAAATGGATTTGGACTTCTTCAAAACAGAAGTCACCAATGGCCCCTGCATGGCGAGCCAGACCCCGGGACCGCCTTCTCCTTCCTGAGGACTTGTTAGTGTCTCTGCCCCAGCCCCGCCTCCCTCCTCCTGCGTCTCAGGCCCTGGCTCCCTGTGCCCAGGCCCCGCCTCTGGTCCCCCGGGTATGCATTCTTTGCCGGGACAGCTCATTCCTGCCGCCCTCCAACAGTCCGCCAGGAGACTCTTCCAGATTCAAATTCCTCTTCTTCCCCTCCCAGACCTACCGAACCGCGCCAGCGGGCAGCGGGCAGCGCTAGAACTCTGGCACCTCCCATCGCGCCTCCCACCTTGCCCCGAGAAGCCCCACCCACCCAGGACCTCCTATCCCACCAGGATGCCTTCACCTGCCATCACGGCCTCAGGCGCCCTGGCTGAAGCTGGCCAGTCTCCTTTGGCCCCTCCCTCCCTTGAGCCGGCATCCAGTGCTGCCATGGCAACGCTGCTGCCAGGCCCCTGCCTTCCCTCGCTCCCCCCACCCGAGCGCCCAGGGCCCCCTCGCTCCCCCCACCGGAGCACCCAGGGCCCCCTCGCTCCCCCCACCGGAGCACCCAGGGCCCCGTGATTCTGAGCTACAGCTGCGTCACCCCCCGCCCCTCCCTCCCTCCTGGGCTCTAGTTTGTATTTCTGGTAGGTTCATCTTAGGGGTCCTTGCCCACAGAGCTGCTGGCTGGAGGTACCAACGACAGAGGAGCGCACGTGTGACCCTGTCTGCCCGGGGCCTCGAGCACCCAGCGACAGCCTTGTCCCAGAGTCTGTGGAGCAGTCCCCGTCACTAAGCCCCGGGGCTCCTGGCTCCTTCCCCTGGGGCTGCGCAGCCCCCGCCCTTCATCTCAGAGGCCCTGGAGGAGGTGTCGGCCTCAGCTGCCCTTCACGCCAAGCCAACGTGTCTCAGTGGGACTCTGGCAACATCTGGAGACGTGATTTGGTCGTCACAACTGGGAGAAGGGAACCAGCATGCAGTAGGTAGGGACCGGGAGGCTACGGACCCTGCTGCAGGGCGGATCCCAGCAGGAAAGAGTCCCCCACTGAGGCTGGGGGGGGCACTGTCACCTTCCCCTGGGGCACTTTCTCCCGCCCTGCCCTGCAGGGCACCAACTTACCAGCTTGGTCTTGGCAGTTTCCAGCTCGGCCAAGGTTTCGTTCAGCTTCAGGGAGAGGCTCTCTGCCCTCAGGCTTTCGGCTGTCTTTGCTTGCTGAGTCTCTTCTACCATGGCCAGGGCGTCACTTAATTTATTATTTAAAGTGTTCTCTTTTTGCCCTCTTAATTCTATTTCCTAGACAAACAGCAAACATCAAATTAGCAGGCATTCAGCACTAAGGGTCACTCTAGCCTCCTCGCCCGCTGTCTTCGGGGAGGACCGGAACTCCGCCTTCTGCCGCTCCTGGCGGGGTCCAAAAGGTTCTGGTGACGGCAGGACTCTTCCTCGTGCTCGGTGAGGTCTGTCCGCTTGGGACCTGTGGTCTCTTGGTTCAGTTCTGGCACCTGGAGCTTGTGGGGTACGTTTTATTTCTCTTTTACGAGACAGTCTTTAAATACCCGAGGAGGGCTGCCACGCGTCTCTCTAAGTCTGTTCTCCCGGATAAACGAGCCAAATTCCGTCACCCTCCACAGCGTGACCTGCCTTCGGGACACTCTGCTTTCCCACGGGGCTTTGGCACTGGGATGACCTCCCGTTGCCCCCACCCGTCCTCCAGGCCCTGGCCACGCTGGCCCCCCTTTGCCACCTCCTGTCCCTCTGCTGGGACCCCTTTCTTCTTGGCTTGGATGGTCAAAGTCCCCGTGGCTCTGTGAGCCGCTCAGACGAGACCGAGCCTGGGCTTCCTAGCAGGTGTGGTGTTCCAAACACGGCTAGTCCAGCTTCACATGGATTCTTGGGACCTGTTACTGGGCACTCTCCGTCATCAGTGGCAATGGGAATGGGCGTGGTCCTTCTGGAACATTGATCTGAAAATGTTAATATTCTAGGATGCAGCAGTTCTATTCTTCTGGTACTAGGGCTTGAACCCAGGAGTGCTTAGCCACTGAGCCACATCCCCAGTCCTTTCTATTTTTCAGTTTGAGACAGGATCTCGCTAAGTTGCTGAGGCTGACCTCGGACTTGAGATCCTCCTGTCTCAGCCTCCCAAGTTGCTGGGATCATAGGCATGCGCCACGGTGCCTGGCAGCAGTTCTGCTTTCTGGGACTAGATCCCAAGGACGTCCAGCTTGGTACACGGGGTGTTTAGTCCAGCGTCTTTTATACCCTTGAAAATGGAGAAAAAACCCACAGGGCCCAACTCTCAGGAGGGGCAGATAAATCGGGTCCACAGACTCGGTGCAGACCCAGGCTATCCCTCAACGGTGGAAGACTGTTCACCAATACGGAGGCCCTGGGACAACATGTTACATATAAAAAAGCAGTTTCTAAATCAGTGCGCTGTGGGTGCTTCAGAGCATAAACCAGTAACTTTGTAATAAATCAATATTTATCCGTGTCTCTAATCATGGTCAACATTCAGGTGGGATCGCATCAAAACCTCGCTAGTGACAGCGCTGCTCGGGGGAACCGCGGTTAGTTTTTCTCCTCCTGAGTGATTTTCTGTATTTTCCACATGTTCCAGGATGACGGGGGGGGGGGGGGGGGGCCCTTTCACAATCAGGAAGGGAAGTGGTACTTTAAAAAAAAAAAAAAATGAAATGCAAACACCACCTTCACCAGCCTCTCCCTGAGCCTCACCTGGGGCTTGCTTCCTCCTCCCCGAGCCCCCGCGGAGCTCCGTCTGATTCTTGGGGAGGGTCTTCACTAGAGTCGAGAACGTGCAGACCCGGCCGTGTAGCCCCACCCCAAGGAGATGCTCGCTGGGGACAGTGGCAGGAGCCCCATGGAGCCGCTGGTCACCGACTGCTCAGTGACCCCCCCCCCCCCCAGGTGTTCTGCAGACTCTACCACCAGCTACAGCTGTTCCCTGGCTGGCCACGAAGCTGCCTACCTGGGCCCCGCTGCCTGTGTCGCTGCCCAAGGTTGGACAGGACTGTGCTGGGCCGTCACAGCCCCTCTGGTGTGAAAGCGGCTTACTTCTAAGCTCTCTTTTGTCTATTTTACCTTTGCAGGTGAAACCTACTTTTTTTTTTTTTTTTTTTTTTGGCAGCGGGGATTGAACTCAGGGGCACTCGACCACTGGGCCACATCCCCAGCCCTTTTTTTGTATTTTATTAGAGACAGGGTCTCACTGAGTTGCTAAGTGCCTCGCCATGGCTGAGGCTGGCTTTGAACTTGTGATCCTCCTGCCTCAGCCTCCCAAGTGCTGGGATTACAGGCGTGAGCCACCGTGCCCGGCTTTGAAATCTACCTTCTTATTATCCTTCTGTGTGTGCCAGTAAAATGACATGCCAGTAAGCCCCTGTGTGCCTGGATGGCCCTTTTGTTACATGCTTATTTGCAATTTGCAATATCAAATTGGTTAGAGGTGCTTATTACAAAAAATTCAGCCAGGAGATTTTTGAAGATGTGCCCTAAACATGGATTCAGAATCAGGACTTAGTGGTGACATTTGGAGTCTTACACCAATCCTCATCTTACCATTTTTTTTTTCTCATTTTCTAAATTATTATTTGCATATAGAGATTAAAACTTCTAATTAAAAGAAACCAGTTGTTGCAAATGACAACAAGCTTGTGACAATTCACCTTGAAATATCAAAACACACTTCAAACAAACATATCCACAAATTTGGAAATAGAACAAAAGAGCATTTTGTTTTGAAGTGGAATTTTTTCCATTAATTACCTATTGAATTATTTTGAATATCAAATGTTGGCATGTATTCACCTTGGGAGTAAAATCTGCTTTTCAAATATGTTTAGTTATAGAGGCACTCAGTGACCTTTTTAAAAAAGTTCTCCGTTCTTTTCTTCAGAGATTTACTCTGAGCCCGTGCGATGGTGCAGGCCTGTAATCCCAGCTGAGACAGGAGGATCACGAGTTCAAAGCCAGCCTCAGCAACAGCAGGGCGCTAAGCAACTCGGTAAGACCCTGTCTCTAAATACAATACAAAATAGGGCTGGGATGTGGCTCAGTGGTTGAAGCCCCTGAGTTCAATTCCCAGTACCCACCCCCGCCCCCACAAAAAAGATTTCCTCTGAATTTCAGAAAAGCCAAATTCTATTTTTTGTTTTAAATATTCTTTTAATTTAAAAAAAATTATTGCAAATTAACAAAATTCTAATTACATATATTTTTGGGGTACAAAAGAATGCTATGATTAATATAATGCAGAATGTCATTTCAGAATAATTAAATCAAGATAATTAACATATCTATCACCTCCAATACTTATTTTGTTTGTGAAAACATTTGAAATGTACTCTTAGCAATGCACAACACACTATTATTTATTATGCTCATCACATGGTGCAATAGATCTCAAAAGAAAAAAAAAATCCCAACTTATTCCTCCGCGAGGCTTTGTAACAGGGCGCACATCTGCCGTGCCCCGTGCACCCCAGGCTCTGTGACCAGCTTCCTGCCCTGTGCCGTGTGAGTTTGATTACTTTAGGTCCCACATTATATGTGAGCGCACGCAGTATTTGTTTTGCTGTAGCTGGCTTATTTTGCTTAGCATGATCTTTAGTTTTTTTAGGGACCTCTAAGTGGCTTTCTACAGTGGCTGTGCTAATTTTGTTTTTCTTTTTTAGTTGCAGTTGGACACAATACCTTTATTTTATTTATTTATTTTTACGTGGTGCTGAGGATCGAACCCAGCGCCTCACATGTGCTAGGCGAGCTTTGCTAATTTGATGGTATGCAAGGTCCCTTTTCTCCACATCCTGATCGACACCAGGTATATATTTCTTTTTTCTTTCTTTTTTTTTTTTTTTTTTTTGGTACCGGGGATTGAACTCAGGGGCACTCGACCACTGGGCCACATCCCCAGCCCTTTTTTTTTGTATTTTATTAGAGACAGGGTCTCACTGAGTTGCTAAGTGCCTCGCCATTGCTGAGGCTGGCTTTGAACTCACGATCCTCCTGCCTCAGCCTCCCAAGTGCTGGGATTACAGGTGCGCCGCCGCGCCCGGCTCATCGACACCAGGTGTATTTCTGCTGGCGGGTGTGAGGTGGTATCCCGTGGAGGCTCCACGTGTGCGTCCCTAATGGTTGGTGATCTTGAGCATTTTTGCCAGTGTCAGTTGGCCATTTGTTTGTTAGAAAATATCTCATCAGGTTGTTTCTTTCCACGGAGTTATTTGATTTCCTTGTGTATTTTGGACACCAGCCACTCTTCAGATGTACGTCTTACGAGGATTTCTCTCCTAGTCTGCCCGTCGTCTGTTTTTTCTGTGGCTTCCTTGCTATTCAGAAGCTTTTGATTTTGATGTAATTCCATGGATCTATTTTTGCTTTTGTTGCATCATTTTTGGGTTCAAATCAATCAAACAAACAAAAAAAAAATACCATTGCTCAGACCCAGGTCCTGCTTGGTCTTTCCTGGCTCATGGTGGGTCTCTGGGTGGAGGTGGAGAGGACCCCCGGGCCAGTACCAAGAACAGTCGCATTTCCGTGGCTTGGACTGCTCTGGCCTTGCAGGCTGCACAGGCTTTGCCCTGCCCAGTAACTTCTAGAATGACGTCATGACTCATTCATTGATTCCATGACACACTTTTTTTTTTTTTTTTTTTTTTTTTTAGCTCCATGGCACACCATTTGGGGGACCCTGCCTGGGGACAAACAGACTGCCCTCTGGGCTCCCATGTGGCCTGGGCACCCTCTCGCCACACAGTGGGCAGCCCTGGGTCTTGCACACCCCTGGCTTCTCTGCACATTGGCCAGGTGCCAAGGGGCCTGCGTGGTGGCACGTGCTGTGCCAACACGGTTCTTCCTGGGCAGCTTGCTAAAAATGCAGATTCCCGAGTCTGCCCTTCACCATGCAAGTCAGATCTCTTGGGGTGAGCCCCGAAAAAGGGGTACTCGGAGTGAGTTTCCCAGAGATTCTGACACATGCTAGTGAGGGGGCACTTGTCTGAAGAAAATGACCCAAGGTGGAGGGGAGACTCGGGACCCTCTTCAGTCCCCACTGGCTCCCAGCCCTTTCGGATTCCGTTTACCTCTAGGCAGATCTCACCCCTGGCGCCCAGGTGACTGTGGGCACCTGCTTTGTGGATACTGCTCGCGGCGTGTGTGTGCTTGGCACTATTGAGACACAGGAGGGGTCCCACAGAGATGGTGAGCAACTTGCCTAAAGACCCACAGCCAGAGGGAGGCAGGGGTCATCTGAACGGCCGCTGGCCCTGGGCCCCGCGGGCCCTCTCTGCGGCGCGGCCGTACCTCTCTCTGCTTGGTCAGGCGGTTCTCCAGGTCCTGGACCTTCCTCCTCTCCTTCTCCAAGGCCTCCTTCGCCTTCTGGATCTCGCGGGCGACGCTGTTCTCTGAGATCTGGGAGAGGGTGAGGGGCGAGGGGTGAGCAGGGAAGGGGGGACGTCACTGCAGAGGGAAGCCAGGGCCAGTCGCTGCGGAAGACAGTGGATGGGTGTTGGGCCAGATGCGGGCAGCGAGGGCGCCCGGGGCAGAGGTGAGTCCCGGAGCGGCCACCGGGCAGGGCGAGGACCCGGAGCCCAGTCTCCAATCTCCTTAGCCACCACGGGCCGGAGGGAGTGGCCCCGCCAGAAACAACAGCCTGGTGAGCGCCAGGGTCACCTCATTTGGTGCCCAGCCACGGAATGGCCCGGCTGGGAAGCACCTGGCTTTCAGGAGGTGTGGGAAGAGAGACGTCATGGGGACACACTTCCTGTCCCCACCCTTCCTGTCCCTGGCTTCAAAGGACACAGGCAGAATCGTCCCATCTACAAAGGCGTGGGTTTCAGGGATCCCTGCCCAGGGCAGCGTGGAGCTGGGGACACACACTCCACAGGCCTGGTCGTGGGGTGGGAGGTGGGGCTCCCCTGCACCAGCGGGGGGACCAGCCAGCGTGGGGGTGAGACACTCTGCTTGCCGCCACTGACACTCTTGCTGTCACGCCCCCAGGCAGACCGGAGGGCCACAGACAGGTGTTTGGAGTGTCTGTGCGCTGTGCGGGGTCACTGAGGTGTAGACACTGGGCATTGGGGGGGACTAGGAGCATGGCGATCTACATCCCCTCTTCCCACTGCTCTGCTGGCTAGACTTTCTTTAGTGGGTGTGCGCTCTCCAGAGGAAAACGGATGGAGGGGCTGGGCGCTGGGGGGCGTGTGGCCTGAAGAGGAGACGGCGTTCCCAGCGTTCCCAGGTTTCGAGGAGCTGTCCGAGGCCCCACCTGCATGCGTCCTCTCCCGCCCTCCCGGGCTCTGGCCCCCGTTTCCCACTGCCACGTCTTTGCCAGCCGTGCAGCCCGAGTCCTGCCTGCCGTAAGAAGCCACGGCTGTTCTGCGTCTCCCGCCGTGGGCTGCTCAGCGCAGCGCAGATGAGAACAGCAGCACCCGGCCGCGCCGCTCCGGACGTGGGGAACGCCCGTGGGCACCCGCCCTGCCAGCCCTGTCCAGGGACCCTTGCAGCTGAGGAAATGGAGGCTGTGCCTGAGGTAGTAGGATGACAGGTGACGTCCCTGTCACCCTCCCAGGAAGCTGGACGCCAGGGCCCCGCCCTGACCACTGTGCACCCAGCCTCTCACCCCGCGATTTCCACCGCAGCCCGCCCGAAGGCAGGAGAGGGGCGCTGGGCACAAGACCCGCCCCCGGCCACACATGTCAGGGGTGCTCTGGGGGCAGCAGTGGCCTGGTTTGGGTCTCACACCTTGTGTCACATCTTCCTTGGGACAAGTGAGCAAGGCTCCTTGTCTGAAATAATAGGGAGAGAAAGCAAGGCTTCTCTCCCTCTTCCAGGAACGATGTACGACAAAAATGGCGCCGCGATGGTTAATTCTATCTCCCTATTCTTACTGTGTCTCTGTGTGACCACTAGGGGATCATAAGTCAGCTATTAAATATAAATCTGGCCAAACAAATTTACACTGCGGAGTCTGAGCCAGGAGCTCTATAGCAAATTCATTAGTACATGAGTAAAACAGGTTTATAATTAGACAATAGGCTTGTAAGTAATGATTAAACTTGTGGCTCTTGCTGTGCCCCATAGTTCAGACTTTTTTAAGTTATAGTTATAAGGTTTTAAGTTATAGTTATAAGGCTTTCTTGTGATTGATAAGGATTCTTTTATCTTAGGTAAGTTTAGGATATTAGTTTAAGATATATTGATATAAGCTTTCCATGGTAGAGACCCCTTAGATCTAACACCTGATCAAAGGAAAAATACCTGTTAGCTTAACTTCTGAGAAATAGCTGTACTTCCTTCTTTCTAATTCAGAACAAAGTTATTATAGGAAACAATAGTAAGCTGAGTTCAGTCAAGGTTTAGCTATGATGTATTAGGGCAATCAAGGTGTGGGACATTGTGAATGATCTTAAAGGGCTGTAAGAATAGTTTTAGGTAAAAACAGTTTTTGTTCTTGACATTTAAGATTGATCAATATATGCTTTCTTTAAGTTTTTAGATAAGTTTAATTAGTAATATGTACTTAGAACAATATCCTGTTTCCCTCAGAATGTATAACCCTGAAATTCCTTAATGTAACTTGTTTCCTTCATAATGTATAACTCTGAAATTCTTTAATGTAACCTCAAAAGCTGTAATGCAAAAGACTGTGCTGTCTGGGCTATAAAAACTCAGGCAAAGGAAGTAGAGTTAGAGTTAGCCTCCGGACTTGTGTGCTGCATGGTCTCTCTCTCTCACCTTTTCGCCGACGTCTTCCCCCCAACTGAGCTGGTCTCCGGCAACCTTGCCAAGTCTCCGCGTCCGTCTCCCTCACCCCAGCTGGACTCTGCCCTTCCTGCCCTCGAGGGCGTGGCACAGGCCCACTGCCAAGGCCTTGGCTGAGGCTGCCCTGCCTCACCCTGGGCCCTGCCCTCCCTGGGTAGGTGCCCTGCAAGCACAGACTCCTCTCCCCAGGCCTCTGGGGTGGTTCTGCCATGATGCCCGTATCACAGACGAGGGCGCAGAGAAGGCAGGGGCTAGCCGGGGTTGCACAGCATGTGGTGCAGAGCTGGCACTGGCTCTTTTGAGCCTTCCTCCCGTCCCTGCACTGCGTTTCCCACCCTCCTCTGGCTCTGGGCTCTTCCCTTTAGTTCCACCCCCTGTGCCCTGGCTGGCTCAGGTCCCGCCCTCCCTCAGCTGTCACTCAGGGCCACCTCCTCAGAGCCCTCCACGTGTGCCAGCCACTATCTAGTCCGTCCTCTGTGCTCTGGTCCCCAGTGCCCGGCTCTGGACTGGCGTGTTTCTGGGGTTCTGTCTTCCTGACGTGGGACGGGGGCTGTGGACAGCGTGGCCCGGCCTGTGTTACCCACTGTGGTGTCCCTGGTCCCCAGAGCAGGGCCCGACACACAGGTGCTCAGGAGCACGGGTGACGATGGCACCGAGCCAAACAGACACCGAGCCACCGCCTGTTTCCCAGAGTTCCCCGAGGGCAGCACAGTGGGCCTGCCCCGCCTCTGCCCCCTGCCCCCTGCCCGTGGAGATGCCACTGGGGATGCTGGTGACGTCTGTGCAGCCCTGCCTGTCTCCAGAGGCAATCCTGGCACTGGGGCTGGCAGTGACCGCCTGGCGGCCTTGGGGTCTTCCCTCCGTGGCTGCTGCAGGCTGGAGTGTCTGGTGGGCCCGACCCCAGGCTGGTGGGTGTGTCCTCTATGCCTGGCCCTGCCCTGGGGACCCCTCCTCATCTTCCCCGGGGCATTGTCCCTGTGAGGCTGCACTTCTCACCTGCCCCAGAAGGTGGGGGCCGCGAGAGCTCCTCACTACCTGCCTGCCCCCGCCTGCCTGCCCCTGGGGGTCTGCTGGAGGCCCTGCCCTGCAGGAGTGTCTCCCCAGCTCTCCTGACGCGGCTGGCGGGGGCTGTCCTGGGGGGCAGCCCTCGGCCCTGGGTGGGGGCCACAGAGCAGGACAAGTTTGGGGAGCAGGTGCTGCTAAGTACTTCTGCCTAGTGACACTGCTCCTGTGGGCGGGGCCTGCTGCAGTCCCATCCCCAGATGAGGACACTGAGGGCGGGAGGTCCAGGGTCTGCTCACCATCTCCCGGCGGCTGGGAGCGGGCAGAGGCGGCCACTGCTGCAGGGTGGGCCTGGCTGGGAGCTGCCCGGGCGCCCGGGCCTACCTCCTTCTGCTGGGTCAGGTGGTTCTCCAGGTCTTGCACTTTCCGTCTCTCCGACTCCAGAGCCTCCCTGGCCTTCCTCTTCTCGTGGGCTATGCTGTTCTCCAGGACCTGAAAGGCAACGGCGGTCCTCTGGGCGACGCTGCCGCGGGCAGTCCCGACAGCCCCTCGCTAGGCGACCTCGTCCCCAGCACCGAGCGAGCAAGCGGGGAGAGCTCTCTGGGGCCCCGTTTTACAGAAGAGGAGACGGAGGGACGGGCGGGGCTCGGCTCTGGCTGACACGGTTCCTGGCAGTGAGGCCGGGGCCCGGGGCAGGACCCAGCAGGCAGAGGGCCAGGCTGCCTGTCCCCGGAGCCCGCAGCCTCCCAGACAGGAGAATGTCATCAAGTAGGAGTCCCCACCGTCGGGGTAAATCTCTTAAGCAGAAACCGGTTTCAAGAGGACAGCAAGGTCCTGGAGGAAGGAGCCACCACAGAGAGTCCCCACTGGGACAGGGCGGGCCTGGCAGGGCCTCTGGAGGGACACAGGGTGGGTGTTTGGTCCAGGACTCGTGGAGGAAGCTCTTGTGCTAAGTGATCACTGGGCTAACGGACTTAAAGCCACCAAAGGAACCAAAGGAAGTCAACAGCTGGCCTGCCTCGTCCTGGCCACCTGACACCAGCTCGAGCATCAGGAGTTTAGGACTGGAACAGGTTTCCATCAAAATCTACAGGAAAGGCCCCAGATTGGCCCACAGGGAGCATCGAACCCGGAGATGTCGCGTATTTTGCAGTGAAAAGTGTGGTTTAAAAGCTCTGTACCCCCTGTCCCGACACCAGCCCAGCAGAGCAGGTGAGCAGTGGCATTGTGGGGACCCCACTTTCATTTTGAGGGTCTGAGGTGGGGTTCAGGGTAGGGGACGCTCCTGTGAACCGTGAAGAGATCTGAGTCCCTCTCTGGTGACTTAGGGTCGGCTGCAGCACCTGACCCCGCATCTAGGTGACCCGCCTTGCTCCCGCAGCTCCTCTGTGGCTGGGACAGGCCCCACCTGGACATGCCCTGTCCCTGTGCCCCCAAGTCCACAGCAGGGAAGGCGAGCTGACCCTTAACACTGCCTCACAGCCCGGACTACCCCCTGTGGCCCTTGGAGAGTCACCTGTCGAGGTGACGGAAGACCTGATAAAAAACAAAGGTCACCCCCCAAGGCTGAAGGTCACCCCCCTAAGCTGAAGGTCACCCCCAAGGCTGAACGCAGTCTGCAGCCAGAGCTGTCGTGCTGAGTCCCCCGCGAGGAGCCACATTGAGGTCTGGCGGAGGCGGCTGAAGCCCCGACAGCCCGGCTCCTCTGCCACAGGCTTTACTCCTGCTCCTGACGTCCCTTGTGACCTCGGAATCCCTGAATCCCAGGGCCGTCCTCTGTTGACCTCTTGGTGGCATTCAGCTTAAGCGACTCCATGGAAGTCCTCCCTCCTCTTGCCCCCCTCCCTGGAGACAGACTCCGGGGTCACCTCAGTGACACGTTGACAGAGCTGTGGGAGCACCACAGCCCACCCCTCCCGGGGTTGCGGGCTGTGTCCAGGGGTCTCTTCCTCTCCCTCATGGGGGGTGGGCGGGTGTCACTCTGAGGTGGACAGGAAGCAGGTGTGGCTAGAGGGAGAAGGGGCAGGAGTGATAATGGAAGCTTCCGTTTGTTCAGTGACATTTCTGCCAAACACTCCCTGGGACGCAGCCAACCCTCACAGCAACTCTTCCACGAAGGAGGTACTGACACGTCTGCGCCAGCCAGGATTCGAACTCACACCTCACCTGGCTGCGAAGTCTGCACCCCTCTCGGCTGCCTTAGGATGGAAGGATTAACAAAAGCATGCGTGAAAAAGGCTCAGGGACCTGAGGGTGACCACAAACTAAACACGAATCAAAAATGTAATAGAGCGTCCTCAAAGCTAGCTGGGCACATTAAAAGAAGTAGAATGTCTTCAACAAGGGAGGGGAGAGGCCCCAGGCCTCCCTGGCTGGAGAAGAAATGTGTTCGGCTCTGGCCTCCACACTTTAGGGAGAAAACGAGTGCTGGATTGCAACCGCAGGGGCCTGTAGGGCCACACTTCCTGACTCCCCAGAGAGGGTGGGAAGCTGAACTTTCAAGTACATGTTATAAATTCAAAATAGAACTTTCTGGGCCCAGCGTAACGTATCTGCAGGCTCTTTTGGCCCGGGAGCCACCAGGCTGTGACTCGCAGGGGGCACAGCAGGCTGTGGAGGGGCCCTGGCCAGCTCCAGTCCCACGGAACACGCAAGGAGAGGGGTCTGGGCCCGCGGGGGGCAGGCGCAGGTCCCCGTGTTCAAACGTCCCAGTTACTGTGTGGAGGAGGAAGGGGCTGCTCCAGGGGCCCAGGGTGGGCTGAGGACGGCACTCTGGTGGCCAGAAAGGGTTCCGCCCAACTCGGCCTAAGGGCGCGCGTCCTGCCAGCGCAGAGCCGCGGGATGTGCTACCCAGTGCAGACTCCCCTGGGTGTGGGGCTGAGCTGGGTGACTGGGAGGGTCCCTGCAGCCCTGACTCCCATGACTGCCGTCCCCATTCCTGTGCCTGGGAACTCAGCCTCCTCGCAGAAGATCCGTGTCCCCGGTCCCCTGTCCCCTGTCCCCTGTCCCGACGTGTCTGTCTTCAAAGCTGTTTTTATGCTGTTCACATTGTGTTCCCACCTGTGGCCAAGCTCCAGCTCCGGGGTGCTCTCCCTGGGGCCCCTGGGGCTCCCCAAAGCAGCCAAGCCCAGCGCAGGGCCCAGGGCTGCGGGTGGCTCCCGCGGAGAGCTCCCCGGCTGGGTCTCCCGTCCCGGGGCCCTGGGCCCACTGCCCTGAGGCCTTAGGCGCCACCTGGGCTCCGCTGGCCCCTCCCGGTGCCTACCTCCTTCTGGCGGGCGAGGCGGCCCTCCAGCTCCTGGACCCTCCTCTCCTTCTCCTCCAGGGCCTCCACGGACCTGCCCTTCTCCTGGGCCAGGCGGTCCTCCAGGGCCTGTAAGCCAACCACGGCTGCTGAATAGACCTGTGGCCACGCGAGAGTGTGGACTCGGCCAGGCTCACGTGGGCCCCTCGCTGCCCACCGCGCCCTCGAGGAGACTGGGCAGCAGGCCCCGGTCAGGGCCCCGGTCAGGGCCCCGGTCAGGGCCGAGGATGCGTCCCAGGCTGGGCCTCGCCCGGCTGGCCTACCTCCTTCTGGCGGGCAAGGTGGCCCTCCAGCTCCTGGACCCTCCTCTCCTTCTCCTCCAGGGCCTCCATGGACCTGCCCTTCTCCTGAGCAACGCTGTCCTCCAGGGCCTGCAAGTCAGCGAGGCTTGTTGAACAGAGTGGTTACCATGGCGGGAGCTGCACCCTGCCGCCACGCTCTGCAGACCTCCCCACAGTCCCACCACACCCAGGGCAGGTGAGGGCTGCGGAGCCCAGGAGCCAGGGAGGGCTCTGCAGTGGGCGTGGCCTCGTGAGAGCCTGGGACTGGACACCAGCCATGGGGCCTGGCTAAGTGGGACTGCGCGCACGGGAGCCTCGGCTTCCCATCTGCACAGCGGGGATGGTGATAGTTCTTTCTGCACTGGGTGGATGGGAGGAATGGGGTGATGGTCGGCACCATGAATACCATGCAGCCCCACTCTGCAGAGGAGGAAACAGGCTTAGAGAGAGTAAGAAATCTTGGTGGGCACAGTGGCGCACGCCTGTGATCCCAGTGACTCAGGAGGCCCAGGCAGGAGGATCACAAGTTTGAGATCAGCCTTGGCAACTTAGGAGTCAGTGTCTCTAAAAAATAAGAAAAGGGCTGGGGGTAGCTCAGTAGTAGACTGTCTCTGAGTTCCATCCCCAGTATTACAAAAGAAAAAAAAAAAGAGAGAGCGAGGAAAAAAAAAAAAAAAAAAGAAATCTGCCTAATTTATTAGTGACTTGCTTAAGCAGGGACTGGGAACTGGGACCCTGGCCCCATTGGATTCTAAAGCTTGGTTCTGCAGGAGCCCTGTTTGGGGAGATGGATGAGATTGCGGTTGGCTGTGGGCCATGGAGAAGTTTGGGCATTGCCGCCTTCCGTGGTCTCACGGGACTTGGCCCGAGATCTCGTGGAACTTGGCCCAAGATCTCACGAGACTTGAGCAGAGATAGGAGCTGGTCGGCTCCATTTGGTTGTTGGTTGTTTGGTGGTGTGTGTGGTGCGTGTTAGAGTTGTTGTCAGAGCCGGAGAGAGAAGTTAGCAAAATAAAAAGCCTGTTTGTTTCCAGTCTGCCTCTGAACTTGTTCCCACGGCGTGTTGCTCCAAGCGGCCATCGCTTCAGGCGGCTACATGGTTCTAAATTAGGGATTAGCACAGACGTTCCGCAGACCCACTCTGGCCCCGGCCTGTTTTTATCAGAACTGTCAACCCTCATCGCGTGTGCTTGGCCTGTGCTGCTGTCGCTCAGTAGCGGAGTTGAGAGGTCGCGACAGTGGCCAGTACACGGCCAGCAAGACTGAAATACCCGTCGTCTGGCTCTTTATGGAAGCAGTTGGCGGCCTGGTCTGCAGCATTGGTGGGTGCAGAGTTAAGAGAAAGTCGTTCAGATTCCCAAT
The DNA here is from genome assembly GCA_025594165.1 of Tamias sibiricus. Classification (NCBI taxonomy): domain Eukaryota; kingdom Metazoa; phylum Chordata; class Mammalia; order Rodentia; family Sciuridae; genus Tamias; species Tamias sibiricus. The sequence continues at coordinate 12,320,906 of CM046658.1, read as the reverse complement.
GAAAAAGGAATGCTACGTTGAGGAAGGAGCTAGAATTTCTTTTGCCACCAAAACGAAGTCCTCCAACAAGCCAGCGCTCACCAGGGCGCTGGACAGGCGGGAAGGGCTGGGGGGGGGGCGGACGTGGAACGGCACGGCGTGAGGAAGGTTCACTTCACATCAGGACACCCGCACTGAGGCCCGGGAAGCTCCCTTGAGACGAGACCCCAGGCTCTGGCTGATCCACGTCAGGGTGACATATCCAGGAAGGGGGACCAGGAGGGGAGCCGCGGGGAACCTGAGCAGCGTCGTCGCCTCTGACTGGCTGGATGCACCGGGGTTCGTGTGCGTCAGGGGGTCTGAAAGCAGCCCTCGAAGCACTCTCTGTCAGGAACCATGTCGTCAGCGGGTGTCAAGAAAGCCCACAGGGTGCCCAGGGGGCTGACCATGGTGGGGCTGAAGCACCAGCTCCCACAGTGGAAAAACCAATGCCCCCCAAAAAATCCCCAAGCAGGGATTTTGGGAAGCTGGTGCGTTGGGAAGCTGGCAGAGAGCAGTGAGGAGGGAGTCTGGGAAGGTGCTGGAGGCGTCAGGTCCGGGCTGGTTCCGGCTCCTCTGTGGGGTGGCGCCATCTTTTCCATACCTAGTTGCTCTTCAAAATGCACGGCTCTGAATCGCGGCTATGGTTGACACTACCTTTGTGGATGTGTCGGGGGCCTTCTTTTGTATCCTTTATTTCATAAAAGGCAGAGAAGAGGCCAGGAGAGAAGAGGGAGGAGGAGAGAGAGGTCCCAGGGTAACTGGGTGTGAACTGGACGATGGACATGGCAGAGGCCGAGGCCTGGAGAGGCCTGCGGAGGCCTGGACAGGGGGGTGTGTGATGGAGGAGGGCGTCCAAGTGGCCTGTTGCTGAGCAGGAGCTGGTGAACGGTGGCGCCCGTGACAGTGCAGTCCCCACAGAGAGAGGGGGGCAGGGCAGGAGCCAGGGTCTGGTGGACGGGGGCTGCTGTCTCGAGGGGTGGCAGGAGGGGCTGCAGGCGGACCCCCGTCCACACCCACCGCGGTGGCTCCCAACTGTGGCTGCGTGTTGGAATCACCCAGAGCGTTTACCGACCCCAGGACGTTGGCCACGCCATCACCCCAGCTAGATTGGAATCCATGGGGTGGGGAGGGGCAAGGCTGGGTGCTCTGAAATCTCCCAAATGACAAGAGGTGGCCAAAGTCATGAGCTGCTGACCCAGGCTGATGAAGCTCATGGTGGGTCCCTGAACACCACAGAGGGCCAAGTTCAAGACCACGACGAGACGGGAGCAGGAAACACGGTTTCCTGGCCTTCTCCAGAGATTCCCAGGCAGTGGGTCTGTGGTGGGAAACTTACTAAGTTGTTTTATCAGGAAACTTGGGAAAACCTTCCTCCAAGCCTGCTCTGAGAGGCAGACCTGTCACCTTGGCACCATCTAAAGCATCTTGGAACTGCTGAGCCGGAGTCTGCACTTGAGCCAGCCCCCTAGACGGTTCTCAGCACCTCCGCGTCTGACAGGCGCTGCTATAGGCTGTCTTCTAATTAGCCTGGGGTCGAGAAAATTGAGGAGCAATTCCGGTCATTTGTTTCCCCTGACACGTATGGAGACTGGGATCATCGGAAGCTGGTTTGGCACATACTCTGTCACTTACAAACCAGGGTCCGCTGCAGTGAAGACGACTCGTATGTAACTACAATATAGAAACAAACAAGGTGGCATTTCTCAAAATTGCAAAGGTCCTGCCTTTTCGGGTTGATTTTGCTGTGAGTTTTAGAATTCATGCTTCATGTGGAATCCTTCATAATCCTCCATCCTGTTTAATAATGCAGATCCACAGAACTAAGGCAGATGTTGCTGGATTTCTCAATCTGAGCACTTGCCCTCAATTTCCCCAAGAAAAGATTCTTTCATCTTTTCTGGCAGTAAAAAGAGCAATAGGGACTTCCTTACCGACTTCTCGTCCACCAGCCGCCGGATTCTGGCTTTCAGCTTCTCCTCTTGCTCCAGCATCTCCTTGTTCAGCTTCTCCTTTTCTGCCCGATGCTCCTGCAGCTTTTCTTGCAGCAGAAACTGGTGGCTTTCCTGAGAGCTGTTGATCTTGATCTAAATCGAGAGAAGAAAGCGGAAGTCGACAGGGACTGGGTGGAGGAGTCCTCTCCACACTTCTATACAAACTGCTTACCTTTTGGAGGACAAAGATTTTACACAAAAGTTTCTTAAAAACACAGACAAACTGTACTCAGCCTGGCTTCTGGTAAGGAAGCAGTAGAATATGAAGACCTTGGATTCTGGATCCAGATAAAATCCCAGCTCAAGTTACTTCTAGAGGCTTCCCCATTTAGAAAATGAGATTAATCATAGTGTTCTGTGTCTTAGCATTGTGAGGATTAAATGAGATAATGATGGAAAGCTTTTAGCATGGTGCTTGGTATGGAGTAGGTGCTCACTAAAAGGTAGCTGGAATTATTAGTTACTATCTGCTGGGTGTGGGAAGAAAAGCAGTGAGCTAGGAGTCAGAAGGCCCTGCCTTTGTCTTGATTCTTTTGATTAAGTTGTTAAGGAAACTTTGGGAGGCACATGAGCTGTGTGGGAACCACACAGTGGCCAATTTCTCTGGCCTTTGATGTCCATATCTGTAAAATGAGGAGACTGGACTAGATTACAGGGGTGGACAGTCTACAGTGCACAGGCCAGACCTGGCCCACCGCCTGCGTTTGTAAAATAAAACTTTATTGCAGCAGAGCCCTGCCTATCACGTCCACTCATTTACACATCCGGTCTGTGGCTGCCTTTGTTCTTACGCAGCAGGGCTGAATCTGTGTGCCTGAGGCCACGTGATCTGCAGAGATTAAGGCCGACCGTGGGGCCCATTACAGAGAAAGTCACCGACCCCTGGACCAGGCCTCTGCGGCGGATGGAAACCACCATCTGGGTCCGCAGCTTCCTTCTCTAAGAGACACGTCTTGGCCTGTGTCACTCCTAGTGCCTGCCCACGCCCCATCCCAGGACACTGAACTCAGGCATGTGACTTGCTTTGGCCAAGGGGATGTCAGCACACATGGCAGGAGCAGAGGACAGAAAAGCACTACTTGGTCCCTTCCGCTGCCCCTGTCCCTGTGCAGTTTTTGGGAGAAGGTGCCCAGGCTCCCTCCCTTGCTGGGGGATGAGAGGCGTGTGGAGCAAGCCCCTCACTTCACGGAGGCCAGCCCACCCAAGGCCTGCAGGGCCACCTGGCTGCTGACCTGGGCAGGTGAGCAGGCACTAGTGGTTGTCGAATGCCCCTAAAGTCATGTGGCTCTTTATCGCAGTGTTACTAGGACAACCGCTATCAGAATGACCGACGCCTAGGGGTCACTGGACTCTCCAGTCTTCCCTTTGGGGCCTCTGCTGCCTGGACCGAGGTGGCTGGACTTCTCACTCTGGGTCTTATAAACTCACTTTTCAAGATCTGATGACATTAAGTGTTTTAGGTTTTTTTTTTTTTTTTTTGTGGTACCGGGGATTGAACTCAGGGGCACTTGACCACTGGGCCACACCCCCAGCCCTTTTTTGTATTTTATTTAGAGACAGGGTCTCACTGAGTTGCTAAGTGCCTCGCCATGGCTGAGGCTGGCTTTGAACTCGCGATCCTCCTGCCTCAGCCTCCCAAGTGCTGGGATTACAGGCGTGTGCTTTGAACTCACATCCTCCTGCGCCTGGCTGCCTTGTTTTAGGTTTTTGACAGAGGAAGACAACAGCGTGGTTGGTCCAGGAGGTGGGACAGGGCACAGCTTCTTGTCTTTGCCCTTGGCTCGTGGGAGACCTCGGCCACCCTGTCTCCCCCCGTCCCCCCCGTTGGGGCTGGGGGCTGACTCGCCACAGAGGAGAAACAGATCTTAAACCCAGAGTGCTGCGCGCGCCCAGGAGATGGATGAACTCAGAGAAAAAGAACTTAGGAGACTTACCTGAAGTTCCTGGGTCTGGCTCGTAATTTTTTTTACAGTGATCCAGAAGATATATCAGATACAAAGAGAACCCTTGGAAAAGAGAAGCGGGAAGAAGGTGGGTGTCAGTGCAGCTCTTTCGCTTCCTGAATAATGGCTTTTAAAAATTTGTTTATTTCCTGATGGTGTCTTTTTTTTTTTTTTTTTTTGTGGTTACCGGGGATTGAATTCAGGGGCACTCCACCACTGGGTCACATCCCCAGCCCTTTTTTGTATTTTATTTAGAGACAGGGTCTCACTGAGTTGCTAAGTGCCTCACCATTGCTGAGGCTGGCTTTGAACTTGCGATCCTCCTGCCTCAGCCTCCCAAAGTGCTGGGATTACAGGCGTGCGCCACCGCGCCCGGCTTCCTGATGGTGTCTTGACGGAGCCCACGGCCAGGCGGATGGAGGCCCCGGGCCTTCCTGTGGAGAGGACAGAGCTGCCCTCGGACTCACGCTTTTACAATGGCTGACGAACTTTGCTTAGGCTCAAATCTAAGTTTCTTTTCCAGGGTGGAAATAAAACCCGTCAACAGAACACCGGTGTTTCTGCGTGTCCGCTGAGTGCGGTGGTGCTGGTGGGGAGGCAGGGAGGGAGGCCAGGTGCCCCAGGGCCGTAGGGGTCAACCTGAGAGGCAAGTTCTACATGCCTGGCGGTGACAGTGAAGGACAGGAGGTGTGTGAGGGTCTCCAGGCAGGCCCGGATTGTTCATGCGCAGTGATCAGAAAAGGCCACTTGGTGCAGGAGCCGCTGGGTGGGGGCGTCGTGTAGGCAGAATTCAGAGTGGGAGGGAGGGCCTTCTGGACAGAGCCTGTGGCTGGCCGGAGGACCCCCGCCAACCTCCAGGTCCTCACCCCTGGAACCGTGGATGTGCCCCGCACGGGAGAAGGGACCTGGCGAATGTGCCTAAGGGAGGCTTTGGGGGTGGGGCTTCTCCGGGATCATCTGGCTGGAGCCCGCGCGACCCCGCAGGCTCTTAGGGGAAGGACACGGGGAGACCCGACCACAGACAGGACAGACAGACGGAGGCGGTGACGGACAGACAGAGGCGGGGGGTGACGTGGCGGAAGCAGAGAGAGTCCAAGATGCTGTCCATCGTTGCACAGCAACACGGTGGAGGAAGGGGCCACAGCCAAGAAATGAAGCCCCCGAGGCGGAGGACGGCGAGGAAGCCGACCCCCCCGCAGCCCCGCAGCCCCGCAGGGCCAGCCAGGGTGGACTTGAGCCTCCAGAACTGCAGGAGGACACAGGCTGCTTTAAGCCATGAAGGTGGTGGTGGCGGTCACAGCAGACCGCAGACCAGCACAGGGACCAGGCGGGACGGGCAGGGCAACGCGGTGCGTGGCTCGGGAGCTGCTGAGCTTCGCGGGGCAGCACCGGCCGAGGAGGAGGAGGAGATCTGCCGAGGCAGGCCCAGGACAGTGGCCTAGAACGCGTGAACCTGACCTGACGTCACTGGAGCCGGCTGAGTGCTGGCTACGTGCCTGGCCCTCCGCTGAGCAGGGAGGAAGGTGTCACCCACTGCAGTGTCCTGCCCTTGCCCCATTTAACAGGGCTGCTCTGAGATGCGTGGCTGCCAATGGCGGGCTGGGACTCGGGCTCCACTTACAACAATTTAAAATGCCTCGAGACATTCTGGGTGTCCCTGAGGTGGGAAAGTCCCTTCCTCTGAGTTAGAGGCAGAGCTGAGCTAAGAGCCCAAGGATGGCCCAGGCATTCCGTGTCAGTGTTCTGGGCAAGTTGGGGGAAAGCAGCCTGGGGGGGTGAGGGGGGGGAGATAGAGAGAGAGGGGGAGAGAGGGAGAGAGGGAGAGAGAAGAGAGAGAGAGGGAGAGAGAGAGGGGGAGGAGAGAGGGGAGGAGGGAGGGAGAGAGAGAGAGAGGGGAGAGAGAGGAGAGAGAAGGAGAGAGAGGGAGGAGTGGGAGGGGGGAGGAGGGAGGGAGAGAGAGAGAGAGAGGGGAGAGAGAGGGAGAGAGAGGGAGAGAGAGAGAGGGGGGGAGAGAGAGAGAGAGAGAGAGAGGGAGAGAGAGAGGGAGAGAGAAGGAGAGAGGGGAGAGGGAGAGGAGGAGAGGAGGGAGAGAGAGAGAGAGAGGGAGAGATAGAGGGGGAGAGAGAGAGGGGAGAGAGAGAGAGAGGGAGGGAGAGAGAGAGAGAGGGGAGAGAGAGAGAGGGGGAGAGAGAGAGGGAGAGAGAGAGAGAGAGGAGGGGGGGGGAGAGAGAGAGAGAGATGGTAGACATGTTGAGCTTGACACATGGAAGGACTCCGAGGAGAGCTGGTCAGCGGGAGCTGGACGTGCCCGGTTGGAAAGGTCAGCTCTTTACACAAAGCAGGAAAGCCCTCCCTCCCTGCTGGTGGACGTGGCCTGGGCCAGGGCCCCAGCTGCTCCTTGGCTGGATGCCCTCCTGTGGGACCCAACCTGCACTCCCGTTGCTAGCGGACAGGCCTGTGGACGTGTCCGTTTGGACACGGGGTAGGTGGGGCTGCTGGAGCACCTCAGTGGAGAGAGAAGGCACGAGGGGCAGGACCTCGGCCTGCACTCGGGCCCCACTCTTGTTAGGGACGGCCAGTGGTGACGGGGGCTGCTGCGGACGATGGGGAAGGCCCAGGGGAGAGCCAGGGTGCACCAGGACCCAGGCCGCCAGGTGGGGAGAGGGTTGCGAGGAGGAGAATCGGGGTCCTGGACAGGCCAGAGGAGCACGGCCTGGGGAAGATGGCGGCCTCTTGACACAGCAGGGATCACGTCTGCTACTTGGTGGGGCAGGCCAAGAGCTAGCGGGGACTTGGTCATGAAGACACGGCGTAACACACTTTTAGAAGATTCTGGAGGCTTGAGGGGAGAGGGCTGTGTCAGCTAACGCGAGGAGGCGCCAGGGGAGGAGCTGTGAGGGACCAAGATGGCGGGGAGAGGCGGTGGCCTGGCCGGGTTTACTGCAAATGCAGTGGCCGGGCTGAGTGGGTGAGCGTCTGGGCTTTTGCCCCGGTGCGCCTGTGACCCAGGCCCCCAAGGGCAAGGCTCAGATCCTGGGTGAGATCCAAGGAGCACTAACAGAGAGGGGAGCCCAGGCTGTTGAAGGGGGAGAGGGCGCCTTGGGTCGCGTTCTGGATTAGGTGGTAAACTGTGAGCATAATAGGGTTTTGCTCTTTGGGGAAGAGCAAGTCTTTATTATATTCATGGTTAGAAAAGTTATATGTGTTCATTACAAAAATCCAAATGTTCTGAGAATCCATAATGTGGCTGTCCTGTTGTCAGGGTGGTGGCCAGGGGCTGGCGTGCAGTGGGCCCTCAATAGGAGTTGCTGCACGACTGAGTGAGAGCAAAGGCCCTGCAGCCCTGTCCCGCTGCGGCATCACTCTCAAGGGTTCGATTTTTTTTTTTTTTTTCCAGATTTTTTTTTTTTTGGTCAGCCACTGACAAAAAAAAAAAAAAAAAAAAAGGTGTAATCCCAGCACTTTGGGAGGCTGAGTCAGGAGGATCATGAGTTCAAAGCCAGCCTCAGCAATGGCGAGGCACTTAGCAACTCAGTGAGACCCTGTCTCTAATCAAATACAAAAAAGGGCTGGGGATGTGGCCCAGTGGTCCAGTGCCTCTGAGTTCAATCCCCAGTACCAAAAAAAAAAAAAAAAAAAAAAAAAAAAAAGGAACACAGAATTCTTATCAAACCACAGCTGGCCCCATTGCCTTCTACGTGAAGACACCCTGTACCTTGGATATGTGAGAATGGAGTGCTGTCCATGCATGTAGGGAAGCCTTTCATTTGTAACAAAGTCTTGCAGAAACAGACACAATGGGAGGAGCAGAGAAGAATGTAAAGGTCCTTTGATTCCCTTATCGAGGGAGCCTGGGAAGCCAGGCAGGAGGTGCGCGCAGCTAGTTTCAAGGTCCTTCAGTGGACTCCTATCTGCCCGGCTGGACCGCACAGCCAGCTGCCACCAATCAGACAGCAGCTGGTGGGTGAAGCCTGCCAGGCCCCTTCCCTGGGCTGTGCCTGATGTCACCAGCAGAGCTTCCCGCAGTCTCCCCTCTCCATTTGGGCCATCTAAGTTCTAAAATGAGGATGACGGGCCACACTTCTTAGAGTTTTTGTGAGGTTGAACTGAGATAATGTATGTAAAATGCTGAGGTTGGTGTCTAGAATAAGAGCTCGGTAATGAGTGCTGATCACCATCGACATCATCGTCACCACCATCACCCTTGTCAGCATCATCACCATGATCACCATCACCACCATCACCACCATCACCAGCATTACCATCACCACCACCATGATCACCATCACCACCATCACCAGCATTACCATCACCACCACCATCACCACCATCACCACCATCACCAGCATTACCATCACCACCACCATCACCATCACCACCATCACCACCATCACCAGCATTACCATCACCACCACCATGATCACCATCACCACCATCACCAGCATTACCATCACCATCACCACCATCACCACCATTACCAGCATTACCATCACCACCACCATGATCACCATCACCACCATCACCACCATCACCAGCATTACCATCACCACCACCATGATCACCATCACCACCATCACCAGCATTACCCATCACCACCACCATGATCACCATCACCACCATCACCACCATCACCAGCATTACCATCACCACCACCATGATCACCATCACCACCATCACCAGCATTACCCATCACCACCACCATGATCACCATCACCACCATCACCACCATCACCAGCATTACCATCACCACCACCATCACCACCATCACCACCATCACCAGCATTACCATCACCACCACCATCACCACCATCACCACCGCCATCACCACCACTAACCCCTTCCCTCCTCCTGCAATGGCTGTGGCTGGGAGCTGGGGTCAGTGGTGGAGAACACAGGAGAGGCTCTGGCTCCCCCTCATATTGCTTGTACTGGGAGAGAAAATGCCTTTGCCATCAGCTTTCTCTTCCGTCGAGTGATTTCTTTGAACTAGGCAGCTGCCATCACTGAATGTAGCCACTAGAGCACTGCTTCACCACAGGTGTCCTGTGGAACATTATTTTAAGAGGTGCTATTTGGGGGTAAGGGCAGCAAGACAGGACGTGGATTTGGGAACACCACGTTCTTGGAGGTCCACGATGCATGTTCATTCATGGAGAGGGTCTGCAGAGACTAGTTTATGCTGCTCAAATCTTGTGACTCTACGAAGTCGGAAGAGAAAATGGCAGGTCTAAGGCATGCCGGCTAAAACCAATTTTTCTCAGCCTTTCTGGAATTGCTGGCCTGACGGTTAACTTCACCACCACATTTCTTGGCAGTAACGTACGGCTAGATTCACAGACACAGCATCAGTGGCTGAAATGGCCTTGGGAGTGGGAAGGGACAGTGCACAGCTAGCTTGGCCCCACCGCCACCAGGAGAGAGATGAGGGCCCCTGTTGTGGTCCCCATCTGGAAGACTGCTCCACACGTCCCCTGTCCTCAGGTGAGCTCAACACTCTGCTATGATTACGAGAACAGTAACCGCGACTGGGAGCTACTGGGCTGTGGGGGGCACCGGCCCTTTGTCCCTGTGCCCTGGCCTTTGTCACCCCGCTCTTCTCTGTGCTACACTGAGGGCAGGCACTTACATAAGATAAATCTTATTTTTGCTTTTGCCTGTTTTGTTGAAGAGCTTTCCACCACCTTCGGGATTACTTTGAAGACATCCTCGTGGGGACACTGAAGCATCGGAGTGGAAAATCACTCCCGCCTTCTCACTCGTCACTGTGAGAATGTCAGATTCATGTGGCCTCCTGGAGAGCAATTCTGCCATCTTTGAGATGCTGGAGTTCCTCATGGTTGGCCCTGGGACTTCCCTTCTTGCTAAGCAGTAGCTCCCACACCTGTGGCTTCATCCCCCCCTCCCCCTGCCCCCACCCCTCCCCTAGGCATTTGTCACCCTCAGCGTGGCACACGCTCTTCTGGGTGCTGGGACACACCACTGTATCTACCTCCAGCGAGGCATCTTGTGACAGCGGCCTCCTGGGCACCTCCTCTGATGCCTCACGCACCTGTGCCCATCTCCCCCTCAGCCCCGGGCCTCCCTCAGCACTCCTGACTCTGGATCTTAGTGAAACAACAACATCTGTCCCAGGAGCATGGAAGACTGGAAGCAACTTCCATGCTCACCACAGGGGACCCGCTAAATAAAGAGTTGGCACTGCCCACACAGGGGATTCCCTGCCACCACCAATCCTCACCACGGAGGTCTGTGCGCCTTCCTGACAATGCAACATTAGTAACAAAACTAAAGCAACATTTGGTGTAATAGGAAAGTAATTTTTGCAGAATCAAAACAATAAATGTAGATGACGCCTGTTCTGTGCAGGTACCTGTAGTCTAAGCACTTTACAGAGATCAGCTCATTTCAGTCCTCACAATGACCCCAGGAAGTGGGGGCTCCTTATTATCCCCATTTTACAGGTGAGGAAACTGAGGCATGGAGAAGTTGTGTAACTTTCCTGGAGACACACAGCTATTACCACGAGACACTGCTGTGCGAGTTACAAAATATCATGGTAGTTATTGCTGGGAGACTGGAGTTGGCAGAACTTGGATTTAAGTTTCCTTCTGCCTCTGTCACGTTTCATTTCTGTGGCAGTCATGTCTCACTTGTGTATTTTTTGTTTTAAGGAAAATCACTTCTCAAGCCAACTAAGTCTGGAGAAGGGAACACTCGGCCACATGCCCACGAAGCCACTCAACAGATGCCCCATCACAGCGAGATTCATCGCGGCATTTCAAGAATCACGCAACTAAGGTGAGAAGGGAAAAAAAAAAAAAAAAAAAAAAAAAAAAAGGTCCCAGGAACCTTTGTCGGAGCTGGAGAGCTGGATGCCGAGGTCCCTGAGCAGCTGCTCCGTCTCCTCCAGCCAGGACAGTGAGTGGCTCAGGATGTCCAGTGTCACCTTCTGGAGCCCCAGGACGGGTGGATTCATCTGAAGGTGCTGGAGAAGGTCGACCTCCCTCTTCAGGTCGCTGCTGCAGCAGCAAGACATTTTCAAGCAAGCCTGAAAACAGACGAGATGGTGCGGGGCTCAGACCCTGTGGCAGGGCACAGCACCTTGCCCCTGCCCCAAGGCAGCCAGGGTGCATTGGCCACACCCCCAGTGGCCCCAGTTTCCTTCAATGTAATTTTTTTTTTCTTTTTTGCAAATTATATTTTTTGCACCCTTTTGATGGTCTAGGGAACACCCTTTTAGGTACGTGCGATTCCAAAGCCAGATTCCAAAGCCAATTGCCTTAGACAATTTGGCTGAAAATAGAACCAAATTTGGCTGCTCCTATTCATCGTGGTTGCTGCAGACATCAGCACACAAGCTGGTCAGAAAGTGTGGCTTCCTGGGTTTTGAAGGAGTGCTGACAAGCCAGCGCTCGCACCAGCTCCACAAATAGCAGCTGCTGATTTGAAGAGAAGCCTGTGGTAAGCTCAGGGTGGGGCCCCGGGGTGGCCTGGGCCTCCACTCCTGGCTCCTCCAGGGTCAAAGGTAACCAGAGGAAGTAGCTTTCACTGCTTGGTCAAACAAGCAAATGCAGACAATGGGCGGAAACACCTTTAGCTTCTTTGGAAATAACCTGGGATCTCCCTCCTCTGCCCGTGGGGCTTCCCGAAGTCAGTACAGTCGTCCCTTGTCCCTTGGTGTCATGGAGGGTTGGTTCCAGTTCCCCATTTCTACCTCCACCCCCACAGATCCCCAAATCTGAGGATGCTCCAGCTTTTACATAAAGTGGGTAGTATTTGCATATAACTTCCGTGCCTCCTCCTGTATTCTTTAGACCATTGCTACACGGCTCAGCATACCTTGTATAATGTAAATGCTGTCTGTGTACACAGTTGCTATCCTTTATTGTTTAGGGTATACTGACAGTGCTCATCACAGATGCATTTCCCCCTGAATATTTTCTTTTAATTTTTTTTTTAGTTGTAGATGGACACAATATCTTAATTTATTTATGTGTGCTGAGGATTGAAACCAGTGCCTCATATGGGTGAGGCAGGCACTCTGCCACTGAGCTACAGCCCCACCCCACCCCCCAAATATATATATTTATACCAGGGATTGAACTCAGGGGCACTCGACCACTGGGCCACACCCCCAGCCCTTTTTTGTATTTTATTAGAGACAGGGTCTCACTGAGTTGCTAAGTGCCTCGCCATGGCTGAGGCTGGCTTTGAACTCGCGATCCTCCTGCCTCAGCCTCCCAAAGTGCTGGGATTACAGGCGTGCGCCACAGCGCCCGGCTCCAGATGCATTTTTTGAGGTCCCTGGTTTTCTGTTCTCCAATAGGAGAAGAGGTGGGCACAAAGAACCAGGGCACTTCTGCCCAGCCTGTTCCAGAAAGCTGGGCAGTTCCCCACATACGGAGCACAGCAGTTGGGCAAAGGGGGCCACCTGGCAGCTGTCCAGCGTCGCCTTCAGCCTCTCCATGCTCCTGGCCGTCTCCTCCTGTCGGGAGTTGCTCAGCTGGGTCTCCTTTTGCAGGGTCCACTTTTTCTGCTGGAAGTTGATGTTGTCCTCAGTGACCTGAGTGATCTTCTCTATCAGCTGGGGAGAAAAGGAAAGGAAGATGCTGAAAGCAGGGCGGCTGCAGGAGGGGGGAGCCGGGGGACGGCAGCCTGAGACACCAGCTCGGCAGGTGGGGGAGGGACCTGCCGTGCGCGGGGTCTTGAGGAAGACACCCATTCCGTCACCGGGACTCAGGATGGGAGATCATTCCCAGGAGCCAAAGGCCTGCGCTGTCGCTGCTAGTGTGCTCCAGCTCCTTCTGCACTCGTAGCAGTGACTCGGGACACCGAGCCTGAGGCTGGGTGAATCAGCAGGTCAGGGTCACCAGGGCCCTGTGAGCACAGCCCACGCGCGGTGTGTTTTCTTACCCGTGCAATGGCCCAGAAGAAGAGCAGGACAACTACCACCCCAGAACCCCCTCCTCTGCCACCGCCACCTTCCCCTTTGGGAGGAGAAGGCCAGGGCTCGGGGACCAAGGGGGAGGCCGCCCCGCTGTGTACAGGCGCATGGCCGGCGGCCCCGAGTGGCCTGCGCGGCTGAACTCGAGTCTCACAAGAACATTTCAAAGGAGTTTAACTGGCTTTTACTTTAAAAGCCAGGAAATCCCATAAAACCAAAACAAATCTTCATGGTGTAGCGACAGTGTGAAAAACATGTGCCACCAACCAAAACAGAAACATATGCTCCCGGGCCTGGCATCCAGATCCCGGGGAGGCCGGGAAGGCGCCCGGGCGGGCGGGCCGCGCTGACCTGCTGGTCGGTGATGGTCTTGTCCTGGCATGGCTTCGCTCGCCCGTAGGTGGCCTTGATGACCTGGCTTCTGAACTGCTCCAGCTGCGGCACAAAGGGGGCGACAGGTCAGTGGGGCCTCGGGGGTGGAGTGGGGGGGTGCCTTGCCGGGGTCCAGGGGCACCATCACTCGGACGGGCCTGCGCGCCTTGGCGGTCACTCCGTGGTCTGGGACTCTTAACGCGGCTGTGCCCACAGAAGGAAGAGAACAGCAGGTTTTAATCACTTCTTGGGCACGGCTGCCCGACCCAAGCCAGGCACGTGGTCTGCGCGCACACATGTCTCGAGCCCTGAAAGCGCCACTCGATGCCAATTATCCAATGGGAAGTCTGGGCCGGGAGCGCTCTTCTATAATTGCTAAGCTGGCACCAGACTGTGAAATAAATATTGAGACTGTCAGCCCGAGTAAATTGCTCCATCAGCGCGGGAGCCTGGGGAGAGGGACTGCTCTCCTCTGCCATTTTGTGCGAACGCCACGAGGGTCCTGGAGGCTCCGTCTGTGGCCTTCGTGGCTGAACCCCTTGAGCCTGGTCCCCCGCGTGGAGTGGGGGCTCAGCAGGTGTTCGCTGGGGCAGTCGGACCCATCAAGGTCAGGGGCCTCTGCTTCAGGCCGAGCCGCTGGTGCCCGGGGCCTCCTGAGAGCCGGTGTTCCCGGGCTGAGGCAGGCGAGGTGGCGCCCCTGCTAAAGCCCCCAGAGCCACGTCCAGGGCGTCCTGGAGTCAGCGGAGGGCAGAGGCAGAGAAGCCCCGTTTCCTCTGGGAATTGACCTGCGTGGCAGCTCTTGGCCTGCGTTTGTGGTCCCTGGAAAGATGTGGTCATTAAGGCTCTAAGGAGAGCCTGGGAGGGACCCAGAGGGTCATGGAATCAACTGAAAAGCCGAGGGGTCCCGAGACACCGGAGCTCACAGCACGCAGAAGTTCTGGGAACCAAGCAGCGAGATGGCAGAGGTCCCCTGGGCGTCCCTAGGTCCTCCTGCCAGAGGCAGATCGGGGGACCTGCGGCATTCCGAGCTGTCCTCTGGTTTCATGACCAAGGGAGGGTCCCAGCTCACCAGGGAGTTGGTCACTCAGGAGCAGCCCTGTGAGCAATGGTCCCTAGTGCCATCCGTGTGTGTGTGTGTGTGTGTGTGTGTGTGTGTGTGTGTGTGTGTGTGAAGGCATCTACAGGAAGGACTGCCCAGGGCAGTCAGTGGGCCACGGATGGGTAGAATGTCACACAGGGGACAGGGAGGGCCTTAGAGGTAAGAGCAGAGGCCCTGGGCTTGTCCTTTCTCTTGAGTCTGTGCTGGTGGGGGGTTGGAGTGACCTCTGCCCAGAAGCCATGATGAGAGCTTCGACCCGTGGCCAAGAGGCCTAGTCGTGCCCTGAAGCCCAGCGTGCGCTGGGAGTGCAGGGGCAGGGAGGGCGAGGGGCGCCCAGGCCTGCAGACTGGCAAGGTCCAGCCCGGGCAGGCAGGAAGCCTGCAGGGGGAATGAGGGTGACGGGGTGGGTGTGTGTGGAAGGGCTCTAGCATTGGCCCAGTGTCGGCGTCTCTGTCTGTGTGTCCCTCTGAATGTCAGAGAGTGGGACAAAGCCCTGGGCCGTTGCTGGGTTGAGACTGGGTGTGGCCGTGGCAGGCTGTGGGCGCTGGCTGGTTGTGGGGGACGCTGGACCTTGTGCTCCTCCACCTCCCCGCAGTTCACAGCCTCGGGCAGTGTGGGAAGGACATGGGGCCCTCCCTCCCAGAAACCATGAAACAGGCACCGTATGGGGGTGTGGGCGTGAAGTGTCGCCTCTGGACGCGTGAGGTGGGCCACGAGGGCTCCACCTCATCAGGGGGCTGGTCCATGGACGGCCGAGTGGGCTCCTGGGGGGAGGGACCTGTGGGGCGTGGGTCCCTGCGGGGCCTGGAAGGGCCTCTCTTCTCCACCTTCCTCCCTCTCTCTGCTTCCTGGCTGCCAGGAGCTGACAGCTTCCTCCTTCACACCCTTCCGCCAGGACGTTCTGCCTCACCTCAGGCCAGAGCAATGAACTGGCCAACCATGGACTGGATCCTCCAAAACCATGAGCCAAAATAAGTCCTTCTCCTCCTACGTCATTTTTGTCAGCATTTCGGTCTCAGTAGTGGAAAACTAGCACAACACACGGAATGTTCCGTGGGTTCCCTGGAACTGTTGTCCTCAGGAGAGGCCCGTGTCGGGAAGTCCGAAGGTCGCTGCCCTGGGTGGGCCGTATTCTGGGAGTCATGCCCTCTGGTCCTGGTTTCCGGTTTGCCCTCCCTGAGCCTCTGGCAAAGTCTCCTTCGCGTGGCCTGGCCCTCACATCTGTGCCCCCTGGCCATTGGAGGATGGTGCCTCCCCCCGGGCCGTGTCAGGCCTGCCCACCACCCTGCCCAGTGCCGTCTCCATCTTGCCTGGACTTTGCACGCTTGGAGTTTACTTTAGTAAGGAAGGTGGCGTCTCCCTATGGACGCGGAGACACCTGCTGGGGCCCGGGAGGAAAGACTGGCGACTGTCAGGACTCCAAGTGTCAGGGAGGGCGTCCTAGAGTCCCCCTGGGGTCGAGGGCTGCTCGGCCAGAGTCTTGGTCACCCCTAGACAGGAGCTTCCCGCAGGAGAGCTCTTCAGCCACACCCACCGAGGTGAGCAGCCACAGGGGCCGCTGGTCCCGGGGTCCCGTGGGAACCAGGCCACGCCATCTTCCTCTCGCCCCCCGCCGCCTGGTGCAGAGCGCTGCTGGGAAACGGCGAGGGACGGCCGTGGAGCGCCTACCTGACCTACTGCCCTTTCCAAATTGACCTTAATGAGGCTCTCTCTGTTCCCCATTTCTTGCAGCTGAAGTAATTTTCTTCTGGAATCCACCTGAAGTTTCTCTTCAACCTGAAAGGATGATGAAAGCCTGTGTCTGGGGCTCATATGGCTCTAATGCACCCCAGGGAGACTCCTTCAGGAGGTCTAATGGCCGGGGCCCCCCAGGGGCAGGGACAGCTGCGTCCCATGGCAGGGGGCACGAGTGAGCACCGTTCCCTGGGACAAGGACTAGGCTCTGTGCCCTGGGCTTCGATGTTTGTCCTACCCCAGGATCCAATCCCATCACGGTCCCTGTGACCTCAGGAAAGCTACACCACTGGTCTGTGACTTAAGAGTCCTCACCTGTTGGATGGGGACAGCGGCACAACGCTGCCTCGCAGGGTTACTGCCGGTTAAGGATGGTTAGGACAGCTCTGGCCCTTCGCAAGGGCTCTGCAAGTGTGTCAGGTGTGGTTGTGACTTGTAAGAGGGGGCTGGGGACATAGCATATGGCATCATATTGACATCCTCAGTAACGGGCCCACAGGGGCTTGGCTGATGCTACTTGGGGGTTTTATAACTATTTGTCATGAATACTTTTAGCATATTCCCCAGTGGCGACGCTCTGGGCGCTAGCTGAGCCCTGGCTAATAGAGACAGCGGCAAAGGAAGGCAGTTGGCCGGGCGCTCGCCATGGCTCCCTTGAGTAGGAGGGGAGCCTGGGAGGTTCAATGCTTCCCTCTGCTGGCCGTCAGGGGACCCTGCAGCCTCTCTATTCAGTTTCAAATCCCTAAGTATCTGATTTTTGAGGGCCTGTAGCACCCGGCCCGGGCACAACTCAGATACAAAGCAAACGCTAAGTGAAAGGATTTTATGCTGAAGCAACTTTGCAAACTATTCATCAGGGAGCCAGAGCAGGGGACAGAGGTAATAACCCCCCGACAAGCCCTCCGGAGCCTTCCCGTGAGCTGCGAGGACTCTGAGGGCCGGGGCAAGGGATGCTGCCCTGCCGCAGCCGCGGCCTCTCTGGGCTCAGCGCCTTCACCGCACGATCCTTCCAGGCCCGTGCGTGTCCTGACTCTACTTCAGCAGGCCTTGTCAGCTGCTGTGAAGGTGGAGGAATGGCCTCGGAGGTGCTCTATGCCCCTCATCTTAGCCCCAAGCCCAGAGCCGTCCTCAGCTGCCACCCTGCTCCAGCTCTCGCTCCCAGTGTCCCCAAGCCTGTCTGTGCTGTTCCCCATGTCACTGCCAGAGTCGGAGCACGTCTGTGCATTTGGTCAGCAGAGCGTCACTGTGCTCCTGTCCTTTACCTAAGGGCCTCCGGCCAGGCACAGGGAACCTCCTCCTGCAAGAAGAGGCCTTCTGGCCTCTAATGCATTTCCTTCCGGTGTGTTCTTCGCTGTGCTGTGAGGGGCCCACCAGGCCGGGAGCAGCCCTGTCTGGGAGGACTCTCTTCCAGGTGCAGGTGGCTAGGTCTGTGCCATCTGACTGTCTGGCTGCTGAGCATGTGACAGGTGTTTTGGGCATACTGGGGCCTAGATACACCTTCTTGATCAGTGGAGGTGTTGCATTTAAAATTTTATTAAAAATAAATGCAATTTTATTTTAAAATTAGAATTCTGGAGGAATTGAATTGTAAATTTTATTTAATTTCAGTCTCAATAGTCACTTGTGGCTGTGGCCGTACCACGGTAACCCGAGTCAGACAGACCTGGCTTCTGGTCCTGGCTCTGCCCCTTACTCACTGCATGGCTTTGGGCTACTTCACTGTGAGTCTTCATCTCATCCCTTGCTCCTTCGTTCATAAGACAGACATGATAATCCCTAGGTTTTAGAGCTGGTGTGAAGATGATAAGATATACATGTTTGGCACAGTGCCTAGGACATGGAACATCGGAGCTATCATTTCCACCATTGTAATCAATCACAAATGTAATCACGTCAATCCTTGTTCAAAGGCCTTCAGAAGCTTTTCACTCTAAAATGCCAAGTTCCAAAATGAGATTTCCAAGTCAAAGACTCAAGAAGCCCAGATGAATTCCAAATAAGGCAAATAAAAAATGAGTCCACACCTAGAAAAACTATATAAAACTGCTGTAAGTCAAAGGAAAATAAAATTTAAAAACAGCCCAAGAAGAGACAGATTACACAAAGGCGTGATTTTTAGGTTTTATAAAAGCTCACTTCTCCATAGGAGCAATGGGCGCCGGAAGACAGGAGAATGACCAGCTGGAATAAAGCAACTGCCAAAGTAGACTCAAGTCTCAGTCAAAATATCTTCCAGGGTTGAAGGTTAAAATAGGCATTTTCTCTTACACACACACACACACACACACACACACACACACACACACACAAACACACACATAAACACAAACACACATACATGCACTTGCACATGCCTGAGAGAATTTGTCACCAGCAGAGCCACACTGAAGGAAAACACTATAGGATGTTCTTTAAGCAAAAGGAAAACTACCCCACACGGGTTATCTGAGATGTAGAGAAGGCACAGCTAATGCACAGATTTGAACATGGACACTACAAAAATACTAATAATGTCTTTTGGGGTTTCAAATGAAGAGAGAAGTTTAGAAAATGTTGATAGTGGCATATGAATCTGCATGGTGTCACTGTGTGAGGCTATTATGTCATCAAGGAGGAGGGCAGATTCATCATGGAATACTGGGTTTGGCAAGTTGAAAGTGAATGCTGTGATTCTTAGAATAACCTCTAGAAGAATAGTGAAGGAAGAAAAGACTCAGTAAGTATCTGGATTTTGCTATGGTATCTTACTATTACTAAAAGAAGAGGGAAGGGGTGAAAAATTTCTAAGCTCATGTAGGGAAAAAAAAATGAAACAATAAAAACCCCATCAACTCACAGGAGGCAAGAGTGGAGAGAGAAAAACACCATAGCACAAGTGGTAAAACTGGCACTGAGCAAGGCAATAAATTTAAATGCAATATACCAGGCAATTATATCATATACAAATGAATTCAAAGACAAAGATTGCTAAACTGGGTTTTGTAAAAAATTATATGCTTTTAGCCGGGCGTGGTGGTGCATGCCTGTAATCCTAGCACTTGGGAGGCTAAGGCAGGAGGATTGCGAGTTCAAAGCCAGCCTCAGCTATGGTGAGGCACTTAGCAACTCAGTGAGACCCTATCTCTAATAAAATACAAAGAAAGGGCTGGGGATGGGGTCCAGTGGTCGAGTGCCCCTGAGTTCAATCCCCGGTACCAAAACCAAAACAAAACTATATGCTTTAACAAGAGATAGATCTAAATTTTAAGAAAGATTGATTGAAAAAGTGAAAAGAAATATTTATGAAACTCTAATGAAAAGAAAGCCAGTGTAGCTGATGGAGCCATATTAATGACAAAGTGGACTTTAATAGAAAAACACTACTAGAGAGAGAGATAAAGAGAGTCATCTCATGATGGTCAAAAGGTTGATTAAATAGAAAGCATAAAAATGATAAATTCATATGCACCTAGTAACATAGACCCAAAATATATAAAGCAAAAATTGACAGTATTAAAAATAGAAATAGACAAAACCCACAATAATGATGTGATTTTTTAAAAAATGCTACTCTCTCAATGATTAACAGACATATAGACAACAAAATCAATAAGAGCATTTCAGTTTTGAACATCATTGGTAAACTTGATTTGATAAGCATATACAGAATATAGAATATTGTACCAATGAATGCAGAATGCACATTTTTTTCAAGTGCATATGTGGAACCAATATTGACCACACACAGGTCATAAAGCAAGTCTCAATATGGAAGGGATGAAATCACATATAGGATATTCTCTGACCACAGTGCAATTAAGCTAGAAATCAAGAGCAAAAATGCAATCATAAAATAAATCCTCATATGATTAGAAATTAGGAAAAAACCTCAAAAATAACACAAGTCAAAGAGGAAATCACAACGGGAATTGGAAAAGATTTTGATTTGAATAATAATAAAAATGCTACATGCTAAAACTTGTGGAATGCAGTCAAAGCCTTGCTTTGAGGAAAATCCATAGCTCAGAGAAAAGCAAGTGGTTTAACACATTTTCATATGTTTCTAATTTTTAAAATTCTTTTGAAATTATTTTTATCTGGATTTATTCTTTTCTGGGTAAGTTCTACAAATATGATTTTATTCATCTAAAAGTTTTTCTGATTCCTATCAAATTCTTACCAAGCATAGCTTTGTCCTTGTCTATTTTATTCTATGGCCCTCATTTCTACCAAGTCTATGTTTTCCCCAGATTATTTGCACATCTAAACTTTTTTTAAAAATAATATTTTGTTCATTTTCTCAGTATTTAGTGATTGTCAAACCTTACTCAGTATGTTTTTCACTGTTGGTATTATTTCGTGTTAATTGTTTCTATTTATATGTAATCAACTTTTCCAGTTCCAGTATCATTGGGATGAGATTTTTCAGACAGCTTCTTGTCTAGTATATACTCTAGCTTGTGAAGTTTTAATGTTTTAGCATCTGATGGTTATCCTAACAGTTATATTGAGTAAAAACTGGAGAAAATACTGGGGTATTTGTTTTTATTTCTCAGATCATCCTTGAGTACTTCCTCTCAGAATTCTCCTGTCATTTGATTTTGTTCTTAAAATATTCTTGGTTTTCTCAGTGACAACTGTCCTCTCATCAAATAAAGTAGGTGATTCAGGTGGAGAGCATAGAGCTTCCCACTCTGCTCACGATCCTCTCAGTTATTTTCAGTTTAGACTTTTAAAAAATATGTGTGATCCATAAGCCTACTTTAACTCTTTGTTCAAAGTGGTCGCTCCCCATCGTTATCACTGGGTCTAAAACAGTGGAGCTTCCTGTGATGGTGGAAATGTTCTCTACCTGCAGTCTTGGACAGCGGCCGCCAGCCAGGTGAAGCTTGGGATGTGGCTAGTGCAACTGGGAAACTGAGTTGTTTTATTTACTTTTAGTTGACTTAACATTCAAATGGCCCCGTGTGGCTGGGGTGCTCTGTGGTGGAGGGCACAAGGCTAGAGTGTGCAAGGAAGGTTTTCCATGTGAGGAGAAACGTGAAATCCGGGAGGACCTAGGGGTGGGGGTAGTTTTGGAGGATGGGCTGGAGCAGTGGTCACATGGGGAGCATGGGAGTCAGAGCTGGATTTGAGTCCTGCCATGTCTACTTTATCTGGGTGAAACTGGTAGCTTCTCTACCTCTGTGAGCCTCGGTTTCTCATCCTGGAAAGAGGGGCCAATACCAGCATCCACCACACGGGGTCGCTGTGAGGAGCACCAGGCCCCGAGCGCCCACTGGCAGCTGACCTTGGCCACCTACCTTGCTCTTTTCTCGCAGAGTCTTATAGATCATGCTCTGCTCGGAACAGTTCTTCCTCAGCTCCTCCCTCAGCTTCGTCATTTCCTTCTCCATGTCTTGGATTTGCTGAAAGAGTTCCGGCCACAGAGGAGTCAGCTCACCCTCTGACTGAAGGTCCCAGCCCGGGGACCCCTTTTACCAGGTCCACCAAGGACACAACCCCGCTGGGGTCAGCTGGCTGAATCCCTTCTCTGTATCAAAGTACTAGTCTGTAGGCAGAATGGACTTTATCTTCAATTACTATTTTAAAAGAGATGCATGGAGGAAAATACTCTGTTTCTTTTGGAAATCGGCAGAAATGGCCAGGGGGACGGTACTAGACACCGTTGGCTCATCAGAACCCCATCTTTGGGGCATGGGTTTTTTTTTTTTGTGTGGTACCGGGGATTGAACTCAGGGGCACTCGTCCACTGGGTCACATCCCCAGCCCTTTTTTGTATTTTATTAGAGACAGGGTCTCACTGAGTTGCTAAGTGCCTCGCCATTGCTGAGGCTGGCTTTGAACTCGCGATCCTCCTGCCTCAGCCTCCCGAGTGCTGGGATTACAGGCGTGCGCCACCGCGCCCGGCGAAAGGGGCACGGGTTTTTGAATGCTCCCGCTGGCCCACTGTGGTTCTGCACAATGGCGAGGCTCATCTTGACACGTTCACAAGTGCCTGGAATATAAATGGGCTCTATTTTTGAGATTGGTCCAAATAAAGGCCAACTGGAAGAACAGAACGATGGCAATCTTCTCTCCTCCTTTCTTTTCCTGTTTGAGGCAGCGCCGTGTCCCTGCATGGAGAAGAGCGCGTGTCCTGTGTGGGGGGAGCTGTGCTTGCCAGCACATGGTTCGGTGGGGAGCCAGAGGGTCTGGGTAGTGCAGGGAACCAACATTTTAATAATGTTCATTTTTACAGGTGCCTTCTGTATAAGGCAAATGGTAACTTTTTGTTTTGTTTTTATAGATTGGTACAAAAATGATGTATTTAAATCCAAATACCCAAGGAAGGAGTTTGTGGCCACAACACTGCCCGCGGCTCCAGTGAAACTCAAGTGGGTGGAGTGTCAGTGTGGGGGTGCAGGCCCAGGGCTGGGCACTGGGATGAACTTCCCGCAGCCCCGTGGGGCCACCCACTGGCCTCCTGTGCCCATGCCTACCCCCGCCCTGCCCCAGGGCAAACCATAAGGGAGCTAGAGCCAACTGCTCAGAGACTCCTGGGACAGTGTTTTCCACGGTTTTCTTGCCCATCTCTTGGTGCGGCTACAGCAGCAACCAAAGAACCAAGGCTGACACACAGTCCTGGGCCGCGGGCTGAGATGGACCCAGGACCCCAAGAACCCAAGGGTCCAAGTCCAGCCCTCGGACGGGGAAACTCGACTCACGCTTTTGCAGTGTTCTAACTCCCTCTCCTGGGCTTCTCTGCTCTCCTTCTGGGAACCTTCCTTTTTTAACTCTTCATTCAGTGCCGAGCACTGTGGGGAAAAGGGCAGCAGAGAAAGAGGCCCATGACGGGTGCACGCCTGTCATCCCAGCTGCTCCGGAGGCTGGGGCGAGAGGATCAGAGGCCAGCCTCGGCAATTTAGCAAGGCCCTGAGCAACTTAGTGAGACCCTGTCTCAAAATAAAAAATAAAAAGGGCTGGGGATGGGGCTCAGTGGTAAAGCGCCCCAGAGTTTAATCCCAGGAAGGGGGGGGGAGGGGAGAGTCCAGAGGCTCCCAGGACCCCTGTCTGCCCTGAAAGCACGTGTTCCCTGCAATTCTGGCTAAGCTCTTTTGAAAAAGCGAGAAATCCAAATCACAAGAAAAATCCAGCTTTGGGGACCCGGGCTCAGAAATGCACGTGGATGCCCTGAGGGCCAGTGCTGGGCTGGGCGGCTCTTGGTGCTCTGCTCAGCACTGGGGGGTGGGTAGGGGGGTGGGATTTGGAAGCAGCCGTAGAGCAGAAGGGAGCCCCTTCTTCTGACCCAGCCCCGCGGCCTGAGGAAGGCACCGCGGGCGGGGACTGGATCAGTCAGCGAATCTGAAGGAAGAAGGGCGTCCTGCTCGCTGGTCTTAGCATCGGTGGGGAAAGGACGGGAGGAAGAAAGAAACAGAAACACGCCCAGCTGCAGAGAGCGCTGTGTTGCAGTGTGTGCACACTGGAGAACCTTCTGGAGCTCTCGAGACCAGGGGCACAACGTGGGGAAACAGGGGGTGTTTGAAGTTTAAAAAGACACGCATGGTGTAAATTCACTATAAAATCCTAGGTGACACAGAAACAAGATCGGGAGAAGATACACTAAAATCTTAATATCTCCTTTTGTTTTTCAGTATCATCTGATCCCTTTTTTCTAAAATGAATGCACAATTTTTTTTTTTTTAAAAACGACAGGCATCAAGACCCCCATACCCTTTGTCACGAGGAGCCTGGTGCTAAGGGCAGGCGTGGGCTAGAGAGCTCTGAAAGGGGAGACAGGGACAAAGGACACCGAAATGGCCCTCAGGCCCCAGAGGAGCCCAGCAGGTCTGGCTTCCGCCGTGCCTTCACCTGATCCACCCCCCAGGCAGTCTGCTCTGGAGAAAGGGGCTGGCGAGGCGGGCTGGCCCAGGGCAGAGCGGAGAGCCCAGGGGAAAGCCGCCTCTCGGACGCACTTTGCCACCCCCACTTCACCGCGAGGCAGTGGAGTTCTAATAAAAGCAATCCCGGATCAGAGCCTGGTCTGCTGACCCCCAGCTCCTGCTCTCCGGGCCTCCGGCTCCAAGCTGGGTGCCGTGGGCAGCACTGAACAGAAAGAAGGGGATCTGGGCCCGCCCGGTGCCCACACAGACGGCGCTGATCCTGCAGCCTGGGAATCTCTGGCCACCCAAGGTGAGCGCTGCCAGGTCTTTACCTTGACTTTCCAAAGTAGACAAGAAACACAGACACAGATATCAGACCCTCCCGGAACTGGACTCCAAAGCCAGTATTGTAGGCAAAATTTGCAAAGAGTGAAAATTACACTTGAATGTCCTCAACTTGCCCACCAGATGGCGTCATTTAGAGGGATCCTCACCTGCACCGGCACTAAGGGAGGAATTTGAAAGTCCAAATTTGTCTTTGCAGCCAGTGTTCTGCTTTGCAGGGTGACAGGGGTGGGGACGAGGTCCACTGCCGTCCTCTGCACACAGTGGGACTCTATTCTGCTTTAATATTGCACGTTAAATCCCACATTTCATCGCCATGGAAATACATGCTAACAAGTGTGCTTGTTTCAGGGTTACACAGACTAATTTCTTTTTCTTTCTTTTCTTTCTTTTTTTTTTTTTTTTCAGTTGTTGATGGACCTTTATTTTATTTGCTTATTCATATGTGGTGCTGGGAATCAAACCCAGTGCCTCACACGAACGAGGCAAGCGCTCTACCGTTGAGCTACAGCTCCAGCCCCAAACAGACTAATTTCTAACGGGCATTAGGATGTGGCTGGATTAGAATTCACGCCTTGCTCATGCTGAGCTACATGAGAACCATTCTGTGAAAAGTTGCAAAGAACTCAGCTGCCTCTTTCAGTCTTCGTTGGTGGAGCGCATTTTATGTCTTGACGTACCCCGCGGCTGCCTCCTTATGTCGGGGGCGCTGACCCCGACCCCCCCATGCAGAGAGAGGGCAGTGGAATTTAAAGTCAGGGCCCAGGTGGCCAGCAAGCGGGTCACGTGACTGTGTTAGCTACTTTCGCCCCAACACTCACCCTGGAGTTCAGGGCTTCGAGCTGGTACTCCTGCTCCTTGTTCTGACTCTTCAGTTGGTTCACCTCCTCCTTCAGCTGTTGAACTTGCTCATTCTTTGCTAAGATGTCTTTTTGCAAAGAGGTCACCATTCCTGGAAAAGAAAAAAAAAAAAAAAGATCAAACAGGCAGTAAGAATGGCTGCCATCGCCGTCACCCTTAGCCAAGGCGAGGATGACCCCGGCACCGGGAAGGAGTCGTCTCCAAGGAGCCGGGAGCTGGAAGGGGGCTGAGACGGTGTCCGCTGAACATCGCTGAGGGTCTCGGGGGGAATGGGACGCTGTGGATGTTCTCAGGAGGCAGGAAGCACGTGTGCGGGCCCTCGTGGTCCTAAGCCACATGGTGGGCCTGGGGCGCAAGGGCCCAGTGGAGGGAGGGGCTGAGAGAGGCCAGGAGATGGGCTGGGGTCAAAGAGCGCATCTTGGAGATGTGATGGGTGGGTGGATTCACAGTCACTCTGGTCTGAAACCCGCCTCTACCTGAACCTCCTGGCTCAGTGGTCTCGACGGGGCTATCTTGATCCCCACAGCAGCTACGGTCTTGTAAGGGTGGAGTGAGAGGATGGGAATAAAGACCATGGTGGAGTGTCTGATGGTGCTTGTACACAGTACTGTGATGGTGGAGTGGCTACACAGTGCTTGTACACAGTACCTGTGATGGTAGAATAGCTGCAGTGCTCATACACAGTACTGTTATGGTGGAATGGTTGCAGTGCTTGTACATAGTACTGTGATGGTGGAATGGCTGCAGTGCTTGTACACAGTACCTGTGGTGGCGGAATGGCTGACAGTACTTGCTACATGGTATTCATGATGGTGAAGTGACTACACAGTGCTTGCTATACAGTGGTCCCCATCGTCATTTGTAGAGGCCAGCTTCCAAGGTGGCCCAATGTTCCCTCCCTCCTAGGATTCATGCTCTTGAGCTGCTCCTCCCAGCCCAAATAAGGCGACGAGTAACCAAGGTGGTATTGTGCAAGTGGTGGGATGTGGCTTCTCAGGTGGGTCGTAAAATGCAGGACCCTGTTTGGGGAGATGGCTAAGATTGCGGTTGACTACGGGCCATGGAGATGTTTGGGCACTGCCGCCTTCCATAGTCTCACGGGACTTGGCCCGGGATCTTGCGGGACTTGGCCCGGGATCTCGAGAGACTTGAGCCGAGAGACTTGAGCGAGATTGCTGATCGGGTCTGCGCCTTTTGGTGTGTTGGTTGTTTGGTGGTGTGTGTGGTGAGTGTTAAAGTCGTTGTTAGAGCCAGAGAGAAAAGTTATCAGAATAAAAAGCCTATTTCCAGTTCGCCTCTGAACTTCTTTCCGCGGCTTCGTTGCTCCAAGCGGCCATCGCTTCAGGTGACAACAATAAAAGGTGTGTGGCTTCCTCTTGCTGGGTCATAAAAGGTGTGTGGCTTCCTCTTGCTGGGTCATAAAAGGTGTGTGGCTTCCTCTTGCTGGGTCATAAAAGGGTGTGTGGCTTCCTCTTTATGTCTCTTGGATCACTTGCTCTGGGGAAAGTCAGCTGCTGTGCTGATAGCCACGCAAGTCATTCTGGAAGAGGACCATGGCACCCACTGAGGCTTTGGATGATGAGACAGTAGCTCCTGCCAACATTGAGACCGCAGCCTCCTGAGACCTCGAGCCAGAGCTGCGTCACCCTCAAGATTCCTGAGCCACAGAGACTGGGTGAGATAATATGTGTGTTATTTTGCCCACTAATTTTCTGGACTAAACGCATAACCAATATGCTATTATGTTACCACATTGAAGAAAAATGGGAAGAAGCCTGTGTAAACGCAGTGGCGTTGCGTTAGCTCAGACGGTTCTTTCCTTGGAAGGACATTTGTCCCGGCTTTGTTGGTAGATATCATTAAAACAGGTCTACGCCGTGAGGAACAACGTGATCCAGAATTTCATTTTTAAAATGAGCTTTGTCGCAGGACCCAGTTAGGTTACTTAGAAACAGGCTGATCCCCTTGGGCCTGCCTGAGCGCTTGCTAGGAGAGACCAGGAGGCCCTGAGTCTGCACCTAATTTGGCCTCACGGCCAAGGCGGCACCTTCTGGGTCTCTGGCTGGTGCTTCGTGTATTCTCCACCCTGGACGTTGGGAGGGTGGACTGTTCTCAGGCCTCGCGTGCACGTGTCCATCGGGGCTGACTCCTGGAGACTGCAGGGGACCCTCTGCAGACCCGGGGCTCTCTTTGGGTGGTCTCCTTCCTGGCCCTCTGCCCAGCAAACCTCAGCTGTGCCAGCTTCTCTGTCTCTTCAGCTCCGGAGACCCCGGCTCTGCCTGGGCTCCTCTCCCTGCTGTGGTCTGTCCCCGCCTGAGGAGCAGGCTGGGGCAACTGTGGGGCTCATCTTGCGTGTCCCTTTCGCTGTAGGATCACTGTCATCTGCTTCATGGGGTCTGAGCTGTATTTTCTGTTGTGGGAGATTTTTTTTTTTTTTTTTTTCCAGGAAGGAGAGTAAATCCAGTTCCTCCAACATGCTGTCATCATGGAAGGTGAGATTTGTGATCTCTTGTGCTGGCCTCTGTCTGCCTGGGTCCCTGAGTGGCTACCACTAGCAAAGCCCCTACTCAACCATGGTGGGTCCAAGGCAGAGTGGGGAATGAGAGTCTGTCTACTGTAAGCCACTGAGGCCTGGAGACTGTTTGTTACTGAAGCACAACCTAGCCTAGCTCTTACACCAGGGTGCACCTTTGAAACCCCTGGGAGCTTGTGAAAGTGCAGATTCTCCTCAGCAGCTGTGGATGCAGCCTGAAACTGTGTTGCTCACCAGGCCCCAGGGAAGCTGCTGCCACCGGTCCAGGTGCCACACTTTGTGTGGTGAGGGTCTAGCCCATCCCAAGTGATGGCCACGCCCAGGGCTCCCTGATTAGAGGAGATGGTGATGCCTGGCTGACATGTGACAGAGGCAGGGGGGAAGGCAGGGCCCAGGGAGCTCCTCCTCCAGACTACAGGATGCCCAGCAGGTATCAGAGGACATTCACGCTGAGGCCAAGCCAGAGGCCTGGGGGGGAACTGCAGGGTGAGACGCAGGAAAGGCCACGGTCAGGCCAGCCTGGGCCACAGCCCTCAGGTCCACAGGGACTGTGGCTCATCTTTGGCTTGGTGTACACAGATGTGGATGCGTTTCCTGCTGTGTCCAGGTCCTTTAGGGCCATGTGGCCAACGCAGACTCACTCCCTGCTTTCTCTCCCATGGGTGAGATCACACAACAGCTGCACTTGGCTTCTGTGTCCCGAAATGGAGCCGGAGCCATGGGGGAGTGGGGCCACCCCGTCCTCTACTGAACGCCTGTGGTCAGGGCCAAGCCACACCCCGCAGACCCTGGGCCTCCCCGCTCTTGCTGTGTCTGCTGCCGCCCAACAGCTGTCAACAGCAGCCGCCCATTGCCTCTCGCCTCTCCCTCTGAACAGCCTGTGGCTCTGGACCCCGCGTCTCCCAGAGTCGCGATCGGTGAAAGTCAGTGTCTTGAACTCAAGCCTGGCTGTTGGTCTGGGTTCAGAATCGCAGCCACCCCTTCCTCTTCTGTGACCGGCGCCATCCTCTTCATGTCTCTAGACTTGTCCAGTCTCTGCTTTAAGACCCCCAGCGGCTTCCCATCCCACTTAGAATAAAACCCAGGCTCCTCCCTGTGGCCGGGCCACACCTGCCCCTCTGACCCCTCCCCGCTGTCCTGGTTCTCAGACTCCAGCACCGCCCACCGCGGCTGCCCCAGGGCCTTGGCTCCTGCCCTGGCTCCCAGACGCGCTGTTCCCTCGGGCTCCTCCCACCCCACCGAGGCCAGTCCTTGCTGCACTGCGCTCTTCCGCCTCCACCACCACGTTGCCCCCTTTAGTTTCCTTTGCAGCCCGGCTCTCCCTGACCCGGCTGGTCCACTCACCCGGTTCCTGGTTAAGGTCTGTGCCTTCTCCCAAATGTGAGCCCCGCAAGCACCGTGAAGGCCGCCACTCAGGGCACTCTGACCAGCGCCAGGGCAGCGCTGGCCCCGCAGGTGCTCAGCAAGTGTGTGGAGCGAGCGAGCCAGTGGGTCCCGGCTAAGACACTGCGCCCAGCGGGGAGGGCCAGGAGCCCCTGTCCTCGGCCACCCTGCTTCCTCGTCAGTCAGCAGAACGTTTTCACCCTTGGGCACGGCGCGGAAGGGGAGAGAGGCCCCTGCCTCAAAGCCATGGCCTCAGCCAGGCGTGGTGGTGCACGCCTGTAATCCCAGCACTTAGGAGGCTGAGGCAGGAGGATCGCGAGTTCAAAGCCAGCCTCAGCCATGGCGAGGCACTTAGCAACTCAGTGAGACCCTGTCTCTAATAAAATACAAAAAAGGGCTGGGGATGTGGCCCAGTGGTCGAGTGCCCCTGAGTTCAATCCCCGGTACAAAAAAAAAAAAAAAAAAAAGCCATGGCCTCACCTTGTCTACATTCTACTTGCATTCACAGAACACAGGTTCAGGGGACAGTGGGACCCATGCGTGGCACCCTGCGTCCTCCCTGATGAGGTCAGGCTCAGCAGGCCTGTGGCTGAGGGACCGCATGTGCTCAGACCATGACCGCGGGCTGCCGGAGCCGGCTGGCAGGCAGACCTCTCCAGGGACAAGCTGTGGCTCTCAGCTGCGTTACCTCGAGGGCTGGGGACGCCGGCTGCCTGCAAACTCCGGCAGCCAGTACAGTGGCCGCCTGGTGATGTCGACCAGGGCCACCTGCCTGGGCAGCGGAGGGCAGCGATGCCCCAACTCCTGAGAGCTCACCTGCCGTGATGCTGTTGTCCCTCTTCAAGTTCTCGCCCTCGTTCTTCAGGGATGTGATTTCTGAGTTCCGCTCCGACAGCGTCCTGCACAGCATCTGGCTGTAGCCTTTCTGAAGGACATTGATCTGCGGGAGGAGGCGGCACACAGGTCAGGGGGCCGCAGCCAGGTCCAAGACTGGCCTCTCCCCAAAGCTGGATGGGGTTCCCGGAGCTCAGGGGCGGGGCGCTGGGAAGCCACACGTTTTAGTTTTGATGCAAAGGGAGAGGGAGGCCCGTTCCTGCAGTGACCGCCACCTCACACCTGGCCACACATGATCTTGCTGCCCACAAAGGGGCCCAGGCCCAGCTGCCACCAAGGAAGCTGCCTCCTGACCGTGAGGGCCTGTGTCCTCTGGGCTCTCAGCCTTTAAGTCACCAGCAGCACCGGCTG
Organism: Tamias sibiricus; assembly: GCA_025594165.1. Taxonomy (NCBI): domain Eukaryota; kingdom Metazoa; phylum Chordata; class Mammalia; order Rodentia; family Sciuridae; genus Tamias; species Tamias sibiricus. The sequence goes on along the minus strand of CM046658.1, from coordinate 12,290,594 downwards.
GATAGGGGGTGGAGCTGGGGGTGGGCAGGTGGTGATGTCAGCTCCCGGCAGGGACAAGGAGGCAGGAGAGGGGCAGAGGGAAAGAGGGACCTTGGAGAACGGGATCCCACCCCCAGACGGAAGCCCGGGCTGCAGCGTGGATTTTTATTTTTATTTTGTCAGCCTGACTGTAAGCGCCCGCCCCCCTCCCGCTGCACACCCACACATCCTGCTGTTGCCCAGCTTCCTCGACGGCCCTCTCGGTGGCCAACCCCAAGGAGTTGTTCTGAACCCAAGCAATTCTTTTATTTTAAGGAATAAGTACAGGTCAAATACAGGTTAGCAAACACGTTAAACCATCCCATTATGGGAAGAAGAGATCACACTTGCACACCGCAGCTGAGTCCGAGAAGGAGAGACTCAGGAGAGACTGTCCAGCGAGAGGTCAGCTCCCCTGGACACGGGGCGCCCCCTCCGAGACCCCTCCCCTGCCACGGAGCGCTCCTTGCTGGCTTCTAATAAATCAGCTACTGGACTCCCGCCCTCTGTCGTCTGCGAACTTCGTTCCCCGGGTGTGAGACGAGAGCCCCTCAGGCCCTCACCACCCGTCCAACACGGTTCCGCCTCCCGAGCGCGCTAGAGCTCGCGGCCCACGCACACACGGCACCTGCAGCAGAGCCTCCTGCGGGGTGCCCGTCCTCCCCCCGTTTTCCAAGTGAGCAGCGGGGACGTGAGGGGTGGCTCAGGGGGCCACAGCCCCACCCAGGTGGGTGCTGGCTCAGATCTGGTCTGCAGGTGTGGGCCCAGGCTTGCCATCTTCTCCCTGCCCTCGGAGCCAGCACTGCAGCCGGGGCCAGAGCGCACAGCCCGGGCGCAGGGGCCTCCTTCTGTCCCCATGTGGCCACTTTCAGGCTGTGTGAACGCAGGGCGGGCACTGAGTCCTGGCTCGGTTCCTCCTTCTGTAAGTGTGCGACGGTCCTGATCCCATGGATTGCCAAAGCGTCCTGATAAGTGAGCAGGTGTGAATGCGCTAGAGCTGCCTGGCCTGCGACACGCGGAGATCCGCTGTGATCACTCCACGGCCAGCCGGGCTCCAGCCTCTCTGGTCTGTCTTGGGGAAGAAGGTGGACGGATATGATCTCGCGTGCATTTGTGAGCCTTGCTCGGGACTCACTTCTACAGCAGGGTGGCTGCTGTTGAGAGGAAGTGTAAGAAGCCCTGTTAATTGTAGGAGCCCTGTTTGGGGAGATGGCTTGAATTGCGGTTGACTATAGGCCACGGAGATTTGGGCATTGTCGCCTTCCGTAGTCTCACGGGACTTGGCCCGGGATCTCGAGTGACTTGGCCGAGATTGCTGATCGGGTCAGCGCCATTTTGGTGGTGTGTGCGGCGCGTGTTAGTCGTTGTTAGAGCCAGAGAGAAAAGTTATCAGAATAAAAAGCTGTTTGTCTCCAGTTTGCCTCTGAACTTCTTCCCGCGGCTTCGTTGCTCCAAGCGGCCATCGCTTCAGGCAGCAACAGTTAATCACCTCGGTGTCCTGGGCCTGGCTTACCAAGAGGGTCCATCAGGGAGGCTCAGGTCACCCCCTGAGGGTGTGCTACGCCTGGCCACCAGATGGCGCTCACAGCCCTGCTTCCCGGCTTCTTCCTCCAAGCTGGAGGCCATCCCTGGTGGCAGAACAGCTGTCTGACCGTTTATGTGGCTCATTTCTGCACCACTGTGGTTCAGATCTACGACTCTTGGGATAGCTGCACTGTATTTTCCTCTGGGGCATCTGAGACACCAGAGAAGGGGTGTCGGCCAGCTGTGTTCCCCACATTCCCCAGGACACACGTTAACATGTTTGTGCTTTGAAAATGTCACATAAAAAAAAAAAATCCATCTCTGCTGTTCTCTGTGAAGGAAATGCAACTTTCCCATAAAAGATACTTAGAGTTTTGAAACAGAAGTGCTTCTAGGTCTCAGCTTGGTGCTTCTGTGTGCGGGAAACCGCAGGCGCTATGCAGAGAGGAGCTCACGGTGGATGGTGGAGGATGTCCCTTACAGAGCTCAGTGCTGTGTGGCAGATACGGCATTCCAACCTAAGGAGCCGAGCCGTCGGATTCCAGGTTGCAGGAAAACTCCAAATAGTTTTCAAACCTCTTCGTTACTTTGGTCACCAAAATAAATATCCATGTTGTCTTTAATTGGCAGAAATCCCAGGACGTTGGTTGCCTGTTATGCTGTGTAACGGAACGGGCATGGGGTCGTAGAGAGCTCGTGCTGCTGGTTGCTTTGAGGTAACAACGCGCCTGCTAATTCGCCCAGGTGGCTCGAACCGCAGGGTGGCACTGTCTAGTGGTACTGCAGCAGCTACATGGCCTCCGAGAGCAGATCATTATGCACGTGCTTGGGGGGCTGGGAGAATACGTAAGTAATCAGCATAATAGATCACAATCAGAATAATAGATCAAACTGCCACGTGGTTTATGCTTCAGGCCGAACGTTCTGCTGGCCATAGAATATTTAAGAGCTTAAAATGTGAGTAGAAAAACTCGATTTGGATTAAAACCAGCTACATCCTCTAGTTCATTTTCTTTTTCTTTTTTTGGTGGTTCTGGGGATTGAACCCAGGGCCTTGTGAATGCTAGGCAAGCCCTCTACCAACTGAGCTATATTCCCAGCCTACATCCTCTAGTTCAGAGACGCCGTTTATAAAATATTTTCTTTTGGATCTGAGTAAGGATCAGGGTAGAGGGAAAAGGCAAGAGTGTGCTAAACCAGAGTGATTATTATTATTATTATTATTATTATTATTATTATTTTGGTACTGGGGATTGAACTCAGGGGCACTTGACTACTGAGCCACATCCCTAGCCCTATTTTGTATTTTATTTAGAGACAGGGTCTCACTGAGTTGCTAAGTGCCTCACCATTGCTGAGGCTAGCTTTGAACTTGCGATCCTCTTGCCTCAGCCTCCCAAGTTGCTGGGATTTATAGATATGACTGGTCACTTTAAATAATGCTCCAAATGTAATCTGCTGATGTAGACTCAAAGTTAGTGAGGATGAATCATCCTGTCCATGTGCCTGGACAAGGCTTTGCTCAGGAAAGCTGTGAAATGGGAGAATTACTGAAAGTATAGTTCTCCATCCAATTGTGAAAGTGAGCTCAGATCAAGAGAAAAAAGCTCATGGATGAAACTGCTACATGTCAAGGTAGCTATCTGCGGTGGCAGTTCCTATAGGACCTGCTATGTTCATTATTCTTTCAAAAATAGGTCCAAAGGAGAGTCATTCATTTATTTAAATACTAGACCATATATTTGTGTTTACTTGTTTATTCTGTTTCCTTCATTGGAACACATTAGTCAGCTTTATGTTACTGTAACAAAATACCCGAGATACAAACTTAAAAAGAGGAAAGGTTTAACTCTGCTCATAGGGTCAGAAGTTCCAGTGCATGATCAGTTGGCCCTAGTTCTTGTGGAGCAAGCCACTAACCTTATGGTGGCCAGGAAGTGAAGAAAGAGGAAGGGGCCAAGATTTCAACATCCTCTTCAAAGGTCCCCAGTAACCTAACTTCCTCCCATCAGGCCCCACTGCCTAGGGGCTGACAGCTTCCCAGTAGCACCGCAGGCCGGGGGACCAAGCCTCCCACACACGGGCCTTTGGGGACTTGGAAGATCTAAACTATCACAGCGCATAGTGGGGGAAGGAGGGCCAGGAGGGCCTTGCTCCTGCTGGATCCCAGAGCCCAGGAGAGGCAGTGACTAGTATCTAAATGAACAAGTGATGCGCCAACACCCCTGTCTGCAGGAGGCGCGATCCAAGACCCCAGTGATGCTGGCCGGGATCCTGTGTTTTTGCTGTGCATACGCACCTATGATAATGATAAATTTTAATTTATAAATTAGGAGCTTAGCAGTGGTAACTAAGAGTGAAATAGAAGCACTATAATGATACACTCTCATAAAGTCATTTACAACTTATGAAGGGTGTATTTCCGGAATTTTTCAGGTAGCATTTTCCGCCCGTGGCTGACGGTGGGTCACGGACACCGGGGTCGGGGGCTGTTGTAGTTGGCGCCTGGAGGTAACCGGGCCCAGTGCTGGGCCGTGAGGAGCTCGGGTCCCAGCGGGGGGCCCACTTCACCATGCCTGGCCAAGTCCTCCCCGGGCCCCACTCCCAGGGCTGAGACTGAGCCCTGGAGCTGGGTAGAGAGGGGAGGCCGCCCGCAGGGAGCGGAGGGAGGCCCCGCGCCCCCACTCTCCAGGCAGGCGGCGCGTGCCCGGGCCGCAGGGCACCAGCGGCTGATTTCTTTGTCATTAACGTTGTTAAGATATACTTTTTGTGCAAAATCAATGGCTAATTTTTTTAAAAAATATTTATTTATTTACTTTAGTTGTACACAATGTGTTTTTTATTCAATGCATTTTTTTATTTGTACGTGGTGTTGAGGTTCGAACCCGGGCCGCACACGTGCGAGGCAAGCGCTTTGCCGCTGAGCCACAACCCCAGCCCCGGCTGATATTTTTTAGAAAGGAATTTGGATCAAATTTGCAGAGAAAGGAACGCACCTGGTGACCCAGACATTCCAGGTGGAGGGGTTTTGTTTGCTGAACTTCCGCATAAGCGAGCCAGAGATGGCCTCTAGGGTGTGGTGAAGGCCACTGCCTCTGTGTTTGGAAGAGGGGGGGCTCCTGCCCTCCCCCTTGGCCAACTGCCTGCAGGTCTTTCCAGCTGGGGCTGGATGGGTATGGGTGGCAGTCATTAAAGTCACTGCTACCTCCAATGTGCTGTGCAAGCTCTAGGCAGTTCCTGGGCGTCTCTGGGCCTGCCTCAGTCTCCTCATCTGTATAATGGATGCGTCAGAAGTTTAAATAAGTCATGCACCTAAGCTCTTTGCACTTGAGCTTGCACACAGGTGGTGCTCAATAAGTGCTGTATCAACCTTTCTACACTGGGAAGCTGCGGAGCCTCTGCTGCCTGTGGATCTCAGCCCCTCACCTCCAGGCAGCACCGAGCACCCCCCTCCAGTTTCTGGGTGCCTCCCTCCACCGCTGCTGCCAGGACTCTGTCTAGCCTGGGAACTGTCACCCTGTGGTGTGATGGCGTGACTCCCACCCACCCGTCCTGAGACCCACCTGCTGCTTCAAGCTCTGGATCTCCTTCTGCTTGTCGTCCGCGCCGCCTTGCTCCAGACCCTCAAACTTCTGCGAGCCGCCCCTGTCGCCCTGCCTGCAGGTGGCGCTCTCCGACAGCCTCTGGCTGAGCTGGGCCACCTCGTTCTGCAGGTTCGCGATCACGGCGTCTTTGTATTTGGATTCAATTTCAAACTCCGAGAGGCGGCTGATCTCTCTCCCCAGCAGCAGAATGATCTCATCCTGGCAGGGAGCAGGTGGGTGCTTACTGGGTGGGGTCGGGCGCAAAGCAGAGCCCATTTTAACAATAAGAAGAAAAATTGGGTCCAATCCCCAGCACCACACGAAGGAGAAGAAGAAAAAGGAGGAGGAGGAGGAGGAGGAGGAGGAGGAGGAGGAGGAGGAGGAGGAAAACTAGGGCATCAGAAAGGACTCAAGGAGGGGAGGGCAGCGGCGGTCTCTGTCACTTGGAAGCTTCAGAGACGAGTTTGGTTAAAACGACACCTGTGCGTACACATCTATAGTGGACGCTCACACCTTGAAGGTGCTAGAACTTCTTTGCTCTGGAATTATACTTTCCTATTGAGAACAACCAGACCACTTGGGAATGTCTGGGGCTAGAAAGTTTATTTATATTTTTTGGAATTAACTTACCAGGTGTCTGGCACACTGGGGACCTCAGAAAGGTAATTAGGAAAATGGCATTCTATTCAACTGTAAGGAGGGCTATTTCTTTGCTTTTCTTTTTTTTTTTAAATATTTGTTTATTTGTTTTTAGTTGTACACAATGCCTTTATTTTTACGTCATGTTGAGGATCGAACCCGGGCTGCGCACGTGCTAGGCGAGCGCTCTACTGCTGAGCCACAACCCCAGCCCCTCTCCTCCTCCCCCTCCTCCCCCTCCCCCCCTCCTCCTCCTCCTCCTCCTCCTCCTCCTCCCCCTCCTCCTCCTCCTCCCCCTCCTCCTCCTCCTCCTCCCCCTCCTCCTCCTCCTCCTCCTCCTCCTCTTCTTCTTCTCTTCTTCTTCTTCTTCTTCTTCTTCTTCTTCTTCTTCTCCTCCTCCTCTTCCTCCTCCTCCTCCTCTCCTTCTCCTTCTCCTCCTTCTCCTCCTCCTCCTCCTCCTCTTCCTTCTTTTTTTTTTTCTCTTTTGATACCAGGGATTGAACCCAGGGGTGCTTCACCACTGAGCCACATCCCCAGCCCTTTTTTTCTTTTATTTTGAGACAGGGTCTTGCAAAGTTGCTTAGGGCCTCACTAAGTTGCTGAGGCTGGCCTTGAACTTGTGATCCTCCTGCCTCAGCCTCAAGAGTCCCTGAGCTTACAGGCATGCGCCACCATGCCCAGTATGAGGATTAGTTTTTAATTTAAAAGGTGATACATTCTGAAATCTTTCTTTCTCCTCTTCTCTCTTCTGTGCTCCTGCCTCTTTTGGTTATTCACAGGAAAACTTATTCCAAGTAACTGAGTCAGGAAAGGAAATGAGAGGAACGGTGATCTATTGTGTGGATTCGCGTAAATGTCGGACTGGAACCAAAAGGTTGGCAGGTGTCACCCTCAGGTGTGATTGAGCCTGTCTTCCGTTTCTCCCAAGGAAAAGGCATGTAGCCAAAGAATTTGCTAGGTTTCCCAAAAAAGGGTAAAAAAAAAAAAAAAATCCCCAAACTTCTCACCAGAAGTCATCAATAAAATGCCAGGAAGAGTGAAAGAACAAAACAAAACCCCAAACCCCAAACCCAGCTCCAGCTTCAACGCAGCTGCAGATTCCTGACGCATTACTTTAAGAGGGTCCTTCCCTTCCTACCACCCCCGCGGCCGGCAGCGGGCAAACGGGCAAACTCTGGCCAGGCCTTGGCCTGCGGGACCTGGAGTGAGCCCGGGGACCCCAGCTCCCTGGCCTGGGAGGGGACAGGCAGGCTGCCCGGCAGTGCTGACTGCTGCCAAGCCTCTTTCTCTGGGTCCTTGTGAAAGACTGTGGCAAAATTTCAGGGACAACCTCCAACAGAGTCCCCTGCCGTACCCGAAGTCTCTGTGCTCAGTAGGTACTTATTCATTATTCATGCAACAAAGATTTTCTGGGCACCTACTATGTGCCAGGCTCTGTGCTGGGCACTGGAGTATGAAGAAGCCTTCAGGGTGCCGTGTCCAGCCAGGGCTTCCGCCTCGCTGGTGAGGACCTTGTGCCCTTCCTGGAGGGACCATCCCTGCCCCGCCCATGAGGCCTTGGCAGGAGTGTCAATCATATGCCCTGTTGCACCTGTCCCATCTCTTGACACTTGTGGGACCCAGGCTGGTCCGTCGAGTGTTCTCAAGACCCCGTGTGTTGTTTACAAGAGGAAGAGGAGAGGCTGGCTGCCTTTGGGATCCTAACCGGCAAGTGCACAGGCCTGAGTTTGTCTACAGTCATCTTGTCCAATACAAGCAGCTGCCTGCTGGAGGAAAGCCACACTGCTGGGGGACCCAGGGGACAGGTTGGTGGCCGGGAGCCTTCTGAGGACATTGTTCAAGCTGGTAGGCCTTTGACTTCTCCAATAAGATAAGCCAATAAGTGCTGCCCCCGGCCCCCGCTTAGACCACTTGCACTTGAAGAAGTCAGGGAGGGTGTAAAAAAAATAGGAAGCCGGGCGCCGTGGCGCACACCTGTAATCCCAGCACTTTGGGAGGCTGAGGCAGGAGGATCGCGAGTTCAAAGCCAGCCTCAGCAATGGCGAGGCACTTAGCACCTCAGTGAGACCCTGTCTCTAATAAAATACAAAAAAAAAAAAGGCCTGGGGACGAGTGCCCCTGAGTTCAATCCTTGGTACCAAAAAAAAAAAAAAAAAAAGGAAAAAATAGAAACGAGTTTGCATTATAGTCTAGCTTAACAACTTTGGCGGATTAAGAATGGTGACAAATATTTTGCAGCTTTTGCCTTTACGTGGAGTCTGTTTCCCCTGTCCCAGGCTAGCCTGGCTCTGTGACTTGATTTGACCAACAGAACGTAGTAGGCTGAACTCAGGGGCTCTCGACCACTGAGCCACCCAGCTCTTTTTCATATTGTATTTAGAGACAGGGTCTCCCTAAGTTGCTTGGGGCCTCGCTAAGTTGCTGAGGCTGACTTTGAACTCGAGATCCTCCTGCCTCAGCCTCAAGCGCCGACGGGACTACAGGCATGGCCACCGCACCGGCACCATCCAGCAGGCCCGTAATCATCAGCAGTCAGCTCTGTCCTGGCCTCTGTGGTCCCTGAGGCCACTGTGCCGGGAAGAAGCCTAGGGTGAGAAGTCACCGCAGAGAGAGGCCTGCCACCAAGGCGTCCCAGCCGAGGCCAGGAGGGAACATGACCCCTGGAGCCCGTCAGCCCCGCTGACCTACCAGTTGGCGGCAGCTGGGCGAGAGACAAGAGCGGCCCCCAGGGGTCTGCCCTGGGGTCGTGGGAAATGGTCACTGCTGTCTGAAGCCATTGGTTTGGGGCTGGCTTGCTGCACAGTGGTGTATGAGTGACAGTATATCCATGGCTGGCTTTTTGGCCCCCTGTGGCATTTTGCAATCTGATCTCAGGACAGCTGCTCCAGGACCACCCTCCACCTGAAGCTGCAGGTCCCTGTGCCTGTCCTCCTGTGGCCACAAGGACCCTGCTCCTTCTGTTTCCCACAGACTCAGAACTGCTGCAGGCCCAGGCCCCAATCTTTAAGGAAAGGAAGATGTCACCAGGCTGGGTTTTTTTTTTTTTTTTTTTTTTTTTGGTGTTGGGATTGAACTCAAGGGCACCCCACCACTGAGCCACATCCCCAGCCCTATTTTGTATCATTTGGACAGGGTTTCACTGAGTTGCTTAGTGCCTTGCTTTTGCTGAGGCTCGCTTTGAACTGGCCATCCTCCTGCCTCAGCCTCCTGAGCCACTGGGATTACAGGCGCACACCACCACGCCCATCTTGCCTGGCTGGTTTTTTTTTTTTTGGTACCGGGGATTGAACTCAGGGGTACTCGACCACTGAGCCACGTCCCCAGCCCTTTTTTTTGTATTTTATTAGAGACAGGGTCTCACTGAGTTGCTAAGTGCCTCGTCATTGCTGAGGCTGGCTTTGAACTCGCGATCCTCCTGCCTCAGCCTCCCAAGTGCTGGGATTACAGGTGTGCGCCACCACGCCCGGCGCCAGGCTGTTTTTTAACAATGATTTTTAAAGCTGTGGCTAAGTGGGAAGGACTGACCTGGACCTATCTTTCTGTTTCAGTTTCTAAACCTCTCTCGTTGTTTAACAAGTCTCTCTTTGGCTCAGTTCTCTCTGACCTATGCTATCACACCCTCCTCCTAGGAGGTAACTGAGCAGTTACTGTGTGAGGGTTACAAGGACCAGCTCAGAAGTTAGCCCAGACCTGGGTCTGAGTTCCTAGTTCTGCCTCTTGAACTGTGCAAACCTGGGCAAGATACTTGACCTCTCTGAGCTTCAATTTCATCAGCAAAGTCAAGGTGATAAATTCATCCTGAAGACAGCAAAGAGTAAGTGAACTAAGGAATGTCAAGGACACAGGACACAATCTGGCACGTAGTAGGTGCTCAACAAACAGTGGTTGTGGATGTTGTTATTTGGGATATGACTTTTGGTTAAATAAGAGGGGGTTTTGTGGACACCAGAAAAAAGGGCACTTCTCGACCACAGAGGAAAACGGAGAGGTAGCAGCGAGACCCCCGAGGTCCACGGCTGCTGCAGCCCTGCCCCTCCCGGGACCCTTCACCTTGTCCTGCGGGACCATGTCCGGCTCCATGAAGATCTCCGCGGGCGGCACGGCCCCAGGAATGCCCTCTGGCATGGCGTGGTCAGACATCTCCACGGCACCCGTCCACACTGGGGCACAAGAGGGACAGAGAGCACAAAAACGCCGTGAGTTTCCCTCACCTTCCCACAGTGTCCCAGGACTTACGTCCTCGTGACTTTAAAGTGACAAAGCAGTGGATGTGCTCCCTGCAGAGCAATGGAACCCTCACAGAAGCACGGGAGGTAGAAGGAGCCACCAGTGCCCCTCTCCCAGGGCTGAGTGGGCTGTTGGTCACCTCGATCTGTCTTTGTCCAGACTTTATTTTCTATGCTGCATAAAGATCTGGTGACCTAGGGAAAGACATTTGATCTCTCTCTGCTTTAGTTTCCACCTATCTAATTTAGGGACACCAATTGACATTATGATAGTTATTATGCCGGGTGCGTTGGCAGACATCTATAATCCAGCAACTCAGGAGGCTGAGGCAGGAGGATCACATGTTTGAGGCCAGCCTCAGTAACTTAGCAAGACCCTGTCTCAAAATGTAAGAAAAGCTGGGGATGTGGCTCAGCAGTTAAGTGTCCCTGGGTTCAAGCCCCAGAGTGCCCCCTCCCCTCATATAGAGTCACTGTAAGGATTAAATGAAATGTGATGCAGAACAGGGGCCAGCAAATCATAGCCCTGGGGCCAAAGGTGGCCCAAGGCTTGTTGTTGAGAATGAAGGATTATTGGGGCACGGCCACGGTCAGTCATTCATCTGTCACCCATGGCTGCTTCCTGCCACAGGGGCAGAACTGAAGAGCTGCAGTGCCACCTATAGGACCATCCAAGCATGAAATAGCTACTGTCTGGCTCTGTCCGCTACCTGGTCTCCATCCTGTTTTCTGGCACATGGCCCCTAAACCTCTTGGACTCCTAAAGTGGTAAGTAGGTTGCCAGGGGGAACAGTCATGTGACAGAGGGTCTGAACTCTCAGCCCCACCCCGTAACCCCTGAAGGCTGAAGGTCTTGCTCGGATTGGCCAGTGGTTCAATCAATCACGCTCATGCAGCCAGCCTCTCTGGAACCCTCAAAGCCCGGGGTTTGGGGAACTCCCAGGCTGTTCAACACAGGCAGGTGCCTGAAGGGTGGGGTGCCCAGAGAGGGCAGGGAAGCTCTGTGCCCCAAGGGCCCCCAAATCCCTTGTCCTATGTACCTCTTCAGCTGCTTGTTCATTTGTATCCTACAAATTGGCAAAAGTAAGCAAGTGTTTTCCCTGAGTCCTGGGAGCCATCCTCTGTCAAGTGACCAGATCTGAGGAGGGATGGCGGGAACCTAAGAGTCCTGGACTTGCAACCTGCATCTGTAGTGGGGGAGGAGTCCTGTGGGGCGGAGCCCTAGCCCTGTAGGACCATGAACCAAAGTAAACCTTTCTTCTTTTTAAGTTGATTATCTCAGGTATTTTGTCTCAGTGATGGAAAGCTGACGAACATGGTGGGTGTACTTCCCATATTTTAGTGACCAGAGTGTTATGAGACTAAAGAAGAGAAGGAAACATTTTAGTTTTTATTTTTTCCTCTATACAGGCTCTTTATAGAAAGCTTGCCTACCCCTACGTGAAGCATTTAGCAGTAAATGTTATTTTTATTGTAATTACATATTTTTAAAAACATAATTGGATTTTCATGTAGAGATTCTGAAGGAGCCCCAATTAGGGAGATGGCTATTGCGGTTAGCTGGAAGCCATAAGTTCCACCTGATAATAAGCATGCACGTGACGCACCTGTAAATGCACGTGACGCACCCGCAAAGCTAAAGGTATATAACCGGGTGAAAGCGGTCAGAACAAATTCATTCAGTCAGTCGTGCAGTCGCTCAGTCGGTCGGAAGAAGAGTTCGGGTCGAAGAAGAAGAAAAGAGTCAGAACGGCCAGAACGTAGGCAGAAGAAGAAATAAGAGTCAGAGCGGTTAAGAGTTCGGTCGGAAGAGAAGGCTGGTCGGAGTCAGGCCGAGGCTGCCGAAGAAGAAAGAAGAATCTCTCTCTCTCAGCTCTCTCTAAGAAAGTAAAAGTAAAAGAAAGTAAAGTAAAGAAGTAAAGAGTCAGAGAGGTTGCTGAAAGAGCCAGTGTTAGAGTTTTGAGAGATAGTTAAAGCCGAAGAATAAAAAAAACCTTCTTTCATCTTCATTCTGCCTCTGAGTTTTTCTCCTGCGGGGTTGTGGCTGTACGTCAGGCAGCTACAAGATTCTTTTTTTAAAAAATATTTATTTATTTGCTTTAGTTGTGCACAATGCGTTTATTTGTAATGTGGTGCTGAGGATCAAACCCGGGCCGCGCGCAGGCTAGGTGAGTGCTCTACCGCTGAGCCACAACCCCAGCATGTAGAGATTCTTTTTTGGCATACTTTTGCCCTGAAGAGAGATGAAAGGTCTTCTCAAAAGGTTTTTGTAGTGATACCACATTTTTGTTGTTGTTGTTGGTGTAATATTGCAAAGGCAACTTAAACTGTCTCCACCCGATGGCCCATTAACCCACCCTTAAACGGTCTCCACCTGAGGGCTTGAGGGTGCATTAACCCTGTGCTTTATAAAGCCTGCCTTTGCTATGAGCAGGTGCCATTTTCTACCACCCTGCTTTGTGCTGGACATAGTTGGTGGCCCCGGCCGGAATAAAGGCTTCATTGGCTATTACGTGAGTGGCTTGTGAGACTTTTTTCCTGCAAATTGGATACAACATTGGTAACAGTAGTCCATTATACAAAGGCACCAAAACATATTTAACTAGGACCCACTTGCTAGATTTCTAGGTATTCCTGACTTTTTTTCTTATTTCACCCTAATTTTACAAGAGCTGTTTATATGGCTTTCAGGGATTCTGACATTGTTACATTTGGAATCTTTATGGTGTATATATGATATCAAATATATTCTAATTCATCGACATGAACAGTATAAGCTTTGTGTCACTGTGATAAAATACCTGAGGAAAACAACTTCGAGGAGGAAAAATCTATCATGGCTCATAGTTTCAGAGGTTCCCGTCCATGGTGGGTGGACGCCACGGCTGTGGGCCCGAGGTGAGGCGGAACGTCATGGTGGAAGGGCGGCAGGGAAGCAGAGAGAGGGCAGAAGGGACAGGTGCCCAAAGTACCCTTTCAGGGCACACCCCAGTGACCTAGTCCCTCCAAACAGGCCCCTCCTCCTGAAGCTCCCCCATCTGCTACAAACCCATCCCCCATCCGCAGATTGACCCATTGATGAGGTCAGAACCCTGTGACCAGGCCCTTCCCGAGCCTTCCACACGCGGGCCTTTGGGGGACTTTCCAGATCCAAGCCACACCAACGGGGGATAAAGACTTGGGGGTGGGAGGGAACTTTTGAAAGGATTTCCACGATCCTGCTTGTGAGGTGACCGGGCGCCGAGCGGTGCCCCTTGAGTTTCCCGCTGACTGTCATTTCCGGGCCGTGGTCACTCACACTTCTCTGGGTAGAAGGGAGGAGCTGAACCAACTGTCCCCAAATGCGATAGAGGAGTCAAGAGTGGGAATAGCAGCAACTGGTGACATCTGCATGGTCACCTCCGGGCTGCTCATCCATTCTGAGTCTGCATTTTTAAAGTCCCTTGGAGCCAGTGGTCCCCCCCCAGGTCTTTGTGGACCCAGGCAGCTGGTGGGCAGAGGCAGTGCCCTCGGATGCCCGGGAACGACCAGCACAGGCCCTTGGGTTTCCCGGGCCCTGGTTCCACGGGGCTCGCTCCTCGGCCCCACCGCAGCCGGGACAGGCTCTGGGGCCTGCTCTTTACTGGGTTGGTTTTCTTATGTATTATTTATTTTTTAAATTTTTTTTAGTTGTAGATGGACACGATACCTTTACTGTATTTTTATGTGGTGCTGAGGATGGAACCCAGTGCCCCACGCGTGCTCTGCCTCTGGGCCCCAGCCCAGCCCCCTCATGTATTTCTTACAGTCAATAAAACAAGCTGGCCAGGCAAGACTCTTCAGAGGGACGGGGACAGCCCTTCCCAGTTTCGCTGGCCCTTCTCCCCCGGGCAAAACGCGCCCGCCCCTGGTGGAGCCGGTCCCTCCCTGCCTATCACCCTGCCCCGACCTCTTGTCACTTTGACCTGGTCTGTCTCCTACCAGCCTGCCCACCTGGAGCTGTGTCCACTGGGAAGTGACCCTCCAGCCACCCCGACCGTCCCTCACCATTGCTCTGACTATCCACCAGGAAGGCTGTCCCTCCCCCCTGCACTGTGAATGGCACCCACTTGTTAGCACTTGGCTCAAGTGCCATTCCCTTGGGGACTCTTCTTGACTCCCAGCTAAGTCACTTCCTACCGATGAGCCCGCGGGTGCCTGGTGCCTCTCCTGCCTGGTGGTGTCCTGGAGACAGTTTTATTGATGTTTTTTGGTGATTGTTCGATCGTTTCGTTACTGTGGGTCTCTGGGACGAGACGGAAAGTTCCATGAGACTGGGGCCCGTGTCTCGGCCTGCTCAACACCGTGACCCCCATAGACGAGTGGTATTATTAGTTCCATTTACAGATGTGCATACTGGGGCACAGAGAGGCAGTCCTGCAGCCAAAATGCACAGCTGGAAGGTGGTCAAGCCCTAGGGCATGAGGGGAAATGTGTTCAGGACTACTGCTTGTGAGCCAAAAGCGCAGTGCCTGATGCCTACAGTGGTCTCCCCATTCATTGTGGTTTTCCTCTAAAGGTTTCAGTTACCTGAGAGGTCTGAAAATATTAAGTGGAAAATTCCAGAAATACAGAATTCACAAATTTTAAATTGAGCGCCTTTCTGAGTAGCATATCTTGCACTGTCTAGCTCCATCCTGCCCAGGACATGAACCATCCCCTGGTCCAGCGTATCCATGCAGTATATGCTACCCCCCCCCCCATTAGCCACTCAGTAGCTGTCTTGGTTAACAGATCAACTGTCACAGAATTGCAGTGCTCATGTTCAAGTCACACTCAATGTACTTCTTAGTGGCCCCAAAGTTCAAGAGCAACTACGCAAGGTAGACACCAGGCATTAAACATGGAAGGACAGATGAACTCTGAAACAATGTGGCAGTGCTGCAGGGCGGGCAGGAGGCCAGGTAGTGTTCACAGGTTCAGCAGAATCCTGGGGTTTCCAGCATCCGGGGAGGGTCCTAGAACCAAATCCTCTGTGGCTAGGGTGGGGGGAGCAGCTGCTATTCCCAGAACTCTAGCACTTACTGCCATTGGCTGCAGTTCAGAAACCAGGAAGCCAGTGTGTAGATGGCCTGGGACGTCACAATCCAGGAGGGGGACATGTCGGGGTCTGAAGTCAGACAGGCACACGGCCAATACGGAAGCACGTCCCCTCCGGGGTGTGAATGCATGAATGGGCGAGTGGGTGAGGGAATGCAGGACCCAGTCCACCCTGAAAGACCCGTCACTAGAGAGAATGCTGTCCGGTGCCCGGCTGGGGACAGTTCCACTCTCCAGCTGAAAGCCAAGTATTGGACGGAGCCCTGTGGGGTGTCGAGATGCCCGGACGACCGAGTGAAGACAGCAGACTGCTCTCCCAGGACGGAGGGGGTCTCTGCGATATGAGGTGTCAGTGCTAAGGCCTGGAAAGCCCAGGGAAAACTGGGACGAGTTGGGCAATTCCGAGAAAGGGGGAGGAAACTCCCCACCTGGGGTCCACCCTCCCATTGGATTTCCTGCCCCCACGGGAGGCCTGTCGTGGGGCCCGAGGGACAGGACCCAGGAAGGTCCCCTGCTGCGCCCCTGGGGCATCCGATGACCTGTCTCACAACTCAGAGGTCAGGAGTGCAAGTGTCCCTGAGAACATGATGCCACATTCCTTCAGTGTCCTGCACCAAGGGGAGCAGGTCTCAGGCCCTGGACCAAGAACCAAGATGGCGGCTCCCTCCTCCTATCCTTCCATTCTTCCCTGTCCCTCTCCCTCCCTGTGTCTTCTGGAAGGCAGTTGTCAGGAAATCGTCACCTTAGTTAGCAGTAGTCACTTTAAAAAGGTAAAGCGAAAAGGTGAAGTTAATTTTAATAATATATTTTATTTAACCCAATGTATCAAAAACATCATTGCAACATGTATGTTTATCTACACCAAAAATGTCGAGAAATTCCACATTCTTTTTTTTTTAATGGTAGAAGTCTTTGATATCCAGGGTTTGTTTGGCATGTCCGGCACATCCCAATTTGGAAGATAAATTTTCATCAGAAAGACTTGACCTATATTGAGACTTCACAAACATGTGTGCTTGAATAAAGGAGAGTCACAAATCCAAGTTGTTCCACACATTCCCAGGCTGAAATCGAGTAGCAGGTTTTAAATTCAGATCTGTTCACATCAGCCTCCGTGCAGAGGCCCCCAAGGCACCGAGGCGTGGAAGGAGAAGGCGGGGGCGGACACGGCCCGCTGTTCCCTGTCTCCACCTGACGATTCCTTTCCTGCAAAATCTACAGCCAGATTCCCACCCAAAGGATCAGGAGAAGCAAGATTAAAAGAGAACGGCCCTCTTGGCTCCGGCCTTGACCATGGCCTCCAGCTGGACTCGAGGCCTGGGGTGCTGACGACCACCTCATGCCTGAGGCTTATTTTACGCGTTGGGCTCGGACGGGCTGCTGTGCCGTGAAGTTGGCTTAGCTCCAACCTGGGGCGGGGGTTCCTCCCGCAGGGCTCCCTGCTCCGTGCGGTGGGCTGTGTTTCATCTGAAAGGCCCCCACAGCCCAGGGCCTTGCAATTAGCAAGATGAAGACGAGGAATGGGTTTCTGTGGGGGGCCCACGAGCGGCTAGGATGGCCGTAAGAAGGGGTCCCCTGGCCAGATGGAGGCAGGAGCTGTCTGGGGATCCCTGAAGTCAGGGGCCTCCCCTTGGGTGGGTGGCGGGCCAGGGAGCCCAGGTCTGGCGCTAACTGGCTCTGATCCAGGCCCAGCTGGGATCTGTGCTGGATGCCATCTCCAGGGACGGCGCCAGATGTCACCCCTGGAGGCAGGGTGTGGTTGGAGCCCTGAAGACCAGGAAGCTGGCCCTCATCAGGCCTCCAGGCCGTGCGACCGTGTAGGTCCCTGCAGGTGACTTCCTGGAAGTCCCGGGGGCAGGCTGACCAGGCTCGCGCTCCTTCCCCGCAGGAGGGAGGTGCCGGGGCGGACGCCTCCCCGACCCCGGCTTCCTCGCTGGCCACTGCTGGGCTTCAGAAAGAACCCAAGGGCTGAGGTGGACCAAACTGGCTTGCTGGAGCCGGCCCTGTGGTCACCGGGTCACTGGCGATCGCAGAGGGCAGCATCCGGAGGGAGGGCCGGCTGGCTGGTGGCAGGCGTGGGACCAGCTCCACAGACGAGGGGGACCAGCTGTTTGCCCAACTGGATCTCCTGGGGCCGCTCAGCTGTGTCCTCAGGCTTGGCCTGGGTTCCTCACACTGTGGATGGTACATGTAGGCTGGGTGACAGTCATGGACAAATAACAGGTTGATTTTAAAAGTCAGTATGTGTTGAGGGTTCATAATAGGCCAGGCACTGTGAGAAGCACTTCCAAGCAGGCGCTCATACAACCTAATGAGACTGCAGCTGTCATTACCATCTTCATCTTATAAAGGAGGGATTTGAGGCACAGAGATGTCAAGTCACTTGCCTAAGGTCACACAGCTGGTAAGTGACAGAATGTGATTTGAACCCAAGTGTTTTAGTCAGCTTCTTTGCTGCTGTGACTAAAAAGGCCCGACAAGAACAATTTTAGAGGGGGAAAAGTTTATTTGGGACTCAAGGTTTCAGGGGTCTCAGTCCATAGAAGAGGCTCAAGGTGAAGCAGAACATCATGGTAGAAGTGTGGCGGAGGGAAGCAGCTCACTTGATGATCAGAAGCAGAGACAGACTCCACTTGCCAGATACAAAACATACACCCCAAAGCCACGGCCCCAGTGCCCACCTCCTCCAGCCACACCCTACCTGCCTTCAGCTACCACCCAGTTAAACCCATCAGGGATTAATTAACTGATTAGGTTAAGGCTCTCGTAGCTCAATCGTTTCTCCTCCAAACCTTCTTGCATCGTCTCACACGTGGTTTTTTTGGACACCTCACATCCAAATCATAACACCAGGTTTGTCTGACCCAGAGTCTATGCTCTTCACCATTACGCAGTCAATTTACTGAAGTGAGAAGACCTTCATGATACGGTGTTGAATGTAGAGAAGCAGATACAAGGAGGCGGATTCCCAGTGGGGTTGGGACGGGGAGCATGGGAGGATTAGAAAAACACTAGAAAGGCCAATGGGGAGGGAGGGGAAGAGAGGGGGCAAGAGGGTTAAAAAAAAAAAAAGATGGTAGCATGAGATGGCTATCATTGCCCTGGGTGCATGTACGAAGACACGAATGATGTGAATATAATTTGCATACAACCAGAGATGTGTAAAAATGTGCCTGTAAGTGTAATATGAATTGTGATGCATTCTGCTGTCATGTATAACAACTTAGAATAAAAGAAAAGGGAAAAAATTTAGAGAAGCAGGTTTATCTGTGTTAGGTTCAGAGGATCCCATTACTGGGAGAAAAATACACAAATCAGAATAATATTTTTAAAAATCATCCCGTGTATTTTCTGTTCTCATGTTGTTGCTCCGGGCCCCCCACGGGCTCTTGCCACTAAGATGTGGCCTTGGATCCCTGGGAGGAGAAGGGATCCTCGCCAGGGGCAGTGTTGCCACCAGGGGACGTTGGACAGAGTCCGGGGACAGTTTTGAGTATTATGGGGGGGTGCAGAGGGGGAGGGCTGCCATGAGGGCGGGGGGAGCAGCCAGGGAGGCGGCTGAGCATTCGACACTGAGTAGGACCCCCCACCTCATCTGTCCCCAGTGTCCCCAGTGCTGGGGCTGGGAAACCTCGACCTGCAACAAAAATCCCGGGCTTTGTTTCCAAACAGACTAAACAAAACACAACAAAAACCCTAAAGCGAGGCAGAAGTCTGAAAGGAACCAAGCCCCGCTGTGCTGAGACGGCACTGCCAACCCACAGCCCGGAGGACTGGAGCAGGCAGGCCAGGTCGGAAGCAGGTGGCGCCCCAGGCACAGGAAGGTGACAGCCCTTCTCTGCATCAGGGGAACGAGGTGGCAGTTGGGAACAGACACCGCGGTGCCCCTGCCCCCACCCCATGACACCCCAGGGACCTGTGGCGTGAAGCCGGATGGGCGCGAGAGCCTGGAGCCCCGACTTCTCTCCCTCCCCAGGTGGTGGAAGGCCCTCGGAGAAGGCCAAGTTCAACGCGGCACAGGCGGGGAAGCCACCGATTCATGGGGGATTGAAAATAGAAACAGCCAGGAGCCGTCAGGGAAAGAACGGGGAAAAACGAGGTGCGTTCATGGAACAGAACGTCGCTGGGCCACGGGAAGGTGCCACTCGCGATCCGCGCAAGGAGACGGACGGATCCAGGCACCAGGCCCGGCCAGAAACGCCTTCCACGGAGAGCGCGGACTGCAGGCTCGTCACCTGAGGTTCCAGGTTAGGACGCTCCGACCCGTGGCAGAGGGGTCAGGAGAGCGGCCGCCTCCAGGGTGGGCCTGGGAGGGGGCCGAGGGGGCTTTCCAGGGTGAGGTCACGTCTGTGTCTTGAGAGGGGTTTGGGCCACAGAGGGGCGGACTCTGGTGGTCTGCAATTCCTTGCCTGGTGGCCGGGCTCAAGACAGCCCCCTCTACTCTCGTCCCTGGTGTTCACCTGGGACCTATTTACGGTTTGGGTGTGAGGTGTCCCCCCCAAAGCTCCACGACCACTTGCGGGAGTGTTCAGAGGTGCAGTGGTCGGGCCTGAGAGCGGTGGCCTCTGTCCATCCTGCTGTGCACGGACTGACTGGGTGGTGTCTGCAGGCAGGTGGGCGTGGCTGGAGGAGGCGGGTCACTGGGGGTGCAGCCCCCCGTCCTGACCCTGCACCAGGAGCTGAGCACTTTCCTCTGCCGGCCCCGCCCCACCCCCATGTGCTGCTTCACTCGGGCCCAGAGCAATGGAGTCGGCCATCCTGAGCCCCAAATAAGCTTTTCCTCCTCTGGGTCACTCCTGTCAGGTGCTTTGGTCACAGCGACGTACAGTTGGTGAAAACAGCACCCTTGCACGGTCCTCAGGGATGCTGGAGGAGCTGCCTTGGTCACTTGCTCCTGTGACGAGCGGCACCCGCAGTTCTAGAGCCTGCAAATCCACGGCCGACGCGCTTCTCCCGAAGCCCCTCTCCTGCCCCCGCGCTGTGTCCCGACACGGCCCTCGGTGCATGGCTCTCCCCGGAGTCTCCGGTCTCCTCCCCTCATGGGAACATCAACCAGGACTCACCCCGACGGCCTCATTCTAACTGAGGGTCACCACCTCCAGATATGGGCACGTCCTGGGGGCCCCGGGTTAGGACCTCAACGTGTGAAGCTTAGGGAGCGCCCTGCGGCCCCCAGCAGAGTTCATCTCTGTCACCCGAGGTGTCGCAGATGGAGTTTGGCTCCTGAGGCTGGGTCAGAAGAGGCTCTGCCGTCTGGGACCATGATCTGGAGGAAGCCGGCGGCCAAGAGTGAAGAGACTCCAGCAGCCCCTGGAGAGGTCCCCATGGAGGGGTCCCGTGGAGAGGTCCCCGTGGAGGGGTCCCCGTGGAGAAGAACTGAGGCTCCTGCCAGAAGCCACGTGAGGGGACCCTCTGCAGTGGCCCTCCAGCCCCAGGCCAGCCTCAGAGGGCCGCAGCCCCAGCCGACAACTGGGTGGCAGCTCGTGAGGGGCTCCAGGTCCTCAGCAGAGCCACTCTGAAACTCCTGGCCTGAAAGAAGGCCTGAGGTGCTAAGTGGTTGCTGTTGTCCTCGGTCTGTGCGTCGGGCCATTGTCACACGGCCACAAACAGCCAACAGGACTTGGGTGCAAGGTGCTGACTTAACGAAACCCTAAAGAGTATGGTGGCTTTGGGATAGGATGGTAGCATAGGACAGTGGCCAGAGACAAAGAGCTTTTGGGAAGAGTCCTGGTGAGATCCACAGGAGCCTCCAAGGCCTGTCATAGAAGCCGGCGGTCCTCGAGGACACGGCAAGAGAAAGGGGGGGGTGTTCCTGGGGCCCCGGGAGGTCTCCTGACAAGCTTCCTGTGGTGACGTGGACAGGAGGAAAGGCACCTGGGGAAGTGCACGGTTCAGGCAAAGAGATGTGCGGGGGGCACACTGAAGGGTGCCACCAGGTTACCGCTGGCCACTCCAGGAACGGGAGAGCACAGGGCTCGGCCCAAAGGAGGCCGGTAAATGAAATCTAGACGTGACGGCCAGGAACTCCCCAGCCTCTCCAGATGATGGCAAATGAGGTTTAAGAAACAGGTTCCAGGGCTGGGGTTGTGGCTCAGCGGTAGAGCGCTCGCCTAGCACGTGGGCGACCCGGGTTCGATCCTCAGCACCATACAAATAAAACGCATTAAATAAAACGCATTGTGTACAACTAAAAGCAAATAAATAAAAATATTAAAAAAAAAAGAAAAGAAAAGAAACAGGTTCCAGGTAAAGGTCCCACCCAAGGCTCCCTCAGGGAAACGTGGTCTGAAGATGAAGCCAAGGGTGTGAGTGTGATGGCCTCATTAGGAACACAGAAAGACCCTCCCGGCCACCAGCCTCCCTGACATAAGCCCTCCTCTTCTGCTGTGGTTAGGGTGCAGTTTGACTGTGTCCCCAAGGCTCCAGTGTCGGAAGAGATTAGTGTGAATCTTCTGGAGAGGATCAGTTCCCACGAGCGCGGGTTGTTCTAGAAGATGGAGTCTGGCCCCTCCCTAAAGTCCTCCTGCCCTTGTTTCACACACGTGCCCCTTTGGCATGAAGCCTCTTCCCTTCCACCCTCTCCCCCATGTGGTGTTGCAGCCATGGGGCCTTCACCAGGATGCCAGCACCATCCTATTGGTGTAGGAGCCCTGTTTGGGGAGATGGCTTGAATTGCGGTTGACTATGAGCCGTGGAGATTTGGGCATTGTCGCCTTCCGTAGTCTCACGGGACTTGTCCTGGGATCTCGAGTGACTTGGCCGAAATTCCACCAGAAGCACAAGCCAAATAAATCTATAAGTTACCAGGCCTCAGGTGTTTTGTTACAGCAACACAAAACATAGACCAAGACATCTACCTTGGGCTTCCACAGAGACTGCTGAGAGCCAGGACCCTCAGCTACTTGGAAGCCCTGTGCTGTGACTCAGGGGTCCTCTGGGACCCTGAAGACACCGCAGCAGCTCTCTGGAGAGGTCCCAGAGGGGAAGGGCCGTGGCCTCTGATAGTCACGGGAGTGCGCCATCTTGGAGGCAGGCCTCTATCCTGGTCAAGCCTTCAGGTGACCACAGCCCTGGCCAATGTCTCAACTGCAACCTCCTGAGAGACCTGAGAGACCCCCAGTCACAGCTACCTGGCTAAGTGGCCCCCAAATTCCTGACTCACAGAAACTGTATCATACATGGGGTTTTTATTTGTTTGTTTGTTTTAGGCTGCTGTATTTTGGGCTAATTTGTTATACAACCATTGATAAGTAACAGACACTATGTTAATTTTATATTAAAAGACAAGACATGTTGAACTCTGGTTAACAGAATACGTGCCAAGACGTCTGGGGAAGGCCAGATGTGTGCAATTTGTTTTGAAGTGTATCAAAATAAGACGGATCAGTGAGTGAACAGAGGATGGAGGGACAGAAAAGAAACGGGTGGCCAGTGTGAAGCGTGGGATGGGGGGGAGGGTCTCTGTACAATTCTTTTTACTTTTTTTTTTATATTTATTTATTTACTTTAGTTGTACACAATGCAATGCATTTTATGTTTACGTGGTGCTGAGGATCGAATCTGGGCCGTGCACGTGCGAGGCGAGCGCTCTGCCGCTGAGCCACAGCCCCAGCCCTCTTTTTACTTTGTTGCCTGTTTGAACACCTTTTTATCAAACTCTCGGGGAAATGGCTGTTACTTTTCTAACCAGGGTGACAGGGACACGGGGGCTTCATGATGATGTCAGCTGCTGAAACCGTTTTACCTCCTCCAGAACATTCCACAAGGATGATGGCTGTATCCCTGGTGGGGGAAGGAGGCTGGGGAAGGGTCTGGAGCAAGACCAGGGGAGGAGGTAGAGGCTCCCAGAGGCCTGGAGACTCTGAGGGGTCTGTGGCTGGGCCAGAGAGGACAGAAGGGGACCGGGCCTCCAGGGGTTGTTCAGTGGACAGTGACAGGCAGGCAGTCTCCTCCCCAGATGCCCCAGCCTCCAGGGGCCGGGATGAGGGGAGGGGCCCTGAGGCTGTGCATGTCGCAAGTCCCCAGGCCCTGAGAGGAGGTGACCGAGACACCTGGCCTTCGATGATGGGAAAAGCCTCAAATCCACGAGGCTTCTCTGGGAGAGTGATTCCCCTCAGTGAGCCCCAGTCTCTTCTCTCTGGTAAAGGGTGACGTTCTGACAGCTCCTCGGGGCTGTGTGGACATGGGGACTCCAGTTACCAGCATTTCTGCACACCTGCATCAGAGGGCGTCGATCCAGATCCTGTGACGCACACAGACGCACACCCAGCACGGGGCACACCCAGCACGGGGCACACCCCACGGGGCACACCCAGCACGGGGCACACCCAGCACGGGGCACACCCAGCACCGGGCCAGCCGTGTGGATGGGGGCTTGGTGCACAGTCCAGGACACCTGGCAGCACATCAGCAGGGACACCCCGGCCATGGAACCAGATGGCTGAATTTTATCTGTTCCCTTACTTTGTTTATCTTGATTTTTTTTTAGATGATTGACACATTCTATTTTTAGAATCAGAGAAAATAAGCAAAGAGCAAGACACACACCTCAGGGCCATACCTCCGCCCGAGGTCCTCCGGGGCCAGTGCCTACCTTGCTTGATGAGGGGGGACTTGGGGCTGCCGTCCACCACGAAGGAGAACATCTTTCCGCTGGCGCTCACTGGCCGTTGGTGGGCGGCAGGTGGGATCAAGGAGGGCCTGGGGAAGCCCTGGGACCAGCTTCTCTGCAGGGGCACTGGCCGGATGCCCTGGTAGAAAAGGTTGAGGGGTGGCGCCGGCGACGGGATCGGCTGCTGTGAGGCCCGAGCCGGCTGTGGCCTCGGCCAGGCTGCTGGACCCGTCACCCAGGGGAAGGAGACCTGTAGGGCAGACAGGGGCGTCAGGGGGGGTTGTGATCCGCAGCCATGGCCTGCGCCCCTCGTCCCAGCCACTTAGTCACTGCCCCAGGCCTCAGCTGGTCCCCCAGGAAGCCTCTCCTTTGGGGTGAGGGCCCCGCGTGGCCACAGGGCACACCCCACACCAGCACTGGGAGGGGGGCGTTCATCATGTCAGGACCCCGTTGAGAGGCACCTGCACGGTGGCCCTGAGGCCAGGCAAGGCCAGGTGAGTCCCCACGGCATCAGTGTGGGACTGAGCTGCAGAGCGGGTAGCCTGTCCCCGCTGCGGGGGAGGGGCTTTCTGTCCGCCTTGCTCACCACGGTATTCACAGCACCGAGAATGGACACCATTGTGTGTGTCCTCGACAGTGGCTGAAAGAAAGGTCACCAGGCCGCTGAGGCCCAAGCCAGCTCTTTGGCCTCCACCTGCTTTCTTTCCACCTGTGCTTTGGTTCTGCCTGTCCCCTGAAGCTGAGCTGTGGGTGGCAGAGACCCCATGTCTCCTCAGCCTCCCCCTGACATCCCACACACCTGACTCTGCCCGAGGCTCCATGAGAGTCCGTCGCGGGAGCCTCCAGGTGGCGGGCCTGGGGGAGGCCGTCCGGGCGCTGGGCGGAGGCGCGTCAGAACCCGGCTCGCCAAGGAGAGGAGGCGCGGGGCGGCTCTGACGCGGCTCCGGCCTGGCTTCAGCTGTGCTGAGGCTTCTCTCCTGTGCCTCATGGTTGACCAGTGACAGGGCCAGTGCTGTCCTTACTGCAGGGACTCCTATTCCTCCCTATGTCATAAATGAGGCTGGAGAGGTTGAGGCTCAGCCAAGCTCCGCAGTGGTGGAGGGGCCCTGGGAGCAGCTCTGATGGCCGTCCCTCTCTCCCCCTTCTCCACCCCTCCTCTCCCCCACCTGCCCCGCTTACTTCTCTCTTCCTAGGCTAGAGGTGCTGGTGAGGCAGGAGGCCCCTGCCTCCGCGCTGGGGTCCTGGGGTCGGGGCCTCTTGGGCCGGCTAACCCCACTAGCTAAGGGAGCAGGTGGGTCTCAAGGCCACGGCCCCTCTGCCCTAATGGCCAGGCAGAGGCCACTCGGCCTCCTGGGGAGGTGCTGGGCAACCTCCTTCTTCTCGCCCATGGTTGTGGGCGGGGCTAATCCCTCTGGAGTTGGCCAGAGGGATTGGCTCATGGTTGTGGGCGGGGCTAAGACATTTCCTGGCCAGAGGGATTGGTCCAGGGGTGGGGCATGTGATCCAATCACAGCCAAGGACACCCGGGACGGAGGCTGGACACTCCGTGAGCCAGCCCTGACCTGCTGGGACTTGAGGCTGAAGCAGCCCTGAGGAAGTGCACCCAGAGAGCACAGAGGGAAGTTTTTTTGTTTTTGCTTTTTAACTGTAAAAAACACATAGCATAATTTTTTTTTTTTAACCATTTTAAACAGTTTTAACTGTGCACTTGAGTAGTGGTAGGTATATTCAAATTGCTGTGAGCTGCATCTCCAGAATTGTTCCTTCTTGCCAAAGTGAAACTCTATTCCCGACAAATAACTCTGACCCCCTTCCCAGCCCCTGGCAACTGCCTTTCTCTCTTCTGTCTCGTCACCATGCATCTGACTACTCTCAGTACCTCATATAAGTGGGCTCAGACAGTATTTGTCTTCTTGTAACTGGCTTATTCTCTGAGCATCATGTCCTCAAGGGTTATCCCTGGTCTAGCATGTGTGGAATCTGTTTCCTTTTCAAGGCTGAATACTATTCCAGTGGATGGCCAGACTACATTTTGCCTATCCATTCTGCCGATGGTCACTTGAGCTGCTTCCACCCTTGGCTGCTGTGAACAGGGCTGAGCAAATGCACAGACTGCTTGTGAGCCCTGTCTGGGGTCTGACCCCGAACTGCTCAGTATGAGAGGCTGGTTTGTTGCTGTCTGAAGCGCTTGGAGCAACGGAGCCGCGGGAAAAACTTTAGAAGCAAACTGGAGACAAACAGCTTTTTATTCTGATAACTTTTCTCTCTGGTTCTAATAACGACTAACACACGCCAAAAACACACCCTAAAATGGCGCTGACCCGATCAGCAATTTCGGCCAAGTCACCCGAGATCCCGCAACAAACCCGTGAGACTACGGGTGGCGACAAAGGCCAAATCTCCACGGCTCATAGTCAACCGCAATTCAAGCCAATCCCCAAACAGGGCTCCTGCACTGGTTGGAGTGGGTCTCTCTTGCTACACAGAATCTGGTGACAGGGTCTCGCTTTAGAGGGAGATGCAGGTATATAAATGCGGCAATGACTACAATAGACTCTTTGTGTGCAAAAATAAAAAATAGTGTTTTTCCCCTTGAAGTTCATTGATTTAGGGTGGAGTCAGTTGGAAGGCGGAGTTGGGTCTCTGCTGGGCGGCCCAGCTCTATCAGGTGAGGTCAAGGTTTTCACTGCTGGTAACTGCAAGGACACAGGCAGGCAGAAAAACAAACCCAAGGAAAGGGCTCACATTTAGAGGAAGCTCCTGGCCATGCTCACATAGAGTCTGCATGTAGCCTGATGCCAAGGTCATAGAGCCAGGGTCAAGATTAGTTACCAAAAAGGCTTCCCCTCCCCTTCCTCACTGTCTCCACTAGTTCTGGGTCTGAGGCAGGGCGCCTCAGTCCTGAGCTCTTCCACATCTGCCTCAGCAGGGCAGCTGCAGGCACCTGGGCCACACCCACTGCTGCTTCCCATCAGCTTGTGCAAACACCGAGGATTTACTCCAGAAGTCGCATCCACACCGCGCGCCCTTCCTCTGTCACGACGACAACATCTGCTTCTCCCCCACAGCTGCTGCTGGGAGGGACGCCCTAGGACAAGGAGATGGTCTGTCCCGAGCCTGGCAGCACCCAGGCCTTCTGCCAGGAGGCCCCGAGGTTGTGTGGATGGCAGGGAGGGCGACCTTGTCCTCAAGTGCTTGTCATGTTCGCAGCTGTTTGCAATTACTGCTGCGGCAAGGGCTAGGCAGCCCCAGATAGAGGAGGCACCAGTGTGCTGGAGACTGCGGTGCCCTTAACACGCGTGGTCTCATCAGAATGACTCTGGGGGGCGGGAGGCTTTGCACCCCACCTGTGGCCTAAGAGACTGAAGCTCAGCGGGTTTCGTGACTTCCTGAGGCCCCGCAGCCAGGAGGCCGTGCCTCTGCTTGACTCCCAGCCCCGGCTTTAGAGCCTCTAGGTTGTTTGAACTCATGATTGGCACCTGCCGGCCACACCTGCAGAAGGCTCTTAGTTGACTGGTTAATGAAGAGCAGGAGACTTTCCAAGTTAAAAAAAGTGCCAGGGTCAACTAGACGGTGTGAAAAGCCAGCAGGGCGCTGCCTGCCGACAGGGCTGCCCAGGAGGCTGGCGGCTCCCTCTGGAATGCTCTTCCGGGTCCAGGCAGCACCCCAGAGGCTGCTCCCCGACAGAGGCCTCCACCCAGCAGAGCCTGGGGCGGCGTCGCTGCCGTGCCAGAGCAGTGCCGGCCAGCCTGCCCTGCCTCACGGGAGCCACCGTGCAGCGTTCAGGACATCAGGGCTGGCTGACAAACCCGGCCGCGAATGAGAATTAAATGATCTATGTTGCAATTAAGCGTAGCACAAAGAACGGACAGACACGTCCACCCAGCCTTCCTAGTTATTTGCCACGCTGCGTTATTATCCACGCCCTTGACTTCGCCTACGCGGTCAATGCTGAAAATGTGACACGACCAGGCTCCTTCCAGCCCTGCGGGTGATGTGGCCAGTTTCTGGCCACCGCGGGACGCTCCATCTTAGAGGCAGGCAGTGCACAGATCGGGGCTTGATCTCCGTTTGCACTGAAGAAGGTGGCGCGGGCGGAAGGCAGGAGTGCGGGGGCGGAGCTCGGGTGGCAGCTGGAACGTGGGGGACGCGCTCATCGGAGGGACGCAGCGGAGGAGTCTCCTGTCCCCGAGGGAACGTGAGGTCCCAACACGCCCCTTCTCAGTTCACTTCTGTCTCCCTCGTAAGCGTAAACAAAAATGTCCCCTACTGTTTAGGCTCTCAGTTGTCACCATCGCTGGCTCAGGCACCCGAGCGTTCAGTGAAGACCAAAGAAATGTCCCATGAGACCCGCCAGCTGCGTGGATTCCCAAGAAAGGCGTGAGGTGTGATTGTCTGTAAAGAGCGTGCTGTCCGTTACCTACAGCAGCAAACTTTTATCATAAATTAGATAGTTTCCACATTTTTATTGGTCATTACAGCTGTACATATTGGTGGGATTTGTCGTTACGTATTTGTACAATGTAACAATATAGCTTGCCAATATCACTCCCGGCCCCCCACCCCCACCCCCGCCCGCCCGCCCCTTGGTCGCCCTCCTCTCCTGACCTGCCTTTGATTTTCACGAGACCCAGCCTCCGCCTTTCTTTTCCATTTTCCTCTCTGGCTTCCGCATATGCGAGGAAACATAACCCTTGACCTTCTGAGCTTGACTTATTTTGCTTAACATGACAGTTCCTGGTTCTACCCGTTTTCCTGCAAATGACATGACTTCATTATTCTTTATGGATGAAGCAGACGCCCTGGTGTGGGTGCGCCACATGTTCCTGGTCCACTCATCCACTGATGGACGCCAGGGCTGGCTCCGTGGTTGGCTGTCATGAATTGTGCTGCCATGAACTCGGGTTGCAGGCACCACTGTGGTACGTGGCTTCAGTTCTTGTGGATGAATACTGAGGAGTGGGTAGCTGGGGGGTGGCCCCTGCCCAGCCTCTGAGGAGCCTCCTGAAGGAGCCCCAATTAGGGAGATGGCTATTGCGGTCAGCTGGAAGCCATAAGTTCCACCTGATAATAAGTATGTATGTGACGCACCTGTAAATGCACGTGAGGCACCCGCAAAGCTAAAGGTATATAACCGGGTGAAAGCGGTCGGAGTCAGGAGAAGAATGAATTCATTCAGTCAGTCATGCAGTCGCTCGGTCGGAAGAAGAGTTCGGGTCGGAGAAGAAGAAAAGAATCAGAGCGGCCAGAACGTAGGCAGAGCGGTTACAGAAGAGAAACCAGATAGAAGAAGTAATTCCTGGTCAGAGTCAGGCCGAGGCTCCCGAGGAAGAAAGAAGAAAGAACTAAGAAGAAAGAAGCTCTAAAAAATAATCTTTCTCTAAGCTAAGCTCTATCTTTCTTTCTTTCTCTCTAAGCTAAGAAGACAAGAAGAAAAGAACCTTTCTCTAAGCTAAGCTCTCTCTATCTTTCTCTCTCTAAGCTAAGAAGACAAGAAGAAAAGCTCTCTCTAATCTTTCTCTCTAAAAATCTTTCTTTCCCTCTCTAAGCTCTAAGAAAGTAGAAGTAAAAGTAGTAATAGCTTTACTCTGCCTCCGAGAGTTTTCCTCCCGCGGTCTGTGGCTGGCCATGACAGGCAGCTTACAGCCTCGACCCTCATGTCCGTGGTGGCCGTGCTGACTGCGGTCCCACTGAGCAGCAGACCGTTGCTCTCCATGACACCTCACTTTTCAGAGAGCTCTTGGTTACACACTGACCGGCAGGTGGTCAACCGCCTGGTCCAAACCTCAGGCGTTTGCTGACCCAACTGGACCGCCACGGGCAGACAGAGTGTATCTAAAATGTCCTCCAGCTGATTCTGGGCGAGGGGGAAGTACACCGTGATGCAGAACTTAAGGAAATGCTAAAGTAAAAAAAGTGGGCAGATGACAGTGGCCCCAGCCTGCCTGCCGCACGGTAGGAAGAGAGTGACCCTGGCCAGCAGCGTGGTAGGAAGAGAGCTACTGTGCTGCACTTATCTACCCATGTGTGGGAACGGCTTTCCCCACCAGCTTCCATCTAGTGACAATAGCCAGGACCTGCAGGCAAGGCACTGGTAACCTGCGGGGACCCTGCAAGATTATAAGGTAGAAACTGTTGTACCTGGAATCCACACTGCCAGGGAGGAAGACACAAAGACAACATGAAGAAACAAGGGAAGAAAGCGCCCCAAACACAGCAAGCTGAGACAATAACAGATTCCATTGATGGCGCAGTAGATGAAATGTCAGAGAAGGAGCTCAGGACGTACATGATGAAAATGAGCTGTGAAGCAAAGCATGAATTAAGAGAGCAAATACAGGCAACAACTGACCCCTCCAACAGAGATGAGAGAGGAAATACAGGTAGCAAAAGAGTACTTCAAGAAAGAGACTTAAAAAACAAACAGAAATGCTTGAAATGAAGGAAACAATAAACCAAATAAAGATTCAATAAAGGGGCTGGGGTTGTGGCTCAGTGGTAGAGCACTCGCCTAGCATGTGCTCGACCTGGGTTCCGTCCTCAGCACCACGTAAAAACAAAGGCATTGTGTACAACTAAAACAAATAAATAAATATTTTTAAAAAATTCAATAGAAAGCATCAACAGCAGACTAGATCACTTGGAAGACAGAACCTCAGGCAAGGAAGACAAGATCTATAATCTTGAAAATAGAGTTGACCACACAGTGAAGATGGGGAGGAACCATGAACAGAGGCTCCAAGAATCACGGGACAACAAAAAAGACCAATCTAAGAATCATCGGGATAGAAGAAGGCACAGAGATACAAACCAAAGGAATGTACGATCTCTTCAATGAAATATATCAGAAAATTTCCCAAACATGAAGAATGAGTTGGAAAATCAAATAAAAGAGGCTTATGGGACACCAAATGTACAAAATTACACAGATCCACACCAAGGCACAGTATAATGAAAATGCCTAGCATACAGAATAAGGAGAGAATTTTAAAAGCCGCAAGAGAAAAGTGTCAGGTTACATACAGGAGGAGACCCATTAGGATCTCAGGGGATTTCTCAACCCAGACATCAAAGCCAGGAGGTCCTGGAACAACACATACCAAGCCCCTCTATACACGTCAGAGGGGCACGCAGGCAACCAGGATCTGAAGGTCACTCTCTGGCCAAGGCCAGAACAATGTGAGCCACAGATGAGTGACAAAGTGGTGGGTCACGACCTGCAGTATACAATGAGTGCGCAGGAATCCACGCTGTCGTGAACGTGGTTGGGTAGACGCAGCCCTGGGGAGGGGACGCTTCCTGTGGAAGCTGCAGAGGGCGCGCCCACTCCAACAGGGGGAGCTCCTGCCCTCCCTGAGGCTGCGCGACACCCAGAGACGATGGAGAAACCTGGCAACCAGCACCGGGCCCAGTGTCACCGTCACCAGGGGAGTGGTGCTGGGGGGTGTCCCCGACACCGCTCGCTGGCAGGACACTTCGCCTCTGCGGTATGCGTTCTGAAGGCCACGACCCCAGTCTAAGCAGAGACACACAGACACAGATGGCACCTGTTCTCAGGACACCTGGCCAGTAGGCAGGGCCACCAAGGATGGGAGAACCAAGGGAAGACTGAGAATGGTGGCTGACCCAGGGGACAGGTGACTGAGCAAGGTGGGCCTGGGGTGGAGCGGCTCCTGAAGTATGGTGACACTGACGGGCCCATGCCGTGTGTGTGTGTGTGTGTGTGTGTGTGTGTGTGTGTGTGTGCACGCTGGAAGCTGCTGTGGCTCAGGACAGACGTTAAGATGTAGCAGGGGCTGGGGTTGTGGCTCAGCGGTAGAGCGCTCGCCTAGCACGTGCGCGGCCCGGGTTCTATCCTCAGCACCACGTACAAATAAACGCATTGTGTACAACTAAAGCAAATAAATAAATGTTTTTTTTAAAAAAAGATGTAGCAGTGGGACGCCGCGGGAGGTCTATGCCACTTCCTGTACTATCATTACAATTCTCTGTAAATCCAAATTGTGCCAAAATAAAAAAGTCATTTAACAAAAAAAAAAAAAAAAAAAAAAAAAGCCTTTGAGTTACCAGGGAAAAACAAAGAAACTGGTAGAGAATCCCTCTGCAGTGGCAAATGCAGCTCACTCGCAGGGGTGGCCAGGGCTCTACCTGCGCCCCTGCTGCCTCAACTTTGCTCGATTTCTTTCATAACTACTGACCGAAATGACCTAAAGGGACACGGAAGGTAGGAAGTGGGGGATGAGAGGGGAATCCCTCCACCCCAGGGAAGGAGGCCTGGCCAATCAGAGCATTCCATGCCCTGGGTGTCAGTGATTGGTTCTGGGATCAAGTGACTAACTTGATCTAAACCAAACCAATGAAGTAGCTGGCTTTCTCTAGAACTATGTTGGACCTACAGGTGAGCCAAGAATCTTCCTGAGATTGTGAAGCTAACAAAGATGGAAGGGGCAGATTCCTTTCATCATTCGAGCACCTGAATCCAGCCAGGCCTGAAGCCCTGATGCTTATGACTTCTTATCTTTGTATTTATTTATTTATTTATTTTTGCTTAGGCTAATTTTGAGTTAGGGTTTTGACACTTGCTAACAGTGAAATTTTCTGGATAGTATGCTTATTGTGATTTTAGCACAAGAATCAATATGTGGTCAGAATTAAAGGTGCTATTACGTAGGTTCTGACATATTCAAATGAAACCCATCACACTGTAGTCATGATTTACCTTTAAATCAGAGTTAGCTTTAAACTTATATAAGTAAAACGGTGGCCCAGAGAAGTGATTTAAGACCAAGGAACCAGTCACAAGACAGGTAGTAAAACATTAAATAGAGAAACTTGGAACAAATAAACAGTTCTCCAGCTGCAGTCGACTGCAGAGTATAAACCCTGTTATTTCTGCTTCAAAAGTTACACCCGGGAAAACATTCCAAAGTCTTAAAAGAAAACTTTGCAATTGAAGAAACAGGTAAAAGTTATAACATACACGTGTGTACATCATATGTTAATGTCCAGCATATTTATCAGCTATGTCAAGGTAATTCTTTTATCACTCTATGTACAACCCCATCTGTATGCATGTGTGTATATTTAGGTCCATGTTCCCAAGCTCCGTGTTAAAGAGGTATTGAAACGACTGTTCACAATCTGGTTTTTCTTTTTCTCATCCTCTGTTAACTAAGTTAACTATGAATGGGCAGAGAGAGGGGCTCACTATGCATTCGTTCTTCCTTCTCCTCCCACCCCCACCTCTTTTTTTTCTTTTTTCTTTCTTTCTTTTCTTTTTTTTTTTTTTTTTTTTTTTTTTTGTGTGTATTTCATTAGAGACAGGGTCTCACTGAGTTGCTAAGTGCCTCGCCATTGCTGAGGCTGGCTTTGAACTCGCGATCCTCCTGCCTCAGCCTCCCAAGTGCTGGGATTACAGGCGTGCACCACCGCGCCCGGCTTGCTTTTGCTTTTTCCAGAAACAGAATGAGAGGCGGGTGTTCGGGGTGGAGGATGTGCTCTCCTGCAGAGCGGCGGAGGGTGACTGTGCCCTGCACCACGATCTCCGGCTGCTCTGCCAGTGGACAGGGAAAGCAGACCCGGTCCACACTGAAATGGCTGGATGTGGCGGCTTCCCAATAACACTTTTTTTGTGTGTGTATGGTATCAGGGATTGAACTCAGGGTCACTCGACCACTGGGCCACATCCCCAGCCCTTTTTTGTATTTTATTAGAGACAGGGTCTCACTGAGTTGCTAAGTGCCTCGCCATGGCTGAGGCTGGCTTTGAACTCTCAATCCTCCTGCCTCAGCCTCCCAAGTGCAGGGATTACAGGTGTGCTCCACCGCGCCTGGCTCTAATAACACTTTTTGGATGAAGACAGATGAGGACCCAGGTTTGGCCCACGGGCTGTAGTTCGTCCGCCGCAGGTGAGGACGACGGGATCAGCCTTACACAGAACTGGGTCCAGCTCGTCCTGTGCCTGTTCCCTCTGTGTGACCCTGACGACATGTAGGTCACGGCAGCTGCTTCTTACTTTGTAGGACAATGGGGCCATGTTCACACGAGCTCAGGGCATGTCCTGGTGCAGAGGAACTGCTGGTGACACAGCCACCAGGCAGCTGCGTCCTCCAGGCAGAAACGGCAGGGAGTGGGGGTGGCCCGCCACAGGGCTGCGGTAATGGGGTGATTCCTGGTAAGTGGGGGCAGGAGGAGAAGCCAGAGCAGGAACTTCCTTTTTTCTCTCCTCGGTGGCTTCTGTTCCCCCCACGTGCTAGGTCGTCACAGCAGCAGGGAAAGTCGCAGCTGGCTGGGGCTGCGGAGAGCACTGTGCCCTGGGCTCCTGGGTCCCTGGGGAGCTCTGAGCTCCTGGGGACCCTCCTAGACTGGGACTCCGAGATCTGGCCCTTGATTTCGGCTCTGGCTGTCAACAACACGTCACCTTGGGAAAGTGTGGCAGCTCTTTGGGACTTAGCTTACCCAGGGTGGGACAGTCCCAACGGCCTCTGCAGGAATTCTGAGGGGGACAGGACGACTTTGATGATTGTGTAGAAACTGGAAACTGAAATTCACAAGGTCAGGTCTTCAGGTCATAGATGAAGGTGAACTTGGCCCATCGAAGCCCTCGCTTCTGACCGCGTCCTCCAAGTTCTTCCTCAAGAAGCGTGAGCAGCAGGGACTGCTGGCCAGTGGGGGCAGGTGCCAGGGGTTGCCAGGGTGAAGGACGCTTCCAGAAGTCACCAGGGAGTCTGGCTGACTGGGGACAGGCCAAGCAGGCCAGGGGAAGGCCAGACACGAGAGCTGCGTCAGCCCCGGTGGGCCCCGCTGACCCCTCAGTCGGGTCAGCTCAGAGCCTGCTCCCTCCCGGGTCAGGCTGGAGGAGCTGACCATGGGGAGAGGAAACATGTCCCCGGTCTTGAACCAGCTCCACCTGTCCTGGGTTCCTTTCTCTCTGGGCGGTTCCATTTACGTTTGTCATATTTCAGAACAAAGATACAAGCCTGCGCACTAGTGAAGTGGCTCGCTGCTGTGTGGGAACAGCACGGCTGGTAACAGGGCAGGCCTGCCCACAGCTCCCTTCTCGGGCTCAGAACACACACACACACACACACACACACACACAGAGAGATACACACACACAGGTACACACAGACACACACAGATACACACAGACACACACACAGACACACACAGACACACACACAGATATACACACAGAGACACACACACAGAGACACACAGACACACACACAGATACACACAGACACACACAGAGACACAGAGACACACACATAGACACACACACAGATACACACACAGATATACACAAGACATATACACACACAGATACACACACAGACACACACACACACACACACACACAGAAACACACAGACACACACACAGAAACACACAGACACACACACAGATACACACAGACACACACAGAGACAGAGACACACACATAGACACACACACAGATACACAGATATACACAAGACACATACACACACAGATACACACAGACACACACACAGACACACACAGAAACACACACAGACACACACACAGAAACACACAGACACACACACAGATACACACAGACACACACACAGATACACACACAGACACACACACAGATACACACACAGATATACACACAGACACACACACAGACACACACACAGATACACACACAGACACACAGATATATACACAGACACACCCAGATACACACACAGACACACACACAGACACACACAGATATACACACAGACACACCCAGATACACACACAGACACACACACAGACACACACAGATATACACACAGACACACACAGATATACACACAGACACACACACAGATACACACACAGACACACACACAGATACACACACAGATATACACACAGACACACACACACACAGACACACACAGATACACACAGACACAAACAGATACACAGACACAAATACACACACACAGATACACACAGACACACAGATACACACACAGATACACACACAGACACACACACAGACACACACAGATATACACACAGACACACCAGACACACACACAGACACAAACACAGATACACACACAGACTTACACAGATACACACACAGACACATACACAGATACACACACAGACACACACACAGATACACACAGACACACACAGATATACACACAGACACACACACACTGACAACACAGACACACACAGACATACACAGAGACACAGCCACATACACACAGACACACACACACAGACACACACAGAGACACACACATAGACACACACACAGATACACACACACAGATATACACACAGACACATACACACACAGATACACACAGACACACACACAGACACACACAGATATACACACAGAGACACACACAGACACACACAGACACACACAGAGATACACACACAGATACACACACAGATACTCACAGACACACACACAGATATACACACAAAGACACACACACAGACACACATAGATATACACACACGGACACACACACACAGACACACACAGAGACAGAGACACACACATAGACACACACACAGACACACACATAGACACACACACAGACACACACAGAGACACACACATAGACACACAGAGATACACACACAGAGACACACACATAGACACACAGACACACACACAGATACACACACAGACACACACAGATACACACAGACACACACACAGATACACACACAGACACACACACAGACACACACACAGATACACACACAGACACACACAGATACACACAGACACACACAGATACACACACAGACACACACACAGACACACACAGATGCACACACAGATACACACAGACACACACAGATATACACACACAGACACACACAGAGACACAGAGACACACACACAGACACACACACAGACACACAGATATACACACAGACACACCCACAGACACACACAGATGCACACACAGATACACACAGACACACACACAGATATACACACACAGACACACACAGATACACAGAGACACACACAGATACACACACAGACACACACACAGACACACACACAGACACACACAGACACACACAGACACACACACAGATACACACACAGACACACACAGATATATACACCCCCCCCCCCCCCCCCCCCCCCCCCCCCCCCCCCCCCCCCCCCCCCCAGACACACCCAGATACACACACAGACACACACACAGATACACACACAGATATACACACAGACACATACACACACAGACACACACAGATACACACACAGACACAAATACACACACACAGATACACACAGACACACAGATACACACACAGATACACACACAGACACACACACACACAGATACACACAGACACACACAGATACACACAGACACACACAGATATACACACAGACACACACACTGACAACACAGACACACACAGACATACACAGAGACACAGCCACATACACACAGACACACACACAGAGACACACACACACAGACACACACAGAGACACACACACAGATATACACACAGACACATACACACACAGATACACACAGACACACACACAGACACACACACAGAAACACACAGACACACACACAGAAACACACAGACACACACACAGATACACACAGACACACACACAGATACACACACAGATATACACACAGACACACACACAGACACACACAGATATACACACAGACACACCAGACACACACACAGACACAAACACAGATACACACACAGACTTACACAGATACACACACAGACACATACACAGATACACACACAGACACACACACAGATACACACAGACACACACAGATATACACACAGACACACACACAGATACACACACAGACACACAGATATATACACAGACACACC
This sequence comes from Tamias sibiricus, assembly GCA_025594165.1. Classification (NCBI taxonomy): domain Eukaryota; kingdom Metazoa; phylum Chordata; class Mammalia; order Rodentia; family Sciuridae; genus Tamias; species Tamias sibiricus. The sequence goes on along the minus strand of CM046658.1, from coordinate 12,253,038 downwards.
CAGATACACACACAGACACACACACAGACACACACAGATATACACACAGACACACACAGATACACACACAGACACACACACAGACACACACAGATATACACACAGACACACACACACACAGACACACACAGATACACACAGACACAAACAGATACACACACAGACACAAATACACACACACAGATACACAGATATACACAAGACACATACACACACAGATACACACAGACACACACACAGACACACACAGAAACACACAGACACACACACAGAAACACACAGACACACACACAGATACACACACAGACACACACACAGACACACACACAGATACACACACAGATATACACACAGACACACACACAGACACACACACAGATACACACACAGACACACAGATATATACACAGACACACCCAGATACACACACAGACACACACACAGACACACACAGATATACACACAGACACACACAGATACACACACAGACACACACACAGATACACACACAGATATACACACAGACACACACACACACAGACACACACAGATACACACAGACACAAACAGATACACACACAGACACAAATACACACACACAGATACACACAGACACACAGATACACACACAGATACACACACAGACACACACACAGACACACACAGATATACACACAGACACACCAGACACACACACAGACACAAACACAGATACACACACAGACTTACACAGATACACACACAGACACATACACAGATACACACACAGACACACACACAGATACACACAGACACACACAGATATACACACAGACACACACACACTGACAACACAGACACACACAGACATACACAGAGACACAGCCACATACACACAGACACACACACACAGACACACACAGAGACACACACATAGACACACACACAGATACACACACACAGATATACACACAGACACATACACACACAGATACACACAGACACACACACAGACACACACAGATATACACACAGAGACACACACAGACACACACAGACACACACAGAGATACACACACAGATACACACACAGATACTCACAGACACACACACAGATATACACACAAAGACACACACACAGACACACATAGATATACACACACGGACACACACACACAGACACACACAGAGACAGAGACACACACATAGACACACACACAGACACACACACAGACACACACACAGATACACACACAGACACACACAGATACACACAGACACACACACAGATACACACACAGATATACACACAGACACACATAGACACACACACAGATGCACACACAGATACACACAGACACACACAGATACACACACAGACACACACAGAGACACAGAGACACACACACAGACACACACAGACACACAGATATACACACAGACACACAGACACACACAGATGCACACACAGATACACACAGACACACACAGATATACACACACAGACACACACAGACACACAGACACACACACATACACACAGACACACACACAGATATACACACACAGACACACACACAGAGACACAGAGACACAGATACACACAGACACACACACAGATACACACACAGACACACACACAGACACACACAGATATACACACAGATACACACATTGACAACACAGAGACACACACAGACACACACACTGACAACACAGACACACACAGAGACACACAGATATACACACAGACACACACACAGACACGCACAGATGCACACACTGATACACACAGACACACACAGATATACACACACAGACACACAGACACACAGACACACACACAGATACACACAGACACACACACAGATATACACACACAGACACACACAGAGACACAGAGACACACACAGATACACACACAGACACACACACAGATACACACACAGACACACAGACACACACAGATATACACACAGATACACACATTGACAACACAGAGACACACACAGACACACACACTGACAACAGAGACACACACAGAGACACACACAGAGACACAGCCACACACACACACACACACACACAGACACAACAACAAGCAGTAACCATGATGGCAGCTGCACGACTGGCTTTTGTTCCGATCTCCCGATTTGTGGGTGGAAGCTGTCACTTGTGGCGGCTCAGGCTTTGCAGGGGCCTGCAGGTCACGTCCTGCACAACCCCGGGGCGCCACCTGCCTGGACCACAGTGTGAGTGGAGCTGTGGCGGCCACGTGGGGGGACCCTGGGCTACATGCGGGGAGGGCGGGCACTTGGATCCCCCGCGCTTCCTGCGGTCCCTGTGTGTGACAGCCCAGAGCTGGTCCTGCTGTGCCACCCTGCACCTCCTCCCACGGGTGTGTCACTCACACATGCACCGGTAGCTGGGGAGGTCCTGGGAGGCCTCAGGAGGAGGCATGGTCACCTGGCCCCTGGCTGCCCCCTGCATTCCTCAGGAACCCCGGGGGCAGCAGCTATTAGGATCCCAGCTTCACAGAGTGGAGAGTGTGGCTTTGAGAAGGGAGGCACCTCCCCTTGACCTTGACCCCACAGCTGGTGAGAGCAGGGACTGTGCTGGAGGCTTGGTCTGAGGACAGCTGCCCCGATGCTATAGGTCGCAAACACTCAGGTCCCTACCTCCTCCCCCCTCCCGCTCCCCAAACACAAGCCCCTCGCGTCCCTCTCTTGGTTAGGAGAAGAACAGTTGCCCCTTGTAATTTAGGATCGTTCTCCTCCAGAGCAAAGAGTTCTGGAAAACTCCACGTGGGGAGACAGCGCCCTCTCCTGGGACCCAGAAGATCAACGGGAACAGGAGCGCGCAGGCGGGAGCTGGCTGCGGATTTCTCAGGAAAACTGGACCCAGAGCATTTGGTGACAGTCACTCTCCAATATGTACTTAAAATACACGCAGCCCCCAGGCAGGGTCCCTCGGCACGTGGAAGGGAGTCCACAGGAGTGGCAGCCTGCACGGGACCCCCTTCAGCAAGAGCCCAGGAGGCTCGCAGGGGACAGTCCTGCACCATGCCACCCACGCGGGGCGCCTGGAGCATCGCGTTCACAGGGGCAGAAAGCAGAGGGGCGTGCCTGGGTGGCGAGGAGGCGGCACCTCGCTGTTCCTCGGGGCGGTCTGGGTTCTGCGAGATGCAGCAGGAGGGCGTGGAGATGGGCACCTGGGGCCAGGACGTCCCCACGTGAGCATGTGAGGTGGCAGACCTCATGCTGCGGGGATTCCACCCCAGGTTCGGCCGCGAAAAGATCAGACCCAGACGGACGGGGTGAAGGCGGAGAGGCTTCTTTGGGGGTGGGTGACGGAGTCGCGCTGGAAACACACCCTGCAACGCTGCAGCTCGCTAATCAAGACACCGGAGTTTGCCAGGTGCACGCTTGAAATGGGGGAAGTGTGTGTCACACCACGCGAGCTTCAGTGAGCCACGGGAGCCAGCCGGACAGCGACAGGCCTGTTTGAGGCATGTGGCTTGCTGGCTTGGCGGGTGATGGCCCGTGTCAAGACCCACCAAGTTAGACACTTTAACCACAGCAGCTGGGCACACCTCAGTCACACCACAGCAAAGTTGGGTCTTTAAAAGGCAGCACAGCTGGGCGGTGGTGCACCCCTTTAATCCCTGTGGCCCAGGAGGCTGAGGAAGGAGGATTGTGAGTTCAAAGCCAGCCTCAGCAATGTCGAGACACTAAGCAACTCATTGAGACCCTGTCTCTAAATAAAATACAAAATAGAGCTGAAGCTGTGGCCCAGTGGTTGAGTGCCCCTGAGTTCAATCCCCAGTACCACAAAAAAAGGCAGCACAGTGTCCCACAGTAATGGGTCCCTCGTAGTTCATTAGACAATGCCCCTTTTGATGGGCATTGAGGTCTCAAATTTTATGCCACTATAGATAACATTTCAATAAATATTTTCATAAGATAAGAAAGAAATACATTAATTGTATGCCCTCTCCTCTCTGGCCACAAGTCACAAAAATGAGAATTTCCTAGGGAGGGAGCCCAGGAACCTATAATTTTATTGGACATTTCTGAAAAATTTTTGTAATCAGACTCATTAGGGAAACACTGCCTCAAACTTCAAAGACTTGGATGAAAGACCATATTCTTTCATCCCTAAAAAAAGCCTACAAATGCTACATAGGAAAAAATCTGTCTTGGTCTCCCTTCTGTTGGGGGCAGCAGGCTCTCTAAGGAGCTCCCAAGAATGCAGGTTCCAGGAGTGCTGTAGGGCTGTCAGCTTTAGCGTAAATAAATAAATGAAGAAATATGAATAAATAAAAGGCGTGGTGTCCAGTTCAAGCTGAGTTTTACATAAAAACTGAATAAATTTTTTGGCATAAGTATATCCCATTCCCTATTTGGGACATACTTATAACTAAAAAAAATTTTTTTTCTTTATATAAAATTAAGCTCTAACTAGGAGTCCTGCATTCTCTCTGGCAACCCTGAGCATGAGCCCTGGGGCCTGGGCGAGCTCTGCGGTCACTTGGTTCTGACACGGGGGACCTAAGAGGCCTCCTGAGAACCCCAGACCAGGTCAACACCCGCTGGGTCAGGAGCCCCTCCTCGGTGCTGCCAGAGGACCCGGAGGGTTCCCTGAGCAAACACGCCTGGCCTTGGTGCAGGGAGGAGACAGCAAGGACAACCTGCCCAGGTGTCCAAATCCAGGCAACCGTGCGGCGTGTCCTGGTCCAGCGCCTGCGAGGATCCTAACGGTCAGTTCGACCTTCAGATGGCCACGATGCGACCCGAGCCCACGCTGTCGTGGCCCCACCCTGTGGATGCCAGGACGGGGGTCCGGGGTCCCGCGGCCGCTCAGGAGCCCGCAGGGGCAGGGGTGGCAGAGGGGGGACTCCGAGCCAAGCCTGTGTCACCACCAGCCCCTGCGCCGCCTCCCAGGGCCCCGTGGTCCTGTGGCCGCGACTTCACGGGCAGTTTGGAGTGATTTCACTTAAACCGAGACCCGAGTTCAGGCTCTGAGCCTGCGCGGTTCTGCTGGGGCCTGACGACGGCTGTCACGTGCAGCTGGGCGGGAGCCGCGCCAAGGCCACGCCCGGGGGCGGACACGGACGCAGACGCCCGAGTGGCAGAGCCGGGACGGGGGCGGGCAGCGCGGGGGCGCCTCGCCCTCGCCAGCTGCGGGCAGGTCCAGGCAGAGCCAGGTCTGTCCCCGGCACTTCGCATGTCACTCGGGGGCGCGCCAGACGGGGGCGCTGGTCCCCCCAGACCCGCGGGCCCGGGCGGCCTGGAAAGAGGGGCGCCCTCCCAGAGCGGCACCTGGGCGGCCGGGAAGGCAGGCGACACCGCGCGGCACCTCGTCCCCCTGCCCTGACGCGGCTGGGCACCTCGTCCCCCTGCCCTGATGCGGCTGGGTACCTTGTCCCCCTGCCCCAGCACTGCTGGGTACCTCGTCCCCCTGCCCCGGCACCGCTGGGCACCTGGTACCCCTCCTGGGACACAGCTGGGCACCTCGTCCCCCTGCCCTGACGCGGCTGGGCACCTGGTCCCCCTGCCCCGGTGCTGCTGGGCACCTGGTCCCCCTGCCCCAGCACTGCTGGGTACCTCGTCCCCCTGCCCCAGCACTGCTGGGCACCTCGTCCCCCTGCTGGGACACAGCTGGGCACCTCGTCCCCCTGCCCTGACGCGGCTGGGCACCTGGTCCCCCTGCCCCGGCGCTGCTGGGTACCTCGTCCCCCTGCCCCACAGCTGGGCACCTGGTCCCCCTGCCCCGGCACCGCTGGGCACCTCGTCCCCCTGCCCTGACGCGGCTGGGCACCTGGTCCCCCTGCCCCGGTGCTGCTGGGCACCTGGTCCCCCTGCCCCAGCACTGCTGGGTACATCGTCCCCCTGCCCCAGCACCGCTGGGCACCTCGTCCCCCTGCTGGGACACAGCTGGGCACCTCGTCCCCCTGCCCTGACGCGGCTGGGCACCTGGTCCCCCTGCCCCGGTGCTGGTGGGTACCTCGTCCCCCTGCCCCGCAGCTGGGCACCTGGTCCCCTGCCCCGGCACCGCTGGGCACCTGGTCCCCCTGTCCCAACGCAGCTGGGCACCTGGTCCCCCTGCCCCGCAGCTGGGCACCTGGTCCCCCTGCCCCGGCACCACTGGGAACCTCGTCCCCCTGCCCCAACGCAGCTGGGCACCTCGTCCCCCTGCCTGCAGCGCCCAGGCTCACCTGGGGTGGATTCTCGACGACCAGCTCGTAGGTCAGCCCCACGGACCCAAACCTCAGGATGTCCCCAGGGATGAGCTTCACGGCCACGTTCTGAATGTGGCACTCGTTGACGAAGGTGCCATTGCGGGAATTGAAGTCCTGAAGAACAAAACTGCCCTCGGCCTCGTTGAATTCGATGAGCGCGTGGTGGTTGTCGATGTCCGCGGACTGAAACCGAGAGGGACAGCGCTGGTCATGGGGACAAAAATGCTCGGCCCGTGCTTATCTGTGCTCACTGCCCGCCGGAATGTGTTACCTGAGTCACTTCTTTGGATCGTCCCCACATCATTTTTGTTTGTTTGTCACTGGGCATTGAATCCCGGGCCTGGCACATGCTAAGCAAGCACTCTACCATGGAGCCACACCCTCAGCCCACAACCTCACTTTTAAAGGATGCTGAGGATCAGAGAGTTTAAGGGAGTTGCCTAAGGCCACACAGCTAGAGCGGGTTGGAGCTGGGACAGGCTCTCTGACTCCAGACCTGGGGACAGGCACCAAGTTGTTGCGTGGCGAGTCAGGCAGAGGCAAAAGGAACATGGAGGTCTCACTGGGTCAGTGTTTGGCCAGGGGGTTGGCCGGTTTCCAGTCCTTGACTCTCCACAGGCACGGGTATGGTAGGAGTGAAAGGCTGGGCAGGAAACGAAAACGGCCAGACACAAACCACTAAGGCCAGTGGCCAGTGAGAGCTGCCCGGCCCCTGCAGGGACAGGCCGAGTCCACGGGGAGGGTGCGTATAGCTCAGGGGGTGCTGCCGTTCATTCAAAAAAATAATGGAATAAAATAAAATAACATGTTTTCTTATTGCAGAAAATGAGAAATAGAGAAAAACAGTAAAAGGATATTAAAATATCTTGTAACCCCATCCCCCAGAGGCAGCCACTGTTAACAGTGTGGCTCACACCTTCTGGGTTTTTTTCTGTTGATGTTCTTTTGAAATTAAAACAAAATTAATCGCATCACACATACAACTACCTTTCGAAACTCTGACCTACGCTGAAGCAGCTCCCATGTGATCAGTTATTCCCATTGCATCTTAAAAGCTACTCTGTGTTTATCTAACCCAAGATGATCTACTTTTCAACAGGGGACCAGGTGTGACTGTGGTCCCCAAAGGGAAGGGGTCCCAGCCAGTGCATCTATGAACTGGTGGTGGGGGACGGAAGCACCTCTTAATTTCATTTTTTGAAATATCTGATTGAACCCAAGGTTGCTTAGCCACGGAGCCACATCCCAAGCCCTTTTTATTTTTTATTTTGAGACAGGGTCTGGCTAAGTTGCTTAGGGTCTGGCTAAGTTGCTGAGGCTGGCTTTGAACTCGCAATCCTCCTGCTTGGCCTCCTGAGTTGCTGGGATTACAGGTGTGCACCACTGCGCCCAACTGAATTTCACTTTAAAAGGAAGAGTGAAAAAGATCATATACTTGTGCATTATGAATAAGTAAATAAACAATCTAAAAAAAAAAAAAAAAAAAAGGAAGAGTGAGCTGAGCGCAGCAGCCAGGGCAATGGCACCTTCCCCTGGCCTCAGGCCCTGCAGGGAGGTAAGGAAACATTTCTTTTCTTTTCTCTTATCCTTCCTTCTTTCCTTCCTTCCTCCTTTTTTAAATGATGGGGCATCACTATGTTACCCATGTTGACCCTAAGCTCTGAGTATCTAGGACTCCATGCATGTACCACCATGCCTGATTATCTTTGTCTTTTAAGGACACAGCCTACAGGACATCCACTCCAGCCTGAGACTTTGTAATTGTTTTCTAAGTTTATCTTCTTCATCTTCTCAGGATGTCCCAATCAGGTTTCATTAAAAAGTACTTGCACTTAGGAATCTAAAATGCCATCATAAGTACCAACAGCTTATGTTACTAATAAAACATACCAATGCATATGGTAGAGGAGCATTCTCACATATTAAACTTTACATGCCAGGAAACTTGTCAACTGTCTTACCACAGTGTTCCATCTTATCCTCATACTCCAGAAAGTCCCCATCTTGTGAAGGAGGAAACTGAGTCATAGAATGATGGATTTATGCAGGGCCACCAACTTGACAAGACTGGTTTGTGCCCAGTTTTCCTAAATTGAGGTCTATTGACAAGTTTCCATTAAACACTTTAACACTCCAAATACAAAAAACACCAAAGAAAGCCAGAGTAGCTAAATTCTTTGCAGACACATCTGGTTTCAGAATAAGAAAAGCTATTGGGGGACGTACAGTGGCACTAAAAAATGATAAAGGGGGTCCATTCTCCAAGAAGACGTAACAATGCTAAACACATATGCACCTAACAACAGAGTCCAAAAATACAAGAGGCAAAACCAATAGAATTGCAAGGAGGGATAGACATCCATTGTGGTAGATGAGATGCCATCTCCCCTCTGTCACTGACAGATGGACCTGGCAGGCAGAAAATTAGTGAGGCCACAGATGAACTGCATGGCACCATCGATCAACCAGATCTAATTTGCAGGAGCCCTGTTTGGGGAGATGGCTAAGATTGAGGTTGACTATGGGCCATGGACATGTTTGGGCATTGCCGCCTTCTGTAGTCTCATGGGACTTGGCCCAGGATCTCGAGAGACTTGAACCGTGACTTGGCAGATCGGGCCAGTGCCATTCCTGCTCGGGCGCGTGAGATGAGACCTGAGAGAGAACTGACGGGGTTAACGCTATTGTGTATATATACTGTAGTTTCTTGTAAGAGTACGTGCCTTGGTTTCTTGTGAGAGTGTGTATGTGGTGTTAGAAATTACAAGAGAGCGAAAGAGAAAGATAAAAGAATTTTTTCATTGCCATCCTGTCTCCGGGCTCCTTCCCGCGGCGCTGCCATTCCCGGCTGCAAATCCTTTTCCGGTGACAACACTAATTGGTGTTTACAGAGTACGTAATCCAACAACAACTAAACACACATTCTTTTCAAGCTCATATAGGACAATCATTCACCAAGATACACCACGTTCTGGGCCATAAAGCACACCTCAACACATGTGAAAGAATAGAAACTATGCTGACTCTGCTCTCAGACCACGAGGGAAGTAAACTAGAAATCAGGAAGAGAAAGATTGCTGGAAAATCCCTAAATAGCTGAAGATTAAATAATATACTTCTAAATAGCTAAATACCACAGGAGTCATAGAAGAAGTCCCAAGACAAGTGAAAAAATGATCTTAACTAAATGAAAATGAAAATCCACTGACCAACATTTGTGGCTGTGGTGGGAGCTGGGCATTGATGGTGTTGAATGCACACATCACCAGGAAGAAAGACCTGAAACCAATCTCAAGGTTTCCACCGGGAAACCAGAGGCAGAAAGACCACAGGCCCGACACAAACAGAACAGAAATAAAAATTGGAGCAAAAACGAAAGAAATTGAAAAAAGGAAAAACGTATAGATAGCAATAAAAGAAACTTGTCTAGTTTGGATTTGAAAGTCTCCCAATGCCCATGCGTAGAAGGCTTAGTCTCAGCCTGTGCTCCTACTGTGAGGTGGTGGAACTGTTAAGAGGTAGGGCTTAGTGGGAGGAAGTTAGGTGATTGGGGACATGGCTTTGGAGGGAATCTTTGGACCCCAGCTTCTTCTTCTCCTTTTGCTGCTTGGCTACTATGGGGTGAACAGGCCTCCTCTGACATAATGCACCTTGCTGCCACAGGCCCAAAGAAACAGGCCAAGAAACCAAGGACTGAAACCTTTGAAAACATGTGCCCAAATATACCTTTCTTCTTTAAGTTGATTATCTCAGGAATTTTGTCCCAGTAGTGGAAAGCTGACTACCACAGACACCAAAAGGTGACTTTTTGGGAAGATCAATAAAATCGACAAACCTCTAGTAGGCTAACCAGGAAAAAAGAGAGAAGACACAAAGGATTATAGGCAGACAGGAGAGAGAGGCCATTGCCATTGAGCCCAGGGACATTGAAAGGATAACAAAGGAATATTATGAACAACTGTCTGTCCACAAATTGGATAACTTGGATGAAATGGACCTATTCCTTGAAAGACAAATCTACCAAACTCATACAAGAAGAATCAGATGATCCAAGTGGGACCCTCAGTTCTTCCAAAGAAGAATGCACCAGGCCCAGATAAGTTCACGGATGAATTATATCAAACACTTAAGGAAGAAATGATACCAGTTCCCCAGGATTTCTTCCAGAACATTTTCCAGCTCATTCAATGAGGCCAATATCACCCCAATTCCCAAACCAGATACATACATTACAAGAAAGGAAAATGAAAAAAATCAACATTTCGCATGAACATAGATGCAAAATCTTCAACAAAATGTTAGCAAATGAATCCAACAATGTACAAAAAGAATGAATCGAATACTCCCAACCTGCTGAACATCACGACTCTGCATAGTCTAACTTAGAGGTCCTCTGAAGCCTCATTTGCCTGTAGTGGGGCACTGAAGAGGGTATGGTGCCGCGGGTCCTTAGCCTAGGAAAAGATCAAAATTCAAAACTCTAAGTGTGGTTGCTACTGAATGTGTGCTGCTTTCATACCACTGGAAAGTGAAAAGAATCACAAACCATCACAGCTCGGGGGCTGTCCATACAGAGTGAATGAATGTGAACTAGAGACTGCAGTTAGTAAAAATATGCACACCAACTGTAAAAATGTACATTGGCAATGCAAGATGTTAATAATAGGGCAAACTCTCTCTCTCTCTCTCTCTCTCTCTCTCTGTGTGTGTGTGTGTGTGTGTGTGTGTGTAATCAGGGGGACAGAGAGACTCTCTGTCCTATTAGGAAGTGCCACCTATGTCAACCTCTCCTTGTTCCTACCAATCACACTGTTTTGTGCTCTAGGAATCCTTGATGACCTAGAACAAAGGGACAGATTCTGTGTGTGACTTTTGATTCTTCCTTTCCCAGGCCCTGTTACTTTCAGTTCCTCAGAAGCTGCCAGGCTGTGATTAAGATACAGAAACAAATAGGAAGGTTTGGACAAATCCAAAACACGGACCAGGCCTTGCCACAGGTGGGGCCAGGAGAGCTACCAGAAATCCCCTGATAGCTCCACTCCTCCTGTATTGGGACAAGTGCACAAAAGTAACATTGGCAAAAGCCCAGCTGCTGACATAGGTGAATACATAAGCCCCGCCCTGTTGGCTGTACGCTGCGGACAGACTGTTTTGTTTTAAATATTATTAGCACCTATCATACCCTAAGAGCCTCCTGTGGCCTGGTCCCTGCCAGACCACTCTTTGTTCATTCCCGTACTTAACCTGCACCACAGACCTTACATCAGATTGTATTAATATCCCCATCTCACAGGTGAAGAATCTGAGACCCCAAAGGTGAAGTTAGGGACCATCATTACCCTGACACAACCCAGAACAAAAGGAATTACAAGAAAAGAAAACTATAGACAGATATCCCTCATGACTATTGACGCAAAACTCTTTTTTAGGGGGGTCTCATTATGTTGTGCAGTTTGGTCTTGAACTCCTGGGCTCAAGTGATCTTCCTGTGTCAATCTCCCACACAGCTGGGACTACAGGCTCATGCCACTGTGCCTGCGTTACTGATGCAAAAATGTTCAACAAAATGTTAGCAAATGGAGTTCAGTAGCTATTTAAAAAGATCATACAGCACGACCAAGTGAGATGTATTCCTGGAATGCAAGGATGGTTCAATATACGAACATCCGTCGATGCATCACGCCACATCAACAGAAGGAAGGAGTGGAACCCCATAATCACTTCAATTGATGCAGACGAAACATCTGACAAAGTTCAACACTCTTTCATGATGAAAAGGACACTCAGCGAGTCAAGACTAGAAGGAAACTCTCAACATAATAAAGATGATATATGAAAAGTCAAGCTAAGCTGGGCATGGTGGTGCATGTAATCACAGTAGTTAGGGAGGCTGAGGCAGAAGGATCACCAAGTTGAAAGCCAGCCTCAGCAATTTAGCAAGGCCCTAAGCAACTTAGTAAGACCTTGTCTCAAAAAATAAAAGGGGCTGGGAATGTGGCTCAGTGCTTATGCACCCCTGGGTTCAATCCCAAGCACCAAAAAAGAAAAGAAAAAGTCAAGCTAATGTTCTTTAAAAAAAAATTTTTTTTTGGATATTGATAGACCTTTATTTTATTTATTTATTTATTTTTTAGATGCAGTGCTGAGAATCAAACCCAGTGCCTCATACACACTAGGTAAGTGCTCTACCACTGAGCTACAACCCCAGCCCCCAAGCTAATGTTCTTAATGGTGAAAAGTTCAAAGCTTTCCCTCCAAGTCCAGGAATAAGACAAGGATGCCCACTCTGGCCACTTCCATTCAATATGAAAGTACTAGCCAAGCAATTTGGCAAGAAAAAGAAATAAGATATTCAAATTGGAAAAAAAGGGGGAAAACCTGCTAGAACTAATAAATAAGTTCATCAAATCTTCAGGATACAAAATCAACACAAAAAATTCTGTGTTATTGTAAGGATGGCCTTCAACAAAGGCCTTAGCCTAAGTAACTCCATTTTTTAAAAAAAAATATTTATTTATTTATTTACTTTAGTTGCACACAATGCAATGCATTTATGTTTACGTGGTGCTGAGGATCGAACCTGGGCCGCGCACCTGCAAGGTGAGCGCTCTGCCGCTGAGCCACAACCCCAGCCCTAAGTAACTCCATTTTGAAACGAAACTGCAGTTCCCACCAGGCACGTCTACGGAGCCCTCCAATAAAACACTCAGAGCGAAGTCTGTCATGCGGCCCTCGCCCTGATAAAGGCAAGAGGTGAGAAAGATCAGGGTGGAAACCCCAGACCAGACGCCTTAACCTCAGGACGAATGACGTCACTGAGAAACCCGGTAGCAGCTGATAGGGACTGAAAGGGTGAGCAGAAGCCCCCAAATTTAGTATAAATGGTGGAACAAACAAACAGACCCTCAGCCAGCCGCCACGGATGCCCACGTGCCTGAGAGCCTGACACCCCAACTCTTGTCACCTGATCCTCGGCGTCGTCCTCACCACTCTCGAACTCTACGGGCACACCTTGACCCTGGTGAGATCGGTGGCTTCTCCTTGGACCTCTCCTCCGCCGGCCGTCAGCTCCACCCCGGGAGAAGCCTCCATTGGTTCCTGACCTGATCACGGCCGTCTGGGTGAGTGGGCATCTGCTGGACTCACAGCCCGAGGCTAGAGACTTTAGCTCTGGCACGCAGAGGGAACGTCTGCCGGGAGCCTGTCATGATTAAGTGTGTTTGCAGTGCTTAGAGTTAACCTAGGATTGTTTGCTGTGGATTGATTATGTGTACTGCAGTGCCCAGCGTTGAGGAATGTCATTTTCTTGATTAAGAACCTATAGAGTGAAATTGTGTTGAGTGATCTGAGTGAATAAAGCATTGAAAAGGGCAGAAGTTCGTGGACATTCTTCATTTCTCCCCTTGACTGCGTAAGTTGCACCTTTGCCCATCGCGACAGTTATATCCAATAATAACTAATTCAAAAAGAAAATCAAGAAAATATTTCCATTTTTAATAGTACCAAAAGGAATAAGACATTTGCTATACACTTATCCAAATAGGCAAAAGTCTTGCATATTGAAAACTATAAAATGTTGCTGAAATTTAAAAACCAACACAAATAAATGGGAAAACATGTTCGTGGATTTGAAGCCTTAATACCATTAAGATGCAATACCACCCAATGCAACCTACAGACCTAATGCAGCCCCTATCAAAATCTCAATGGCATTTTTTTTTTTTCAGAAATAGAAAAATCCATCCTCAGATGCATATGACATCTCAAGGAATCCCGGAGAGCCAAAACAGTCTTGGAAAAGAACAAAGTCGGAGGTCTCAGATTTCCTGGTGTCAAAAGTTAATAAAAGGCTACAGCAATCAAAGCAGCAAGGCACTGGCATTTACACTAGACAGGTAACCAGTGGAATAGAATATAAAGCCCAGAAATAAGCCTTTCCATATGTGGCCAAATGATTTTTGACAAGAATGTCAAGGCCATTCAGTGGGGAAAAGACAATCTGTTAAAGAACTGTTGTTGGGGAGACTGGATAGCCATATGCTAAAAAGGAATTTTTAACAGAAGCAAAAATTAGTTCGGAATGGATTGAAATCTAAACATAAGAGCTAAAGCTATAAAACTGTTCACAGAAAACATCGAGGAAACATTTCATGACATTCGATTTGGCAGTGATTTCTTGGGTGTGACAAATAAAAGCATAGGTTATAAAAGTAAAAGTAGATAAACTGGATGACATCAATATTAAAAACTTCTCTGCATCAAAGGACACAATTGACACCATGAAAAGGCAACCTGTGAAATTAAGGAAATATTTATGTCATATATCTGAAAAGGGGCTAATGTCCATAATATGTAAAGAACTCCTACCATTCAATAACAACTACCCAATTAAAAACGTGCACAGGATGTACTTAGATTAATATTTCTCCAAAGAAGACAAACAAATGGCCAACAAGCTTATGAAAAGTTGCTCAATAACATAATCTTTAGAGAAATGCAAATCAAAACCACAATGAGATCAAAACCACCTTACCCCAATTAGGATAGCTACTGTTTAAAAAACAAACAAGTGCTAGCAAGGATGTGGAGAAACAAGCCCTTGTGTCCTGCTGGTGGACACGTTAAGATAGTGCAGCTTCCATAGAAAGCAACAGCTGGGTCCTCCAAAATTTCCCCAGATTGGGGCTGGGGCTATGGCTCAGTGGTAGAGCGCTTGTCTCACATGTGTGAGGCCCTGGGTTCGATCCTTAGCACCACATAAATAAAATAAAGGTATTGTGTCCACCTACAATTAAAATATATATATATATTTTAAAAAAACCAAATTCTACTTCTGTGTATATATTCAAAAGAATTAAAAGCAGGATCTGGAAGAGATATCGTCCACCTGTCATAGCAGCACTATTCACAGCAGCCAAAGACAGACCTAATCGTGGATAAACAAAATGTGGCGTATGGGTACACTGGAATAGTCTTCAGTTTTAAAAAGGAGGGAATTTCTAACACTTGCTGGAATATGCTGAGCCTTGCAGACACTGTACTAAGTGAAGTAAAGTCACGACAGACAGTGACACCGGTTCTAAGAGGTGCCTGGAGGGGTTGAACTCGCGGCTGGAAGGGAGTGTGGGGCTGCCTGGGCTGGGCTGGGGCAGGGGCAGGGGTTTCACTTCTGCCAAGGGAGACGTTCCGAAAGTCGGTTGCTCACGACGGTGTGCGTGTATTTAACGTCACTTACTGTGGCCTTAAAAAAATGGCTAAGATGGCAAATTTCATCATGTGTATTTTCCAGAATAAAACAAAAATTGCTAGCCGGGCGCGGTGGCGCACGCCTGTAATCCCAGCACTCTGGAGGCTGAGGCAGGAGGATCGCGAGTTCAAAGCCAGCCTCAGCCATGGCAAGGCACTTAGCAACTCAGTGAGACCCTGTCTCTAATAAATACAAAAAAAGGGCTGGGGATGTGGCCCAGTGGTCGAGTGCCCCTGAGTTCAATCCCTGGTACCAAAATAAATAAATAAATGAATAAAAGACCGCTGAGTGACTCACCGAAGTCAAGAGGCTGGCGTGTGGCAACGGCAGGCTTTGAACCCAAGCTCACTGCAGAATCTGTCCTTCCCACGTCCCTGTGCTTCTCAGGGAGAGGCGGAGAGAGGCTCAGTGGTGGACCCGGACGTGGACACATCCACAGGCCTGCCGCGCCCACGCGCCTTACTGAAGCGCACAGCTTGTCCCCGACACCCAGGCTTTAAGACCTCCCTGGCGACAGCTGTCCCTGGAGGAGGGCCTGGCTGGAGGGACCCGCGGAGCAGCCGCTGCTCCCTACGACAAGCTGCCCAGGCTCAGACAGATCCGGAACCTTCTTCTGAGCCAGTTTCCAGCCTCGCCTCATGGGGACCTGGGGGGTCTCAGACCTTGGACTTCCCCGTGTGTTCAGCCTCCTGGCTCCTCCCTGCCTGTGGCCCTGCGTCCCCACTTGCTCCCCGCCCTGCTCTCACCTCCTCCCTGGTCTCCGGCCCCCCAGGGGTCCTCTGCCTCCCCCACCCCACTCGCTGCTCCCCAGCGGGGGTCCACTAGGGGGCTGAGCACCCTGGGCTCCCGGCCGCCAGGTCCCCGGGCTTGGCCTCGTTCCCCTCGTGAACAGCCTCCTGGAGTCTCCCCCACCCCGCCACGGCCCCTCCTGCCCTCTGCCCAGCGGCTGCCCTGCGCGGGGCCTTCCTGGGCTCCTGCCTTCTTCACGTGGGTTTGGCCCGTGGGCGATCAGACTGGAGCAGGGTGGAGAGGGCTTGGGGGTTCAGAACCCCCCATGGTGCCACCAGGGGCTGGGGGTGACCCTCCCCCAGGGGCCGCAGCTCCCCCCTGGCACTCTCCCCAGCTCCCCCGCCCCTCCCCTCGCCCCTCAGGCCTGGAGCTCCCGACCGGCAGCTCTGGGCACTGCAGGGTCACCCCTAGGGGCCTCTCAAGGGCCACTCTGCTAAACTCACGCCAGCCCCTCCCCCTCCCCCCCCCAGTGTGCTCCCTGCCAGGACCTGGCCTCCCACACAGCAGCTCCGGACAGGACCCTCAAGTCCCCTTCCCGCCACCACCAGGGTGCAGCCTGTCCTGCTTCCTCCTGCCCGCCTGGCTAAGCTCCTCCGCCGCCGCCCTTGGAGCCTTCAGTGAGGCCTCGGCTGCTGGCAGCTCCCCTCCAGCCAACAGGCCTGCTCTGGGCCGCCCTCCTCCAGCTGTCCAGGCCATTCCTGTGTCATCAGGGGCCTCAGGACCATTCCTGTCTCCTCTGGTCCCCCGACCACTGCCAGCCGGGGTCTGCATGGCGCCAGTGCCAAAGTCCCTGGTGGGCTCTGTGGGTCTCCGGGCCCCTTAGTGGCATCTAGAAGTGTCTAAGGGGCGTGTGGGCCCGTGGTTAGGGTGTCACGGGGGTGGAACTGGGTGGTCTGGGACCCTCAGGCTGGTCCCAGGTGCGCCTGGCTAGAGGCACAGCGCCTACGTAGCAGGAGGGCACAGTGCGGAGCCGCCCTTGGAGGCCAAGGTCAAGGAGCCCACGGGGTGTGGGAAGGCCACTGCAGGCAGCGCAGGCTCAAGTCCCACCGTGCTCTGAAGAGAGCCCGGGCTGCTTCCCACCACCCACACCAACGAGCTGGCCTAGCGCCCTTACCAGGCCCACGGGACGCTCGGCTCCGGCAGCGTTTTTGCCCTCAACTGTTGTGTTTCATTTTCTTTCGTTTTGCCTTTTGGTCTTCGGCCATCCCATCCCCCACCCCACTCTGTCACCCCCTCAGGAAAAGACGCACGGCAGCGGGCAGCGTCGGTGGACCTGGGGCTTTCGGAAGAAAGAGGATGTGAGAAACGGCCCAGGCCCAGGGAAGGGGAAGCTGGCCTCCTGGGCAGGCTGGGGGACGCGGCTGGAGAGAGGCTGGCTCTGGGGTCTCTGAGAGCTCCCTGGGATCAGTGCCACCCGGGATCCAGGAGTCCCCGGAGATGGCCGTTCTGCGGGCTTCACTGCAAGTCCATTTCCTGAAGCTGCGTGTGCCTGCGGGGCCCCAGGCTGCCTGGTGTGGACCCCAGCAATCCAACTCCTTCCTGCATGAGCTTGGGGCGACCTTGGGTGGCTTCTTAGTCTGTTTGTGCCTCTACTTCCCCATCGGAAAAATGGGAAGATAACAGCCCCTAGCCCTAGGGTTGTTGCAAGGATTGGAGGAGTTAATTAACACCAGCAGAAGTGCAAAACCCAAGCCGGGCGCGGTGGCGCACGCCTGTCATCCCAGCACTTGGGAGGCTGAGGCAGGAGGATCGCCAGTTCAAAGCCAGCCTCAGCCATGGCGAGGCACTTGCAACTCAGTGAGACCCTGTCTCTAATAAAATACAAAAGAGGGCTGGGGATGTGGCCCAGTGGTCGCATGCCCCTGAGTTCAATCCCCGGTACCAAAAAAAAAAAAAAAAAAAAAGTGCAAAACCCAGTGTCCACAGGCCAGGCCCATGGGGAGCGCCAGGGCTACCCCCCCCCTGCCAGTGCGCCTGCATCTCTCCCCTGCCCCTGGCACGGACCCTACTGACTCCTCTAAACACATCTCCAGTAGCAGTCCCACAGCGCCCACCCCAGGTCAGCGTCCAGCCAAGAGACAGCAGTCACTGAGCAGGCATGCGGCCTTCAAAGACACCCACGTCCCAGTCCTGGAACCCGAGAATACACAGCATTCCACAGACAGGATTGCGCAGGACCAGGAAAGATTACTAATCAGTGGCCTCAAAATAGGGAGATTATCCCAGATTATCCAAGTGGAGCTAATCTAATCACATGTGCCTTCAAGAACAAAGCACTCTGGCTGGAGCTGAGAGGGGAGTCAGAGGGAGGGCCGCCAGAGACCAGCAGAGCTGAGCCGTGGCTGCTGGCTTTGAAGACAGGGGGCCGCGAGCCACGGAAGGTGGGCAGCTTCTGGAAGCTCCAAACGACTTCCGACTGGCAGCCGGCAAGGGAAAGGCCCAGTGCAGTTACAGCACGGAACCAGATTCTACCAGCAGCCTGAGGGGCCTGGAGGTGACTATCCCCGAGACCCCAGAGGAGAGCCCAGGCCAGCAACACTGCCACGCTGGCCTTGGGTGACCTGGAACAGACAACCAGCTGAGCACACCCAGGGCTCTGACCTACAGAACTTTGAGATGACAAATTTGTACTGTTTAAATAGAAAACGAATGCAGCAACTAAACTATCCCACACACTTAGCACTGGCGAGGAGCTGTCCCCAGTCTCACAGCACAGCTGCTGATTGTCCCCATGACACATACTCAGGAGTCACCTTCGGGACGGCAGCACAGCTCGCCTGGCCTGGGCTCATCAGGGCAGAGCCAGGCTCCCTCCAGCAGGTGAGCCAGAGCCAAGTTCAGGCGCTTGGCCACTTGGAGCCATTCTGCTGTTCCCTGACCCGTCCTGCCTTGTCCCCCACATTCTCTCTCAAAATAACAGAGGTGGTTCTGTCTTCCAGACAAGCCCCACGCTTGGCCTGGCCCTTGTGCCCTTTTTCATACTGGTGTCGGGGTTGTGTGGTGGGGGCCAGGCCAGGCCAGAGCCTCCGCCTCACTCCAGAGCGCATGCCTGTTTTTTCCGCACATCTGGGGCATCCTTCCCTGTCCTGCTCTGCTGGCTTTCTCTTTGAAGCGGCACTTAGCTCGGTCCTCTCTGGGGACTTGGCCCTGGCACCCCAGGCAAGATTCAGTGGGTCCTGCATACAGACAGCCTCAAGGTCTCTGCTGTAGGAAGCAGTGGCCAGTCCCCAGGCCTCGCCTCTTTACCCAAGTTCCCCAGTAGAGGGCGCCACCTGTGCTCCTTGCTTCCAGGAGAATCAGAGAAAACCCAGTTCCCTGTTTCCTGTTAATCTGCGCCTAGGATTTCACAGTAAGGAATTCCCCTAGCTTAGTCAACTACCTCATTATCTCCATGAGCTCACAAGGAATTTCAGATATGTAGATTTTTAGATGTTCCCAGAGCTAAATGTAGGAAGTTTCCTTCTCCAAAAGCTTTGAGTCAGACTGGTCCGAAACTCACCCTCCACCTCAGAATGGCCGCGTGACTTTGGGCAAATGACTTGGTCTTTCCAAGCCCCATTTCCACACCTGCATATGAGGATCATAACAATCACAGTAGCTCCTACCCCACAGCATTGTTTTGAGGGAACGATTCTGTAATTCATGTGCAGAATACACACATGAAAGCCGGGCGCGGTGGCGCATGCCTGTAATCCCAGCACTTTGGGAGGCTGAGGCAGGAGGATCATGAGTTCAAAGCTCAGCCTCAGCAATGGGGAGGCACTTAGCAACTCAGTGAGACCCTGTCTCTAATAAAATACAAAAAAGGGGCTGGGGATGTGGCCCAGTGGTCGAGTGCCCCTGAGTTTAATCCCTGGTACCAAAAAAAAAAAAAAAAAAACAAAAAAACGAATACACGCATGAAGTCACGTGAGATACAGTCCAGCACTTAGTCTAAACGTGAGACCTGTAGCTGCGTGCATTGTTTGTGCTGTTTAAAAGATCATGACCTTCCACTTCACACTCAGCAGGATGGCCACTTTTTTTTTTTTTTTTTTTTTTTTTTTTTGTGGTACCAGGGATTGAACTCAGGGGCACTCGACCACTGGGCCACATCCCCAGCCCTTTTTGTATTTTATTTAGAGACAGGGTCTCACTGAGTTGCAAGTGCCTCGCCATGGCTGAGGCTGGCTTTGAACTCGCGATCCTCCTGCCTCAGCCTCCCAAGTGCTGGGATTACAGGCGTGCGCCACCGTGCCCGGCCAGGACGGCCACTTTTAAGAAGACTGAAAATCTGTGTTGGCAAGGATGCGGAGAAGCCGAAGTGCTGTGCATAGCTGCTGGGGCTGGATGGCACATCTGTGGGGATAATGCAGCAGTCCCCCCAAAATCAAAAACAGAATTACCACATGATCTACCCATTCCGCCCCTGGGTACGCACCACCAAGATCTGAACGCAGGGTCTCAAAGAGCTATCGGCGCACCCACGTTCATAGCAGTATTATTAATAGTAGCCAAAATGTGGAAGTAGCCCCAGTGTCTGTGGATAAGCAAGATGTGGTCAGCCTTAAAAAGAAGGGGCAACTCTGACACATGCCACAGTATGTGGATGCCCTGGAGGACGTTATCGTGCCCAGTGAAATGAGCCAGTCACAAAAGGACAAACACTACGTGATCCAACTTACATGAGCTGCCCACAGGGGGCGACTGTGGGGAAGGTGGTGGCTGAGGGCTGGGGAGGGGGGAGGGGGTCTTTCTTCACTGGGGACAGAGCTTCAGTTTCCAAAGACGAGAGACTTCTGGGGATGGTGGTGGTTGCACCACAAGGTGAGTTTTCTTAACGCCCCAGAGTGCGCAATGGTGAAGATGGCAGACGATGATATTCATATTTTCAGGGGGGAGGGGAATGACCTATTATTTTCTCTCAACTTTTTCCTCCTGGAAGCTCTCCACCTTCTGGAGGGAGAGTGGCCCATAAATTGCCGTGATGGGAGCTGACTACTGAAATCAGGGGAGGGGAAATTCCAGAGAGGCCGCACCGGGAGGGAGGGAGCCTCACTTGCGGAGCCGCCGAGCATGCGCACTACAGGACCCCGGGTTCCATCACAGCATGGGCAGGGCCGAGGGTCTACCCAGGTCCGCCTGTCACTTATTTCTCAAAACCTGAGGGCTCACTACTACTAATAAAATGCGAATTAAAATGGCACGGAGGCCATGCTTCACGCCTGAAATGAAAGAAGGCCTGGGGCGGGCCTGCGTGGGCCGGGGCGTAGCGCCTCCTGCTGGCGCCGCGCGCACCTGCGGGCCTTCGCCCAGGGCCGCTGCGGACGGCGGGAAGCTGGACCTCCGCCTGGGCGCCTGGACTCGCGGAATGAGGGCGGTAGAAGGTCATCCGCGTGGCCTCGTTTAATAACAAGACTAGAGACGGCGAAGCAGGCTCCGGGGGTTCTTTGCTCAAGGCAGCCCAGAGCGACAGGTGCCCGCAGGGGGCGGGGTGGGGGGCAGCACGCATCGCCCGGTGGGCTCTGTGCGCCACATCGGCCTTGCTCCGGACCCCGTGAACCCGTGCGAGCAGGGCTGCAGGCGCCACGGGGGGCGTGCCCCCACGAGGGCAGCAGCCAGCTGCACCCTGCCCACCAACGGGGCGGGCACGCCGGGCTCCGCACCCTCCTGCCCCGGCCGTCCCCACCGCCCCGCCCCAGCCCAGCACCCTGCCCGCAGGCTGGCCGCGGAGCAGTCTTGGAGGGAACCCTGGAACCTCCCAGCGTGGGGCAGGTGAGGCCTGGGGAAGCCGCTAGCCACTCTTCCTTTAACCTTGGCTTCTCCTTCCCGCAAAACCAAGTTTGCTGAAGCAGTACATAGAAAGGGGTGGGGGGGAGTGCAGACGGAGAAGGCAAGGCGCCCAGGAGACAGGGAAGGGGGGGGGGCTCTTGCAGGATGGTCCTGGCCCCACCCCCATGGGGACCCCACTGGCACCTGGGGAACAGGGAAGTGGGCAGATTCTTGGGCCCCCAACCCCAACCCACTGTGCCAGGACGTCTAAGGTCCAGGTTCAACAAGCGTGCTCCTGGGCAGAATTAATCTCAGGCTGGCACCATGGTCCTGGAAGAACTGAACCCCTTTTTCAGTAGAGCTTAAATAACAGTCACATGTGCCAGGTGCAGTGGTGGCCCCTCATGGTCCCAGCTACTTGGAGGTTGAGGCAGGGGATCACTGGAGCCCAGGAGTTTAAGGCCATCCTGGGCCATACGGCGAGACCCTTGTCTCGAAGCAAAATTGAAATAAATAATATTCATGTTCAACTATAAAAATTATAGTTTGTTCACAAATCATAAAAAATTGTATAGAATCATAAATCACAAGGTTTAGCTCTGAACGGAGGGAGGTTAATAGCCGGGGATTTGCAGCTGTGTCAAGAGGGGGAAGCCCCAGCTGTCATTTCAAAATGCAGGTCACCCTCCTTCCTTCAGGGTCCTCTTTCCACTGCCCTTCTGGTAAAGACCAGAATCCATTGCGGGGCACAAGGAAGTCCTGCCTGTCTCTCAGCCCCCCTTCCCACTCTTCTGGACACACTGGTTTTCTTTCAAGTCCTCTGAGCTCACCATACATTCTGTTGCCCCAGGGCCTTTACACTTGTGCCCCCTCTTGTCTAGCTGGGTCCCCCTTGCCCTTCATATTTTCTTTCCTTTAGAGCCTTGATGTTGGCACAGAACCATCCATGCCTCTGTGGGATCCTGTGACCCACCTCTCCCTGTCCTATAACTTGCTGATTGCAGGCACCGACGTGATACTGCCCATGGCTCACACAGGGCTGGGGCTCCAGGTAAATATTTGTGGAATGAATGAGCGATGATAACAGCAAAAACCAGGCTGGCTAAAGCAGGCTTCTTATTGGCTTAGGAAACCAAAGTCCCTACAGGATCCGGAAGAGTCTGGAGGCCAAGCCCTGTCAATACCAGTCTTGACGGTCACTGAGACACATGCTTCCAAGTGACTCCCATTCTTTTCCTTGTGCTTTGTTTCTTCAATTAAAAAAAAAAAAAAAAAAAGCTACAATACGTACTTTCCTTGATCAGAAAATGTAAAGGATGTCAAAATGTAATGATATTAACAATCGAAATACTATGTCAGTCTTGTCAATGAACAGAAGAAATCTTAGGAAGCCCAGCTCCCTATTCTTCAGGATTTACCCAGGCAAATAAAATAAGTGATTTTTTTCTTTCTTTCTTTCTTTTTTTTTTTTTTAATTTGCTAAGTGTAACTGCTGGGTAGTTTAAAGGCA
The DNA here is from genome assembly GCA_025594165.1 of Tamias sibiricus. Taxonomy (NCBI): domain Eukaryota; kingdom Metazoa; phylum Chordata; class Mammalia; order Rodentia; family Sciuridae; genus Tamias; species Tamias sibiricus. Next base: position 12,229,521 of record CM046658.1, on the reverse strand, counting down.
CTTTTCTTTTTTCTTTTTAGGTTTCTGAACTTTCTGCAGTGGGATTGTAGGAGCCCTAATTAAGGAGATAGCTAAGATTGCGGTTAGCTGTGAGCCATAAAGATGTTCAGCATTACCACTTTCCATGGTCTCGAGAGACTTGGCCCGGACATTGCAGATCGGGTCTGCGCCATTTGCATGATCTTGCGAGACTTGGCACGGGGGATTATGGATTGGGTCGGCGCATTGTGTGGTGGTTGGAGGAGTGTGGATGGTGTTGGAATTGTTGTTGGAGCCGGAGAGAGAAGCTAGCAGAATAAACAGCCTGTTTGTTTCCAGTCTGCCTCTGAACTTATTCCTGTGGTGTTGTTGCTCCAAGCGGCAATCGCTTCAGGCAGCAACAGGTGGTGGCCCGTACGGGGAATTCGGCCGGCAGGTAAGAACTGAAAATGGGAGCGAAAATAACAAAAGGTCGGATAATAAAAGCCATGGATGAGTTTTTCGATATCGCAGACTCAGTGGATAGTGAGGAAAGTGATCAAGAAAGCATAGCCTCTGAGTCAGTTAATACCAGTGAGAAGAGTAGTGGTGTAAATTCAAAAGTAAGAGCTGCAAAAACCATCAGAAACTTATTGAAATTAGCCAAAGAATATGTTCGCTCCTTAGAAGCTGAAATTCAGGATACCAGTAAAGTGATAGTAAAAAGGAGCCAAACCATGAAAGTACAGTCTCCTCCACTAAGCCGGTTAGGAATAATGAAACTAGTAGTGAAGAGGAATCAAAAGGTGATTCTGGGAGCACAGTCTCCAGTAAAAAGAACAAAAAGAAATTAAAAAGGAAAAAGGACCATCAAGTAGAGGAACCACTTGTGTCCTCTACTCCCCCATGGGTGGAATCCATTACAGAAAATATGAAGGGTATTACTAGGCATTTGCATACCCTAGAAACAGAAATAAAAGGTCTTTCTGAGCGCTTATGCGCTCTGGAGGGTAACTCACAGATACATTGGGGACTGCCAATATTTTGAAAATGAAAATGGACAGAGGATCCACCAGTCAGTAGATTTCAAAACAATAAAAAATCTCAAAGAGGCAGTAATGACGTATGGGCCCCAAGCTCCTTTCACGTTGAGTATGCTGGAGTCCCTTAACACCTTTAACTTAACCCCCTCAGACTGGAAAAGTTTATGTAAAGCAGCATTAAGTGGGGGGCAATACTTGGTTTGGTGATCGCAATTTCAAGACCTTTGTATAGAAATGGCAAAAAGAAATGCAGCTGCAGGGTTTGGAGACCATAATATAGAAATGCTCACAGGAGAAGGGCAATTCGCAGATTTATGGGCTCAAAAATATTATGACCCAGGTGTATATGCTCAGATATATGCAGCTGCCTTAAAGGCATGGAAAACTTTGCAAGGACCTGGGGATCTACAAGGTAGCTTGTCAAAAGTGATTCAAGGACCTAATGAGCCGTATGCTGACTTTGCTGATCAACTTTTGAGAACTGCAGGGAGAGTGTTTGGAGATATTGATCAAGCTATGCCATTAGTTGTTCAATTAGCATACGAAAATGCTAATAAATACTGCCAGGAAGCCATCAGGCCATGGAGAAATAAAAAGGATCTTTCCATATATATACACAACTATGTAAAGATATAAATGATGCCTTTGTTACAGGAAATGTGATTGCAGCTGCAATGAGAGTTGTTTCCCCTCAAAATTTCACAAGGGCTCAACCTAGACATTATAATCAATCAGGATATTCCAGGCAAAATTATCATAATCAATCAGGCTATTCTGGGCAAAATCCCCAAAGAGAATAAGACCAAGCTCATACCGTGCCCCAGGCTGCTGCCCCAGGTGTAAAAAGGGAAATCATTGGGCCAATAAATGGCATTCAAAATTTGACATCTATGGAAATCCTTTGTTCAGGAATTCAAAAAACGGGGCACGAGGCCCAGTGCCCCGGGGCCCACAAATGTACAGGGCATTGGAAGAGGAGTATCCTCAAGCATCCACTCAGATGCTTCCCCGACACAATCCCTACTACCCATCCACTCCCTCGCCAGAGGAACAGGAGGAAATGCAGGATTAGACCTCTGTTCCACCGCCCGAATAGTGTTAACACCTGAAATGGGGGTTCAACTGATTCCCACAGGAGTCAGGGGACCTCTTCCCTCAGGGACTGTAGGACTTATTCTCGGGAGAAGTCCTGAAAGCTTATTAGGTTTGCAAGTGACCCCAGTTGTAATAAACTCAGGCTACAAAGGGGAAATAAAAATAATGCTTAGCTCAGCCCAAAGTATAAGTTCTGTTAATCAAGGAGATAGAATTGCTCAGTTGCCTCTCCTTCCAAATTTACATAATTCATTTAAAATGAGTATGCCTCAAAAAGGGAACAATAGAGGATTTTGTTCCACTGACTCAGGATCCATGGCTTGCTGGGTTCAGGATTGTTCAAGGAGGCCTATGTGTAAAATAAAAATCCAAGGAATAGAGATGGAGGGACTGAGAGATACTGGAGCTGACTCTTCCATCATTAATCTACGGCAATGGCCCAAGCACTGGCCTCTGCAAAAAGCTTCAACCAGTTTAAGAGGCTTGGGATATAATAACCTCCCAGAGAAAAGTGCGGTAATTTTAAAATGGGAGGATGATGAAGGGCATAAAGGAACATTTCAGCCTTATGTTTTACCTAACCTACGGGTTACTTTCTGGGGAAGAGATATTTTGCAACAAATGGGAGTACACCTTGCAACCAAGCCTGCAGGTGTTAAATGTGAAAATCTACAGAGTAATCTTAGCCCTAAAAGAAATCATTATCAAAAAGTACAGAGTAATCTTAACCCTATAAGAAATCATTATCAAAAGGTACAGAGTAATCTTAACCCTATAAGAAATCATTATCAAAAGGTACAGGGTAATCTTAACCCTAAAAGAAATCATTATCATAAAGGAAAAAGATATTTTTTTTCGGGGCCACTGAGAAAATAATTTTGAGAATACCATGGCTTTCTGATAAGCCAGTGTGGGTCCCTCAGTGGCCCCTATCTAAAGAGAAATTACAAGCGGCCCACCTACTAGTTCAGGAACAACTAGAAGCAGGACATATAGAACCTTCCACTTCTCCCTGGAATTCCCCCATATTTGTGATCAAGAAAAAATCAGGAAAATGGTGATTCTTACATGATCTTAGAGAAATTAATAAAACCATGCAAATCATGGGCCCTACTCAACCTGGACTTCCTAATCTTGTAGCTATTCCAAAAAATTTCCATCTTATTACTCTTGATATAAAGGATTGTTTCTTTTCTATTCCTCTATACCCTCTGGATACCCCCAGGTTTGCTTTTTCAGTTCCTTCTATTAACAATAATGGCCCTGATCAGAGATATCAATGGAAAGTTTTGCCGCAGGGAATGGCTAATAGCCCCACTATGTGTCAAATCTATGTAGATAAAAGTTATTCAGCCTATCAAAAATAAATACCCAGAGCTTATGTGCCCCATTATATGGATGATGTTTTGCTTGCTCATTCTAATCAAGAAGTCTTATTCACCATATTTAGTGATATATCAGAAAACTTGAAATGATATGGACTAAACATTGCTAAGGAAAAGGTTCAAATTAGATCTCCAATATTATATCTAGGATTCCAAATTATGGACACTTTTATTAGGCCTCAAAAAATATTAATTAATAAGGAGCATTTGGCCACTCTCAATGACTTTCAAAAATTGCTACGAGATATTAATTGGCTTCGCCCTACACTAAACCTCACTATTGGCCAACTAAAACCTTTATTTGACATCCTTCGCGGGGACCCTGATCCATCTTCACCATGAACATTGACTCCTGATGCTAGGAAAGCTTTAAAGTTAGTAGAAAAAGCCATCGAAGGAGCTCATTGTGATAGATTTGATTTAACTCAACCGCTGACGTTGATTATTATTTCTTCACAATATACACCCACAGGAGTATTTTGGCAACAAGGGCCTTTATTATGGATACATTTGCCCGTCTCTCCTAAAAGTATAATTGAGTCTTATACCCCCATGGTGGCTAAACTTATTCTTTAAGGACTTAAGACTTCTACTAAAATATTTGGCATTCACCCTGCTACTATTATTACTCCCTATTCATCGTCACAGATTGAATATTTATGCTTCAACGATAATGACTGGGCTATAGCTAGATGCTCTACTTCTGCAAATTTTGATAATCATCTTCCTAAGTCTCCTATATTATCTTTTTGTATCAATCATCCTATTATATTTCCACAGGCAATAAAAAATCAACCTATTCCTAAGGCATTAAATGTATTCACAGATGGGTGAATTCAAATGGTACTGCTGCAGTAGTCACTAAAAAAGAAAATATGACTTACATAACTGCACACAAATCAGCTCAACTAGTGGAACTGGAAGCTGTGGTAAGAGCTCTGGAAAATTTTAGAGAGCAACCCATGAACATTTTTTCAGATAGCCACTACATTGTACATGCCGTCCCAAAATAGCACCTCATACTCCAGCCTTTAAATTGTTTTATCAAATACAAAAACTTTTGTGGGCAAGAAAAGAACCTCTATTCGTAGGGCATGTTAGAGCACATACCAACTTGCCTGGTCCCCTCCATGAAGGTAATCAAAAGGCTGATGACCTTACCCAAACAATCTTTATACTTTCAGCGCTCCAGCAAGCTACTTTATTTCACTCTCAGTTTCACGTCAATAGCACCACCTTGCAGCATAGGTTTAAAATCACAAAGGAGCAAGCCAGAACAATTGTAAAAGATTGTAAATCTTGTATGACACATTTGCCCAATCCTCATTATGGTGTTAACCCTAGAGGATTAATGCCCAATCATTTGTGGCAGATGGATGTTACTCATGAGCCAAGTTTTGGAAAATTGCGATTTATTCATGTGACCATAGATACATGCTCAGGCATGATTTTTGCTTCCTTACATTCTGGAGAAAAAGTTAAAGATGTTACATCTCATTGTTTGCAAGCTTTTGCTGCATTGGGCATCCCCAAAATGCTTAAAACAGATAATGGCCCTGCATATACGTCCTCATCTTTCAAACAGTTTTTTGTGCAAAATTCAATATATTCCATAAAACAGGCATCCCATACAATCCTCAGGGTCAGGGCATTATTGAAAGAGCAAACCACACACTGAAAATTATGTTATTAAAACAAAAAGAAGGAAATTGGAAAAATCCTAGGGACGGATTGGCAGTTGCCCTGTTTACCTTAAATTTTTTAACTTTAGACTCTAATGGTTATTCTACTGGAGACAGACATTGGAACCCACACCAACAACATAAACCTTTGGTTTACTGGAAGGATGTTCTTTCAGGTACATGGAAGGGTCCAGATCCAGTACTAATTTGGGGGAGAGGATCTGTTTGTGTTTTTCCAAAGCATGAATCCTCTCCAATATGGATACCATCTAGATTAATAAAGCAGGTACCAAATCAAAAGGATCAAAATGAAGTTGTTGAAGAATCAAGATTAATAAAAAAAGTACAAAATCAAGAGGACCAAGATGAAGGTATGGAATGATTCCCTTAAAAGAGTCCTTCAAAATATCTCACAACTTAAGTGTCATTCCTCCAGGCCGGGACGAGATCTCTCATTATTGTGCACACAATTGTATTTTTTTTCTCTCTTTTTATATATGTCTTTATGTCTGTGCATTTGTCTAAATTTCATGTAAATGTGATGTCACAAATATGTGTTTGTAGGTTTGTGTGTCTGTCCAGTGTGACATCACAAATAACAAAGCACTTATGAAAAAAAAATATATCCAAATAACTTTAATTCATTTAAGTTTAAGAGTATTCAATTTGGGTAAATAATTTAATAAGTGAAGGTACCTTCAATTTTGATTTATAGGTGTCCCAGGGATTTCTCTTTAGCGAAGAATATGACTAATGCTGTATAACCTGATATTTTGGTGTTTTGACATAGGAATGTTTATTTGTAATTAACTTTATTTGTTTTATAGCTGATTAATTTGAGTCATTTCAACAGATAATTTCATGGAAGATTACAGAGACTCGAGTGTTCCAGCTAACAAATTATTTTTCCAAAGTGCCTTTAGCTTTTCTTTATCTTTAATGCAGTAAATACCCTCAGTCTCTCTTTGTTTTGTTCTGAATATGATATTTTGCCAGCTTATGTTTGTGGGAGCTCAAGCAGCAATGTGTGTGAGCAGAAATCAACTTTAATTTTCTAATCTAATAATTCTATTTTTTAGTTTGACAACTCGCCTCTTCACTCAGTGCTGGAATAGCACTGCCTTTCCTCTAATAATTGATGCTTGAGTTTCTAGGTAGCAGGCCCTGAAGATTTGCTGGTGGCATTGTCTAGACATAAAAAAGATGGCTGCTGCTATAGCTGCAAGGATTGCGGTCGCTGCAAACATCCCTGCTGCTCAAGCATCAAACAACCTCACCAGCAGTGTGGCCTCTGCTCTGCATGCATAGGGCCTGCTAGATCAACGTGTTATAACAAATGGACATTTTGATCTTTCATTGTTTGGGACTTTACGGGACAATGCCTTGTGGGTATTTTTCTAGAGAACTCAGTGTGTTACTTGATAGAACTCAGGGCAGCTGATTTGTTTAAAAAATTTGATATGCTGGGCGCGGTGGTGCACGCCTGTAATCCCAGCACTTTGGGAGGCTGAGGCAGGAGGATCGCGAGTTCAAAGCCAGCCTCAGCAATGGCGAGGCACTTAGCAACTCAGTGAGACCCTGTCTCTAAATAAAATACAAAAAGGGCTGGGGATGTGACCCAGTGGTCGAGTGCCCCTGAGTTCAATCCCCGGTAACCACAAAAAAAAAAAAAAAAAAAAAAAATTTGATATGCTATGCAACTTGGCTCGTCAGTAGAAGGCTTATTGCCTTAAAGCCGCAGCATCTCCTCACAATTGGACGGCTGTTAGTCATCATACACAGTCGATCCTGAAGGGCTCGATTGGATGGCTGGTAGCCAATGGCGGGTAAGATCCTCAGAGGGGGACAACCTAAGACAGGCACAGTTGCGCGGGACAGTCTCATGTGGCCAACATATCAACCTAAGACAGGCGTCAAGGGCACAGCTTTGATTATCCGATGATGGGTAAGAATGTTGGTTGCACATGGACATCCTAGAGAATCCCCTCTTTTAAAACAAAAAGGGGGGAAATGTAGGAGCCCTAATTAAGGAGATAGCTAAGATTGCGGTTAGCTGTGATCCATAAAGATGTTCAGCATTACCACCTTCCATGGTCTCGAGAGACTTGGCCCGGAACATTGTGGATTGGGTCAGCGCCATTTGCATGATCTCGTGAGACTTGGCCTGGGGGATTGTGGATTGGGTCGGCACATTGTGTGGTGGTTGCAGGAGTGTGGATGGTGTTGGAGTTGTTGTTGGAGCCGGAGAGAGAAGCTAGCAGAATAAAGAGCCTGTTCATTTCCAGTCTGCCTCTGAACTTATCCCCGCAGCGTCGTTGCTCCAAGCGGCCATCGCTTCAGGTGGCGACATGGGATGACTTTTTTTTTTTTTTTTTTTTGTGGTACCAGGGATTGAACTCAGGGGCACTCGACCACTGGGCCACATCCCCAGCCCTTTCTTTTGTATTTTTATTAGAGACAGGGTCTCACTGAGTTGCTAAGTGCCTCACCACTGCTGAGGCTGGCTTTGAAATTGCGATCCTCCTGCCTCAGCCTCCCAAAGTGCTGGGATTACAGGCGTGCGCCACCGCGCCCGGCTCATGGGATGACTTTTAATGGCTCAAATAACAAAACAATCAATTGACTCTTCAACTATTCCTCAGGGTGGCCAGTAGCTGATCCAGTGTGATTTTTGGCTAATTAGAAAAGTCAGCAGAGGGGCAGTTTTCACCTTGTTTTATAAAACAGGAAAATGCTGCCACACTGTAGATTTGGACACTTAAAATGCACCCCCTCTTCCATGTCCCTTAAAGCAAGCCTCCTCCCCACGTTGATTTGAGGTCTGGGCAGAGAGGATTTGTTGAAGGGAAGATGTGAGAACCCATCAAAAGTCCATTCACAACTCCTCTGCCTCTGTCCCAAGCCTGAGCCAGCTCGTGCTCCTGGGGATGGAACCGATTCCTTCCTAGGTCACCGTGACTGCTGCTGAAGGCAGGGACTTACTTTCAAGCTGAGGCCCAGGAAGAGAGAGCAGTCCGTCTTTTTTATGCCACAAGGCAGGTTTGTTTCTGTCTATGCGATAGCTGTCCTCCTGGGTTCCCTTTCCAAGCAGCTCGTTCGTATCAGTGGCCCCTGTCTCAGTCCTGTGCAGCCCTGTGAATGCTTCTGTCTCATTTTATGAGACCATAAGAAATGGTCATGGGGTCGGGGCTGGGATTGTGGCTCAGCGGTTGAGCGCTCGCCTAGCACGCGCGCAGTCCAGGTTCCATCCTCAGCACCACGTAAAAATAAACGCATTGTGTACAACTAAAGCAAATAAATAAATATTAAAAAAAAAAAAAAAAAAAGAAATGGTCATGGGGTCATCTCCTCAGCACTGTGTGCCAGGCTCTCTGTGTGTATTTTATCACTGGTCCCGACAATCCTGAGGGTGGGTGGTGTGCAGATGGGGAGATGAACTCAGAGCCACAGAGCAAATTGCCTGAAGTCTCACAGCTGGAAAACGGCCTGAAGAGACCAAGCCCCGGTCTCTTCACCAGAGATCTTCACCAAAGCCTGTGCTTTTAAAAATTAGTAGTTTTCTGATATCATCATTGGACCCCCCCCAAGTGGAGATTCCCTGCTCCCACCTTAGCCAGACAGGAAGTAGAACTGTCTAAAATCTCTCTCTTGTCTGAAGAAGTAACTTCAATTCATTTTCTTTGTTTTTACCACTTTGTCACTGAACACGTTTCTTGTTGTCCTTGTTGGGAGACCATGTCATGGGTGAAAATTAAATCTGCCGAATTTATGATAAACACTCTCAGAAAACTAGCAACACAGGGGAACTTTCTCAACTTAAGAAAGAACATTCTCCAAACTCACTGGAGTTAACATCATATTTAATGGCAGAAGACTATGCTGTCCCCTTAAAATCAAGAACAGGGCAAATATAAAGATTATATTACTTCTACTACACTTGCTCTACAGAGTACTGGAAGTCCTAGCCATTGCAATATCACAAGAAAGTTAAATTAAAGGCATATAGATAAAAAAGGGAAAATGTAAAAATGTTCCTACTTGCAGATGATGTGGTTATTTACATATCAAATCCCCACAGATCTATAAAAGAGCTTCTAGAAAGTTTAGCTAAGGTTGCAAGTTACAGGGCTGGGGTTGTGCTCAGTGGTAGAGCACTTGCCTAGCATGTGTGAGGCACTGGGTTTAATCCTCAGCACCACATAAAAATAAATAAATGGGATGGGGTTGTGGCTCAGCGGCAGAGCGCTCGCCTTGCACGTGTGCGGCCCGGGTTCGATCCCCAGCACCACGTAAACATAAATGCATTGCATTGTGTACAACTAAAATAAATAAATAAATTAAATAAATAAATAAACAAAATAAAGGCATTGTGTCCATCTACAACTAAAAATTTTTTAAAAACAGTTGTAAGTTGCCATGTAAGCATACACAAACCAACCAACCAACCCCGTGTTTCCGTATGCTGGCAACGGATAGGTAGACACTAAGATGAAGAATATAATACTATTTACCATCAGTAATGAAAAAAGAGAAATGCTTGAGTGCAAATGTGCCCAGGACTTGTGAGCTATAAAACACTCATGAAAGAAATCAAAGAAGACCTCAGAAATGGAGAAACACTCCACATTCACGGCTGGGAGATAACCATTCTTCTCAGTTTGACACACAGGTTTAAACAGTTCCTACCCAAATCCCAGCTGTCGGGACCTTCCGGACACTGTCAGCCGAAGGGATGGAAAACTCTGGCTTTTCTGGCTGCTTGCCACGCCCTGTTATGGACCTAGGCTAAGCAGGGGGCGTGGCCATGACTTATCGTGAGAACCACCCTAAGCATAGGGCAGAGGATTCTGCCCAGATGCTCTTTACTTGCTTCTATAAGCTGCTTACTGATTGGTTTCTGTCCACTATAAGACTGGCCATTTTCCTAAATAAACCTGAGCTCCAGCGCTGACCACTGACCGGGCTCCCTGGTATGTTCCTGGGTCTTCTAAAGACGGGGGGGGGGGGGGGGGGGGGTGGGGGGGGTGGGGAGGGAATGCCGGCGACCTATTACCTTCCCATTTTCACCTTATCGCTGAGGCAGGCTCTCTCAGCCTCTCTGCTGGACAGAGAAGGTCCATCCTGGGCTTAGGGAGAGCTACAAACTTCAGCCCTTACCGTATTTTCCTTACACCAGCAAGATGCTTTATAGATAGAAACAGGGTTATTCTAAAGTTTATATGGAAAAGCAAAGGCACTAAAATAGGCAATTTTGAAAAATAAAAATGAAGTGGGAAGAATCACTCTTACTGCTTCAGGCTTGGAGAGCTGCCGTGGTCACGGTTGCCTCACATCAGCGGAGGGACAGGCTCACCCATCCACGGAGCCTGACAGAGAATTCAATAAATGGTCCCCACCCAAGTACAGCCAGAGGACTTTAGGGAAAAGTACAAAAGCAATCCAATGGTGCGTTTCCAAGAAATGGCACTCCAGCAACTGCCAATCCACGGGCCAAATAACGGAGGTTGACCTGGACTTATGCTGTAACAAAAAATGGACGCAGCGTGGTCTGTAGACTTGAATATAAAGCATACAATGACAAAACTGATAGAGGAAAACATCGGGGAAACCCTTGGTGCTTCACATGTACCTGCACGTGTCACAGATGTGACGTCAAACACAGGATCCACGTTTAACCTACTCAAAAGTGAAAACCTTTGTCTTGTGAAAGCCTGTGCTAAGAGGATGTAAAGACAAGCCAAAGACGGGAGGAAATATTTACAACCACAGATCTGGCAAGGAAGGCCTATCTGGACTACAAAGAACTCTCAGAACTCAACAGAAAAAGCTGGAGCAGTCCAACTAGGAAAAGGACCCAAGGCACAAAGGAACACTTCACCACTGGGGACGTGTAAAAGGCAGAGAAGTTCCAGAAAAGATGTCCAACATCACGAGCCATCAGGGAAATGCAGAACAAGAGCATGAGATGCCACTGCTGCCAACCAGAACACCTTCATGAAAAGCAGGGATGACACAGTTGCTCGTGGGGATGCAGAAAAAGGGTGTCACGCACACCTCGCTGGTGGAAATGCGAAACAGTTCAGCCACCGTGGATAAGCACCTGGTTGTTGCCGCCTGAAGCGATGGCCGCTTGGAGCAGTGACGCCGCGGGAATAAGTTCAGAGGCACACTGGAAACGAACAGGCTCTTTACTCTGCTAGCTTCTCTCTCCGGCTCCAACAACAACTCCAACACCATCCACACTCCTGCAACCACCACACAATGCGCGGACCCAATCCACAATCCCCCAGGCCAAGTCTCGCGAGATCATGTAAATGGCACCGACCTGATCCGCAATGTCCTGGGCCAAGTCTCGCGAGACCATGGAAGGTGGTAATGCTGAACATCTTTATGGCTCACAGCTAACCGCAATCTCGGCTATCTCCTTAATTAGGGCTCCTACACCTGGTGATTTCTCGAGGCACCAGACATGCACTTACCACGTGGTCCTGCCATCACCCTCCCAGGCATTTATCCCAGAGAGATGAACACATGTTCCCCCAAAACCTGAGCATGACGGTTCATAACAGATTTATTCACCAAATCCTCAAACTGGCCACCATAAGCTGCGCTTTGGTGTGTGCGCAGTTAACACAGGCGCTGTCCATCAAACAAAAGGACCCAGTGACAGTCTAAATGGGTCTCAAGGGCCGACGAAAAACAAACAAAACCAAAACCCCAGTCTCAAAAGGTCACTGTATGACTTTATTTGTGTGACACTCCAAAAATTATAGAGATGCAGAATAAATTCGTGGTTGCTGGGGTCGTGGGTGTGGGGGCGGGTACTGTGACCGCCCAGGGGTATCTCAAGGGGCATATGGTATTGTCACTCAGTTGCTGCACACGAACCTATACATGTGACACAATGGCATAGAACCCCCCCCACACACACACACAGAGTACCAAGGTCGACTTCCTGATTTTGATGTTGTTAGAGTCACATAATATGCATCCACTGAGAAACACTGGCTGCCACACATCCTCAATCTCTCTATAATTACTTCAAAATAGAAATTTAAGCATGTATGCTGAGTGAGGTCTCAGAGAGAGCTGCTTTCCACAGTCATACAAGATTCTGCTGCATTTCTCTTTCCACTTTAATATTTTAACCCCCTCCAATATTTAAAAAGGTGCAAAGCTGCTGTTTTTATTATTCCTTCCTTTTTTTCCAACTTTCTTGACTGTCAATGAGCTGAGGCTTTCAACCAAACTAGTGCTAACTCAGAGAAGGAAATGAGATGAAAAGGTGCTGTGGCCAAGTCCAGGACTTAGCCTGATGGGCTCTGGGGGTCCCAGAACAGCACACATCTGTACTCCCAGTGGCTTGGGAGGCTGAGGCAGGAGGATTGCAAGTTCAAAGCCAGCCTCTGCAACTCAGTTAAGGCCCTAAGCAACTTAGTGAGATCCAGTCTCAACATTAAAACTAAAAAGGGTTGGGGGTATGATTCAGAGGTTAGGTGACTGTGGGTTCAATCTCCAGTTACCCGCCCCCTCCCAAAAAGGGAACGAGGCCCAGTCCAGAGCAGGTGGAGGTCAGTGTACCGGCTCCACGCCTGCTTTCCAAATCGGTCCAGAGGCTGTGGAGGGCCTTTCAGTGGGGCATCCGCGGATGTGTTCAGCAAAGGACAGAGTGACTGTCACGCTGCCTGCGCTTGGGGGCTCGACTTATCCCAGGGAAAGGTGATACGTCCCACACTGATCATTGGTAGCACAAGGAGCAACGTGGCTGGCTGCCAGCTGTGGCCGCTGTGCTTTAAGAGGTTAGGGTCCCAGGGTGCTGAGGACGGCTGGAGGGGCGTGGGGCTGGGGGGCAGCTGGTGAGCCTTCTTACCTCCAAAACAAGGTCTGAATCCTCATGCTTCCCAATTGTGGTACTTTTATTCAGGACAAAAAAGCCCTCGGCGCTCTTTAGATAGGCTTTCATTCTCTCTGCTTTCCCTGTATGAGGTTTTCAGAAAGAATTTTGTTAGACAAATGCAGCCCTCCAGCTGTTCAACGGTATCAGATTTAGAATGAATGAAATTGCCACAGGGTTACAAGCAAAGGGAAAAGTCTGTAGAAGGCAGTGGGCCGTGGACTGGACTGTGATCACCAAGACAAGTCTGCAGCTCTTCAAGGGCATCTTTGCTAACTAACAGTGCTATCTGAAGCAAAAGGTCTGGGTCTGATAATCAAGCAGAAGTCATTTCCTGTGGAACTCAGGGCACAAACAAAAGCTGAAACAACCCCCAAAACAAACCTGAATTCCACCGATAATTGCCACCCACCTCTCATCAACTTAGTTACCTGACATACCCATAGTCACAGTCGGTATTTCTAACCAAGCACTGACTAGTTCTGTGACCTTAGCTGGTTACTTATTCGCTCTGTGCCTCAGTTTTCTCATCTGTAAAATGGGTTTGGTGAGGATTAGCTGCAATAATACAAGTATGGAGAATGGCACTGAGCTCACGCTGTAGTCACATTAGTACTTCTGCTATTAATGCTGCTGTTAGCCTGGGCTTCTCGAACTCTGATTTGGGGAGCCCCAAGCTTCCACAGAGCTTGAAGTGCAAAGAGTTAGTCATTGAAGAAGCAGGCATTAGGTGTTTTCTTTCTGAATTCCTGCATTTCTTTACATACTTGGCTACAAAAAAAAGGGGGTGATTTCTAAAATCAAAGTATCAGGTTATAGCTTGATCTTGTGGTCAGGAACCGGCATATATTCCCCCCACCCCAACATTTGATTACAAAAATGTTAAACATACAGAGAACTTTAAAGGAGTAGATAGTGGACTCCTATGTACCCATCACTTAGATCCTATAGTGGACATTTTCATAAAAAATCTGTCTAGTCAGTCATATATCCCTTTCATACTTTGACACTCTTCAAAATAAGTTGTAAACATATTGATCAAAATACTTCAGAGACTTCAGAAGTCTGTAAAATGCTGATAACGATTCATCTGCTGCTTGAATTCTGATTGAGCTATGTCCACGTACATGTGTGACATCCTCCACCGCAATGTCATATGGAGGAACCGTGTCCCTCCTTTTTCTTTTCAACTGAAAAGTCACTGAAATGCAAAGTAGCTGGACTTAAGGATAAAAATAATAATCACCTAGTTGTGATGGAACCAACTCTAGGCGTCTCTGCTTTTCGTCATCATCTACTGAGTCCCTAATAAGGGCCAGGCATTGTCACCCTCGAACACATGGTTACTCTTCATCTTCAGAGCAACCCTGCAAGGTATTGTCCCTACTTTACAGATGATGAAACAGACTCAGAGAGGTTAAGTTCACCCAGAAGTTCCATGGCAGGGAGAGAACTCTGGCCCTTTGTGTGGAATTACTGGGATAGAGATAGAGTTCCCCCTCTAGGGCAGGGGGCAAACTTGCATATCATAAAGGTAATGTCCTCTTCTAGGGCCAAGGTTTGCTGGCAGTCCCTTTATAAGACTGGAGTTCCCTGAGCTCAGGGTGCCTTAGCTGGAACACAGACTCACTAGCTGTGTGGCATCCACCTGGGCTGTTTTACATCACTGGGCAGGGCTTGCTGGACCAGAGGACCACTGCAACAGGAAGCTCACGCTGCCTGCTGTTCGGTGAGTAATAAAGTTCTCCATCTCTGGCCCAGGAATCTCCTGCCTTCTGCCAGCATCCATTAAGCTTGTTAGCTTGCAGATAGGGGCAAAATCTCAGGCCTCTGTAATTCCTGACGATTTGCTCATTACTTCATCTCCAGCCCCCAGTGCAGCCATGCCTGGCAGTAAATTCTTACTGAATAAATGAAATTACAAAACAATGCCCCAAAGCCAGTTGTGCAACCTCCTAATCCCTGATGGGTAACCACCTTTCATGTTTCCTTCAGTGTCTAGCCCCAGTGACATTTTGGAAAACTTCATGTGTATTTTTAAAGCTGTCTGGGTTAGGCAATGTTTCTCCACTTTAGTCTTGTCCTGTGCATTCACCCACGTGCCTGAAAACACTGTGGAAAGTAACTTGAATATGTTAAGCTCTGAATTAGCTTTTACTAGACACAATGGAGCCGCTGATGAGAGTAAACAGCCAAAGACCTGCACTCCTCCTGCCAAAGATGGGCCAAAACGGAGATTCAGAAGCTAAAGTTCTACGAAGGCCACAGGTGTAAGTGGCCTGGGAGATGCAGAGGATCCTCTAGGGGACATCTGGAAGGCGAGGTTAAGTAAACGGCTCTGTCTGGCCACTGGCAACGGAGGTCCCTCCTTATCCCTGCCAAGCCCCCTGGACATCCTAGTGGCCCAAGGCTCCTGAGCGGGCTACCTCCAGGGACAGCGTGGCTGCGCTTGGGGAGAAAGGGAGGGTGTCGGGGCAGCTCCTCTGGGTGCTCCTGGGGACCGGAGTCCCCTGCCTTCTCCCTCCAGCTCGAGGGCCGGGTCCCTGCTGCGGGCCCGCCTCCCCGGGGCGCGCCGCACTCACCTGGCGGGAGGAGGAAGCCCCCGCCCAGTGCCCGGCCGAGAGCCCCGCGGGCTCGGGAAGCGCCAGCCCGCTCTGCGGCCAGGCCGCGGGGCCGCGCTCGGCGGAGTCTCCAGCTGGCGGCCCGCACCCCGCGCGCCCGCCCGGCCTGTGTACGCGCGTCGCCGTGGCAACGCCGCGCGCCCCGGCCCGCGGGCGAGGGGCGTGGCCTGCGCGGCGGCGGGGGCGTGGCCACGCGGGAGCATCCTCGGGCGCGGGGCAGCGCCGCGGGGCGCTGCAGGAGCCGGGCCCTTTCAGGGACCAGGAAACCGCGGCGCCGCGACCACCCGGGGCTGTAGAGCGAGGAGGGAGCAGAGGCGGGTTCGACCCCAGAATCCCGTTTATGACCCCGGCTCTAAATGGATGCCGGGCGGGGGGCGGTGCGGTGGGAGGTGGAGGAGGGGACCGGGAGCACCACGCCGCAAGAGTGAGCGGAGGGACCACCACCTGTGGGGCGCGGGTGGGCTCGGGGAGGGCTGCGGCCCCGTGACCTCTGGAGGAAGGGGGGCTTCTTCCCGAGCTGGGGAAGCGCGCTTCCCAGCCCAGGACCCCGCCGCCCCTGCCTTCCCTGTTAAAACGGCATCTGTTCATTCTTCTGCTGCTTGTCTCTGCACACACCCCCTGGGTCCCTGTGAGTGTCACACCGTGGCCCCAGCATTGACCTGGACGAGGGGATGGGGCGTGTCCGGAAGATGTGCAAATCTGATCTGCCCCACCCGCCCCTGTCCAAGCACCCCGCAGCTCCTCCTGGGGAAGGTCTCCTCTTACTCGCAGGAAGTGGCCGAGGAGGTCCCTGGAGAAAGACCAGTACGGTTTTTCTAAGAAAGATGAACCGTGGCTGACCCTACCTCAGTCAATGGGAAGACCATTGACAGAAGAGGGACATCAATTACATTGGTCTCTCTAACCAGCTGCCCAGACCCAGCCTCGCCCCACGCCTGCCATTTCCACCACTCTATGCTCCTCTCTGGCCCAACCCTTGTCTTCAAACTGTCCCCAGGACTCAGACGTGCTCATTACCAGTGAAGCGCATGCCGACCATGAGCTAGAACAGCCCGCAGCACCTGCCAGTCTTCAGAGATTGCATCTTGTCATCGTGCCACATCTCAATGAAGGAAATACTAAACCAAGGGCAGAACTGACACTCAGCGACTGGAGCAGAAATTGCCAGGGCTTGATTGGATCCTCCCTTCTCCGAATGCTGCCTGACCTCCTGAGCATGTAAAATTCTCCAAATCCAATTGGGTGTGACCTATTTTCACTACAGAAACAAAATAAAACGCCCAATAACATAAGGCTTTGTGTATTCTTTTTAAACGATAATGGGCATTAAAAATACTTTACTTGAAGATCAGAGGTGGCTAGACTATTTGGACTCCTTGGTTGTGCCTGTAACCCTGTAACCCCAGCCATTTTACCGAGCTCTGGATAGCTTCTAGGGCCATGTTGTAGGATGGCTAAAATCAGAAGTGTGGGCAGCTGAAAGGCTGAGAACATTTCCATTGTCCCTGGCTGTCCTCAGAACACTTAATGTTAACCGAGGGCTTTCTACCTACTGGGTACTGGACTTTATATTGGTCAATCTCATTTAACCCTTGTTATAACTGTGTGTGTGGGAAAAGCACCAAGAATAGTGACCAAGGCAGAGAGCCACCTAAAATATCAGCAGTGATCATTACTTCTAGCAAATCACCGCCATGCCGTTAATGGGGACAAAAGCCTTAGAGACACAGAGGAATATGGCTGAGGTCGCAAAATCTAGAAAATCAGACAGATGTTCTCTGACTTCCGACATGTGAAAGTGATGTGCCTTCAGTCGAAACCACCCTTGAATCTTGCATTTTGGTGTTCTCCTGGGTTAGTGATACCTGCAGGATGACATTCCCTCTCCATGCGGGGCAGTAGCAGCCGCAGCATCACAGGAGGAAAGAGTTCTTTGTAGTACACTGTGTTGCTAAGCTATGGTGTTGGGTGGATTACACACATTCAATGTGGTTTTGAGCTTTGATTACATCAATTTACGCTGGGCTCACCGGGAAGTAATCCCCTTGTAAGATAAGGAACGTCTGTAGGTGAGTGTCACCCGGAAGGCATTTCCCCTGAGGGGCTACAGGTGACAGCTGTCACAGCCACAGGATGACACCTGCTCACCACCTGCTCTCCCTCACTTCTGAGCCAGCTGAGCTCCTGTCTGTCCCAAGGGCCCAGGCACAGGGGAAGTGTTCATGAGCTAGGAGGGGGCAGCTCAGGCCTGCCACCCTCTCCAACTGCTGCACCCTGGGTGCTGGGCTTCCTCCTGCAGCTTCTGCTCCCAGATAGCCTCATTCCTCCCAGCCACCTTCCCTGGGCTGTCCTGGTCCCCTCCCTGGAGACCTGGTTGAGGCTTCTGATGTCCTTGTGTTTCAATATGGCATGAGACCTAGCCTTACACCCAGCCCTATCCAGGAGAGGCAGGAGAGGCCTGTGCTGGCAAGAGAGAGCTGAATAGAGCGTGTGTAAGGGCAGGAAATGGCCAGCAGGGTGAGGGATAACAGGGCAGAGGGCCTGCTAGAGTCTGCCTGGCCCGCTAATAACCTGACCATATAAATTGAGCAAGTAGAGACTTTTACAGCAAGTAAACGCTCACAGAGGCCTATGAGAATACGGAAGGGAAAGCTGGTACCTGATCTCTGGCACGGGATGAGGAAACCTGCAGCTGCGTAGTCTCCCGCAGACCCCCATCGCTAGTTTGGAGCATTTCTCTTGCAAATCAATCTCTAAAGTCGGTTCCCTTGCTTCCTCATGTTCTGCCTGTGCATTTTGTTAGGAAACTGCAGGCCAGGTGTGCCGATCCCACCTTTGAAGACTGGCTATTTTTTCCTTACTTTGTCTCTGCCTTTGCCTCCATCTGTAACATGGAGATGACAGCATCGGCTGGAAGGAGTCAGTGGGCTCAGAAGAATGGCCTGCGGGGCTGGGCCTACAGCAGTGTTTGCAGTCCCTGGTGGCGGTTGCTTTCTCTCCTGGTGCTGTGGAAGGACGGCTCCATTCTCCACCCAGGTCACAAACACCCTGGAGAAGCTTTGATTGGCATCAAGACTCAGTGTCCCCAACCCAAGCAAACCTGATCTCTGCACAGTGTGGATCATCTGTCCGGCTGCCCTGGATTTTCTGGATGTGGATATTGGAGATAGACTGAGGTCCTTCTCCTGGTGACCATCTAGAAGAGATTTCTGGAAACCCAGTAGTCTCTACGAGGCGACACCTATTCTACTTGCTGGAACTGGGCAAACCCCCACTACTTTTCACGTGTCGAAGTGAACCTTTGTGGATGTGATCAACAAAGCCAGCTAGTGTTTGTTAAGCGCACTAGGCAGCAGCCACATGTCATGCGTAGTTTTACTTAATTCTTACCCCAGCCGGGCGTGGTGGCGCATGCCTGTAATCCCAGCACTTGGGAGGCTGAGGCAGGAGGATCTCGAGTTCAAAGCCAGCCTCAGCAATGGCGAGGCACTTAGCAACTCGGTGAGACCCTGTCTCTAATCAAATACAAAAAAGGGCTGGGGATGTGGCCTAGTGGTCAAGTGCCCCTGAGTTCAATCCTCAGTACCACAAAAAAAAAAAAAAAAAAAAAAAAAAAAAAAAGAAAGAAAAAAAATTCTTTCCCCAACCCTTTTACAGAAAGGGGGAACTGAAGTACAGAGAGGTCACGGTGACAATTTTTGTAATGGTGGTTCCAGAATTCAACTTCTGTCTGTTCCACTCCAAAGGGCAGTATTATTGGGAAATATTTATGCTGGGGGAAAAAAAAAATCTCACCAAATATTTGTCAAAAGAAGAATGGACCAAGGGTGGTGTATTTATACCACGGGATACAACTCAGTAATACAAAGGAAAGAACTCCCAAACACACAACTTGGATGGTTCTAAAATCCTTGAACAGACAAATACCAGGCACAGACACGTATTGCTACGAATGAAATCCGTGTATAGGGAATGTAATCTAGAGGGACCGAAATCTCTAGTGGTTGCCTGGGGACAGGGACAGTGGTTGGAAAGAAAAGTGCAGGGTGTTCTGTATCTCGTACGTGGCAGTTCTGTAGTGTCACGATTGTCAGAGCTCATCAAAGTAAACAGCGGGACTCGTGAAAAGAGAAACGTCGACAGGAGGAGACGCGTAGGTTTTATGCGACCACGACACCATTTTGCAGAGAAAACCTAAGCATCCTTGGATCTGGGTATCTGAGGGGGGTCCCGGAACCCATCCCCACGGTGACTGCACGTCTCTCAGGGAGTACACGTGTGCATTTCTGTTGCACACACGCCTGGGGGTGGATCACTGGGTCACAGAGTATGCATGTGTCCAGCTTTAGAAGATTCCGCCAAGGATTTCTCCAGAGAGCTGGTGCCAACCCACAGCCCCTCGCAGCACCTGAACACTCCAGTCTGAGCTTGTAAACGTGGTTCTCCTTTCCTTTACAGAGGGAGAGTTGGCCTGGGTTCCTTGGGGCACTGGGGCCCGGACTCACACTCACCACAGCCCTAGGTCACTCCTGCAGGGTTTTGGATCGTCTGAAGCATGGGATGTACCCAGGGAGCTACGCTCCGGGTGGAGAAAGAAGGCCTTTTCTTGTCCACCCAACATCCCAGGTGCCTGGACAGTACCTGACGCGTAGCTGGCAATCAATAAAAAAAATTTTTTTTTTAATTAAGTGAACGAGTTGAGGAACAAGGAGACCCTTGTGGGCCTCTAGGAGGGCATGGGTCTCTGAAATTGGTGGAGCCTCTGCACTGGGGAGGCGGTTTTGATATAGCTGAGCCTTAACCAGAGTTCTCCTCTAACCTGGGTTGGCTGCTCCAGCATCTGAAGAAGCGGCAGGCCTCAGGCAGGAGGCCTGGGAGCTGGGGACCGGGCTCTGTGGGCTTGACAGGGCTTAGGGAGGGGGAAGACAGATGCGCTTGTCTGGCGGCTCAGGAGCGGACGCCAGGCTTCCTTTGACCTTTGACTCCTGGTGGCGCTTTGGGCACATCTACCAACTGCCTGGCCTCCTGGGTGGGGGCGCCCCTGTCTGTGTCTGTCTGTTGAATCCCAAGGGGGGGGGGGGGGGGTTGGGGGGTGGGGGGGGGGTGGGGGGGGGGGGGGGGGGGGGGGGGTGGGGGGGGGGGGGGGGGGGGGGGGAGGCCAGAGGCCCTGGTTTCCCGTGGCAAGCGAGCAGGAGCCCTGCCACAGGAGAAGGCTCTCGTCCGCAGGGCCTCCCCGGTGTCTGGTTTGGGGTGACCTCATCCGTTGTCACCTTCCTTGTCTTCTGGTGGGTCCCCAGCTCTCCCTGCCATCCATGGGCCTTTCCCATGTCAGTGGCTCCAGGCTGACACATTTTGTTCTTGTCTCAGGTCCTTCCTGACTCTTTTACCTTCCTTTCCAGCGCATCGACCTGGGGGCCTTTCTAGACATTTCTCCTCAGGTTTCGTGACTCATTCCGTTTGGTCTAAACGTGTCCCGTCGTTCCTCCTCCCTCTCGGCACCCAGCACAGACTCTTTTGCCGAGAACAACGGTTCTTTTCTTTCTGATCCGGCACCAGAATCCTCATCTTTCACCATGCTTTCTGACCTCTCCTAAGAATGGATTGTTTTCTTGAAACGTAAGTCGTGAAGATTGTCTCCTCCAAGCTGGGTCTGATTCTGGGTCACTGCCAGGAAGCAAGGGGACAGGAATGTTCCTGGGTAATTAGGATCCCCAGCAGAAGAGGCCAATGCTCCATAGAGCCCAGAGGGGCCTGGGGTGGAGAGGAGGGTTTGAGGGGCCAGCAAGGGCTTGAAGGTAAAGGAAGCAATCTGGCCTGAGTCTTGAAGGAGGAACAGGATTTCAGGGGTACAGGGGTGTGTGAAAAGCATGGTGGAAGGAACCGAGGGGATAGAGGCTAGAAGACAGGCTAAGTACGGGTGGGAGGAAGGTGCTGAGGTGCAAAGAAAGCCCACAGTTGGCTTTCAAAGTGTGCAAAAGACTTTAAATTAATTACGGGATAGATAAGGTGGCTCTCTACAGTGACAGAACCCAACGTAAACTGGCTTGGGCATGAAGGCACATTCACTTGTTACCCTAGATGAACAGGCTCCTGGGCCCAAGTGATGTCTTCAGGTCCTCTCTCTCTCTAGCTCTTAGCAATGCGTCTAACCACAGGGATCCAACCTCATATGGAATCTATTATGGCCACAAAAAGGCTGCCACAGATCCAACCCTTACAACCTCTCAGCTTGGAATCTGATGACCAATGGTGAGCGTTTTTCGCAGTCTTGTCAAAAGGTCTTGAAAGGTGAAAAATGCAAATGCTTGTATAAACTAAGTCTTTCCCAAAACTGTCTTCAGTTTTTTGAAAAACTACCCTTCCCCTAGTGGTCAGACTGACCCAAAACTTATTCTTGTTCCTTATTTTGTCTAGCTTGCAAAACCGGGTGGCGGATCACCCTTCTCCTAGCAGTCAGGCTGACCCAGAACTCTAAAGTAATGCTTTGTACGTGACTTTATACGTTAACCAATCAAAAGAGCGCTGTGAAGCCCCCCTTAACTTGCATGTATTTCATTAAAAAACCTTGCTAAATCTAGGTTCGGGGCCTCTTAGCGTCACTGGTTACCGAAAGCGCGGAGGACCAAGCTCGAGCTTGTTAATAAATGACTCTTTGTTATTTACATTGACCAAGGACTCTGGTGGTCTTCTTGGGGGTCCCAAGCCGCGGGGCACAACAGCCTCACTGCTTCTCACTTTCTCTAACTGGGACTCAGGCCCGTTCCAGAGCCAATGGCCATGGCCCAGAAGACAGCTCTGCTCTGATTGGCCTAACTCGAGTGACACACCCACCCCTGCCGCTAAAGATGGAGGAACCTTACCAGGAACACCCTGAAAGTCTGGGCTGAGACTGAGAGAAGGCGGTGGTCCCCAGAGGAGAATTGTAACCCTACAATATTTTAGAAGAGAGGAGAATTGATACTGGGTGAAGGAAATGTCAGGTATCTACCACGATGGCGATACGTGCGAATCATTTTTAGTTTGCTTTTTCCATCTGGATTTATTTTTATTTTAAATTGGAAACCGAAACACCTGGCAAGGCCTGAGCTTTATTCCTGTGTGTTAAAGCGACAGCCCTCCAGGCCTGGGGAGGAACTGCCCTCCGCAGACACAGCCCGAGTGCTCCTGCCTCTTCCTGCACCCACGTCTCTCTCTTGAGTTTTTACCCCTGGTGTAACTCGATTGTGCAGATAAATCAGCTTCTCCCACCAGAGTGGAAGTGTCGAAGTAGAAGCATTAAATAGGTCTTCCTGGGGTCCCCCAAACTCCCGAAGTTAAGTGATGGGCCTCATTTTTTGTCCTCATTTAAAAATCCTTCTCCTTCTTTTTTTTTTTTTTTTTTTTTAATTTTTTAGTTGTAGGTGGGCACAATCTTATTTTATTTTTATGTGGTGCTGAGGATCGAACCCAGTGCCTCATGCATGCTAGGCGAGCGCTCTACCACTGAGCTACAACCCCAGCCCTAAAAATCCTTCTTTTAAAAATAGCTATGTTAGACTCTGACTCTAGCATCAGAAGTCTTCTGGGGGCGTGTGTGGTGGGGGGCACGTCTCAATCCCTTTGTTCTTTCTGCTGGCTTTTGCTCTTCCTCGGACTTTTTTTTTTTTTTTTTTTTTGGTACCGGGGATTGAACTCAGGGGTACTCGACCACTGGGCCACATCCCCAGCCCTTTTTTGTATTTTATTTAGAGACAGGGTCTCACCGAGTTGCTAAGTGCCTCGCCATTGCTGAGGCTGGCTTTGAACTCGTGATCCTCCTGCCTCAGCCTCCCAAAGTGCTGGGATTACAGGCGTGCGCCACCGCGCCCGGCTCTCGGACATTTTGTAATTGGATTGCGATCTCATTTTTGATTGAACTTAAT
The DNA here is from genome assembly GCA_025594165.1 of Tamias sibiricus. NCBI lineage: Eukaryota > Metazoa > Chordata > Mammalia > Rodentia > Sciuridae > Tamias > Tamias sibiricus. Next base: position 12,205,942 of record CM046658.1, on the reverse strand, counting down.
CTGTGGCAATCCTGAGGGGTCTGATTCCTGGCTGCTTTGCTCTGGGAGGGGTTTTCTTTGTTTCAGCTGGAGGCCAGGGGCCGCCACCACAGTGACCACTAACGCTTGCTTCCCATCTTGGAGTTTCCCCATTGAATGCATGGATCGCAAACTTGAACCCTAGCCCTGCATGGCTTAAAATCCGTAGGGTTGATGATTGCCATCATTGTGATTTTTGCTTGTTATGTTTTTTTTTCCTCTGGAGCCCACAGACTCCCTTTTCTGATAGTCCAGAGAAGAAGGATTTCAAGCCTTCCTCTTCCCGGGACAGATAGTGCCTTGGAGGTGCCAGCTCCATATGGGCATTTTAGATGTGGTCAGTGCACTTCACACGGGCCCAGGGCTCACCTGCTCACCCCGCCCCCCCCCCCCCCATTTCTAGCACCTATTAATTTCCCAAATAGGTCCTCAGAGAGGCCTGGCGTTGAGCTTCCACCTGAAGGGAAGCTTGCTCTGCCTGTGTGTGTGTGTGTGTGTGTGCGCGCGTGCATGTGTGTGTGTGTGTGTGTGTGTGTGTGTGTAGTTGTGTATGTATGTGTGTGTGCACTTACTTTTTAAAAATATGGTTTTTACTGTGGATTTTTTTTTTTTTTTTTTTTTTTTTTTTTTTTTGTACCAGGGATTGAACTCAGGGGCACTCGACCACTGGGCCACATCCCCAGCCCTTTTTTTTGTATTTTATTTAGAGACAGGGTCTCACCGAGTTGCTAAGTGCCTCGCCATTGCTGAGGCTGGCTTTGAACTCATGATCCTCCTGCCTCAGCCTCCCAAGTGCTGGGATTGCAGGCGTGCGCCACTGCGCCCGGCTATTGTGGAATTTTTGAAATGCACACACAGAATGTAATTAACCCCAGGCACCTGTCACCCGGCTTCACCGTTTCCCCAAGATGATTTCATCTCTCTTCTCTTTCTTTCTGATTTCATTTTTTCTGGATTTTTAAAAATATTCATGTATTTACTTTAGGTGTACACAATACAATGCATTTATGTTTATGTGGTGCTGAGGATCGAACCCGGGCCGCACACGTGTGAGGAGAGCGCTCTGCCGCTGAGCCACAACCCCAGCCCCATTTTTCTGGATTATTTTAAAGCAGATTGGGTCATTTCACCCATAAATCCTTCCTGACTGAAGGGACCTCTTACATCCCCTGATGTTGTCACACTGACACACACTGATGTGATTCCCGAACGTGACACCGGCTTCATGCTTGTATTTCCTTGATTTTGTCCATGGTGTGCTTTAACTGTTAGTTTGTTAGGATCCAAATCTGGAGGTTGTGCTTGCTGTTGGTGTCTGAGGTCACCTATTCTAGAACACCCCTACCCATATTTGTCAATGCCCCTGATTTTTTTTTTTTTTTTTTAATAAGAATCCAGTTCTTTTGTTGTGTAGAATAGTCACACCCTGGTTTTGTTCCTCTCTTCCCCACATCTCCCACAATCTAGTGGTTGGATCCAGAGGTCTGATTAGATCCAGTTCCTTGGTCAAGGGTACTTTGTGAACCAGGCGTGGGGTGGTGCACATGTGATCTCAGTGACTCCAGGGCGAGGATTGCAAGGTCAAGACTAGCAGGGCAAACGTGTGAGACCCTGTCTCAAAGTAAAAAATGGAGTCGGGCGCAGTGGCACACACCTGTAATCCCAGGGGCCTGGGAGGCTGAGGTAGGAGGATCACGAGTTCAAAGCCAGCCTCAGCACTAGCAAGGCACTAAGCAACTCAGTGAGACCGAAGGGTAAACTATCACACCGGGGACAGCCGTACAGCCAAGAGATTTATTCAACAGCCTTTGTGGCTGGTAGCAAAACTGGAGAAGAGGTGCTCTGGTCGAAGGTCGAAGAGGTGCTGGGAGAGGGAGTCAGGGAGAAGGGAGTGTGCAAGCTCTGGTGGGAGAGGGGAGTCAAGGAGAAGGGAGTGTGCAAGCTCTGGACAGAAGGTGGGTGCTTGGTCGCACTGGCTAGGATCTCTGGAGCTATCAGCTAAAGCAGCTGCTGCCTGGCTGGAGGCTGGAGCTGTCAGCTGGGAGCGGCCGTCGGGCTGAAGGCAATGGGTCTGGAGCTGCCGGCTGGGGCAGCTGCCGTGGACTGGAGGCAGCTGCCGGCTGGGGCAGCTGCCTTCAGCTGGAGGCGATGTGTCTGAGTGGCTTCCTCCTCTCAGCAGCGACGAGCTGATGTGTGTGTCCGTGTGTCTGTTCTGAGTCTCTTGAACAGGGCCCTATATAGGGATTTCTGGTGGGAGGTGCACCAGAGCAACCCCAGCGCCATTGGCTCTTTTCCCATAGAAGAGGGCGACCTTTAAGCCTATTGGCTCTTGCCCGGGGGAAAAGAAACATCCTGCCCTGGGGAAGAAACATCCTGCCCGGAGAATGAAACAAGGTTGCTTCTCTCAGGATGTGGAAAACTCTGGGGTCAGGGGGAGGGTAACCCATCTATCAGAGACCCTGTCTCTAAATAAAATACAAAATAGGGGTAGGGATGTGGCTCAGTGGTCGAGTGCTTCTGAGTTCAATCCCCAGCACCCAGAAATAAATAGGGCTGAAGACGTGGCTCAGTGGTAGAGCATCCTTGAATTCAATTCCCAGTACAGGAAAAAAAAGAAAAAAAAGCACTTTACAGGCAGGCTGGGCCGCAGGCCTGTGACATCTGGGCAGCCATTTTTATACATGGTGAGAGACAGGGTCGGTTTCTTTCTTCTGCGTACAGATATCCATTTTTCTAGCAGTATTTATTGAAGAGCCTTTCCTTTCTCCAACATATGTCCTTACTGCCTTTGTCAGAAATCAGCTGCCTGTAAATACACAGATTTCCTTCTGGTCCTCCAGTCTGCTCTGTTGGTCTGGGTGTCGGCTGCTGTGCCAGTGTCCTGATACCTTGGCAACTATCGCTTTACTTTATAGTATATTTTGAAGTCAGGTATCATAATGCCCCCAGCTTTGTCCTTGCTGCCCAGGGAGGGTAGCTTAGCTATTGGGGATCTTTTGTGCTCTATACAACTTTTTGAAGTGTTTTTTAATGTTTCTGGGAAGAGCGCCCTTGGTATTTTGATAGGAATTATATTGAGTCTGTAGCCTGCTTTGTGTAGTGTGGACATTTGAACAATTTTAATAATCTCAATCTATGAATGATAGATAGGCTTGGGCAATGGGCCACCTCCCCATGGAAATTTCCATGAGGAGCAACCTGGTTTCATTTTCCCCAGGCACGAGCCAATCAGCTTAAAGGTCGCTCTGTTCCCCAGGCAGGAGCCAATCAGCTTAAAGGTCACCCTGTTCCCTGGGAAAAGAGCCAATAGTATTAAAGGTCACTCTGGTACACCCTCCACCAGAAATCCCTACTTAAGTCCCTGCCTGCCCCGAGCTCACACACTCACACACAACAGCTCCGTCCCTGCTGAGAGGAAGCAGCCACTGTGACAGCTCCAGACTCACCATCTCCAGCCCACGGCAGCTGCCCCAGCCGACAGCTCCAGAGACCACAGCCGGCACAACCAGGCACCCACCCTCCATCCAGAGCTTGCACACTCCCCTCTCCCTGACTCCTCTCTCCCCGTACTTCTTCTACCTCCGACCAGCCATAAAGGCTGGTGAATAAATCTCTTGGCTGCACAGCTGTCTCCAGGGTGATTTTTGCCCTTCAATGAACATGGACTACCTTCCATGTTCTTTCATGTTCTCTTTGGTTTCTTTCATCTGCCTTCTGTAATTTTCATTGTAGAGGTGGTTCACTTCCTTAGTTACACTTATTCCAGGTTTTTTTTGTTTGTTTAATTTTTTCTTGATTTTGTAGTGATTGTGAATGGGATGGCTTTCTTGACTTCTTTCTCAGCAGTTTCCTTATTGCTATGTAAAAGCTACCGGGTTTGTGTGTTGATCTTGTGTCCTGCCTTGGAGGGTCCATTTTTAATGATGCCAAGATTAATCATCAGGATCTGTGCTAACAAGCCGAATCCATTTAAAAATCCCCATCAACTCTTTTTTTTTTTCCCCTTCAATAACGCCTCATTTCTAATTTAATTTGTGGTCAAATACACATATAAAATTCACCACCTTAACCATGTTTAATATATTGAAGTGTGTGACGTATATTCACGTGGTGCCACCAGAATCTCCCGAAATTTCTCACCTCGTAAAACCTAAAGTCTGTGTTCATGAAGCACAAACTCCCCGGGTCCCCGCCCCCCAGGTCCCGGTCACTGTGTCCCACTTTCTGTTTCTACATGTGAGGACTGTTGCTGTCTCTTATCGCGTGTGTCCTTTTGTGCCAGGCTCCTTTCACTTCCCTAACGCCTCAGGTTCCTCACGTTGTGCCACGTGTTAGACTCTCCCCCGTGGTCAGGCTGAATGGCACTCCTCTGTGCAGACTACATTTTGTCCACCCGTCTGTTGGGGACGCCAGCCGTAAGAATAGAAAAATCTAACTCCCTGGCGGCCTCCCACTTCCTGATACGGGGACTTGGCCTGGCCAAGGGGCGTTCCCCTGACGTAAGATGAGAACTGAAACCACCCCAAGGATAGGCCAATGGCTCCACCAATGGCATCCGCCCATGCTCCTTCTGTGTCCCTATGATCTTTCTGCTGATTGGCCCATGTCCTCGATCAGACCGTCCAACTTCCTCAATAAACCGAGGTCGTACCTCGGCAAGTTCTCCCTGGTGTGTCCCTGATTGTCTTCCCTCGTGAGGGCTGGCGTGGGCCACCAGCCGGCCCCTGCCTTTCCCAATCTCGCTTCATCGCTGGGGCGTGTTCTCCCAGCCTTCTCTGCCGGCCAGAGACAGCTCACCCCGGGTCAAGGGGGCGTTAAAAACCCCGCCAACTTTTACAAAACCCTGACACCCATCCATGCATCCATCCTCTTTATAGTTGTTATTCTTTTGGTGATCATTAGCTACAATTCTATAAGGAATTTTCTTTTGCCAACTATTCATCATGGAATAATGCAGTTTGTTCAGGAAAGGCAAAAAAAAAAAAAAAAAAAAAAGACTGAATCTTTCCCTTTATGTGCTAAGATTCAGAGAAAAAAAAAAAAAAAAAAAAAAAACCTGCCTGAAGTGACTACTGAGTTTTTTAAAATATATCATTAGGATATCAAATTTAAAGATATGTGGTTGTGTTTTAATCCACTGAGGTCACTCTTTGGGTAAATGCTCACATGGTGTCCTCTTAGGGGTCCCTCCAGGGCAGCTCCTGGGTCCTTTGTTTTTCCAGGTGGAACCCACGCGGTATCTGGATAAACACAGCTGTCTGCACAGTGCTGGCGTGGTCTCTAGACAAACACCCCTTGATTTCAGTTTTCCTTCCCTGCCCAAGGAAGTTGGACAACATGAACCATTTCCACTCAAAACCCAGCTTTCTGTAGCATTTCCAGAGCTGACACGCTTGTGGCTCCCAGTCTTGTGACCTAACACGGTTGGGTCAATATTTCACTTAACAAATGCAGACGTTTCTGCTCTGGTGACAGGAATTTTTCGACTTCTCCACACTGCATTTTCCTGAAGCAGGCTTAAAGCTGTGGCTTTCAACCAGGGGTGTGACCCCATTCCCCCACCTCAGGACTTTTGACAGTTTTGAGTTTTGTCGCGTGCATTCACCAGATTTCCTTTACTGTGACACAATGCCTGAGATAAAGCGTTGTGAGGAGGAAGGTTCACTTAGGCTCATGATTCCAGAGATTTCAGTTCAAGGTCAACTAAGGCCACTGTTTTAGGCCTGTGTTGAGGCAGATTTTGTGGTGGGGGGGCGTGTGGTCGGGGAAGCTGCTCCCTTGTGGCGACTGGGAAGCAGAGAGAAGGGAACGGAGCCAGGATTTTCCAGGGCATGCCCACAGTGACCCAACTTCCTGCAACCGGGTCCTACATCTCCTAAATTGCGGTTGACTATTCAGCACCTTTCCTAGTCTCACGGGATTTGCCCCAGACTTGGCCAAAAACACACAGGCCTTTTAGGGGAGCCAGTTTCAAGTTACAACTTCTTCCCGCCGTGCTCCAAGCGCTTACCGACACTAAAGGGCACCTCCTAATGGGGCCACCAGACTTTAACACACAGGCCTTTGGGGGACATTAGTTACAACCGTGGGAATAGGGAGGGGCCCAGCTAGTGAGGAATGCTGACCACCCACTTCATGGGGCTGACCATCTTACAACACGAGAGCAGCCCCTGCCCCAGCCTCTGCACACTGTTAGGTTACCAGTCCCAAACACACCAAGGTTGAGAACCCCCACTCGAAGCAATCCGTAGTGGTAAAATCATATTCCATTTAACCCAGCGTTTAGTCAATGAAAGAATGTATCAAACTGTACCTGTCTAAGAATTCAACTATAATAAGGTAGAGCCAAGGGTCACTCTGTTTTTAGCTCATGCAGAGGACCCCAGGCTATCGCTCCCCCATGTCCTTCTGCTCTCCCTCTTGGGTCTTATTCCTGGCTCCTAATGGCCCCATGAGACCTTCCTATTATAGGCCAAAGGGAAGATTGATGGACAGTTTTTACTGCTGTCAGCCAATGGGAAAATTTTAGGCCATAAAACATTCCTATTTTTTAGCTTAGCTTGGAAAATAAACATCCAAATCGTCCTGTGTTTTTGTTCTGATTTTTTTTTCTTTATGCCATTTTGATTACTAAATGGATGTTTTCGATCCGCGCAGCCTTACCTTTTAAAGTCACTGGCGTCTTTGCCTTCTGTCCTCCGCGTCTGTGTTTCTTGTGCCCGATTTTCCTGCTGCGTTGGTCCTGATTCCAAAGAACCCAGTTGGTGCTAAGATGAATTTACTGTGGTCAGACAGCCTGTCCTTTCTTGTTCGGAAACAGCTTGTGGACCAGAGCTCTGAATCTGATTTTGAAAACCAACAACTAATTTGTCAGAAATAGCCGGGCACGGTGGCGCACGCCTGTAATCCCAGCACTTGGGAGGCTGAGGCAGGAGGATCGCGAGTTCAAAGCCAGCCTCAGCCATGGTGAGGCACTTAGCAACTCAGTGAGACCCTGTCTCTAATAAAATGCAAAAAAGGGCTGGGGATGGGGCCCAGTGGTCGAGTGCCCCTGAGTTCAATCCCCAGTACAAAAATATAGTTCATCAGAAAAAAAAAATTGCAAGGTTTTCACTCCCTAGCATAACTCTGAAAGAGGCAGTAAATTAGACAGGGAAGGTACATTTACCCACCAGTTTATGTCACATATTCACTCAATTTTTCTTTTGAAACATGCGTGGCCTGCCGGATTTTATCCAAAACGTAAAAGAAAGTGCTTGCTGTCACAGTATTTTTCTCTCATCTGTGTTTTCTTTTCTTTCTTTCTTTTTTTTTTTTTTTTTAATATTTGTTCACTTATTTATATGCGGTGCTGAGAATTGAACCCAGTGCCTCACACATGCTAGGCAAGCCCTCCACCACTGAGCCCCAACCCCAGCCCCTTGTCTGTGTTTTCTTAAGGTAAAGATTAATGATTTTTATGGACTGGGCGTGCTCGCCAAGGACACGTTTGGAAATAAGACACCTCAAGGATAGATACTGAGGATATTTTCTTGTTTTTAAAGTTCTTGCACAATTCTGGAGTTTTATATAGTGCTGAGCCCAGCTCACCTGGGAGACGCATGAAATATTATCTGACATTGTTGGTTTTTTTTTTTTTTTTTTTTGGAGAAGATTGATAACCCAGGAAAAGCCATGTCATAATGTTTGCTTCCAAAATGGCATTCTAGTCATTTTATTTTGCTCTATACCCTCCACTGTTTCTAAGTATGCTTTTAAATAATCTAAAATTTCTCCAAGTCTGAGTTTGTAAGCACCACCCCCCCCCCCATTATCTTTCCCTTATCCTATATGGTATAGTTAATAAATTCCAGGTTATTATAGTTTATTAAAAGTCCATCAAGGGTGGGCTGGGAACAGATGGAGAAATGAAGAAAGGGAAGAGAAATCTTTATGTCATGCTATAGGGAGAATTTGATCTTTAATTCTGGAATGGGGGGAGGTTGACCCATAAAAGTGACCCCATGGTGGGGGCAGCCAGGAGGGTGTCCACTGCCTTAGGACTCACTCACCACTGTTACCCCCTGGAGGTTTTCCAGGTCACCACCAAAGGTGACACCCCCTCCATCACCTCACATTCTTTATCTCGGTCACTTTCTCGATTCTTTTCTGATGCGACATCATGTATTTATTTATTTTTCATTGTTCCCCCACCCTCCCACCCAGAACATAACCTCCAGGTCAGCAGGGACTGGGTCTGTTTCTTTGCAGCTTTATCCTGAGCATGTGGCACATAATAGGTGCTCAGTAAAAATGTGTTGAATGAGTAGACTCTGTTTAACCTGGGAACTTCCAAACACGCCGAGTCAGGGACTTCCTCATATCCATCCAATAGACTCCAGGGGAACATGCTTGGGAATCCCCTGGGAAGAGGGTCCTCAAAGTCCTGAGAGCTGTGGCCTCTTGAGGTTCGCCTTAGAATGAGTGGTTCAGATCCGAATGTATTAACAACACCCACACAAAAAAATCAAACAAAATGGACTCACTCGTCCTCTGTCCCTGGGGGGAGTCACTGTCACATGCATGGAGGCACCAGGTCCTGGGCCAGGCTGCCCCCAGGATGCGTCCACTGGCCCGAGCTACGCAGGCCTCTGCTCCTCTTCCTGAAGCTGGCTGTCTGCCAGGCTGTTCACGGCGCCTGGTGACTTTGCCCAGAACGTGCTCCCAGGGAGGAGCCCGAGGTCCGTGCCTGGAGGCGTGCTCGGATCTCAGGCCGATTCTCTGCCAAGGTACCGTGGTCCTGTCTCAGCCACCACGTGCCCCTCGCTTTGTGCCGGGGGCATTGTAGGCGTTTCACCTGTACCCGCCTCAGACTGAGCAGCTCTGTGTTGCTGGTGAGGACAGGGAGGCTCGGGGGACAGTCCTGTCTCTCGTGGTGCTGGCGGACAGCACAGGGCCGTCCCTCTACTCTGCATGTGAGCACTCAGCACAAATGTCTGGGAGCTGCACGGGCCTTGTCAGGGCCTTCAGGACAACAAATGCACCCAGTGACCCTTAGAAGGGTTCTTGGTTTAGTGCTGTGGTGCCACTGAGCTGTCCACTCTGGTGAGACAGCGGTGTCCCCTTCTCCATATGGTAGCACACTTGCAGACTTATTTTGGCTTTCCCATCTCCTGCTTGTCCATATTAAGAGAATCAACTCAGGACATTTGGCATCGAACGGAGGAAACCCACTGCAATTTTGTGTAGGCAGAGACAGGCTTTCCCGAGAGCAGGCTGGGCCCTGCAGAGACCCACGGGGCAGGCGAGTGGCCGGGGTAAAGGAGACCGAGCCAGCTGATGCAGAGTGGCCGATCTCTCTCTTCCCTGTGCGGCTGCTTCTTCTGTGGCCTTAGTCTTTGATCATCTCTCTGTTCTCTGTGCACGTGACTACCCTGCAGCTTTTTAATGTATCGTATCCAGTTCAAGTAGCCAGTCCAGAATGAGCATCCAAAGGTGACTGTCACCCAAAGATAGAAGATCTGCTTTGGAAAATAGTGCCCAAGCAAGGACTCTTCTTTTTTTTTTTTTTTTTTTTAATATTTATTTATTTACTTTAGTTGTACACAATGCAATGCATTTATGTTTACGTGGTGCTGAGGATCGAACCCGGGCCGCGCACGTGCGAGGCCAGCGCTCTGCCGCTGAGCCGCAGCCCCAGCCCAGCAAGGACTCTTCTCTAGAGAGCAGAGCTTGGGCTTTGATGCTGATCCCTGAGCCTAGACCAGTGCCTGGCACCCCTGTGGGACGGACGGCCTTGCTGGTTCAGCCACACACACCAGGCGCGCTCTCCACCACCTTGTTCCAGGGCGATCTTTGGCCCTAATTAACGGCTCTTTCACCTTTGCCAGAACTGTAACTAGTTTGAGAAAAGTGGAAATAAGAATCAAGTATAGGTAGGTCCAGAATCACGACAATGTAAAGGTAGTCCCCCCCCTCAAAGACTTCAGCTAAGTTTAGGATCAAGGCTAAAAAAGGGGAAATTCGGGCTGGGGTTGTGGCTCGGTGGTAGAGCGCTTGCCTAGCACTGGTGAGGCCCTGGGTTCAATCCTCAGCACCACATAAAGATAAATAAATAAAATAAAGGTATTGTATCCATCTACAACTACAAAAAAAATGTATGTATATATTTTTCTAAAAGGGGAAATTACTGGGAGGACATGGTATTTTTTATGAAACCCAAGGACAGTATAGCTGGACTCCCCTAGGGTCAAGGACCAAGCACCAGAAAGTCACCAGGAGGCAGCTTCCCCTGTGTCACCTGTCCATGGCCCATCACGATGGCCTTTGAATGGCCCCCATATTTCTGAGACCACATCCATCACCCACCCACCAGCCTCTGCATCTGGGGACCAAATTCCCTGGAGAAACTTGCCTAGCTCAGCTTAGCTTCTGATTGGCTCTCCTTGGGTCACATAGACACACCTCAGTCCAATCAGCAGTGACCTGAGCACCTGGAGGTCACATGATGCCAACACTGGCGCTGAGATCCTTCCTTTTGCGGAGAGTGGGAGTGCTGAATGGGACTTTGGAAGGTCCCTTAATTCTGATTTCTTCTCTTCTACACAGCCTCAGGGCTGTGTAAGGCCCAAGAATATGTGGGTGACTTCGTGTCTTCCTCCCTGTTTCCTGCCTTCTATTTAAGAACAAAAACACAATAGAAAAGGCCTAGGGTCTATCGACTGAGTTTATCCTTTATAATAATTTTTACCCTTTTCTCATTTTCTTTTTATTTTTCAAAAAAATGTGTAGTCCACACAGAGAGATCTCTGAGGGTGACACTAATAGGTCGGGACCAATAAGCAAACGGGCCTAGAAGACTTTGGGGAACCTTGAGGTGAAGACGGCTCCCTGCTTGGAGAAGTGGCTTTAACTTAATGTTGCAGAGCGCCCCTGGCCTGCCCCGGGGCTGGTCTGGCTCCAGCTCTTGGTTAAGGTTTTCAGCTAACATTCTCACTGCCTGTTTTTATATGCCAGAAATTCATCAGACATTCTCTCCATCATTGCCACATACAGAAGAAGCTGCTAGCCCTGCACGGTGGCGCACACCTGTAATCCCAGCAGCTTGGGAGGCTGAGGCAGGAGGATGGCGAGTTCAGAGCCAGCCTCAGCAATAGTGAGGCGCTAAGCAACTGAGTGAGACCCTGTCTCTAAATAAAATGCAAAATAGGGCTGGGATGTGGCTCAGTGGTCGAGGGCCCCTGAGTTCAATCCTCAATACCAAACAAACAAACAAACAACAACAACAACAAAAAACCCAGAGCAAGCTGCTATTTCCATGCACTCCTGCCTGGAGAGGGCTCGTGAAGGGGTCAAAGGAGGGCTGGTTTCAGTGAGCTGGGGATGAAGCCACGTATGCGTTGCTGTGGCTGCTGTGACAACTTCTCAAACATGGTGCTCGGGACCACAGAGTGGTTCTCTGGCAGTGATGCAGGCCACACGGCCCAAATCCGAATCAGCAGGGTGGTTCTGAAGTCAACGGGTCAGGAGGCTCTGGCCGCCCCCGCCCCTTGCTGCCTCCCGCTGCTGGGGCTGCCGCGTTCCCGGCCTCGGAGAGGCCCCTCTGGTCTTGGCCTCCACGGTCACGCCGCCTCCCCTCCTGTGCACACAGACCCCCTGTGTCTCACGGGGACACTGCGGTTGTAATTGCCCTCCCAGATCATGCAGGATCACTTCCTCATCACGGACCCTTAATTTAATCGCATCTGCGAGGCAGTGATCGCCGGTTCCAGGCATTCAGCTCTCCTACTCTTGGGGGCCTCCGTTGAGTCCGCTACAAGCCCAGCTCCTTCTCCCTCAAGGAGCGTCTAGGTGGGCAGTCACCCCACAAGCCGTCTACCTGAGCCAGGTGGAGAGTCCTTCCGGAACGTCGCCTCCCAGGTAGCAGGGACAGGATATTCCCCTTTCATTTTCCCCCTGTTTTTCCAAGTCGGGAAGAAGTGTGGAGAGGAACAGCCAAACCAGCCCCGCCCGGGGGTCAGCAGCGCAGAGCGCCCGGGCAGGGCAGCTGCCCTGCAGTAAGGTGTTTGCATAAGGAAAAGGAAAGCCCAGAACTTCCCGCACCACCCGGATCCAGGATAAGGAAGGATAAGAAAGCAGACTCACCCCTAACTGCCCAGAGCTTGTTAGGAAGGGACCAGAGCCTGAGGAAATTCTTCTTCAACCAGCCCAGGCCCCTCCGCAGACCCCTCAGCGGGCCACTCTCTGCTGCCCAGGACTAGGAAGGTGTTCTTTGGACTTGGTCAAGGCCAAGGCCAAGACCCTGACCCTTGAGGTCTCTGTTCCCCTCCTTTTGCCCTCCGTGACAGTCTCCACCCCCGAGGCCTGCCTGCCTGTCTTTCTTTTTGTTTATCTATTTATTTGAATTTATTTTTGTACCAAGGCATGAAGCCCAGGGTGCTTAACCACCGAGCCACATCCCCAGCCCTTTTTTTATTTTTATTTTTTTATTTTTATAAAGTTGCTTAGGGCAGGGACTGGGATTGTGGCTCAGCGGTAGAGCGCTCGCCTAGCGCGTGGGCGACCCGGGTTCAATCCTCAGCACCACGTACAAATAAAACGCATTGTGTACAACTAAAGCAAATAAATAAAAATATTTAAAAAAAAAAAAAAGTTGCTTAGGGCCTCTGCTAAATGATTGAGGCTGGCTTTGAATTTGTGATCCTCCTCCCCCAGCCTCCTGAGCCACTGGGATTACAGGCTTGCACTGCCACGCCCTGCTCCCCTGGGCATTTCTTGTGGCTGAACTTCTTCCTGGCACTGCACAGGTAGTCACTGGCCCTTCCAGGAGGACATGCTCACCCGCCAGCCAATTCTGGGGACAGATCGCAGGCTGTGCTGAGCCCCCTCCTGGGCCAGTTCTCAGGAGGGGGACGTAGGAGGGACACGTGGGCAGGTGGAAGGCTGTGGTCTGAACCATCAGGACTTTCTTTTGGGCACACGGGTTGGTGGGGTGCCTCTGTGATCTGGGGAGATGCGAGTCCCTCCCCAGAGTCTGCAGATCGACGTCCTTTATCGGGAGCCACGCCGTGGCGCGCTGTGAGGACGGACGCAGGCCCTGGAGCCGGCGGCGTTGGGTGGGCGCAGATCCACTTACCAGCCGTGTGACACGCACCGGCTGCTCTAATCCACTCAAGCCTCGGGCGTTAACCTGCAGAACGGCGGTAGCACCAGGCCTGGGGACACGTGCACAGGTTGGCGTAGGCCCTGAGCTTAGCCAGTGTGGGGAGAGCTGCTAAGAGAACCCAGGAGCCACGCGTACTACGTATAAAATAGTTTATTACCAAAAGCTCAGCGTGCCACGTTTCAGAAGGAATGGGACACTACCGTCTTCCTCTTTTGCCACCACACAGAAGAGACTAGCCAAGGGTGCCAGTGAAGACTGCGGCCTTGCTGAAGCTCCTCACGCCTGTGGCCGTCAAAACACCAACAGCATCAGGGGCCCCGAGAGAGCCACCCCTGGGTCCGCCCGCTCACCACCATCGCCCCCGTCACCAGACAGCCCCGGGTGCTACCGGTGAAGCTGGGCCAGACGGCGCACCCCCAGTCCAGGACCCCAGGCAGACGGCGCACCCCGAGTCCAGGACCCCAGGGAAGAGAGCAGGTGCCAGACTTGCTTTCCTTTTGAAACAGAACAGTCGAAGCAGAAGCAAAGTGACCGCTCGGAACTGTCTCCAGGCATCCTTTTCTGACTCAAATAAAGGAGGATGTCGCCCACGACCCAGAGTTGGGGAAGGCAGGCGGGAAGATGCCCCAGCTGCCCCCCTTGGCGTGGTTCAGAGGGCCACCAGCGCCAAGGCGGCATCTCTTGCGGATGCCCCTGCCACGTGAGGCTCTGAGGAGCGTCGGCCCCCACTCCCGGAACACGGGACCCCCATGCAATGGCCGAGTGCACGGCGGCCCCTCTGCTTCCCCACCCGGGTGACGCGGCTGCGGCACGGTCTGTCGGTGCAGAGGGTGAGCCGGAGGGACGCGGCCCCAGGGACCGTCAGTCGGGCGGCCGGGCGTCGGGGGCCTTCTCCTGGACCTCATCGTACTGCGGCGGGGGGCGTCAAAGGCTCGATGGACGGAGGAGGGACATTTTTGTCCGGGAGGCTGATCCTGAAGTCTTTGAGGTGAAGCTTTTCGGATTTGATCCTACGCACCTTCAGCGGCTTCAGGCGCTTGGCCAGCCTGGAGTTGCGCCTGTCGGGGGGCTGCCCCGGGCTGGCCTCTGCGTCGGTCCTGGTGCTGGGGGCGGGGGTCGCGTCGTCCAGCCCCGTCAGGGACTCGTAGGAGGGGAGAGAGACGCTCATCCTCGGGCTCGGCTCCGGCTCCCGCCCTCCCGCGTAGTGTGCCTGCATCACCTCCTCGTAGCTGGGCACGTAGTACCTGGAGGCCACCGCCTCCTCCTCCTCCTCCTCCTCCTCCTGGCTGCAAGACACGAACACACACGTGTGAGCACACACTCGGGTCACTGAAGGCCCCGGAGAGGGGCCGCCGACCCTGCCAGCTTTGCCAACCACGCAGGGTCCCGGCGTTAGAAAGGAAGCCCTTCAACTGTGCACCAGGGGCCTTGACACACACACACACACACACACCCCGACTTCACGTTCCTCACTGTTAGGAGACCCGTTTTACAGATGGGGAAGTGACACATCAAGGAAACGGGAGGACAGGAGGTGAAGGCCACACTTCGGTGCCAGGCTGCGCTACCTGGGTGTTGACCCCCTCTGCCTGGGAGCCTTTCACGGACTACAAGGCGCCGCTGGGGTGTTTATTCCAATGCCCAGTGGGGGCCTCTGGGAAAGGGATCACATGACTGGACGCCATAGACGCCAATCTGAGGTTGTCCCCAGGTAGAGAAGGAACAGCTGAGCTTGGACACATGCATCTCAACGTATCCTCCAAGTTCATCTTCCAGTACTCGAGAAGATCAGACGCTCCGCCTCACAGTCATTTGGCGGTTGGAAGGGAGACCAAAGGCTCAGGACATGTCCCCCAGTCAACGGGAGTCCTGCCAAAGCTGTCTTCCAGGACCTCCCCTTGAACTTGCAGGGGATGGTGGGCAACAGACACCTCCCCGTTGGCCCCTTCTCTAGGAGGGGACTCGTGTGTGCTCATGGCTGCCGGGGGCTCTGGGGGAGACTGATTTTCCTCCTTTTTTTTTTTTTTTTTTTGTTTAATTTTTGGTACCGGGGATTGAACTCAGGGGCACTTGACCACTGGGCCCCATCCCCAGCCCTTTTCTGTATTTTATTAGAGACAGGGTCTCACTGAGTTGCCAAGTGCCTCGCCATTGCTGAGGCTGGCTTTGAACTCGCGATCCTCCTGCCTCAGCCTCCCAAGTCCTGGGATGACAGGCGTGCGCCTCTGTGCCCGGCTTCCTCCTTTGTTCTTCTATTTCCTGAGTCTTCTAGGATGAGCACGTGGGAGGATTAACTGTATGTGGCTGGCCGTGGGGTGCCCAGATTTGACAGTATTTCTGGGTGTGTCTGTGAGGATCTTTCCAGAAGAGACTCCCACTTGAATCAGTGGACTCGAGGAAGCAGTCTGCCCTCCCAGGTGTGGCTGGGCCTCTGTTGAGGGCCTGGTAGAACAAGGGTTGGAGCTAGAAGGAAGCCAGTTCAGTGGGGATATTGAATGGTTTCTCCTCCTGCCCCAGGATTGGGCTTCCAACCGTCAGCTCGGGCGGAACGAGATCACGGGCTGTCCTGGGCACTGGCTTTCATTCTTGGGGCTTCTCACCCTCCGCGGTCCCAATTGCCAGTTCCTCATCACACACACACCCCACCCACACGCAGCCATGAGCCACACAACCCTGTTTTGGTCAATGGCAGCACATGGGATGGAGGTCCCATGACATGACACCGCCCAGTGACACCACAGCTGTCTGGGTTGGTGTAAGGACACTCTGTGGGGTGCACACACCATCAACTGCCTATCCACATGGTTGTCAGCAAGTGACTGCTTCAGCAGCAAGTGACTGTGCCTTTAACCCACCCCAGTTCTGGGGAACCCTGGCTAGTAAGCATGTTCGTTTGTTTGTGTTGGTACAGGGAATTGAACCCTGGGGCACTTGACCACGGATCCACATCCCCAGCCCTGTTAGCTTTTGATATAGGGTCTTGCTAAATTGCTGAGGCTGGCCTTAGATCTTGCACTCCTCCTGCCTCAGCCTCCAAATTGGCTGGGATTACAGGTATGTGCCACCACGCTTGGTTATGTGTTATATTTTATTATCAGAAAATAAGTCCATTCTTTCCAACATAAAAACAACTTCCCTCCTGCTATAAAGATAAGAGATGCTTATAGAAAATGCAAACAATACAGAAAAACGTAGTGAAGAAAACAAAAACATCCCCAGTCCTTTGTGCAGAGAAAACCATGGTGAATACTCCTGTGTGTGACTTTCCTGTCCCTCTCTGAGTCCACCCCACACCACACACATGTGATGTGACAGTCCTCCCAAGATACGGAGCTGTGGGCTGGGTTGTAGCTCAGTGGTAGAGCACTTCCTCGCACGTGTGGGGCCCTGGGTTTCATCCTCAGCACCACCTAAAATAAATAAAATAAAGGTGTTGTGTCCACCTATAACTGAACACATATTCTTTTTTTTAATATTTATTTATTTGCTTTAGTTGTACACAATGCGTTTATTTGTACGTGGTGCTGAGGATCGAACCCGGGCTGCGCACGTGCTAAGCGAGCGCTCTATCGCGCTGAGCCACAATCCCTCTACCGCTGAGCCACAATCCCTCTACCGCTGAGCCACAATCCCTCTACCACTGAGCCACAATCCCAGCCCCCGAACACATATTCTTAAAAAGGTGCTGGGTCCCAATCTCCTTTCTGATGTGCATCTGGCCCACCTTACCAGGTGCAGATCCGCAGTGGCTGGCAGAGCAATGCCCCTGTGGGTGGACAGCGGCAGGGGCAGGGCTGTGGCTCAAGACACGAGCTGGGGAACTTGCTGGAACCGTCCCTCTCCTGTGACCGTCTCCTCGGGAGCAACTGCCGCATGGATGTGACGGCATCATGAGCACTGCCCCAGAGATCTCAGGAACCCATCTGTCCACACACCAGCAGCACCCCGCCTGCCTGCCCCTCACCTACCTGCCCCCCACCTTCCAGCCCCCCACCTACCTGCCCCTCACCTTCCTGCCCCCCACCTTCCCTGCCCCCCCCCACCTTCCTCCCCTCCCTTCCTGCCCCCCACCGCCCCCCCACCTTCCTGCCCTACCTGCTTTCTGCCCTCACCCCCCCCACCTTCCTGCTTCCCCACCTTCCTGCCCCCCACCTGCCTGCTCCTCACTTTCTGCCCCCCACCTTCCTGCCCCCCACCCCACCTGCCTGCCCCCCACCTACCTGCCCCAACCTGCCTGCCCCCTACCTTCCTGCCCTTCCCAACCCACCTTCCTGCCCCCTACCTTCCTGCGGCCCACCTACCCCCACCGTCCTGCACCCCCACCTGCCCCCCACCTTCCTGCCCCCCCACCTGCCCCCCTGCCCTTCCTGCCCCCCTACCTACCTGCCCCCTCACCTGCCCCCCACCTTCCTGCCCCCAACCTGCCTGCCCCCTACCTTCCTGCCCCTCACCTTCCTGCAACCCACCTTGCCCCCCACCTGCCCCCCCCACCTTCCTGCCCCTCACCTTCCTGCCCCCCACCTTCCTGCCCCCTCA
This sequence comes from Tamias sibiricus, assembly GCA_025594165.1. Taxonomy (NCBI): domain Eukaryota; kingdom Metazoa; phylum Chordata; class Mammalia; order Rodentia; family Sciuridae; genus Tamias; species Tamias sibiricus. Next base: position 12,188,244 of record CM046658.1, on the reverse strand, counting down.
CTTTCCTGCCCCCCCACCTTCCTGCCCCCCCACCTTCCTTCCTGCCCCCCACCTTCCTGCCCCTCAACTGCCCCTCCACCCTGCGCCCCACCTGCCTGCACCCCACCTTCCTGCCCCCCCACCTTCCTGCCCCCACCTTCCTGCCCCTCACCTTCCTGCCCCCACCTTCCTGCCCCTCATCCCTGCCCCTCAACCTGCGCCCCACCTGCCTGCACCCCACCTGCCTGCACCCCATCTGCCTGCACCCCCTGCCTGCGCCCCACCTGCCTGCACCCCACCTGCCTGCACCTGCCTCCCCATCTGCCTGCGCCCCCCGCCTGCCTGCACCCCGCCTGCCTGCACCCCCATCATCTGCCTGCACCCCGCCTGCCTGCCCCATCTGCCTGCACCCCATCTGCCTGCACCCCATCTGCCTGCACCCCGCCAACCTGCACCCCATCTGCCTGCACCCCATCTGCCTGCACCGCACCTTCCTGCCCCCCACCTGCCTGAGCCCCCTCTGCCTGCGCTCCACCTGCCTGCTCCTCACCTTCCTGCCCCCCACCTTCCTGCCCCTCACCTTCCTGCCCCCCCCCCACCTTCCTGCCCCTCAACTTCCTGCCCCCCCACCTTCCTGCCCCTCACCTTCCTGCCCCTCAACTGCCTGTGCCCCACCTGCCTGCACCCCATCTGCCTGCACCCCGCCTGCCTGCACCCCATCTGCCTGCACCCCACAAGCATGCACCCCACCTGCCTGCACCCCACCTGCCTGCACCCCACCTGCCTGCACCCCGCCTACCTGCACCCCATCTGCCTGCACCCCATCTGCCTGCCCCCCACCTTCCTGCCCCTCACCTTCCTGCCCCCCACCTTCCTGCCCCTCACCTTCCTGCCCCCCTACCTTCCTGCCCCTCAACTGCCTGCACCCCATCTGCCTGTACCCCGCCTGCCTGCACCCCACCTGCCTGCACTCCATCTGCCTGCACCCCGCCTGCCTGCACCCCATCTGCCTGCACTCCACCTGCCTGCACCCCACCTGCCTGCACCCTATCTGCCTGCACCCCCCACCTGCCTGCACCCCCATCTGCCTGCACTCCCACCTGCCTGCCCCACCCCATCAGCCTGCACCCAGCCTGCCTGCACCCCACCTGCCTGCACCCCGCCTGCCTGCGCCCCACCTGACTGCACCCCACGTGCCTGCACCCCGCACCTTCCCTGCCTGCCCTGCACCCCGCCTGCCTGCACCCCATCTGCCTGCACCCCGCCTGCCTGCACCCCATCTGCCTGCACCCCACTTGCCTGCACCCCGCCTGCCTGCACCCCACCTGCCTGCACCCCACCTGCCTGCACCCCGCCAGCCTGCCCCCCACCTTCCTGCACTCCGCCTACCTGCACCCCGCCTGCCTGCCCCCCACCTTCCTGCACTCCGCCTGCCTGCACCCCGCCTGCCTGCCTGCCCGCCTGCCCTGCGCACCCCCCATCTGCCTGCACCCCACCTGCCTGCATCTTCCTGCCCCCGCCTGCCTGCACCCCATCTGCCTGCACCCCGCCTGCCTGCGCCCCGCCACCTGCCTGCGCCCCGCCTGCCTGCGCCCCCGCCTGCCTGCACCCCATCTGCCTGCGCCCCCGCCTGCCTGCCGCCCCACCTGCCTGCGCCCCATCTGCCTGCGCACCCACCTGCCTGCACCCCGCCTGCCTGCACCCTATCTGCCTGCACCCCACCTGCCTGCACCCCGCCTGCCTGCACCCCACCTGCCTGCACCCCGCCTGCCTGCACCCCATCTGCCTGCACCCCACCTCTGCCTGCACCCCACCTACCTGCACCATTGCCTGCCGCCTGCCTGCACCCCATCTGCCTGCACCCCCTGCCTGCACCCCGCCTGCCTGCACCCCATCTGCCTGCACCCCACCTCCCTGCACCCGCCTGCACCCCATCGCCTGCCTGCCTGCACCCCATCGGCCTGCCTGCACCCCGTCTGCCTGCACCTCCACCTGCCTGCACCCCGCCTGCCTGCACCCCGCCTGCCTGCACCCCATGCCTGCCTGCACCCCGCCTGCCTGCACCCCATCTGCCTGCACCCCGCCTGCCTGCACCCACGTCTGCCTGCACCCCATCGCCTGCACCCCCTGCCTGCACCCCACCTGCCTGCACTCCCCATCTGCCTGCACCCGCCTGCCTGCACCCCCTGCCTGCACCCCCTGCCTGCCCACCCCGCCTGCCTGCGCCCCACCTGCCTGCACCCCACCTGCCTGCCTGCTGCCCCCACCTGCCTGCACCCCGCCTGCACCCCCTGCACCCCATCTGCCTGCACCCCGCCTGCCTGCACCCCGCCTTCCTGCACCCCATCTGCCTGCACCCATCTGCCTGCACCCCGCCAGCCTGCACCCCCCACCTTCCTGCACCCCGCCTACCTGCACCCCGCCTGCACCCCCTGCCTGCACCCCATCTGCCTGCACCCCGCCTGCCTGCCCCCCACCTTCCTGCACCCCGCCTGCCTGCACCCCCCCGCCTGCACCCCTGCGCCCCGCCTGCCTGCGTCCCGCCTGCCTGCCTGCGCCCCATCTGCCTGCACCCCACCTGCCTGCACCCCGCCTGCCTGCACCCCGCCTGCCTGCACCCCATCAGCCTGCTGCCCCGCCTGCCTGCCTGCGTCCCGCCTGCCTGCGCCCCATCTGCCTGCACCCCACCTGCCTGCACCCCGCCTGCCTGCACCCCGCCTGCCTGCACCCCCCCCCTGCAGCCTGCACCCCCGCCTGCCTGCGCTGCACCCCGCCTGCCTGCGTCCCCCTGCCTGCGCTGCACCCCATCTGCCTGCACCCCACCTGCCTGCACCCCATCTGCCTGCACCCCGCCTGCACCCCCTGCACCCCATCTGCCTGCACCCTGCCTGCCTGTGCCCCGCCTGCCTGCGCCCCGCCTGCCTGCGCCCCCACCCCCACCTGCCTGCGCCCCGCCTGCCTGCACCCCGCCTGCCTGCGCCCCGCCTGCCTGCGCCCCACCTGCCTGCTGCACCCCGCCTGCCTGCACCCCGCCTGCCTGCACCCCCTGCCTGCCCCGCCTGCCTGCACCCCCATCTGCCTGCTCCCCACCCTGCCTGCACCCCGCCTGCCTGCACCCCGCCTGCCTGCATGCCTGCACCCCATCTGCCTGCACCCCGCCTGCCTGCACCCCATCTGCCTGCACCCCACCTGCCTGCACCCCGCCTGCCTGCACCCCGCCTGCCTGCACCCCATCTGCCTGCACCCCGTCTGCCTGCACTCCACCTGCCTGCACCCCCCGCCTGCCTGCACCCCGCCTGCCTGCACCCCATCTGCCTGCACCCCGCCTGCCTGCACCCCATCTGCCTGCACCCCGCCTGCCTGCACCCCGTCTGCCTGCACCCCGCCCGCCTGCACCCCACCTTCCTGCACTCCACCTGCCTGCACCCCGCCTGCCTGCACCCCGCCTGCGCCCCATCTGCCTGCACCCCGCCACCCCACCTGCCTGCACCCCACCTGCCTGCACCCCATCTGCCTGCACCCCGCCTGCCTGCACCCCGTCTGCCTGCACCCCGCCCGCCTGCACCCCACCTTCCTGCACTCCACCTGCCTGCACCCCACCCGCCTGTGCCCCATCTGCCTGCACCCCACCTGCCTGCACCCCACCTGCCTGCACCCCACCTTCCTGCACCCCACCTGCCTGCACCCCGCCCGCCTGCACCCCGCCTGCCTGCACCCCACCTGCCTGCATCCCGCCTGCCTGCACCCCATCTGCCTGCACCCCCGCCTGCCTGCACCCCGCCTGCCTTCGACCCTCCAACACTGCACTGTCTACCATGGCCAAGATGATAGGCCAGAAAAAGGAAACAGAGAAGAGGGCCCTGTTTTTGTCTGCACTTCATGACTGATTAGATGAGCAGCCTCTGTGGATTTCTGACTGGCCTGTTCATCTGTCCTGTCCGTCTGTGAGGGCTCTTTTCTGATGGGGATAACAGCCTTTATCACCTGATAAAGTGATCACCTATTTTCAACTGATCACCTATTTTCTATTCTCTATTTTTTATTTTTGGACTGGGGATTGAATTCGGGAGTGCTTTGCCACTGAGCCATATCCCCAGACCTTTTTACCTTTTAGTTTGAGATAGGGTCTCACTAAATTGCCAAAGCTGGCCTCAAACTTTCGATCCTCCTGCCTCAGCCTCCTGAGTCGCTGGGATTACAGGTGTGGCCACTACACCTGCCCATTACCCACTTTTAGTGCATGTCTGTGGCACGTTGGGTCCGACATAGTGCTGCTCCCTGACCTTTCCAATTCAGCGTGAACCTTCACAGCCCCTTGGGTAGGATGGACGAGGACCCTGGGCCCCCGCTCAGTTTCCCAGGGGTTGTCCAAACCGCAGTCTCCTGTGAGCCCTCCACACACCTGGTCTGGGAAGCCCTGGTCTGGAAGGATCAAGTTATTTGTAAAATGAAAAGCATTTGTGGCGTCTTCCTGGGAGAGAGTGGGGAGCCAAAGCCTCCAGACCCCACAGGTGTGGCAGTGGTGTGACCCTCGGGGGCGGAGCCGGCCTCACCTGTCCTCCTCCTGGGCGTGCGGCTGGGCCCCGGCCTGGTGCTGGACGCGGGCCAGCTCCTCGTTCTGCCGCTGCTTCCGCTTGTCCCGGATGCTGAGGCAGATGGAGAGCAGCAGCAGCATGAGCCCGGCCCCCACCAGCACGTAGGCCACGGAGAAGGTCTTGCTCTTGAGCACGCCGCCGCCCGCCTCGGTCTTGTTGCTCCCCTGTGCCGCCGCGGGCTTCTCGGCAGCGCTGAACCCGGGCACCAGGTTCCACATGGCCATGATCACCCCGAGCACCAGCATGCCCAGGCCGATGGCGGTCAGCGCGTAGTGGGAGCCGTTGGCCTTGGACTGGGCCATCGTGCCAGTGGGGGGCGGGGCTGCGCCTTCCACGCAAAGAAGATAAATAAACCAGCAGCAGCGGGGGCAGCGGGCGCAGCAAAGCCCCCTTAAGAGCAAGGAGAGAAACCTCTAGCGCTGCTCTAGGGAAACGTGGGCCCGACTCTCGGGTGACACCAGGCGTCTGGGTGACCGGGGCCTGCAAGAGAACAGAGGCAGGAGGTCAGCCTGAAGGCCTGTGGGAGCAGAGGGGCTCTGCTCTTGGAGGAGTGGGGGGGGGGGCAGTTGGGGCCCTCGGGCTCTGGCTGGGCCTGGCTGGGCCTGGCCTTTGACGCATTCCAGATGTCCCCGGGCTCCTGCTCCCTGTGCTAGCTGCAGGAGGAAGCCAACCGCCCAGCCCCGCACAGAGAAGAAGAGGCAGACCTCTCCTCTCCCTGCAGGAGGCCCAGCCAGAGCGCAGGCGCTAACACATTTTGTGCAGCTGAATGAACTGCGGCAAAATCTCAGCCCTCACTAGAGAAGGCAGAGGGTGGATGGGGCAGGAGTGAGCCCCAATGGATGGACCCCTGCCACAGGACCCCCTGCATGGGGGGACATGGGTCAATGACGTGTCCTGTCTAGACAGCCTGCTGGGGTCTGCCTACCACCCTCTTAGGCTCCCTATTACTCACAGGAGAAAAAGCCAGCTCCCTAGAATGGCGCTCACGCTGCCTTCCCCTGGCCCTGCCTGTCCTGCGGCGTGGCTCACCGTCCTTCTCTGCCATCTGCCTCCACACGTCTGCAGTGTTCGGATCACCCCGGCTCAGGTGCCCCACGAGCCCCCACCAACTACTGTGGCCAGTCTCTCGCTTCCACGTTGCCATCTCTGAGCTGGGCATGTGGCAGGACGCTCAATGTCCTGCTCCCTCAATGTCCAGTGAAATGACTGGAGGCCACGTGAAGCCACCAGCAAGACCAGCTCGTCCTCAGCCACATCAGTTTCCCTTCCTTAAAGGGGACGGAGGCCAGCACACATTTTCATTTTAGTTCGGTAAACCCTGTCCCCAGGAAGCAGCTCGCAGACCCTGAGTGGCCGGGAGCAGCCAGCAGGCCACTGCAGGGGAGGGAGACCCCCGAAGGCCTGCGGTGAGAGCGGGGAGGAGGGGGCGCCCCGCTGACCACCCCGGCCAGCTGTTCCTGCAGCAGCGGCCTCCGCCAAGCCAAGCCAGGAACTGGGCCCGCACGGTGGCGAGGCCCTGCCCTCCGTCCTGCATTCTTTCCAATCGTTCCAAAGCCCGGCTGACCGGGCCACCGAAACCTGACGCCCTGGAGGTATTTCTTGCCGCTCCACGGGCTTCATCTGAAACTGGCCACTTTGTTCAAAGAGACTCTAAAAACACTTGGGACAATATCCTTTCCCAGCTTGAAGCCAGCGCCTGCTTTTTTTCCACCCCAGAAATATTTCCGGCGACTCTAACTGCCTGCCACAGAGCCTAGCAGGCAGGGGTGGGCAGGGGCAGGGGCCCGGGAGCGCCACCGCTGGGGGCCTAGCTCTGGCTGGGCCTCCAGGGAGCCCCACTGGCACGAGAGAGGGCTGTCCCTGCATGCATGACGCTGCACGCGTGTGTGCCTAGGCACGGTGCATGGCCAGGTGTGCTCCCACGCCTAGGCACGCCCACGCGCGTGTGTGTACTCGTGCACACACACCACATATCCTGTCGCAAGCTCGAGTCTCCGTGCTCGCGCACACTGTGCGGGGCAGGGAGCCGGGGTCTGCTGTAGACAGCGGCAGGGGACCAGTGGGGACACACACGAGGTGTCTGCTCCTCCCAAGGTCACTCTCTGCCAGAGAAGCAGAGGATGGGGGCTCTGGCAGCCTCGTGGGTGCCCGGTCCTGCCGAGGTCAGAGCTGCGGGGCTCAGGGGGACAGGCACGTGGGCAGAGCCTCTACTGGACGCAGGAGACAAAGCCACTGTGTGACCCCTGCGAGGCGCCCAGCGCCCAGGCTGGGACGCTGAGGGTGCTCCCCAGACCCGAGTCTGGGAGCCGGAACCTCCCCACCTCTGCTCTCTCAACTCAGCCTGGCTTGTCACCTGGGTCCCGGGACAGAGTCACGGGCAGAGTCACAGCCAAGGACACCGTGTGGCCCAGGGCGCAGGAGGGGCAACTTGAGACCATCTTGTGGGTGGTGAATTTGGGCATCGAAGGGTCAACAGTTTCAGAAGCGTTTAGCACCTGGTCTGCGGCTCCGGCTCTCAGAAGTCCGTACAGAGGTGTGAATCCCGGCGCCGCCGGGCGGGGAGGAGCTCGGAGCTCCCAGCCACGGACACAGCCAACAGTTCCGATCGGGTTAAATAAATTGGTGCAGAAGCTTATTAAGTTAGGGCCAGAAAGCAGCTAATGGCACATTTTTAAGTCAAGCAACAAGGTGAAAACAAGGGTGTGTTCACTGTGGTTCTGATTTATAAACAATTCTATACACACCTAGGTGTATATGAAGACGTAGAAAAGACCAGATAACTGTACGTATGTTAGAAACTTAAAAAAGACGACATGCAAAAATCCCAGGGGGGGACACACTCCAAACTTGCACCGTGAATTGCTTCAGGGGCTGGAGGGGCTGGAGAAGGCGACCTTCGGCTGTCTTTCTGTATTTTGGGATTTTTGCCACTTGAATATGTGGTTTTAAGGCAGCATAGGTGGGTGGTGAAGACAAAACTTTGGATCCAGGCTGTCCAGACGCCAGTCTTCACTCTGTTCTTTTCCAGCTGGGTGACCTTGGGCAAGTCACTGAACCTCTCTGTACTTCAGCCTCTGCAACTGTAACACGAAGCCGCAGACTCTGTACACACCTCATGGGGGAACTGTGATAAGCAAACGTGCAAATGTGTGTAAAGAACCTGCAACGGTATGTAGCCAAAGCCTGCAAGGGACAAAAATTGGTTCTTGGGGATGGGACTAAAAAAAGAAAAAGCCCATTGTTTCTGGCCCTCCACACGGCCACACACACAGACATGCAGTGTGACCTGGGTATTAAAATCCCCTGGGGCTGGGGCTGTGGGCCGGTGAGCACTGCCCTCCAAAGAACATTTCGTGAGGCTTCAGGGGAGCATTCCAAAGAGAATAGATAAAACGACTCCTTAGGAGTTAAAGCTAAGGAAACACTAATTACCGTATTATTTCAAGTCTCAAAACACTCAAATTATATGCACTGTGATGTTTATGGTTATTTTCTCTGTGGGATGGGTGGAGGGTGGTTTTTATTTCCTTTTTCTTAGTGGGAGAAGAACAGTTGGGAAACAGAAATATTCATGAGCTGCTTTCAAGAACGAGGAAGAAACAGAGAGGTCGGGTCTTTGGGCTCATGGTGGGCTCCGGGTCCAGCGGGGTCCGCAGAGACCAGCTGCCTGTCTGTCCGCCTGGTCTCTGGCTTGCTGACCTGGGGGGCACCGTGTTCTATTTGGCGGTGACTGTCCCTCTGGGAACCACGCAAAGAAGCTAATTTGGTGCCTGGAGGGCTCCGGCCTCAGTGCTTCCAAAAAGTCCCTGAAAAGGTGCAGCCTTGGGAGGCCGCCAGGGGGCCTGGCTCAGTCAGACCCAACCTCCAGACCCCACGGTGGACCGTCTGTCCCTGCCATGTTCGAGGGGGCCCTCAGGGAGAGCCAACAGCCCCGCCCCCGGGGTGTAAGGACCAACTGTTAACCCGCTGAGAGGGACCCACCTGCCTGCCACCTGGGGAGAGGCGGCCTGCACGCAGCTCTTCCTGCCCAAATCTCAAGCTCAGATCCACCTGTGAAAACAAAAACAGGCCCGGTTTTCTACGTGAACTGTGAGCATTTCCATTTCGCGGGGTGCTCCTGTGTCTGGGGGGGCATGAGTTTTGCCGGGACTGAAGAAAGGAAGGGGCGGGCAGGGCGTGTAGCAGTGGGTCTGGAAGAACCCAGACTCTGTGGACCAGCGCGAGCAGCAGGATGGGTGACAAGAGGTAGCCAAGGCCCCCCAGCCCTTCCACCGTCCTGTCCCCGCTCTGAAGCCACAAGAGGAGAAAGCAAGAGACACACCCAGGTCCTTTGAGGAGGGTGCAAGAATCCCAAACAGGATGTCGGCCTGCGGGATCGCGATCCCATAATGTTTTTCAGAAAGAGAAGACACGTGGCCACCAGGGCGGCCGATCTGGAGAGGCCAGGGCTGGTTCAAGGTGAGGAGACCGGAGGCCGTGTCACCAGAGAAAGAAGCCCCGGGTGGCCCCTCAAGTGCCGTGAGCCCCCGCAGCCCGCGCGCGCCCCAGGAGGCCCAGCGGGGCGGAGGGGCGGGGGCAGCACAGGCCTGGGTGTCCCGTCGCGCAAGTCATTCCTTAGGCGTCCCCTGTATCTTGCATGGCCTCTCGGGACTGGCTGGAGTATTTCCAAACAACAGGCTCTAAACACCCGTCAGTGTCTTTCACCCCTCGCAGCGTAAGACCCGGACTTCACCCTGGCCGTCGAGGTCCCTCCGGGTCGGACGGGGCGCCCCCTTCTCTCTCATAGCTCATCTCTGGCTCACTGACCCTCGGTGGCCTCCATTCTGTCACCGTCACACCACACACTTCCTGCCACAGGGCCTTTGTCATTGCTGTCACCCTCTGCCCTGGTTTCCTGTCCCGCAGCTCCTCCCGCACCCAGCTGCTCTGGTGACAGTCCTTCCCCTGCACGGGGAGCCCCCCTCAGTCTGCAATAGCCTCCTCTTTGCTTTCCCGTGGGCTCCTCGACCCCCCCCGGCAAAGCCCCTGAGAGAAGCTTCTGCCTCGCTCCTTGCTCGTGTGCAGCTCCCGGCCCGTGCGCCGCGACCCAAGGGGCACGTCATACACATTTATCCAGTGGCCACCTGGCCGTCTTCATCTGTCACTGCTGGCTCCTAGCAAGGAGGGGAGGGAGCTCCCGGTCCAGGGCTGGGCCGAGGGGCGGGCCAGCAGGAGGCCCGAGGCCCACATCTTGCATCTGTGTGCAAACGGCTAGGGGCACCACCGGGGAGGTGCCCAGAAAAAAATATATATATATTCCACTGTGACCAGGATGGGGGTGAGGTCTCAGTGCCCCCCACCCCAGCAGCACCCCAGCCTCCTCCAGCCTGGGGAGTGGCTCCCTCCACCCCTCAGTGGTGCTGGGTCAGGGGCGGCGGGAGGGCCGTGCCCGGGGGAGGAAGTCCCGCTCCAGCCGCTGAAGTGTGCCCCACCTCCCCCACCCGTGAGCCCAGGTGGGCCGTGGCTCCCCGCGACCTTAACCGTGAAGACAGGAACGAGATCAAGTTCGCCCACGGGGGCGGGCTCGGCAAGGCCCCCTCTTCCCGGCAGGGCAGACGCAGAACAAACCAGGAAAGCAGCTCCCTGAGCCTGCAGAGCCTGGCAGGACGAGGGGCCGCCGGACCCTGTGTGACCTGAGCTCTGCGCTGCGCCCCGAGGTCCCAGAGCACCCAGCCCCGGCCTTGGGGGGGGGGGGCTCCCCTGCAGGGGTGTGGCCGCCCCCAGCCCCGCTCCGGCAAAGCGGCCCCCAGGAACCAGGCTGAGCCGCATTCCCATCACAAAGGAGGGATTCAGGGGAGGCCTCTGGTGCCAAGTTCCCATTCTGATGTCCCCAGCCACCAGGCTCCAGTGTCATGCGCTGGGGCGGGAAGAAGGGCCCTGAGCCACTGCGGCTGCCCGGTCCTGCCTGAGAGCGGGCTCCAGGCCACCTCCTCGGAGACCAGGGTCAAAGGGTGTCAGGTCCTGCCCGCCTGGAGCACAGGGAGCTTTCAGAATGTGCGTTGGGGACAATGAAAAGCCAGCACCAAGGGAAAGGCAGGGAGCGGAGGGCGGCCTCCAAGCCAGGAGCTGGTGGAGCGGAGGGAGTCCTCACAGGGCCGCGGCACCTGCGGCAGCTGACCCGGTCCTCACAGGCAGCCTTCAAAGACTGAGGAGTCCTACCACCTCTGAGTCTCAGAGAGGGCAAGAGATTTGCAATAGGTCACACAGCAGCAGCAGAGGACTCGTAATCAGAGCTGGCTGACTTTGAAGTGCACCTTGGGTGTCCTGAGTCATGCTGGATCCTGCAAGGTGGGGCCCTAGGGGCCCCTCCCCGTGCCAGGCAGGCAGGTTCTGCAAAGGTGTGCATCACCATAGCCCAAAGGGTGACTGGTGAACATCTGGCATTTGGAAGATTTTCATTTAAATAACTCCTGGCCCTACTGTGTGCCAGGGACTTTGGGGGCCACCTGTCTCAGAATGTGAAAGGGAGATGCACTTCTCCAATCCAGCAGGAAGACAGATGATCCTCCCTAAGGGAAGGGACATCAAGCCCAGAGTAAAAGCAAAAGCCTGTTTGAAGCTGACCCTGTCTGGCCCCTCTGCTTGCTCATTCCATGCATAACCCTTGTCTTAGGCCATTTTCCATTGCTGTAACAAAACACCCGGGGCTAGATACTTTATAAGGTAAAAAGGTTTATTCAGCTCACAGTTTTGCAAGCTGAAAGTTCAAGATCAGGCAGCCCATCTGTTTGGCTTCTGGTGAGGCCCCCCCTGGCTGCACCACAGTGGGGCAGAAAGCACGATGCTGGGAGCCCTGTGAGAGGGAGGGATCGCATCAGGAGACAGGAAGCCCGAGAGGTTCAGGGGCGAGGCTGGCTCTCTTCATAACAACCCACTCTCGTGAGAACTAACTGGGGTCTCACAAGAACCACATTAATGCCTCGCCAGGGCAACGCCCAGTAACCTGACTCCTCCCACTACTTCTTAGAGGTCCCAGCACCTCAACACTGCTACCCGGTGGACCAAGCTGCCAGCACGTGAACCTTTGGGGACACACTCAAACCTCACCCCAACCGTGGCAACCACTTCATAGTTATCAGTTCCCCTTTATAGATAAGGACACTTAGGTCCAGAGAGGTACAGTAATTTTTCCAAGGTCACACAGCTAGTACAAAGCAGGGGTGCACTACGCCTGATTCTAGAACACCTGGTTTTAACCCTCATTAGTACTGCTTAACGGGGGGAACGCATGATGAACCCGTGAAAAGAGACATATTCAAATGCGAGGGGAGCAGGAAGAGATGAAGGAACAGCTCCGCAGGGCCTTGAGGTGTGCGTAGTTTCCATGGGTGAGCCTGGGCGGGAGGGACGGTCCTCCCAGTGGGCATCTCCCACAGTGCACCCGGGCCTGCAGGGCAAAGAGCCGCCTCCTCCCCACCCCGATTCCTGACTCGGCACTGCCAGGCCCAGCGGCTCCCCTTCAGCGGGGCAGTGAAGGAGGCCAGGCTGGGGCTGGAGCCCGGGGCCGTGCCCAGCGGAGGCAGGTCCGAGGGCCGCGCTCTTTGGGAACTGGACTTGGCGTCCTGGCATCTTCCAGTCGGTGCCAGGGAGGCAGAGCGGGTCACCGTCACTCAGTGAATCTGACCCTTGGGACCATGCCTGGGGCTGGATCGCCACTGTCCTGACACCCGGCAAAGGAGGCCAGTCCCCGAGCCCCAGGGTAGTGGCCCACATGCCACAAGGTCTGCAGGACCCAGCTCATTAATCAACGAAGACCCCCCGGGGGGGGGGACACGGTTGTCCCCAGCTTCCTCGAGTTGACCAGGGAACAGGGGGGTTGGGCAACCTGCCTGAGGTCCCCCCCGCTTTCCAAGTGGCAGCGCGCTGTCAGCCTCTTGCTTCGGCCTCCCTCACCCTCAGGGCAGCAGAGGCCAGCCTCCAGCCCCACTTGAGGAACCGAGGCCAAGGTGGGCAGAGTCCCCCTCCCCAGGGCGGCTCCGGCTGCACTCTGGACAGGGAGGAGAGGCTGCTGCCAGCCTTGCCGCCTCTGGGCTGTGTTCCCGGCTGCGGGCCAGGCCGTGAGAACCGGGTCCCATGGCACGGTGACTGTCCTTGTGCACCGAGCCATTTGGGACACCCACTGGATTCGCTTGGTTTCTCCTCCCCAGGGGGCACGTCCCTGCGGCAGAGCAGAGGAGGGCAGAGAGGACAGAGGATGGGGTGGCGGAGGCCACCGGCTGTGCGTCCACCCTCGGTGCCGGCTCCCAGGGTGGGCAGCTCCCAGCCCCCGCCCTGCTACTGGGTGACGACCTGGAGGAGACCTCCGGCCTCTGGCTCGGCTCTTCCCTGCAAGTGGAGGTACCTGGGCTCTGCCTGGCCAGCGTCACGAGCTCTGAGCAGAGAGCAGGGGACCATGGCCATTCCCAGGGCCTGGCAGGGGCCCGCCCTATGTAGGCTGGGTCTCATTTCAGACCCAAGGAGGCAGCAGAGCGTCGCTGACCCTCCAAGACCCTGCAGGCCCAGGTCCCTGGAGCCTGGCTGACACCAGTTACAGTGAAACCGCCCCCCCAGGGGGTGGAGGGTCTGGAGGTGGGGGAGACCCTGGGACACCCAGGTGGCTCCGGAGGGATCATAAGATTATGTCCAGGAAAGACGGAGGCCAGAGGTCAAAGGGGGATGCCAGAGGTTGGGGCCATGTGAGGACGCGGCCAGCCAAGGGGTGCAGGAAGCTTCTAGAAGCTGGAGAGCAATGGAACCGGATTCTCCCTGGAGCCTGCGGCAGGACCAGCCCTGCCACAGGCTGGCTCGGGCCCTGGCTGTGGTCCCCTTGGGCATCTGCCTTCTGCAGAGGAGGATGTGTGCGGTCCCCAGTCCCCAAGCTCAGAGCCATCTGTCCCAGCCCCGGGGCCAGGAGCACGGGCGGGCGCTCCAGCTGCTCCCCCAACTCGGGCCAGGTTCCTGGGGACCGGGTGGGCTGCGCCTGGGGCCTGCCCCTCCCCTCCGGTGGCCGCTTGCCCGCCCTCCCCCGCGGTTTGCACTTGAACCGGGGATTCTGCCCGGCCCAGGTCGCCCCAAACCCCGTGACCACGGGGCTGCGCCTTCCCGGGGGCTGCGACTGCAGCGCCAGGGCCCTGGGGTGGAAGGGCCGAGGCTTCTCCTCGGTGCCTGGATGTGAGGGGTTTAAGGCCCAGCCAGAGGCCCGGGCGGCGCCTGACCCCGCGGGAGCGGCCGTTCCCAGGCCTGGAGCCGAGGGGCTGAAGCGCGCCCTGCCCATATCTGGGCTGTTTCTTTTCCAGCCGCAGCAGAAGCGGTTCCCAGACCTCCTGCCAAGCGCGCTCCGGGCACCGAGCTGGCTGCCCGCCCGCTCCTCTCCCGCCGCGCCCCCCCAGCTCCCGTCCTGTCCCCAGGCACCTGGCTCTTTTTCCAACCATTGCACGTTGGAATTGTAAAGGTGTGAGCACTGAACACTGAGCAAGTGCAGGGCGCTCCGCGTGCACTGATTATGATTGATCACTACTTGTTATTATGCTAACTTTATTTATATTTGTTTTATTTTATTTATAAAATCTATGCTATTTTTTATGTATGTACTTTTACTTATTCGTAACTCTGAATCTTTTTTTTTTTTTTGGTACCAGGATTGAACTCAGGGGCACTGGACCCCTGGGCCACATCCCCAGCCCTTTTTTGTATTTTTTTAGAGTCAGAGTCTCACTGAGTCGCTAAGTGTCTCGCCATGGCTGAGGCTGGCTTTGAACTCGCCATCCTCCTGCCTCAGCCTCCCGAGTGCTGGGGTTACAGACGTGCGCCACCGCGCCCGGCTGGCAACTCTGGGTCTTATTTCTTTGATATTATCATAGTTTAGTCGATTTTGTCATTCATGACCATGCTTAAATTTTCCAAGTACCCTAGGACAAGTTTGTTTAGAATGATCCTCAATTTACAAAGGAATAGTTTCAAGTTCAGAGAAGTTCGGCGTCCCGCTCAACGTCACACAGCAAAGGGCACCGCAGAGATTCAAACTAGACATGTCTGGCTCCAGAGCTAGCGGGCCCTTAGTCCCCCACTGCAGGGAAACCCCCTCTCCCTGCTCCAGCTGCAGGAACCCCTCCCCCGGTGCTCTCCAGTCTCTGTGCCGGGGTGAAAGGCCCCCTCCCTCAGTCTTTCTCCTTCACGGAACCCGCTCTCCCGTGAGTCACTCAGGCCCTGCCACCTGATACCCATCTGGATGGGCTGTAAATAATTGATGCTGGGAAGTTTAATCATCAAGCTGGAACTGAGGTTGCGGCGGGGTGGCCTGGAGGACGTGACCTGAGACCGTTTGCTGGGGCCACTGGGGCCAGGGCACCGACGGGGGCTTCGGCAAGAGAACTTGGTTCTTTCACTTCCACGGCTGAAGGCCCAAGACCTCAGCGCCGCCAGGTGGCCTGGTGTCTCCGTGTCCCCCTCCGAGGGTGTCTGTCCCTGATCTCTTCTCAGTGTGGGGGAGGGACCACCTCGTGGCCTCTCTGCAGGTCCCTCCTGGGCTCTGGGCCAGGGCTTCAGCCATGAGGCGGGGCTCCCTAGGCTGGTCCTTCAAGGTGGGTAGTCAGACAAGAGCTGCCCTTGACCGAGTGCTCAGGAGCCCCACGGCCTGGCCGGGGCTGCTCCTGCCTCACCTCCCGGTCCCTCCCCGCAGCCTGGGAGGGGCTGCTGCCGCCTGCCCCGTCTCTGCAGAGAGGCCCAGGTCAGCCCGGGAATCGGGATCTCTCAGAACATCCTGCGGACCCCGCAAGGCCGAGGAGTGAAGGGTTCATTCTTGTTGAGTGCGCAGTGCTGGGCATACAGCAGGTGCCAACACCTGGCGCAGCAGAGGATTCTCCCAGCCTCACTGGCCGGCCCTCGGGACCGCCCGCTCCGCAGTGTTCAGCCTCCTGGGGGCCGGCACGCCGCACCCCGCGGCCCTCCTCCCTGTGGACGAGCTGGCGAGTCCTGAGCTGGAGCCCGACTCCAGGGCCTCCGCGACCCGGGGGGCTGCCCTGTCTCTGCCACCGGTCTGCGGACACTTCTCAAGGCCCAGCTGCCTGCGAGGCCAGCTCTCCCCCAAGCACAGGCCTGAGGCACAGGAGGGCCAGCCGCGGGCGCTGCTCTTTCTTTCTTTCTTTCTTTCTTTTTTTTTTTTTTTTTGGTACCAGGGATTGAACTCAGGGGCACTCGACCACTGGGTCCCATCCCCAGCCCTTTTCTGTATTTTCTTAGAGGCAGGGTCTCACTGAGTTGCTAAGTGCCTCGCCATGGCTGAGGCTGGCTTTGAACTCGCGATCCTCCTGCCTCAGCCTCCCAAGTGCTGGGATTACAGGCATGCGCCACCGCGCGCGGCTATATACTTTAACTTTCTTAATTGGTCAGACAGAGGGTGGTTTTGCTTTGCCTGTTCCTGGCCCCCAGATCCACTTTCTCTCCCGCATAGAAAGGACACTGATGCTCGCCTTTCCACCGCCTCTCAGAGCAGACGGCATCGCTCAGCCTCGTAGGCAGCCAGCCAGCTACTCCACAGGACTGAGTCCCCCGTCAGTGGGATATAAGCAGAAGTGTAGGGGTGAAGGGACATTCAGAAAGAGTTCCTAGAGGGAAAGCACACATCTCCTCCTTCCTCCTGGCAGTAGTGTAGATGCGAGGGCAGGAACCTAAGCAACCATGCTAGAGCTCGAAGTAAAAGATGGCAGAGCAAAACAGATAAGCCCAGGTCTCTGATGATCACAGAAATCTTCTTCCAACCCTAGACTGCTGACCTCTGGATCCCGCTTACATGAGAGAGAAATAAACATTTACCTTATTGAATCTACTTATTTTTTTTTTTTAAATCCATCCAAGCCTGGTAAATAGAAACATGGTATTATAATAATGTAGAACAGCTATGTCAAGGACAGTGTTAGGAGATTTACCTAAGTGGGTTTATTCAATGATCATAAGAACCCCAAGAGAGGGGCTAGGGATGCAGCTCAGTTGGTAGAATGCTTGCCTTGCATGCACAAGGAAGGCCCTGGGTTCAGTCATCACAAAAAAAAAAAAAAAAAAAAGAGAAGAAAAAGAAAAAGAAAAAAAAGATGTAGTTGGGGCTGGGATTGGGGCTCAGTGGCAGAGCACTTTCCTTGCAAATGTGAGGCACGGGGTTCGATTCTCAGCACTGCATGTAAAATAAAGGTCCATCAACAACAACAAAAAATTAAACAAAAAAGAACCAAGAGCCAGATGGTATTGCCCCGTTTTATAGATGAGAAAACTGGGGTCCTGCTCTGAACCAGCAGGTCCCCCCCTTTCTTTCTCTCTCTCTCCTTGCCACAAAGAACAGATAACAGGGGGGTGTGGGGGGCAGACCCTTAAGGTGGCCAGGGTCCCTGCCTCCTGGCATTCCTGCCCTTGTGTGGCCCCTGTCCTGAGTGGGGGCAGGAACTGTGGCTTCCGGTGGAGGCGATGGACGAGGGGGTGGTGCCCACGGGGTAGGTGGCCAAGAGAGGAGGCGTTGTGCTGACTGATGACGCCAAGGCCACTGGGAGGGACCACTGGGCGCGGACCTGGGCAGTCCCCACTGACCGCGTGCAAGACAGCACAAAGCCCTGGTCCCCCCCGGGAGGGCGGAGTCTGGGAGGGCGGAGTCTGGGAGGGCGGAGTCTGCCAACGGCCTCGAGAGCCCCCCGGTGAGACCCCAGCCGAGGCTCCCGGGCAGCCAGGCCTGGGCACAGGAGCCACGCTGCGGTGGACACAGGGCGACCTCGCGAAGGGGCAGGCGCTCGCGGGCCCTGGAGAGGTCAGGGAGGTGGTGGAGGGGCGGGGCTGGACGGCGGGGGTGGACGGCGGGGACACCTGGGTGTCACCGCGCTATGGAGCAAAGGCTGGGGCTGGTGCCACCCAGGAAGGCACGCAGGAGCCAGGTGGCCCTGGCGACTCAGGGAAAGGGAGGTCAGGCGCGTGGAGGACCAGGCAGGTAAAGGCCAGGCCTCCGCCATGAGCTCAGTTCACGAGCTGTGCCTTGTACCACTCAGAACCTCAGTTTCCTCATCTCTCAAACAGCAATGATAATTTTTAAAAATAGTAATAATAGAAAATAACAATAATAAAGAGAGCAGAATGCCCCTGGCGTTCTGCATGCTTGGTTTTACAACTGTGGATTCAACCATCTGCAGACAAAAAACACTTGGGGGGGGGGGGTAGAAAGGGGGGGTGCTGGGGTTGTGGCTCAGCAGTAGAGCGCTGGCCTCACACGTGCGCGGCCCGGGTTCGATCCTCAGCACCACGTAAATAGGAAAGCATTGTGTACAACTAAATAAATAAATATTAAAAAAACTAAAAAAAGCATCGGTGGTGAACACATACATTATTCCCTGAATATCTTCATTCCCTAAATAACAGAGTATGACGACTGTGTCCTGAACCCTCGCACTGCCTCGGGGTCCCAAATAATGCAGAGATGACTTGAAGCACGTGTGCGGACGTGCGTGGTTATATGCAAACCCAACACCACTGTGCACGAGGGACGTGAGCATCCTTGGATTGTGGCAGCCACGAGGAACCCTGGAACCCATCCCCTGCAGACAGCAAGGGCGACTGTAAACAGAAGGTGCCCATACATGGCGCACTGGCCAAGATGTCGGGCGTCAGGAAGGACCCGCTGCGGACCCGCCCACGAGCACGCCAGCGGCAGGAAGTGGCTCCTGGCGTGTCTTTCTCCAGGGTCTCCCCACGCTCCGTCCAGGACATGGCCCTGTCACGGGGCCCA
This sequence comes from Tamias sibiricus, assembly GCA_025594165.1. NCBI lineage: Eukaryota > Metazoa > Chordata > Mammalia > Rodentia > Sciuridae > Tamias > Tamias sibiricus. Next base: position 12,169,896 of record CM046658.1, on the reverse strand, counting down.
GGGGTGGGCACACGTCCCAGCCTGGCCAGTCAGGGCGTCCCACACTCCTGGGCTTGGGGATGAGTCAAGGCCCGGCAGGTGAGCCCAGGAGGGCCAGGGCTTCACTCTGCATTTCAGCACGCAGTGGGCTCGCCCAGGACCTGCTCCTCCTGCACACGCGGCTCCCTCCAGGACGAGCCCCGAGCTGTGGGCGGGGAAAGCTGGCCGGGACAGAGGAGGACAGCAAGGAGCCGGGCCAGAAGAGTGAGTTCTGATGAGATTGCTTGAGAACCTGGATCCAGCCTGGCCTGAAGCCAACCCCTGCAAGTGATCAGAGTGGATTCTTTACATTGGGCTTCCTGTCCTCGAGTGCCAGGACATGAAGTGACTTATCATCAAAGCACGTCTTTAGAATTCTGCACAAGATCCCAGGGACCAACGTTCTGAAGCAACGAGGGACTTAACATTACCTTGTCGTTGTTTTTTTTTTTTTTTTTTTTTTTTTTTTTGGTACTGGGGATTGAACTCAAGGGCACTCGGCCACTGGGCCACATCCCCAGCCTTTTTTTTTTTTTTTTTTTTTTTTGTATTTTATTAGAGACAGGGTCTCACTGAGTTGCTAAGCGCCTCGCCATTGGTGAGGCTGGCTTTGAACTCGCGATCCTCCTGCCTCAGCCTCCCAAGTGCTGGGATTACAGGCGTGCGCCACCGCGCCCGGCTTGTCGTCGTTTTTTAATGAACACACTCTGTCCACACATTTCCCATATCCCTTTAACCCAGGAGATGTCGGAACGTTGCTTTGGAAACGGTGTGCAGGAGTGGGGGGCGCTCTAGCTTCCAGTCTGGAGGGGCTTAATTTACCCAGATGAAGTCCTGCACACCCGTCACCATGGTGCGCTAGTAAACCGGCCCTCCCTCCTTCAAACACACGCACACCCCAATTTGTAGTGACTGTCACTGCCCATTTCTGAGCTACACCCCCCGCCCATCATAACCACTGTGAAGCTACCCACGTGATGTCCCTGAGCCCTGGGTTGGGAGGAGAGGTGCAGGGCTGGCGCTCGGGACGTGGACACACCAGTGCCAGCGTGTCACTGCGGGTCTTCCCCTGCGTCCTCGGCCCAAGCAGAGAGGGGGGCATCTCACCACCTTCCGGTCCCTGAGGACACCACATGATTCACACACGCAACACCTCAGGCAGGAAGCTCGGGCGTCTCTCCCACAGCCCCGTCCCCCAGAACCTCCCCCAGCAATGCTGAGGCCGGTGGCCGGGCAGCAGAGCTCGCGAGGAGCCGGGCTCCGCGCTCAGACTGCCGGAGTTTGGAATCAGGCTCAGACCCGTGACCCTGGGCAAGCCCCTCCCGGGGTGTCAGAGGAGGTGGAGTGGGGACGAGGCACGTTTTCTATCAGACACCAGCACAGTCAGGCTCAGGGCGAGCGGACGGGTCAGAGAAGGAGCTGGAGCATTCTGGAGAACGAGGCCCAACCAGATCTGTGGAAATGACCCAAAGAAGATGAGCCAGGTGGGGCCACGGGGGAGCCGAGAGTCTCGATCCGTCCAAGAAGAGGAAGAAGAAAGGCAGGAGGCGGGAGGAGAGAGAACGCCGTGCCACATGGGAAGAGGCGCCCAAACCAAACCGCAAGGAGCAGCCGCACTTTAAAGAGGCGCCTATAATCCCAGCACTTGGGAGGCTGAGGCAGGAGGATCGCGGGTTCAAAGTCAGCCTCAGCAATGGCAAGGCACTTAGCAACTCAGTGAGACCCTGTCTCTAATAAATCCCAGTGGTCCAGCGCCCCTGAATTCAATCCCTGGTACCAAAAAAAAAAAAGGTGGAGGAGAGCGGGGGGGGGAGAGGGCGGGTGGACTTGGGAGGGAGCACAGCCCAGCAGAGTTGACCGCAATAAGTGACCAGCCAGGCAGTGACTTGGTACAAACCAAGGGCCTGACCAATCCCACCTTCTCAGCTGAGGCCCAGCACCTTCCCCACCCTGCCAGGAAGTGCCACGCCCACCAAACATTCATTCATTCATTCTGCAAACACTTCCTGAGCTCCTCCTGCTCGGGCCAGGTCTGACCTAGAGCTAGAGAGAGCAGCAGGCAGAAAAGGTAAGGCCGGCACCGCGGAGGGCTCCTGTCCTGCGGCAGCACCTCCTGACAGCACGCCACGTGACCCGGGCAATCACCAAGTGGACACGGGAGACGTGGACTGATGGACAGAGGCGGAGCCACTCAGGTCCACTGGGGGACATGTGACCATTACGCCCTGGGGGCTGTCTGGGGGCCACTGTGAACTGGCTTTACTCAGGAGCTACCCTGTCCTGCGTGGCAGTGGCCAGCCAGCCACATGTGGCTCCCGAGCACTTGAAATGTGCCCATCAGCACCGAGGACAGAAAGTGCCAAATACAGACCAGGTCTCCCAGGCTTCTGGGGACAAAAAGACTCGCTCATCAATATTTCAATTTTAAATGCACATCAAAATGATGCATTTTAGAAACACTGAGTTAAATAAAACAGCTTAATGTTGCCTATTTCTTTGTCCTTTTTTTTTTAAGATGTACGTATTGGGAAATTTAAATTTAAAATAATATTTAGGGCTCACGTTCTACTCGTCCTGGACAGTGCTGCCGTAGACCGGGAGCTCTCCCCAGTGTGGGTTCTTGTCTTTCTTCACTGTTCGCTCTGGCGCTAGAACAGACCTGGCACATGCAGCAGGAGCTTAATAAATGCATGCTGAACGGATAATGGGCATGGCATGATGGTGAAGGGGCAGTTGACACAGGGCAACGGCATCTCCCCTAATCCAGTTTCAGTTACCAATGGTCAACCTTGGCCCAGAGATTAAATGGGAAATTCCAGAAGTAAACAATGTGTCCATTTTAAATCCCACTGTTCTTAGTAGCTTGATACAATCTCAGGGGTCCGGATGCTCCTTCCTCCCGGGAGGTGAATCACTCCTTCACCAAGTTTCTCCACGTCCTGCACGCTACCTACCCCTTAGTCACTGCCGTCTCAGTTATCAGATCCACTGTGATAAGTGTCACAATGCTTGGCTCAAGTGACACTCATTCTTTTTTTTTTCCCCCTTGGGTAATAGGGATTGAACTCAGGGGCCCTCGACCACTGGGCCACATCCCCAGCTCCCCCCCCCCCCCCCCCTTTTTTTTTTTTTTGTATTTTATTAGAGACAGGGTCTCACTGAGTTGCTAAGTGCCTCACCACTGCTGAGGCTGGCTTTGAACTCGTGATCCTCCTGCCTCAGCCTCCCAAGTGCTGGGATCACAGGCGTGCGCCACCGCACCCAGCTGACACTTATTCTTAAAAGAAGCCCTCAAAAGCAAGAGCAGCGATGCTGGCAATTTTATTACAGAGTTTTGTTATAATTGCTTTATTCTATTCACTTCTTATTGTGTCTAATTTCTAAATTAAACTCACCATGTATACACGTGTAGGAAAAACATGGTATGTATAGGGCTTAGTACTAATTGGCACCCGCAGATGTCTTGGAATGCATCGCCCACAGGAGAAGAGGAGATGGGTGGGTTTGTGTCCCTGGATCTGGTTTATTTCTGTATGCCCTGGGATGGTCTCCCCTCCTTGACCGTAGAGACGTGCTGCCCACTTCCTAGGCTGCTCCTGCAGGTCCCGGCATGGCCCTGCATAGCACATATTGTCTTTGTTTGCTGTGGGAGGCAGCGAGGCTGGTGGCTCCACCCAAGGGCTGCTGCTGTCCCAGGTGGGTGAACTATAGACCCACATCAGGCACTGGCCCAGGCCTCCAGCAGCTGATGAGAGGTCTTTCCCTCAAGAGCATGCCAGCCCAGGTCCACCCAGCTGCCGGAACCACAGCCAGATTCCCCAGGAAGTCAGGTAGCGTGGCGTGGACAGAGGCCTGGGGTCCTCAGATCCTTTCCAGAAAAGAAATTAGTACTGCAGGACGTGTCTGTGTAGCTGATGTGCTACACAGAAATATGGAGGCCGGGGAGGAGGAGGAGGAGGGCAAGGTGGCTTCGGTGACAGACAGCAGAGGTCTCCAGGGCCAAATGGGACGCGCTGGACCAGCGACTGTCCATCATCTGACTGTCATGCCCACCTGGATAACCTGGGGTCGTCTCCTCATCTCAAGGTCTCTGATGAGTTCACACCTGCCAAAGGACTGTCACCATGTGATGGGACAGGTGCGGGTTCTGGGTTAGGGTTTAGGCATTCATTAGGCAGGTGGAGAGGGGTATTGTTCAGTCTGCCAAAATCCGGTGCAATTTCAGGGATTCATGGTCTTTCCACTGGACTGTCCCCTAGGGTCAAAATCCCTGCTCTGGCATCTAGCGGCACGGTTCTTGGAGCTTCAGGGGTACCTGGGTATAGACAGGGGCGTACACATTTGACGAGGGGCCTTTTGTCTTCAAAGCCCGCAACTTCCAAGCTCGACAGGAACTGCTGACTTGCTCTGAGTGTTACTCCCCGCCTGGGGGACCTCATTAACCCTCCATGAAAAGCTACTATCACCACCCCCATACGCTACAGATGTAGACACCGGGACCCAGAGCGCTTCCTTAACTTGCTCAAAGTCTCCTGTTAATAAGTAGCAGAGTGAGGCTGCGAATCAGAGAGTCTTGAGTCCAGAGTCCACCCTCTCAACCCTCTAAGTCCTCTGCACCAACCCCCAGGCCATGCTTTTCAAGTAGCTTTTTAGGCCGGGGGGTGGCTCAGTGGCAGAGTGCTTGCCCAGCATGCATGAGGTCCTGGGTTCCAACCCCAGCACCAAAGTGGGGAAAAAAGAAAGAAAAAAACAAAACAGTTTTCTTTTTCACCTTCTACCCTTGGCTTCCATGAACAAAGCCCTCCTTTAGCTAATGTCAGGAGCAGAGGTTCACTGACAGCAGGAAGATGGGGAGGGTTTGGTAGAGACCATGCATCGGTGAAGATGAAGGCCAGCGTCTGAGTCACCCGCCTTGGAAGCCAAGGTCAAAGCCCCATGTCGACCCTGTCCTCTCTGCCTCCCCAGCTCTTCCCCGCCCACCTGGGGCCCTGGGGCTGTCTGGAGCCTTACCTGTTGTCCAAGGACTCTGCCCTCTCCGAGCTGCCACAGCACAGAATCAGAGGGTGAGATCAACCCACGAGCTCAGACCTCTGCCCAGTCTGGACATCGGGCACGTCATTTTTGTCTCGATCCCTTCAGCCCAGGAGCGAGCTCTGCCAGCACCCTCTCTACCACCCAGGGTGTTTAGCACAAAAGATGCCCGAGGAGTTGCAACTCCAAACGTGTAGCATCAAGTGGAAATACTGAAGCAAAGGTGGCCAGAGCGGGGAGGTCGGCCAGGGCCAGGGCTGCTTCCTGAGCAAGGAGAAGCTGCCAGATGGCTCAGCCACACCATGATGATAAAGTGTGGGCTGCCACTTCCTGAGCGTTCCTATCAGCTGGGCAGAGAGGGTACCGCCTGGGGAAGGCGGGCCCTGGGGTGGGGGCAGGAGCAGTCTCCCTCCAGTCAACAATCAACCCAGCGCCCACGCCCCGCGGGCAGCAGTCCTACCACAGAGGTCGCAGAGATGCAGAAAAAACAACTCGGCGCCAGTACCCTAGGGTACTCAGTGCCAGAACCCTTTTCTTTACAAATTCCAGTACCCAAGAGTAAAAATCTCAAACAGGGGTATGGTGATGCCTCTTGTTACCTGGTCAAATAAGGCCTCTGCTGTGGCTCCAGAGGGAAGATATCTAGGCCTGTTGCACAAGTGACTCGCTCCCGGGGAGGGTCACTGGAAGCCCCTTGGGACAGCCACACTGGGCTGGGAGAGTCAGGCTGCCGCCAGGAGCGCGCCCTGATTGTAAAGGTGGGCGTGGCCAGTTCTGGCCAATCAGTACGTCCTATTTCCGAGTGCCCGCCAATCAGTGTCTCCTGTTTTCCAGGGGCGTGGCCACAGCAGCCAGAAGGGGACTCCTGGAGGCGGAGAATCCCCGCGGGGGAGAATCTGGGCCTGAGACCCTGCTGGGGTTTGTGGGAAGGACGGAGCAGATCTGGAGCTGCTGGGGAGGATGGGTCATCGCTAGGGGCTGCCTGAGGAGGAAGCCCAGGTGTAGCAAGGAAGGCTGCACAGAGGGCCGGGGAGACTGCAGAGAGCACCTGCGAGCCCAGGAACCCCGCCCGACCCACCAGCATTTCATTTGTATGAACCAATACACCGTCTTTTCTTCCTAAAAATATTTAAAGTGAAATAATGACAATAGAACAAGGTCGTAACAAAACGGGCCAGCTGCCTCCACTCTCTGGGCGGCTGACCCCACTTTCCCCTGGACTCGTGCTGTCTCTGGCCTGCGCAGTCAGGCCCTGGCGCCGCAGCAGGGGGAGTTTCGGGAGCAGGGCAGAGTCAAGGCCAGAATTCCAGGGTTAGGGGATCTTTTTCTGTGGCTACGATATTTTGAGGATGACAGTTAAGGCCACTCAGCCAGACAGGCCTGCAGCCCTTGTGGTGACTGAGGAAGGACATTATTTGGCACCCAGAGTTGGCAAATCTCTCCTAGGGCCACGGCCCTAGAACACCCCATCCCACAGATAGGGTCATAGATCACTGGAATGGGAATGTCCCTAGGAAGGCCTGTTCTTGAAAATGGTATTGTCAAGGTCATAACGTGGGCTGGGGATGTAGCTCAGTGGTAGAGCGCTTGCCTGGCATGCCTGAGGTCCTGACTTCCACTGCCAGCCTGCCATTAAAAACAAACAAACAAACAACAACAACAAAAACCAGGCGCCCTGGCGCTCACCTGTAATCACAACAACTTGGGAGGCTGAGGCAGGAGGATCCCAAGTTCAAAGCAGCCTCAGCACGGAGGAGAAAAGGAAAGAAGGAGGTGAGTTTGAAAGGCATGTCAGAGCAGGCAGGTGTGCCTGAGGGCAAGTGCCTCTCTTTTTGGAGGGGTGGCTGGGGGGCTCTTGGGAGGAGGTAGGGGGTGCAGGGGGTGGGGATGACCTGTGGGAAGGGAGGTGGCGGCTGCCTCTCTGGTCAGGCAGTCTGGCTTCTTTGTCTGCAGCTGTTGGAGGGGCGGGTCCAGCATGTGGTTTGTGTACACCAGGCACCAGCCACGGAGAGTCCCCAGTGGCCCTGCTGGGCCACACTGGGCCTGGAGGAGGCCATGTGCTAGGACACCTACTTGCTCCTACAGGCCACCCGCCCCCCTGCTCTGCAGTCTACACTACTCCCAGGGGGGTCTTTCCAAGAGGCACGATCCCTCCAGGGCTCCCTATTGCCCCCAAGATAAAGCCCTGCTCCTCAGACCCTCCAGGGTCCTAGTGTCCACCTCTACTCTCCTCAGGCAGGGCCGACCTCCTCTGCATAGCCCTGCTCTCCTGATGAGCTCTGGAGGTACTGAGCACCAGTACCAGTCCCATGTCCACAACGGGGACAACCCAAAATGTCTCTATGTTGTCGCCTGAAGCGATGGCCACTTGGAGCAACGAAGCCGCGGGAAGAAGTTCAGAGGCGAACTGGAAACAAACAGCTTTTTATTTTGATAACTTTTTTCTCTGGCTCTAACATCTCTAGCCATTGACAAGTGTCCCCTGGGAAGGCAGAATCACCCCTGGTTCAAAATTACTACTCTATAGGATTGGTTTAAAAAAAAGGAAAAGGAGGGGCCGGGCTGTGGCTCCGTGGGTGGGCGCTTGCCTCGCGGGCGTGAGGCACTGGGTTCCATCCTCAGCACCACGTGGATAAATAAAATAAAAGTATGAATAAAAAATGAAAAGGAGCACATGTCATAATTTATATCAAGATTGAGGCCATCCGTATTCCAACCTGGCAGGGATGGAATACATGCCCACAGATCTCAAATCCGCCTACTTCCTGTCTCGTTGCTGCCTTTGCCCGAGCCACCACCGCCGGGTGAGGCCTTGGGTTCTGACCTGGCTCCACGCTGCTGCCCATGCCCCAGCGGGTCCTCTCCACGTCAGAGCAAGGAGTGGGCTTCCAGACGCGTCCTCCAGCCTGGCCGCTCCCCTGGGTTTCCAGCTACCCTGAGAATCCATCCAGACTCCCATCTTGCCTTCAGGGGGCTCTGCTGAATGCCCGGGGCTCTGTCCTCAGTCCTGTTCTAACCCTGGCCACTCATGGTGTGGTCTGGGGACCAGCTCCAGGGAGCTAGTTAGAAATACAGATGCTCTGGGCCACCTGCACCTGCCGGCCAGGAGCCTGCAGCCCCACAAGCCAGGAGCGCGCACCTGCGAGCTGCTCTGGCCCTGCTGCCCGTCCTCACTGGCTCCTGCTCATCTGTCCCTTCCAATGTCACCTCCACATCTAGGCTTGCAAACCCCATCTCCAACTAGTTGTCCCCGTTGTGCTGGGTCTTCACACCCTCCTGGCTTTGTTCGCAGCTCAGGTGGCAACCTGTCTCACCTGCTGCCTGTCTCTCTCCGCACCCCACGCCCCACACCCGGGCGTCAGCTCTGTGGTGACAGGTACAGGGCAGATGGTGCCAGGCGCGGAGAGAGTGCTCAGCAAACACTCCTGCAGTGATCGCTGGACACACACACACACACACACACACACACACACACACACACGGCGCCTCACCCTGTGGCCCTCGGTTCTCCCTGTGGGAATTCCCATGCTTATTCTTGCCACTTTGAGGCGTGACGGTACCAAGTGTGATAAGTGCCATTTCATGCGGTGACCGCAGGTTTCATGGCTGGTAACAGGCCCAGGAGGGCCACTTAGGGCCTGATCCCTGCGACCACACCCAGGATCTCTGCACGACACTGGGACACACGTGTAAATAGAGCAGCAGGTCACACAGGTGCCTGGTGTCTCCTGGCGAGAGCTTCCGGGCCGATATTTAACCCCTCCTGTGCTCGTTTGGTGAGTTAGACCTTTGTAAACAAGGGCCAGGTAGCTCCCCGAGGCTGTGGACATAAACCCTGCACCCCCTCCTCCCCCGTCAGGCTGGCACACCCTTGGCCCTTGAAGTCATCTCTCACTGTTCCAGAGTTTTTCTTCTCTGGCCCTCCCTGTAGGTCCTCTCCCTCACACCAAGCTGCCTTAGATAGTCACCTCCCTGGACAATCTTTTACATATTTTGCAAAATGAAGAATCTGAAGCTCAGAGAGGTGAAGTCATTTGCCTGAGGTCACACAGCCAGTCGGCAGTTGACTCAGAGTTGAACTCAGAGTGGTCCTGGTGTACGGATGACCCTGTGCGCAGAAGCTGTGGGCCGTGGACCAGGCTCAGTGCCCAGACCTTGGCTGCTTGGTCTTGCAACAGTGGCCCGGGGTGGGTGCCATGACCGCATCCATTCTCCAGAGAAGGAAAGGGGGCCCAGAGAGGCAGAGCGACGCTTCCCCAAGGCCACGTGTCCCAGCAGAGAGCAGGGTTGGCGTGCAGACGGCCCTTCTGCCCCGGCTGCCATTCTGCTTCCCGTTTATCGCGGTCACATATTTCTACACATAAACGGGTCTCCGCGGCGCTTCCTGCAGGTGGCTGCCAGTCACGGTTCGAGGATGTGCCTTTTGGTTTGGTTTTCAACCCAAAGGAAACAGAGCAGTTGGAGAAACCCACGCTCTGGTTCCCAAGAGGCAGGCAAAAGAATAAATAAGCAAATATGACACATAAAATAGGCAAATGAAAGGGCCACCGCTCCCCCTGAGCCCAGGGTGGCCCAGCGCCTCCTGCCGTGAGAGCCGGGCAGCGGGCGGCAACTCATTCAAACGTGAGGGTCGCTGCCAGCCCGGACCTTGGCCCATGGAGGAAGCAAGCCGGTTAGGAACTTCTGCCCCAGGGCAAACTTGAGGTTTTCAGATGAGAGACTCCAAGGAGGACTTCCTATTAGACCCCGAGGGTCCTGGGACACGGTCCCCAAAGGCTGATGCTACACCTGTTGCCGCAGCCCGCAGAACACTGTCCTGTCCCCTCCCCCAGGCAGGAAAACCAACTTCCCATGCTACTGCAGCCTGGAGCGCCACCCAGGTCGGTGGCGTGTGACCTCACAGATGACAACAGATGACGGCTGCCAGGTGTTTGGGCTTAAGATGTGCCTTGTACCTACTGACTCATTTAAATCCTCACAAGAGCCTTTGGAAACTGGTGCCAGCACCCGCCGCTTACCGATGAGGAGACGGAGGCATGGGCCCCGGCTGGTGGGGTAGGGATTTGACACCAAGCTTGGAACCAGCTCACAGCCTCCTGGAGAAGGGCAGGCTCTCTCCACCAGCCACAGCTTCCCGCCCCAGTTCACCAGGACCGTCGGTACCAGCCCCACCCACAAAGTCAAGCACTGCAGGGTGCAGCAAGCAGGGTCCCAGGCCCAGTAGACCCAGCCTCAATCCCAGCTCCTGTGCCTCCTAGCTGCGTGGCTTTGAGCGAGGGTGCCGACGTCGCAGAGCCTCAGTTTTTGCTCTGAAAGTGAAGATACAGCAGGCTTCATCCACAGGGTACAATACAGATTAAATTAGCTAATACAGGTTGGACATCCCTAATCCAAATTCCAAAACACCAAATGGTCTATGATCCAAAACTTTTTGAGCACCAACATGAGACCCCCAGTGGACAATTCCATAACTGACCTCATGGGACAGGTCAAAATCAAATGCAGATACACAAAGAATATTACGGGAAAATTACCTTCAGGCTAGCGATGTGTATAAGATGTATATGAAACAGAAATACATTTTGTGTCTAAAGGTGGGCTCTATCCCCGAGATATATCATTATGTACAAGCAAACATTCCAAAGCCCCAAACACTTCTGGTCCCAAGCCTTTCAGATAAGGTATAATCAACGTGTAATAATAAATAGCAATGTTTACTAAGTGCTTCCGTGCGAAAGGTTCTGTGAAGGAAGAAATATTGCCATCGCCATTCTACAGATAAAGAGCCAAGGTTCAGAGAGGTTAAGTAGCTTACATAAAGATGCACAGCTAGTTGTGGAGATGTGGGGGACTGTGAGCTCCCGAGAACCACAGAATGCATCCTCTTTTAAAGCTAAAGATATACCCAAAATAGCCGGCACGGTGTCTACAGCATAACAGCCCCTCAACCCAGTGCCAATCATTAGTCTCTGGATGGCAGCTAGGGAGACAGGACCCAGAGAGGTCCTGCCCAGCGCCTGGAGGGTGTCTGTGGCCCTGAAAGGCATTCCTGCCCTCTTTCCCAGCTCGGAAGGCCCTGTGATGCCGGGCACACGGCCAGGATTTGCCAGCGACTGAGACGGCTTTGTCTGTGGCTTAGAGCTGGCCTCCTCCATGATCAGGAGACAGCCCTGGGGCCAGACTTTGGCCCTAATCAGGTTTATGTTTAAAATTAGACTCCCAATACGTGTTCAGTGTCTTCAAAGACTCAACCGTCCAGACGTGGGCCATTAGAGTCTGGCGACGCCCGTCCGGGCTGGGCCTCCCACTGTCTGCGTTTGCTTGTGGAAAGTGCAGATGTGACTTGGGAGGCTGAGGCAGGAGGACTGTGAGTCTGAGACTAGCCTCAGCATCTTAGCAAGGCCTGCAGCAGCTGAGTGAGACCCTGTCTCAGAATCAAAAAAATACAAAGGGCTGAGGGTGTGGCTCAGTGGTTAAGCACCCCTGGGTTCAATCCTGGTACCAAAAAAAAAAAAAAAAAGAGAGAGGAAAAAAATATGCAGAGGTCTGACTCCACCCGGGGCCAGCTGACTGTGAGCTATAGGCACCGGCACTTTTTGTTGACATCTTAAGTCAATTTAGAAACTTAGAGGGCTGGGGTCGTGGCTCAGTGGTGGAGCTCTTGCCTCCCGTGTGCGAGGCCCTGGGTTCGATTCTCAGCACTGCATATAAATAAATGAGTAAAATAAAGGCCCATCAACAACTAAAAGATAAAGACAAGATGTGACAGGGGGCACAGACCTTGGTGCACAATTGGACGAGCTCTGACAACCTCACTGTCTGCAGCCACCGTCCACGTCAAGATGTGAGACGTGTCCCTGACCCAGAAAGTCCCCTTGTGGGGGCCTCCTCCCTCCAGGTCCGCGGGCCTCGCTAGCCGCCCTGGAAGTGTCTAAGGACGGAGACTGTGTCGCAGTCCCCTGCCTGCAGCTGGCCGAGTGGCCGTGGGTGTGCGGAGGTCTCACAGCGTGTCCATCTGACCTGCTGATGGCCACCCGTGTCTCCTCCTCCGGGCTGCTCGGGATGAAGGGCGGGGAACCCGTGGGCGCCAGCCTGCGCGGCCAGAGATTTGCCACTCCCCCGTAAGTACCCTGGAGAGGGGCTGCGGGTCACGGGCAGCAGCAGCATTCGCTGTCCCCCTCGCTGCAGGGGCTGCAGAAGTCCCCGGAGGTTACCTGCTCTGGGTCACAGAGAAACCCGCTGTCCTGACCGATGGTCCTTGAGTGTACCTCCGAACGTCTACCCGGTTCTGAGAGGTTTGTTGTGACTCCTGCAGGCTGGTCACACCAGGGCTAGAGCCGTGTGACAGCGCAAGGAGTATCACGGCTGCCCAGGCCTCCCGGGGTTCACCCCCCCCCCCCACAGACCAGAGACTGAGCGTGCTGTTGAAAGGCTTCCAGTCCATCCTCCAAACCCCTCCAGGGAATCGATGCCATTAGCCGTTAGAGGTGACAAAGACCCAGCACTTTCTGGGTGGCTTCGCCTTTCTGGTCCTCAATCTCCTCATCTGTAAAATGGGTGCCTTTCTGGTCCAAGCACACGTGCCTGGGGTAGATGAGGGCTGACGGAGCAGCAGGCGGGGCTCAGGAAGCCCCTGCGGCTATCTCAGGACCCCTGCATCCCCTCCCCACCCCACCCACCAGCAAGGCCCCAGCCAGGCCAAGAAGGTCTGCAGCCCTCACCTGGCCGCTGGGCAGCGCGGCAAGTCCTAACACCTCTGCGAGGGGGCCTCTAGGTGGGGGCTGGTGGTCCTGCCCCCGCAGTCGGGAGCCCCTGCTTTGACTCCAGCTGTAGGCCTCCATCCTGGTGGGGTGGACTTGAGCCAGCTCTTCAGCGGGGCTGTGGAAAGGGTGCCTGGCAGCACTGTCTCGGGATGCCAAGCAGGTGGCACACCTGGAGTCCCAGCTCCTCGAGAGGCTGAGGCAGGAGGATCTGTGAGCCCAGGAAACAGAGGCCAGCCCGGGGCAGCAGGACAAGAAAAAGAAAACAAGAAGGAAGGAGGGAGACAGGAAGGGCCCCCTGCTGGGGCCTAGAGGCACCGAGGGGGCAGAGCGGCCTGCGTGGGCTTGGCCGGTTATTGGTGGCAGCCCTGGGCCTTGCCAGTGCTGTGGGAAACAGCCCACCCACAGGGACGGGGACAGGGAACGTGGCTCTCGGGCACCTCCGCCACCCGCCTCTCTCCCGCAGCAGCGAGCGGGCGCTCAGCTCTCGGCTCGACCGTCTGCAGGGCACGCCTAGCGGGCCTGTCCCCTCAGCTCCCTCCCGAGAGCCAGGCCCGCTCAGCTCTGCGGCCAGCAGGCGGGGACACAGGGCTCCTGTCTGTCACGTGGGGACCACAGCGGACCCCACCTTAGCGCACAGCTGTGGGCTTCCGTACAACAGCCCCCACGAGCAGGGGGCCTGGTGTCTGGCCTGCGGGAAGTCTCGAAATGTCCCCACAAACACGATGGATTCGTGTCGTCTCCTGGGGGCCTGCGACACTCTCCTTGTCAGAGGCACAGGCCCACGAGAACAGGTCCTTGTCAAACAAAGCGACAGCCAAGCCGGTGTCCAGGGCCTTGGGGTGCTGCTGGTGGCTACCCCGACCACGGAGGTGGCCGACACCTGCTCTGTGGGGCCCCTCTCTCGGGGTGGCTGGAATTGCCCCTGAGCAGAGGGAGCATCCTGGGGGATATCAAGGGGGTTCTGAGTCCTGGGTGGGGGGTAGGGGACGCAGGTCCTCCTGGGGCACATCCTCTGCCTCCTCTGTCCAGGCCAAGGGCACTCCAAGCAGGGCCACCACCTGAGGGGGACCTCGGGCCAGGAGATGGGAGTGGCTGTCCCAGGTGCAGGGGGGACACAGAACTTAAAAATAAACCCCGCTGAATGAAATGTCACAATGGAACCCATTGTTTAGGACGGTTAATTATGTGTACTAATTATAAAGAAAGCGGATCACCGGTTGCTGGGGGGGGCGGGGGGGAGGGGAGGGTGAGTGGCCGCCAGCCCGTAGGGGTTTCTTCTGGGGGTGGCGTCCCCAGCCTGGAGTTGACCGTGGTGAGTCTGCCCAGCTCCACCAACATGCAAGCAGCCATCGGATTTTAGACTTAGAAAAACAAAACAAAAAAACACCCCAATGAACCCAAGTAAAGCCCGGTCTCCTTTCCAGGAGCTTGGCAGTTCTACACGACGCCAGCGGTGACACAGCCTCCCCCGGCCCAAGTGCTGACCAGGGCCTCACGCTGGCTCAGGTGACAGGGACTCCTGTGGTCCCCGTGAGTCTTAAGGACGCACAGCTAAGCGTGCAGGTGCAGGCCTCGCCGCAGCCCTGGGTTAGTGACCGCCGCGCTCCTCATGGGCAGGTTCTGAGCAGGCCCAGTCCACAGCGGCCCAGAGATTCCAGGGTCACGGCTGGGAACCGCGCGGGGACTTCCCGATCGCTGCGGCTCTGCCTGTCCTGTGGCTGGACATCAAGACGCACCCGGGAGACCTTGGCTGACAGGGAGCCGGAGCCGGCACGCGGCCCTGAGCCGCTCCACCGCACTTTTTTTTTTTTTTTTTAATTTATTTATTGCTTTAGTTGCACACAATGCAATGCATTTATGTTCACGTGGTGCTGAGGATGGAACCCGGGCCGCGCACGTGCGAGGCGCGCGCTCTGCCGCTGAGCCCCAGCCCCAGCCCCTCGCCCGCACTTTTATGACGGGTCGTTTGATGTTGGAAGCAGCAAGACGGAGCGCGGGCGGCGGAGCGGGAGTTTTATTAGAAAGTACAAAGTCAAGTTCACCCAGGAAACGAGTTCGCTTCGTTTCATTCTGGGATGACTGCCCCCGATTAGTGCATTAGTGCTCCAATCGGCGTCAAGTGTGCTGGGGATGCCACTGTTCCCAGTGTCCCTTTCCCTGTGGCGGGGCATGGGGGGACACTTTCACCCATGCTGCTCTATGGGGTGGGGGAGGCGGGATTCCCAAGGTCCTGGCGGCCATGAGTGGAGCCAGAAAGGCCCCTGGGGCCATCCCATCGGAGCCCCTGGCTTTCAGATGAAGACGGGCCCTCTGGGGTGCGAGGCATTTTACCATGACGTGGGGTCACAGGCACGGGGGGCAGGGGCTGCAGGCACCTGCTACGACCATCGGGGCCAGCCTTCTCCTCCACCTGTGAGAGAGGCCAGGAAGGCGGGGTCCTCAGAGACTCTGCCCAAGGTCATGGACAGCAGGGGCTGAGCTAGGAACTGACCTGGGCCTCTAGAGCTCCAACACCAGTGGTTGGTTTTTTGGGGGGGGGGTACCGGGGATTGAACTCAGGGGCACTCGACCACTAGGCCCCATCCCCAGCCCTTTTTTTGTATTTTATTAGAGACAGGGTCTCACTGAGTTGCTAAGTGCCTCGCCACTGCTGAGGCTGGCTTTGAACTCACGATCCTCCTGCCTCAGCCTCCCAAGTGCTGGGATGACAGGCGTGCGCCACCGCGCGCCCGCCCGGCCAACACCAGTGTTCTTAAAGCTGTCACTTCCGAGGGCGCAGACCAAGCAATCTTAGGAGCAAAACAACAAGACCCCATCCCAAGTCCAGGACAGAATAAATCACTTCACAGAAGCACAGAGAGAGTCCCAGAGAGGCCCCTCTGAGCCTATCCCCAGCTAGCCACGCGAGCAGCCCTGCCTCCCCGGAACCAGCTGCCCCTGGAATTTGGCCCGTCCCCGGGACCAGCTGCTGTCATCTGTCTGCGTCCTCCTTTGTCAAATGGCCCTCCAAGTCCCTCAGCATCCACTCCCTGCCCCCTCCTCCTCTGGGCTTCCCACTGCCAGTGTCAGGGCACGCCACCGTCCTGGTGGCCTGGGCCCCGTCTCCCTCCACCCTCGTCTCTCCTCTCAAACTGGCAGCCCAAGGACTGCATTTGGCCCGAGGAAGAGTCTTCTTGGGCTGCAAATGTCAGCTATTTGTTTTACGTGCTATGGAGTCTTAGCCAGCGTGGAGAAATAGCAGGGTGACCTCCCGTGCAGAGCTGGACCACCCTGGCCTCAGCTCTCACCCACAATGGGCGCCTGGTGCTGAGTCACAGCTCCGCCTTACCCGTCAGGCCTGGCCTCCATTTTGCTACAGTCCCCACCACTCTCTGCTGCCTCACATCTGGCTGGATGCTCTCCTCACGCCTTGCTGCTCCTCTGAGGCACGGGCGTTTGTGACTCCTGTCCTCGCCCACGTTCCCGTGAGTCCCGCACTTGCTGCTGCCTCTTCCCTCAGTCTTTCTTTCCAGGGGTGCTCCCTGCACCTCACCCCTACTCCTCAGGCCTGGAGGACCGTCCCCAACGCTTTCCCAGCCCCTACACTGGTCAGGTCTCTGTGTCCATCACACATTAGAGGAAGCTCACGCAGCCCCAGCTCCTGGGGAGGGCCTGCACCGCCCACCCTTAGGCCTACGTCAGGTTCCTCAGCGCTGGTTTTATGCAGGGCCTGTGGCCCTGCCCCAGTGACCCCAGGGCTATGCTCTGTGCTAGGAAGGCCAGTGCGGCCTCAGGGGCACATCCACGGGGGGCACGGCCTCCCTGCATGGCTCCCCGGCCTGGCTCCCCACCAAGGCCTGACCTGCCCCCACGTGCGTCTCCTCCCCTTTCTCTCGGAGCCTCCATGGTCAGTCAGAAGGGGCTCTCCTCTCCCGCGACTCACAAACACAGGTCACTTATGCCAGCCAGTGGCTACTCGCCGACTAGAGCTGTCTCGAGAGTGTGATTTTCATTCCCGCCTTCTCTAACGAAGTCGTAAGTCAAGCAGGCAGGGATAAAGGCCTGCATTCTTCCTGCTGCCTCTGGGCATCTCTCCTCTCCTTGGGACTCTGACACCAGGCACAGAACTTCGTGCCTAGCAAAGCGGACCAACCTCTGTGGGCTCCACTCACTCATGTCAGCAAACGTTAACTGAGCAACTACTAGGTCCAGGCTCTGTGAACATAGGAGTGAGTGAGGACAGGCCTGTTCTTGTGAAAGTTCTCTTCTACCGAGAGGCAGTGAGAGGGATGGCCTCCCAAGAGAGGCCCAGGAAAACACACAGGATTGTGTAGGACCAAAGGTGGAGGGTGGTCCAGGCACAGACACCAAGCAGAGTTGAGACTGATACAGTAAGATGACGGGCCCCTATCAGTGATGGCTGGAGGAGTGTGAGGAAGTGAGAACCCTCACTTCATTCAGAGATGCCCCTCCACTTGTCTCTGAGCCTCTCTGCCTAATGCTGATAGCTGTTCTGGAAAGGCTCTCTGTTAGTCAGCTTTCCATTACTATAACAAAACACCTGGCATAATCAATTTATTTGAAGGAAAGGTTTATTTTGGCTCTTGGTTTCAGTCCATGGTTGCTTGGTTTAGCAGCTTTGGGCCTGTGGTGGCAAACACATGGTGGCAGGAGCACGTGGCAGAGGAGGGCTGCTCACCTCATGGAACCAAGAAGCAAAGAGAGAGAAAGAGGAGGAGCTGAGGCCCCAAGAGCCTCTTCAAGGGCACATCTGCAATGGCCTAACTTCCTCGCACTAGGCTCCACCTCCTAAGGCTCCACCACCTCCCAACAGTGTCACAGGCTGGGAGCCAAGATTTTAACAAGCTTTGAGGGACGTTCAAGAGTCAAACTATAGCATGCCTCTCCCTGATTTCTGGCCATTAAAATGCCTCCTCCCCGCCCAGCCTCCGCAGCTGGGCTGCAGAACCCGTGTCCTCCCAGCCGCTGTCCCTTGCCTTGGGAATGACAGCCCCTTGAGAAGCCACTTCAAAGTCAATACCTGCATATGGAACAGCCTGGTCCACTGGGGAGCCGGGAGCCTCAACACAGTCCCCAACAGTGTCACCAGCACTGGGGTGACAGATGCAGAAACACAGTCAGGGAAATGTTCGGCACGGGGCGAGACGTCCGCGATCCCAGGGCTAGGAAAGAGTGTTCTCAGACAGAGCAGAGAGAGAGTGGTCGCCACAGGAACTTATTTATTTTTGAAGATGGAGTTTTTTTTTTTTTTTAATTCACCTAAAGAAAAAAAAAATAAGCATATGATATTTACATGACACAATGCCTGGGACGAGGCCTGTGTGCAGGAACAGCAGGTCTAGCTCTCCTGAGGTCAGAGCCTGTGTAAGGGCAAGGTGAAGGTCAGGCCCGGCTTCACAAGAAGGGACGGAAGAGACTCTGGGCCGCTCTGACCTGCGCCCAGGACCCGGGAGGCGCAGTACGGAGTGCAACGGCACGACCCTCTGTGAGGAACCAGGCACCCATTTTACAGCCAAGTAAATAGCGTCAGATCAGAAAGGACAGGCCACTCGCTGAAGATCACCGCACTAGCGAGCGGCAGAGCCAGAATGCTAGCCCACGTAGTCTGGCCCCAGAGCCCACGGTCTTTTCTACCTGTCAGAAGCCCCGAACTTGGCTGGGCACCAGGATCGAGCAGAGAGCTGGTTAGAAATGTAGATCCTGGGGCGCGGGGGCCCACTGCTGGGGTGTGGGCCTGGGAATCTGCTTCACCAGGTTCCCCCGTGACGCTGGCCGGCTGGTGACCCGGCGGAGGGTCGCTGGGATGGCCCAAGGCAAGGCTGCCAGCAATTCCCACGGGACCTGCAGCAGCGCCCCCCCCCCACCGAGCCGTGGTGGGCATGGAGAGGTGGTCCCGTGGCAAGGACGGGGGGCCTGCCTGGGAGTTGGCGCGGGGTCAGCGTGGTTGAGCCGGGGTGGCTGTTGCCCCTCCCCGTCTGGATCTGGGTGAGACCTGGCCGGGGGAAGACTTTGTGGAGCTCTGGAAAGCAGAGTGGTGGCAGCTGTGACGCTCCCCAGGTCCCAGCTTGTTGGTGCCGGAAAGGGATTTGCAGCCGGAACGGCGGCGCCGCGGGAAGGATCCCGGAGACAGGATGGAAACGAAAAAATTCTTTTCTCTTTCTCTCTCTGTCTCTTGTAATTTCTAACACCACATACACACTCTCACAAGAAACCAAGGCACGTACTCTTACAAGAAACTACAATATATATACACAATAGCGTTAACCCCGTCCGTTCTCTCTCAGGTCTCATCTCACGCGCCCGAGCAGGAATGGCACCAGCCCAATCTGCAATCTCGGCTCAAGTCTCTCGAGATCCTGGGCCAAGTCCCGCGAGATCCCAGGCCAAGTCCCGTGAGACTACGGAAGGCCGCGATGCCCAAACATCTCCATGGCCCGTAGTCAACCGCAATCTTAGCCATCTCCCCAAACAGGGCTCCTGCACCAGCTAGCGGCGGGGAACAGGCCTATGGCTCCCCCCATCCTCCACTCGGCATGGGCTCTTCCTCCTGGTGGCTGGTCCTGCCGGGCGGGGGCCTCCAGGCAACGGCTGCCCAGACTTCTCCCCTGGCCTCCCTGGGCCCCGCTTTGGCACGCGGACACGCCAGCTTCTCAGGGCTCAGGGGTGGCTGCACAGAATTACGAATGTGTCAAGTGCCACCAGACGGGTCACTGACGTGAACCCCCGAGGCTGGACGTGAAATCTGCGAGAGGAGTGCTTGTTGGGAGGCTCATGCTGTCGGTCACCTCGTGACACTGCTCCATGCCCTGACCCCAGGGGGTGGCAGGATCACTGTCCTGCTCAGCAGATGTGGGACCCAGGCGGTCTGACTCTGCACTTTTAGCCAACATGCCGTTATGCCAGAACGCCAAATCCTTCCACCAAACCAGGCACCAACCAGAGTGGCCCCTGGTGACCATGGACAGCAGCATCCCAGGCCTGAGCAGAGGGCAGGGCGGGGACGGGCAGCGGAGACGGGCTTGCTCCCGGGTCCACCGTCCAGCCACTGAGAAAAAGCCCGCGGCTACCAGCCCTGGGTGGTGTGGGTTGGCATGGGCTTATCGATCGGAAAGATTTTCAGAAATATTTATGATGGTAACAACACCTAAATATCTATGAGGTGTGTTTTGTAGTCAGCTCCCCGATCCCCACAAAACCCTGACAGGCTTCTCCCCATTTGGAGGAGTTGAAGCAATGCCCAAGGTCACCGGGGTCATTAGGACTAGGATTGGAACTTAAATTTCTTACTTTAATACGGAGGGGTACCTGTTTTTTTAGCAGGAAATTTATAAAGTACAGGTTAAAAATGGAGGGGGCATATATTCGCTTATTAACTATTAGCAATAATCATTAGAAACGTTATAGTAAACAAGCTTCATTTTCTAAATATTTGATTGTTCTTTAAAACAAAATAAAACAAAAAAAGTGAACCAGCTTTGTAACCTGGCCTCCCCACAGGGCCCGCAGTGAGTGAATTTTCCAGGCCTTTCTGTTGGACGCTCGGGTGGCTTACATAAGAATATATTTCAACTGGAAAAAAATATATGTATGTTAATGAGGTTGATGGAATCTATCCAAGACTCCCCCAACACTGAGCAGGACTTTAGAGGGCTGATATCTTCTGGCTGTAAGACAGCCAACGCACATTTCTTCCCCATGCAAACTCTTCTGGGAAAAGGCTCTCATTTTTATGTGCTGAACCTGGAAATTCTCATCTGAAGGGCAAAGAAAAAATATGCCTCGAGCCAGGCGCGGTGGCGCACGCCCGTAATCCCAGCACTTGGGAGGCTGAGGCAGGAGGATCGCGAGTTCAAAGCCAGCCTCAGCCATGGCGAGGCACTTAGCAACTCAGTGAGACCCTGTCTCTAATAAAATACAAAAGAGGGCTGGGGATGTGGCCCAGTGGTCGAGTGCCCCTGAGTTCAACTTCCAGTACCAAAAAAAAAAACCCCAAAAAAAAACAAACCCTCTCAGTTTACCCATCTTGCTCCTTAGAAGAGATTGCCTTCTTGGCAACATGACGGGGATGTCTCTAGAATGCCCAGTTACCCACTCTTGCCAGTCCACACAGCAGGCCGAGGGTTAGCAGCGCGGGCCCTGAAGCAGGCCCGCTGGGGTCAAAGCCCAGCTCCACGGCTCACCAGCGGTGGGCCCTGTTATTGAAACTGAAAGCAAACCTGATTGAGCCCTCATTTGCTCTCAGTAGCTTGATTTCAGTGGAGTTCAAAATCACTCCTTTGGAGCCAGGCACGGTGGCGCACACCTATAATCCCAGCACTTGGGAGGCTGAGGCAGGAGGATCGTGAGTTCAAAGTCAGCCTCAGCAACGGCGAGGCACAGGCACTTAGCAACGGCAAGGCACTTAGCAACTCCGTGAGACCCTGTCTCTAATAAAATACAAAAAAAAAGGACTAGGCATGTGGCCCAGTGGTCAAGTGCCCCTGGGTTCAATCCCTGGTACCAAAAAAAATTTTTAAAAAGACCCTCCCCAGATCACTCCTTTGGGAGATGGTGCTGCTGAGCATACATTGGTCTCCCGAGAGCTCCGCTGTCCATGATGCATCTGACCCAGGCCTGAGGGTCAAGGTGATAACGGCTGCGTAGGTTACTTTCCAGGAACTTCAAGACCACTTTTCCCTTGGGCTTGCCCAGGTGTCTGATGAGTGACATCAGGACACTGGGAACGCCAGCCTCAGCTCATAGGAACGCTGCTATTTTCTGAACAAGTGTCACATGAAGAACCAGGAAGGCTGATCCCGCAAGCACAGGTCACGGATGGCTTGGCTTCCCGTCACCTTCCCCACGCTGTCAATCACTCTGCATCTTCATCCCATCGACTTAGGTCTGACACCTTCCCGCTTGGCTGCCTTGGGAACAGACCTGCTCTTTTGAAGAAACTTGTTGTTTCAGTGGTTGGCAGACCCCGCGACAGGCAGAACGTGCCTGGTGTGGTATTAACACGCCAAACCCTTGTAAAGGACGTGCTGCAGGTGGAGGAAGCCTGGGTCCCTGAATGAGCGTGTGGAGTTGAGAAGCTCTCTTTCCTTCCTGACAAATTGAATGGTGACCTGAGTATCTTAAGTTCTGGAGCTGTGGGGGTTTTGCATAGTAGCTGTTCTGCTCATGCCTCGGTTCCCTCATCTGTCACAGAATTATTCTGAGCATCAAGCACCCGGATCTACGCGAGGGGGATTGGAAAGCTTGGTGGCTGCCCCCACTTTCACCCCCAAATCCAGATTCCGGCCCTATCAGAGACAGTCCCCGAAACACCTGCAACTTGTATCACCACCAGATGCGGCTCTGCCTCCCAGGAATTTCCCTTCACTCTTCCTGAATGTTCTTCAGCCTGCAGGTTTACAGGAAGCAAGCCTGGCTACTCCTCTGTGAGAAGTTCCCAGGAGCCAGCTCACCCTGAGCAAGAGATTTAGGGTGTTCCAAGCTGCCAACCCACTTCCCCACACGTGGTGAGTCAGGACAGCATGAGGACAGGAGGAGGGAGTCCACAAACCGAGCCTCATCTCCACCAGCCCAGCCAGCGCAGTTCCTCCTGGGCCCAGACCACAGGGTTAAGTCAACAGCTCCACCGGCTTCCTGCCACACAACTAAGAATCAGCCAGACCTAGTCAGGAACTTGTACCCCCAGGTAACTGC
Organism: Tamias sibiricus; assembly: GCA_025594165.1. Taxonomy (NCBI): domain Eukaryota; kingdom Metazoa; phylum Chordata; class Mammalia; order Rodentia; family Sciuridae; genus Tamias; species Tamias sibiricus. Next base: position 12,147,394 of record CM046658.1, on the reverse strand, counting down.
ATACCTACCTGCTACACACCTGTAAAAATGGCTTCTACACCTACCAACCGTGGCTCTGGCTTCTCTTCTTTTGTGATGCACAGACCCTTGGAGAAACTGATGAAAGCTACGGACTACCACTGAAAAATGCCCAGATGCACTGTTAGGCGTCACGTGTCAAGAGGTTGGTGGGTCTTTAAAGGACCCGGATGTGACTTATCACAAGTTTGAAACGTCCCACCGATTTCATAAGGATTCTGACAACTGTGACAGTTTATTGCTTTGGTCACCAGGAGGACACCGCAGAGCAGCCTTTTTTTTTTTTTTTTTTTTTTTTTTTGTGGTACCAGGGATTGAACTCAGGGGCCCTCGACCACTGGGTTACATCCCCTAGCCCTTTTTTGTATTTTTATTAGAGACAGGGTCTCACTGAGTTGCTAAGTGCCTCGCCATTGCTGAGGCTGGCTTTGAACTCACGATCCTCCTGCCTCAGCCTCCCACAGTGCTGGGATTACAGGCATGCGCCACCGCGCCCGGCTGCAGAGCAGCCTTTTAAAGCATCATTAGATGCAGAGACAATTTCTGGAAGTATGTACTAGAAATCATAAAGCTTGGAAAGCTCTGGTAGAAGGAACTGGGGGCCTGGATTAGATGGAGATCTATATTTTTTTTATTGGATATTCTTTTACATTGTTTTGACTTTTTTTCTTTTTGACCATGTATATATATTACTTTTATAGTTCAACAAAAGGGTTAATAAGACATTATTTTATTTTATTTTTGGTACTGGGGATTGAATGTGGGTGCTTAACCACTGAGTCACATCCCCAGCTCTTTTTTGTATTTTATTAGAGACAGGGTCTCACAGAATTGCTTAGTTCCTTGCTAAGCTTGCTGGCTTTGAACTCATGATCCTCCTGCTTCAGCCTCCTGAACCACTGGGATTACAGGCACGTGCCGCCGCGCCCAGCTAAAACACTACTTTAAAAATAAGAAAAATAATTTACAAAAATAAAATAAAATGTTATTTCAGTTGAGACCTATACATGCCCCATTACCACCTCCAAGCCTGTGACGGGCAAGAGACGGGTCAGCTTCCTACCTACCAGGGCTGGGCCCACAGGAGTGGGAAAAGGTGAATTGTCCCTCCAGGAGGAACTACAGACTGTTTCTGTTGGGTCTTTGACATAGGTCATCACAGTTCTAAGTGGTCAGGGGAGGTGCTGGTAGGATTTAACAGAGCCCTGCACAGACATGGGGTCTACTGCTGGTGGAAGGACCTGGCCGAAACCTTCTGCATGTGTCCATCTTATATGGAGACAAACACGCCCACCTAGAAACCAGAAACTCCACTCCGAGGTGTTTGCCCAGGAGAAACGAAGACCTAGGTGGATGCTAAGACCCTGCTGGTGACGGTTTGTGGCGGGTCAGTCACCGTCGCCCCAAACTGGAAACAGTTGAAATGTCCTTTCAACATATGAGGGGCCTAAGAAATGGGGGTTCATCCACACACAAGGGCCACAGGGGACTCTCATAAGGAGCCAGTCTCCAAGGGATTTATAGGATTCCATTTCTATGACGTCAAGTGTTGCTGCCTGAAGCGATGGCCGCTTGGAGCAACGAAGCCGCGGGAAGAAGTTCAGAGGCAAACTGGAGACAAACAGCTTTTTATTCTGATAACTTTTCTCTTTGGCTCTAACAACGACTAACACGTGCCGCACACACCACCAAAATGGCGCTGACCCGATCAGCAATCTCAGCCAAGTCACTCGAGATCCCGGACCAAGTCCCGTCAGACTACGGAAGGCGACAATGCCCAAATCTCCATGGCCCATAGTCAACCGCAATTCAAGCCATCTCCCCAAACAGGGCTCCTGCAGTCAAGCAGAGGGCAAAGCTAAGGCAGAAAACAGATCAGTGGTGGCTGGGGACAGAGGAGGGCAGGGACTGACCAATAAGGAGTGGCAGGAGAGGATGCTGGGGGGAGTGATGGGAGTCACATGACCGCGTGTGTCCCAGTGCAGAATTGTTCATTCAGGACGGTGAATTTTACAGCCTGTGAATTTAAGTCACACACACACACACACACACACATGCAACATCGGGAGATATTTTGTCACAGCTGCATCTGTGCCCACCACTGCCGGTTTCTGCCTTGGTCACACCGGGCTCCTGAGCCTAGCAAGGGCGGCTACTCCAAGGCCAGAAGCTCAAGGAACCTCCCGGATTGTCCGCAAAGCCCTTTACAGTTCACTAAGCATCGAGCCTCGTAGTTACGGGGAGGGGGCGGGGGCACAAGAAGCCCACGGGGTTTTAAAAAAATAAAACATGTTTTCTTGCTATCAAAACAATGCTTGTTTGTTAAACACAGATTAGTAAATATAGATTAGCAGAAAGAAATCAAAACCGCCCACATCTATCAAGGCCCATCCACAGCGATGACACTCCCTAGGAGGTCTGCAGACTTGGCTGTGTGTAATGTCGACAAACTGACCCCCCAAGGGGCCTTCTGCAGTATGGGTTTCAGACCTCACGTTTTAAAAAAAATTGAGAGGTAGTGAATAACCACGCATGCCAGCCACGTGCACCTGTACTGTCACTTTTCGTGGATGAGGGGTCTTCCAGGATGTGCAGGACCCAGGATTTATGGCCAATCCTTGACTGCTGCACTTAGAGTTGGCTTCTAATTTTATTGCTATGATAAAGTTTTTATTATTTATTCCTAGTATAAAAACAGTGTTGAAACTAACCCCATGCGCAACCATTATTTGTTACCCCAGATAGAAATTGCTGCTTTTTTTTGGTACCAGGGATTGAACTCAGGGGCACTCGACCCCTGGGCCACATCCCCAGCCCTTTTTTGTATTTTATTAGAGACGGGGTCTTCCTGAGTTGCTAAGTGCCTCACCATGGCTGAGGCTGGCTTTGAACTCGCGATCCTCCTGCCTCAGGCTCCCAAGGCGTGTGCCACCGCGCCCAGCAAATTGCTACTTTTTAAAAAAGCTTTGCTATGCATTTTCGGACTGTTGTCTCATTTACTCTCCCACCATGAGCACAGGAAGGTACCACCTCCTGACACCAGCAATCATTTTTTAACTTAAAAATTTAAAACTCCTAAAATATTTCCAATTTCATACGTGAAAGGCAGGATGGTTTGAATTGGCATTCCTTAAATGCCACGAGGTGAAATCTCCCTCTGTCTCTCTCTCTCATGCACCTACTGGACAAGAGAATCTCTTCATCCCATTTCCAGAATAGGGCATGTGGCTTGTCCTTACAGACCCCAAAGCCCCTGTGTGTGTCCAGAGGCCCATCCCTTGTCTTTCATGTGTTGCAAATATTGCCCTCGTATATCATAGGACATATCAAAGTCTTTTAATTTTAGCAACCTAATCTATCAATCATTTTCCTTATAATTTCACCTTTTACCATCATGCTTAGTAACTTTGTAGAGGGGAAACTTGGCAGACAGCCACCGTAACTAGTGGTCAAGGTCAATGGGAACAATAAATAAATCGTGCTGATATGTAAATCCTGATATGACGCAATGGGAAGGACATTTCTCCTCTGTAGGATTCTTTCCCCAAACCCAGAGGCCCAGTCTAATCACGAGAAGACATCACACAAACCCAGATGAGGGGCATTGACAAAATACCAGCCAGTTCTCCTCAAAGCTCTCAAGGTCATGAAACTCAAGGGAAGACTGAGAAATTCACACAGACCAGAAGAGTCCACAAGGCCAGGGCAACTCAATGCAAGGCAGGATCTTGGATTGGATCCCGGAGCAGGAAAACAGCATCGGGAAGCTGGTGAAGTCCAAATAAAGCCCGAGCTCAGTGAGTCGTAATGCGAAGTTCTTAGTTTTCAGAAATACAGTCGGCTCTGCAGATCCAGGGCTCTGCACCCGAGGATTCAACCAACTTCAGATAGAAAATATTTTTTCTTAAATTGTGTGTGCAGACTTCCCCCTCCCCCTTGCCATTATTCCTTAAACAAAACAGAAGAACAGCTATTTGAATAGCATTTGCATTGTATTTGGTGTTCTAAGCAATCGAGAGAGGGTTTTAAAGTCTGTTGAGGGGTGTGCATGGATTATATGCAAATACCACATCATTTTCCATAAGGGACTTGAACATCCTTGGACAACTATATTTAAGATGCTGACACGAGGGGGAAGTTAGGTGAAGTGTTTATGGAAACTTTCCGTACAACTTTGTGACTTTTTCTATAAATCTAAAATTATTCCAAAATAAATAAAAAGCCTTGGCTTCGGAATGTTGCTGGACGCACAGCTGGTTTCTAATTTTGTTGCTACTAAAAAAAAAAAAAAAATAACTGCAGATATTAACTGCTCACATAGTTATTAAGTGTTTCGTTGGGACAAAATGTTGGTCTTGAAATTACTGAGTTTGTGAAAGTTTTTGGACAATCTGGGCAGAAAAGCAGAGAGACTAGGAAGGGGAAAACCCTTCGGGGTTCCTGGGGAGGAGAAAGAGGGTGTGGAACATGGTCCCTTGTGACTGCTGCGGGCGGGGCAGCAGTCAGAGGTCTGGAAAGGTCAGCTGGGGCCGGATCTGAAGAGCTAGGTTCAGAGCATTGAAGGAGTTTAGCGGAGCTTGGCGCTGCAGGTCACCGCGGGAATCCACACAGATTTTAACTCAGAGCTTGACGCGGTTACTGATTGGTTAACTGACTCCTCCCTGCCGCCCAATGAGGTGTAAGCTCCCTGAAGACAGGGACCACGCCCCTCTTACGCACCATTCTCCCCAAAGCCTTGAAGGACACCTGATCTGGAGAGAGAAGGCAGTGAACGCGGAGTCTTGATTCCGAGATGCTGTTCCCCCAATTTTTCATTGTGATAAAAGTATGCATAACGCAAAATTTACTGTCTTACCATTTTAAGTGTACAGTGTGGCAGCATTTAGGACGTTCATATTTTGCGGCTATGACCACCACCTACCCACAGAACCCTGTTCATGGTGCAGAACTAAAACTTGGCTCGCCTCTAAACACAATCCCCCAGCCCCCAGCCCCTGGGGGCCCCCACCCTACCCTCCGTGTCTGCCTGCTCCAGGCGCCCCATGGAACTGCATTTGTCGTTTGGAATTGACTTATTTCTCTTAGCCTAACATCCTCAAGGGTTATCTCCCGTGAGCCCAGGTGTTCAAATAGCTCCTCAAGACCCTGCTTTCAGTTCTTTTGAGGGGACAGCAGGAAGCGGTATTGCTAGATCACACGGTACTTCTATTTTTATTATTATTACTATTTGCGGAACTGCCATACCCAAAATAACTTTTAAGAAGAAATTGTGTAAAAGATTTTTTTCCACCCCCACCCTTCACAGCTCATACCTCTGGGTATTTGCTCAGCTGCCCCCAGCAACAGGAACACTCCGCTATGTAGAACTTCTATGTCCTCTTCCGATTTCAACTCAGACTTCACTAATCCTTTTCTGACTCTGCAAGTTCAGGTTGAACCTCCTCCTTCCCGCCCTGGGCTTCCTCTGATCACTCACCATTGCTATGGTCCATTCCCTGTGGTCTCCCCCGGGAAGATTGGCTCCCCCTGGGGGGCAGGAGCTGCCTGTTTACTGCCTGCACTGATGGAACAGCGCATTGGTTCAAAGCCTTCCCTGGAGACAGAAGCTGTAGCCATCAATGTTTGAAAACAACAATCACCCAGAGGCAGCGCCCGCACATAATCGCTACCCTTGCAAACTGCAGTTAAGGAAACTGTCAGATCTGAGGTCTCTTTTGTATCCTAGATGAGGAAGGTTTGAGTGTTCTTTCTTTCTTTTTCTTCTTCTTTTTTTTTTTTTTTTTTTAATTTTGTCCCTTCCACCAAATACCAACGCACATGCCTACACCCTCACCAACAGGAGCCTGGCTGGTGGGGTGGGGAAATTCACAAGGGTCAGGGAACTCAATCTCAACCTATCTCTTTCTCTCGGCAGACCAGATGTGAAGAGGAAACAAAATTATAAAATTCCCCCAGAGTGGCTCAGGGTATAGCTCGCCGGTAGCCTGTGTGAGGCCCCAGGTTTAATCTCAGTGTCCTCCCCGGGGGGAAAAAAAAATCATCAAGATTTAGACCACCTGGTTTTACACCTTGAATAGAGGACATGGCAGAACCTTCTGGAGACATCCGGAACTGTCCATGGGTGTGAGACTGTGATCTCTAGGATCACACCACCAATGGCTTTGTAATTGGATGGACTCTTGGGAGGTTGTGGAAACTCTGGAGGTGAGGCCTAGCTGGAGGAAGTAGGTGGCCGGGGGCGGCGTCTCCTGAGAGGGCATATCTTGTCCCAGCCCTTCCTCCTCTCTACCTCTCAGCCCTGGGGAATTGAGCAACTTTTCTCTGTCCCCCGCTCCACCATGATGCTCTGCCTTACAACAGGCCCAGAAACAATGGACCCAGCCGCCCGCGACTCAAACTTGTGGAAACACGAGCCAAAATAAATCTTTCTCCCTTTTAAGTACTTTCCCCCCAGATACCTTGTCATCACAACAAAAAGCTGACTAACAGTCTCCCCGTGGAGAGTCCCATCCACGTGAACCTGAACGCTTGGCGGCCCCGAACCAAGGCCCCAGCCTCTCTTTTCTGGCCTTGGCTTCGGGTTCTAGGAACGGCGGAGCTGGGCTAAGCATGCTTCCCAGTTTTCTGATTTATTCTAGTTTTAAAGTCTCAAATTTTTAAAGGGGTCTTTCACACCCCTAACATCTGGAACATTTGCAAGCAGAGCCTCCCGACCCTCAGCTCTGTCCCCACAGACCCCTGGGCTGCTCTGGGCCTGGTCCAAGGAATCCCAGGTTTCCCAGGATCACGGTCTAAGACCCTGCAGACTGCAGCAGGGTTTTCTAAGACTTTAGGGTTTTATCAGACAGTTAGAAATCCCTGTTATGGGGTGACTCCGTCCACACCCACATGCAGATAACCAACAGCTTTTCTGAAGAATGCTTCTCAGGGCTGGAGGTGTGACTCAGTGGTGGAGCACTTGTCTAACACACGTGAGGCCCTGGGTTTGATTTCCAGTACTGGGGGAAAAAGAATACTTCTCGTGACAGGAAATGCTCATTTTCTACTTTCCTGCATTTCTCTTTTAAAAGACAGCTGGAAAGCTTCTTCACTGCCCATCAGACCCACGAGTAAGCTGCTGCTCAGTCTGTCAAGGTTAGTCTAGAAAACGTCCAAGATCATTGTCAGCACTTCCAGCAGTACTGATGATGTTTGGTACTAACAAAGCTGTGATCCTGTTAGAGGGGGTGACCCCACCCCAAGAGATCCTGTCCCCGAGGTAGGGCTTAGATGAACAAGCCCAATACTGGTTTTCCTAGGGACCCGCCCCTGCCACCCCAATGCCCAGCCCCAGGGGATTTGGGACCCGGGGTGGTGGTGGGGTGTGTGAGCACTGGCTGCTTGAAATGAATACAGCTGAAACTCAGAAGCCACCTGCTTGCTCCTTGCTGCCATGTGATCTTTGGGTCACATCCATCCCCCCCAAATGGCTGACATCTTCCACTTCCTAGAACCTCAGTGAGAATCGGTTTGTGCTTTAGCTTTTGCAAATACCACCCCTTCCCAAGCACCCACAGAGATGCAGAAAAACGGCCCCCAAAGTCCCACAGCAGTAGATGACAAATTTCTTATGCCCTTGGCGGAAAGTTATAGAACTCTGGCCAAGGCAGTGTCCCAGTTGAGCCAGTGCTAAAGGTTGGCCTCCCCCGGGCCTGCTGGCCACCAGGTGGAAGAAGGAGAGAACAGGCAGCTAGAACCTGGGTGGAATAACTGTCCTCCAGGGCTAGCACCCATTAGGGCGACACATGGCAAACCAGGAGATGCAATGACAGAGTGATCGAACTAACACACCCCCTGCCCAGGTCACCGCAGTGTGTGCAGAGGCTGCTGCCATCTGCGACCGTTCCCTTCCAGGTTTTCACAGTGAATACGTAAGTCTGTCCTCTGGGAAGAGAACGTCCCCTGCAGAGCCACGGTAGAAAGTCAGCTTACGGGGACACCAAAATCCCAGTTTCCTGGTGTTAATGAGCAGATAGGACCCAAACACGTCAATGTGCACCCCATGTCTTTTGGGGTCCTCGGCCTTGCTCCTTCTGACACCACCGTGGACACCCTGAAAACACTTGGGAGCGTGGAGAGAAAGGGACCCCAGGACAGGGAGAAGGCTCTGCTCTTCCTTCTTACCCCTCCCCCACCCTAATCATCCAAGACAGAACAGGGGAGCCTGGGGTCTAGCCCTGACCCTGGTCTCGGGCAGTCCCTTCCCTTCCTGGGGCCTCAGTGTCCCCATGTGTAGGAGGATGGACTTGCTGATGTGAGGTCCCTGCTGCTCCAGGATGCGGGGACTAGAGCCCCCAGTCGGCGTTCAGGCTGGAGAGTGCTGCGAATCCAGGGCAGGAGAGAACAAGGCCTCTTGGGCTGCTTGGCCCAAGTGAGCAGGCCCCGCTGAAGGCCTGAAGGCCAGGCCAAGCTGCCTGGAGAGGCGGCTGGAGCTGAGGGGAGGGAGGAGCCAGAAATCAGCCCAGGGGGCGGCGGGGGAGGGGGAGAGCTTAGCAGAGACCCTCAGAGAAGATCTCTGGCCAGTGTCCTGTGGCTGTTCTGGGACAGCCCGGCCTGCAGCAGAAAACCAAGAAGCAGACTGTTTCTCTCGGGAACATGAGCTCCCTGGAGGGGTGGCCTTGGCGCCAACTGCTCCATCCAGGAGATGGGAGACAGAGGCCCTGCCAGGCTAGCCTGGGCCTCCTGTCTGGGCTTCAGAGGAGCAGGTCTCTATGAAGCTTCCGGAAAGATGGAGATGCTGAGAAACTGCCACACCAGGGGCCTAAAGCAAGTCTTTGACCTGAATGTGGCCAGGCCACCTGGGATCATGCAAAGATACCAGGGGGGAAGGGGGGTGGGGTCCTGTCCCAGTTCAGCTGCTATCCTGCTTGTCCTTGGGAGATCCTGTCCCCTCTGAGTTTCACTGGCCAAATGAGACTGGCAGCTCTGACAGCCTGAAGGCTCCTGCGCCTGACATATTCTGGGGTCCTCGGTCACCTGCGAGCAGAGTGCGAGCTGCAGCTCCAATTGCAAGACTCTCCCGGGCTCCAGGGCAGAGACCACAGAAGTGAAAGCAAAAGCAGCAGCCCGAGCAGACCCTCCACCCCCACGAGGCATCTGGGCTGCCGGGACATTCCTGGCACCTCCGGGGCAACGTTTTTACGCTCTCCAATCCCACCTCAGTTCAGAGCCGGGGCAAGAGAAGCCAAGGACCCAAGTGCCTTGCGCTCCGACCTCCTCCGGCCTCCTCCAGCCCAAGATTTCTGAGGGGTTCCCCGCCAGTGAGAAACAGTTTCCAGGAAGGTGGCCTAGTAAAACCGGGGCATCCAAGGAAGCAGATGCCCAGGGGCAAATGTCAGTGAGACACCCCCCCCCCGAAAGACACCCTCCCTCCCCCCCCCCCCCCCCCGCTCTGCCATCCCTCCCAGATGCTAACCCCTGCCTCCGTTCAGGCCTTCCGAGTGGCTCCTGCATTTATCCCCACTGCCATTGCCTGCCACCAACCTGCGGCCGGCTTTTCCTCTGCTAGCAGATCTGATGTCCTCATGCAGCCAGAATTATCTTCTAGCCTTTTTTTTCTTTTGCAGTGCTGGGGATTGAACCCAGGGCCTCGTGTGCGCTGAGCAGACTGCTGCATGCCCAGTTAGAAGGTAGTCGGTGCCTACCCACTGAAAGTGCTCGGTTAACATCCGCTGGATGGTTCTAGGAGAGCCCTGCAGATCCAGTGGGCCCATCCCAGACCCGTCTGCACTCCCTTCCGGGTCCCCCACCCTCCCACTATCCCACCCTTCCCCTCTGAGCCCTCCCACCCAGCACAGGTCTGCTTGCAGTGCTCCACCTGCAAGCTCCACCCTTCCTCCCCAGTCCCCCTGGGAACTCTGATTTCCTGTTGAATAGTCCAAAGTTCTTTTCTTTGAAGGCCCTCCCCAGTTATTTTCTTTCTTGCATACTCTCTTAAGACCCATAACATCATCGGGCTGGGGTTGTGGCTCAGTGGTAGAGCGCTCGCCTAGCATGTGCTAGGCGTGACCTGGGTTCGATCCTCAGCACCACGTAAAAATATAAATAAAAAAAAAAAGACATGGTGTACCACTAAAACATATATATATATATATATATATATATATATATATATATATATATAAAACCCGTAACATAACTTACTGCAGGGTACCTGCTTTGTGCTGGCACAGATACCCCACTTTGCCCTGGAAGGTCATCATTCCTGTTTCACAAAAGAAGAAATGGATGCGCAGAGGGGTGAAGTGACTGACCACCATCTGTCACCACCAGCGAACTCGTCATTACTGTCTGGATCGCTCACTAGGCTGGGATCCCCAAAGTCCCCTGGAGCCTGAGGGACAGGACAGGCTCTGAGCAATGCCCCAGATGCCCAGGGCACCATGAGGAGCAGCTTCGCGGCCAGCCTCCTCCCTCTCCACTCCTTTTGCCCTTTTCTCCCAATCTAGTGTGTGTGTTGGGGGTGGGGGTACACCTGGTAAGAAGGGGAGGGAAATATTTGGAAGGAAAAGGGCTCGTTCCCAGCTCCTTTTGGCCCTATCCAATCAGGTCGGGGTCCTTGTGGGACAAGTCCAAGCGTGGAAGCTGTTCCCAGGTGGACCTTTCACTACAGAAGCTAGCTTCCAAGTGACCCCTTCAAAACAAAAGCCAGAGCCGGCCCTAGAGGGCGGTCCCTCTACCTGCAGCCCTGTGAGGGCCCCACCCACCCCGCTTCCGAGGCGCGGGGGTTCCCAGAGCCCAGGCCACCAGCGATGAGGGGAAGAACCGGTCCCGGGTCACACCTGTCATCCCAAGGCAGCCCGCGTCATCTCCCGGAGGAAAACGTGCGGGTTCCTGGCTCCTGCTCCCACCCCTGGTGGGAAAGATTTCTTCCTCAACGTGACTGTCCTATTAATCAGACTTGGCGCGCCCCTGCCACTCACGTCGTCGGTGCGCAGACTTGGGGTCTGATGGGGATGCGTCGCTCCCCCGCAGGGTCCTAGCGGTGAGCTCGGGAATCTGCCACCCTCTCACCCCAGGTCACTGTCATTGCCACTTCACAGACAAAGAAACCGAGACTAGGGGCGGACCCGAGTTTCAGGCCGCTTTGCTCACGCCCGATTTCTCACCCCTTTCCTTCCAGCAAGTAAAACACGCGCGCACGAATCGCAAACTGTAAAAAGCCAAAACGAAGTAAGGGCTGGGGGAGGAGGGTTCACGCGGACAGCGCCAAGGTGCTTTTTAGGGACCAAAGTTCTGCTCAAAGCAGGGGTGCCAGGTGCCTCCGGGGAGGCCCAGGGTTCAAAGCCCTTCGGGCGGATGGCGATGGTCCTGGCCAACAGGGGGCCCCCGAGGCTGGCTGCCTTCCTCCTCCGTGGCCGGCCGGCCCCGCGCGGTGCGGGAGGTGGGGTGGCGGTCGCCGGCGGGGCGCGGCTGCCGAGCGCTGGGTGGCAGCCTTCCCGGCCGGCCGCGCACTACCCGCAGGACGCTCGCGGGCGCGTGGCCGGCAATCCAGGAGCCGCCGGCTCCCCTGCTCGGCCCCGCGGGGAACCCAGACAGTCCTCCCGGCGCCGCGGCGCAGACTCACCCGGGCCGTGCGGCTCCGGCTCGGTCTCTGCCCGGCGGCCCGGGGCTGGGGGCTCCGCGACACCCCCAGCCCGGGCTGCCTCCTCGGGGACGCGGCGATCGCGGGCTGGGGGCTCTAGCAAGCCTCGATCGAGGGAGCGCGGTGCGGAGACGGAGCGTCGCCGGGTCCCGGACCGGGATGGGGACGCAGGAAGCGCGGCCCGGGAGCGCGGAGTGCAGGAGGGAGGGACCGCGGGCGGCGGAGGGCGGCGCCCGCTCCGAGTGGCCTCGGGCCGCGAGAGGCGCCGCCCACCAGCCGACCCTCCCTCCCGGCCACCCCAGGCGGGGTCCCGCGGCCACGCCGCGGAGGGCGGGCACCAGCTGTCTCGCCTCGACCCGGGCGTGAGCTGCGGGTGCGGGGCGCGGGCGCTGCGCCCACGTCCCTCCCGGACCCCGCCGGAGTCGAAGAAACCGGGTGGAGGCCGGAGGGGAGAGAGCCCCCAGAGGGCGTCGGGTGTCTGGGTGGGCGGGGGATCTCGAGACCAGGAGCCCGCAGCATTTACGGCTGGGTTTACGTCGAGCTGGGGGACACTCTCCCACACCCCACCAGGGGCGGTGTCCCCGCGCCTTCACCTGGCCGAAAACTCACCTCTTCTTCTCGGGAGGGCCGCGGCCTCTCTCTCCACCCTCGGGCCGGCGAGGTGAGGGATGGGCGGAGGTGGAGAAGGAGGAAGCGACTTTTTAAAAAGCGAGTCAGCTCACGCCCTCGGTAGGGCTCCCCACCCACTCCTGGGTCGCCTGGGCACTCTCGGTAGCGCCCTGCCTGGGTGGAGCCCACTTCGGGTTCCTGCACCCGAGCGCGGGAGTCTCCCCTGCGGGGGCCCATTCCCAGTTTTGCGGAGAACTTTCCTAGCGAAGCACCGGCGGGTGCCTCCCGTCCCGCGGGTGACAGACGGGTGGCCCGCCTCTGCACGGAACCAGGAAGGCCGATCCCGAACGCCGCGCGCTCGCCTCTCACCTGCGCGGCAACCCCGCCCTCCACCTGGAAGTTTGCCCTGGGACTGCGGCTCGGGCGCCAGGACCAGGGTGGCTTGGTCTCGGCCAGACCGCCCAAAACGTGGGTTCCAAACGCGGAGGGAAGAGCTAGCCCGTCTCCCCTCCCAATCTTAGGCTGTTTTGAATTCCAAGAGAGGTGGCGCCAGGGTCCCCTTCTCGGGTGAACATCCAACTCTTTGAAGTTCAAACCCTGAGAAGCCCAGGGCCAGCTGGCCCCGTGTCTGAGAAGCCACTCAAGGACAAGGGGCGCCTCCTGGTGGGAATCCTTGTCTCCACGAGGAAGGCGCACAGCCTGTCTGCAGTGGGGCTCAGTCACTGCCCTCAAGTTCAGCCCCCATCTGTGGAGGCTCAGGGTGTCCAGGAGTTCCTGGACGCACAGAGTGTCCACTTACATTTATCTAAAGAGTTGTAACAAGTGTCCCCCCTCCCATGGTTGCTTCTTGATCATTAACAGTTCAGTAGGACCCTGGTGTCCACAAAAAGGCAAATGTGGGGAAACAGAACCGAAGCCTTCCTATGAACCAGGCATGGGGTGGCCTTGAGCCATCTCATTTAATCCTGGTAACCACCGGGGGAGGTGGTTACTGGTTGTGTCCACTTTCCAGAAGAGAAAGCTGAGTCATTTGGTCAATGTCACGCACCTGGGAAGTACAGCATCCAGACTCAAGTCGGTGCACTCCAGAGCTTGTGCCCTGCTTGCTACAGGACAATTCCTCCTGAGCAGGTGCTTCCTGCTGAGAAGACTCCCCTTCCCCTTGCCTGGCCCCTGTGTATATATACACCACAGTTTCTTTACCCATTCATCTAGTGAAGGGCATCTAGGTTTCAAGTGCTTAATAAATATTTGTTAGATGAATCAAAACCCCAAATAATAACACACCATTTTTGCAAAGGAGAACCCTTCACGTAAGCCGTGCATCCCAACATTTAGACGATGAATTTGGGGACTTTCCCAGGCTCCAAAAGAGGGACAGGAAACAGTGACTTAGCTCTCAGATAAGATCGGGATTCTGGTTTTCATTTTCACTCTTTGAGACTGACTTTGGGGACGCCTGGTCTGGGGATGACGCCTGGCAGCTCCAGCCCTAACCTGGAAGCAAAGAGAGTTGGTACTTTTCCACGCCGGGATCCAACCCCTGGCCCGCCCTGCTCCGCTGCAGACCCAACCAGGCAGATCCTGCCTATCTCAGAAATCATCTTCCTGTGTTCCTTTGAGCAGGCTCGCCTTGGCTGATCTGGGCAGAGGCTGGAGAATTTCACAAAGTTGACCCACAGGCAAAATTGAGAAGCCGGCCGAGGAAGCTTGTGGCTCCTTACCATTCTCCTCTTCTTCTCCAAGGTTGGTGTCTCTCCATCTTCTCAAGGTTAGTTTCTCTAAATAGTTCCCAGGTTCTATCTGCCAACTGATTCCACTAAGTAACTGCTGACAAAGGCCTGAGATGTGTCCTTGGAGAGCGATCAAAAGAAATGACTCTCAAATAGTGGAGTTTCTATTACCTGTTATCCCAGGCATAGGGAAAGAAGGCGGTCACTGTTACTGAGGCCTATGGTGTGCCAGTGGCCTTTACTGAGGCCGCTGGGTTGAGAGTTCTACACATGCTGCGTTATTTGGTCTTCACAACGGCCCTAGAAAAGAAGATTCTTAGTCCAGTTTCTCAGGTGAGGCCACTATGGCTCAGGGAAGTTATTTACCTGGATCTGCTGGCAAGTGACAGAGCCAGGATCTGAACCAAGCACCTCCCTCCGCAGGACCCCTACTCTAAATCACTATGCCAGGAACCCATGTGTCGCGGGCAGAGGAATAGCTGCCCAGAGAGGTCGATCAACATCCTGACCCCCAGAATCTGTTACCTTAACATGCCAAGAGGGACTTGAATTCAAGCTGAGAGTCTTTTTTTAAAATCTTTTTAAAATTTATTCCAATTTGTTATATATGGCAGCAGAATGCATTACAATTCCTATTACACATATAGAGCACATTTTTCATATCTCTGGTTGTACACAAAGTAGAGTCACACAGTGTCTTCATACATATACTTAGGGTAATGATGTCCATCTCATTCTACCATCTTTCCTACCCCCTTGCCCCCTCCCTTCCCTTCCCACCCCTTTGCCCTATCTAGTGTCCCTCTAATCCTCCCATGCTCCACCCCCACCAACCCCATTATGAATCAGCCTCCTTATATGAGAAAACATTCAGCATTTGGTTTTTGGGGATTGGCTAACTTCACTTAGCATCATATTCTCCAACTCCACCCATTTACCTGCAAATGCCACGATTTTATTCTTTTTTAATGCTGAATAATATTCCATTGTGTATATATACACCACAGTTTCTTTATCCACTCATCTAGTGAAGGGCATCTAGGTTTCAAGCTGAGAATCTTGAAACTGGGTCATCCTGAATTATCCTGGTGGGCCCAGTGTAGTCACAGGGGTTCTTGTAAGGGGGCAGGAGGATCAGTCAGAGTGACGACGTTGTGGGACAGGGGCCGTCAGCCAAGGACCGCGGGCAGCTGCAGGAAATGGACAAGGTACTGGACTCTCTGCTGGAGCACTCAGAAGGAGCGCCCCTTGCTGTCAGGCTAGGAAGACCCCACATTGACGTTTGACCTGCACAGCTCTGTGGAGGTAAATCTGCGTTGCTCTAAACCATGAATTTTGTGATAATTTGTTACAGTGGCCACAGGAAATTCAGCCACCTAGGCAAATGTTTATTTCACTTGCCTGCCAGCTGACTGTCCACTATAAAGATCTTCAGAGTCATGTGATATAGCCCGCACCACGTATTGAGAGAGAAAGTAAGACTTCATCAGATCTGTCTTTGGAATCTGAACCCTTTGCCATTTGGGAGCTGTGTGACCTTGGGAAGATATTCTGTCCTCTCTGAGCCTCAGTTTCCTCACCTGTGAAAACAGCGATGCTAAAGATATGCACTTTTCAGAATCATCATGGGAACCAGGTGAAGGCAGGAAGTGCCTTGTGAGTGGGCTGGCATTTTCTGAACTTGGGTCATTTGGGGCATTGACCTTCCCGTTTTGAAATCAAGGATCCTAAGAGGTGCTGTTCTGGCTTGCCTTTTTATTCATTCCGGCTGAGTGGGCAAGTTGCTTTTAAAGTTTTAATCTGTGCCTGGAGCTGGGCGCGGTGGTGCACACCTGTAATCCCAGCACTTTGGGAGGCTGAGGCAGGAGGATCGCGTGTTCAAAGCCAGCCTCAGCAGTGGCGAGGCACTTAGCAACTCAGTGAGACCCTGTCTCTAAATAAAATACAAAAAAGGGCTGGGGATGTGGCCCAGTGGACGAGTGCCCCTGAGTTCAATCCCTGGTACCACACACACAAAAAAGAATCTGTGCCTGGTTGGTGATTAGAATCCAGACAGTCATGCTGCTGATTTTTTTTTCAGGCATACCAGCGTGAATGAGGCTGCAAAGTCTACTTATGAGAAGACATTGTCATGTAGAATAACCCATCCATGTCCTAAAGGACATATGTGTTTAAGAGCATTTCCAATGGCTAATGGTCAAGCATCGCCACCCACCTTAGTGCCCACCACTAGAAAATACGCTAGATAAATCATGGTTTGAGCTAGTGACGGAATGCTACAGTCATGAAAAGGGTAAAGCCATCTGACATTGGAAGAATGATGTCCAAGAAGTGTCATTAAGAAAGTGTCATTGAGAAAGCAAGAGATTAAATGTCACGATGCTACATAAAGACATTTTAAAAGGATGTGGACGCATATGAATTGGATCATGCATAGAAAGCACAACGAGAAGAATCAAACCAGAAATTGCCCTTCGAAGCAGAGAAAAGGCGGGCGTGGTGGCGCACGCCTGTCATCCCAGCACTTGGGACGCTGAGGCAGGAGGATCACGAGTTCAAAGCCAGCCTCAGCCATGGCGAGGCACTTGGCAACTCAGTGAGACCCTGTCTCTAATCAAATACAAAAAAGGGCTGGGGATGTGGCCCAGGGGTCGAGTGCCCCTGAGTTCAATCCCCAGTACCAAAAAAAAAGGCAGAGAAAAGACGTGTTTGTGTGTGTCGGGGGGTATTATTATTTTTCAACAAAAACACGTTGAATTACTATTTTTTTTGAAGTTGGCTGAGAGCCCCTTGTGTCATCTGCTAGGAGCACACGGTTTTACTGTTCTGTCCCTTGCCTTCCCTTGCTTGTGGTCTCTGCCCCCACGCCCCCGACTCCTGTCCCTTGCAGGTGCTCCCCGCCCCACTGTCCCACTTACTCCTTAGGCAGGCTCAGTTCTAAGCCCAGAGGAGCTGAGCAGAGCCGCCCCTGCAGTGACTCTTGCCCAGGTCAGTAGTGACGCCACACGTGGGCTCACAGTCCCTGTTACTCACTGGGAAGAGGCGTGGCTAGTGGAGGGGCGTGGCTGAGAAGAGGCGTGGTTAGGGAAGGGGCGTGGTTAGGGAAGGGGCGTGGCTAGCGTGCAGGTGGCACTGGTGACCTGCTGGCTCAGCCTCTCTGAAGGCTGAATCCGGTCTGCGTGACCAAGAAATTGTGCTGGCGTGACACAGAGCAGAACTGGAGAGCGGGGCCCTCAGTGTAAAGGAAACAGTTTTTGCTCCATTTCCTGAAACATTTTAATTCCAGAAACGTGGCTCTGCCAGAGCCCCGGAGGGGGAGACGCGCCACACAGCCCAGAAGGGACCTCGCGGGGCCCCAGATCACTAGGATCCAGGTTCCTGAGAGCCCTGAGCACAGAGGACCCAGTCCTCGGACCCCACCACCACATCTTCCGTGTCCCAGCCTCTGGAATGGGCCTCCCAGCCTCCTCTCTTGGCCTCGCACCCCCACCCCTTCTCCATGTTGTGAAGTCAGCAAGGGCAGCGCGGGTCTGAGCCCCATTGTCCCCATGTCAAGTCCAGCCTCCTCGAGGAGGACACACAAGGACTTGTCACTGGTGACGCGCTGGTTTTTTTTTGCTCATCTTCCCCCAGGCCCCAGATCCTGTCACACCAGGTGGCCTGAGGAAACCCTTCCCAACGTTCATGAGACTCGCTGGGACTGTGTCTTGTGCCCGTCACCATCAAGTCCCTCAAGAGTGCTGGACTCAGGTTCACCTGGACCATGGGGCAGGTGCGGACACCGAGCCACACAGGCTGGCAGGAGGAGGGTCGCCAGCGGCGACAGCACCACCAGCAGGGTCAGGACGGCTGGATGGCTGGGCTGGCACACGCTGAGGCCCAAGCCCGAGAGCCAGCTGCAGCGGAAAAGCTGAGGAGGGAGGAGCCACCTGGCTGCTGTCCCCCTCCAGGTCTAGTGCGGGCGCATTCCTGCTTTTCCCACGCTTCCTCTCTGGCTGGAGCTCCTCTGGTGGTTTCCCGTCTCTGGCAACAGAAGGACCCGAGCAGGGCTCTGCAGCGTGGACAAGCACGGAAAGGCCGAGCCAGAGGCCCCCACAGCTGCCCTGACGCTGGTGGGTCCGTGACTGCACTGAAATCCCAGCAGCTGTCACGAGGGTCCTCCCAGATGGTGGATGCCCACGATGGCAGCCGCCGGCACGCGCGCCCTGCTGACCAGGGGCCGGGCGCTGTTCTGCTCACTTTGCAAATCTGGGCACATCTAGGCAGCCTCGTGTCCGGGGTTAGAAGCTGCCAGGTCCCCCCAGTTGGCAGATTGCGGGGCACAGTGCAGCTGAGGCTTGGCCAGGAGCTCGGGGCTGGCCTGCGCTGGGCTCGGGATGCCCTGCAGGCTGCCTGGAGCCTGCACTCTCATGCTCTCCCCTCCCGAACTCTCCAGGGACTGCTGCTTGTGATGCCCTTAGGGTGGGGCTCCTTGATCCAGGCTTGGAGGGTGGGAGAGGAGCCGGGGCAGAGGGACCCAGCGCTCCCGCACCTGCTGGGCCCTGCTGCCCACGCTCTCGGCACAGCTGCTGGGTTGGGATGGTATTTTGCAATGGTGGCGGAAGCCTTTCCCTCCCGCCACGCCGTGCTTTTCCAGGTAGTGGCTCTTCTTACTGGGAGAAGCCCGACTCAGCAGAAAAGCAGAGACAACACCCAAGAGTTCAGGTGCCAGGGCTTTGGTGTTGCAAGAGCCGGGGCTTGAGTTTCTAAAGTGGAAGCCCCGAGGCTGCAGGCACAGAGGTGACGTCACCACCGGAAGATCTGAAGACTAAGTGAGACCCAAGAGCCATTTGTCATGACCGAGAGGCGGTCAAGCACCCAGGCTGGGCGTCCAGGCGAGGGGCAGAGGAGAAAAGCCGAGTTCCCATTAGGGGGGTCTTCAGAAAACCCCGTGGGGGCCCAAGAAGCAGCCCTGAGCGGGCTTCATGGGCGAGTGTGGACTGGGCAAGCTCAGGGGTCTGCCTGTTCCTTACCCAGCATGGCCCGGGGCAGGGCAGGAGGGCTGGCAGAGGGTGACTGCTTCCCAGAGGTGTGCCAAGGCCCTGCCTGTGTCTCCCACAGGTCTGAGAGGAGAGCAAAAGAAGCCAAGAGAAGGAGAGAGAAGGTGGGCATGGGGAGGGGGTTCCCAGGAGACCCCAAAGGCACACCTGCCACCTGGGACATGGACACACGGTCGCCTTAGCAGGTGCAGGGGAAGCCAGACCTGCCCCCTGTCCAGGCCCTGGCAGTCTGCGAGCCCCCTCGTCCCTGATGGCAAACAGAGACACGACCCAGGCAAGAGGGAGGGGGGCCTGGGTGATTATGACCAGGTGTCTCCACCCAGCAGGATGGGGACTTGGAATAGAAATGAAACCAGATTTGGAAAACTGAGGTCACATTTCCACACACTTCAGGGTGTGGACGGGGACATCCTGCTGTGTCCCTGTCATCCTTCGAAGGCTTTGCGGGCTCTATTCTGCTCTCCTGCACTTTTCTGCATGCAGGAAGGCGGGTGCAGACGCGTCTGCCGGGCTGGAGACTCAACACCACCCTGCCGCGTCCACTCTCCAGGTTCTTAGATGAGTTTTGCAGTCCTGGCACGACTGTCACCTGGGCTGGAGACTCTGCTGTGGGGCTGTCCTGTGCACTGCAGGACACTTAGCTGCATTTAGCTACCTGCCCGTAGCAACTCCCTCCTGCCAGCTGTGACGACCAAAATGTCTCCAAACATTGCCAAACGTCCCCTGGGGAGGAAATCACCCTCAATTGAGAACTATTGCTTTAAACACCAAATGTCGGATCCCCGCCATGCGCCTTTTCCTCTGAAGCTGATTTCAATGATGTAAATAGCAAAGTGTGACCAGAAAAGCATGTCCTTCAGGTCAACGAGCTGTGTTCAAGCTCCAGTTCTATAGTTTCCTACCTGTGTGACCTTGCGCACGTATATACCTTCTCTGAGCCTCAGTTTCTCCATCTGTGTATTGGAATTAGGGTTTGTTTTGCTCACTGGTATATCCCCAATATCTAGAACAGCACACAGCACCTAGCCGGTGCTCAATAAAATGTGTTTATGGAATAAATTAATCTCCGCCCTGCTTTCCTCCCAGGGCTTCTCAAATGGACAAGTTTGTGAAACTTTCATGACTGAGGGGCCACAGAAAATCTTGCACCCCATCTAAAGTCAGAACACACCCTCTGTGGCTGACATTTTCTAAGTTGGGTTGATAAATACAAAAGGCTTCCTCATAGCCCTAAACCAGAAACAGCCTAAGGTATATGGTTAAACTGGTATATGAAATATTAGGCTGCAATAAATTATTAATATATGCAACAATCTAGATAGATTTGAAGGAAATTATGTGGAGCAAAAAAGATGATATATTCTATGATTCCATTTATATGATATTTAAAAAGTAACCAAATTAAAGAGCTGGGAAACATTGCCAGGGCTTGGGGACAGGGGTGACCACAGGGATAGGGTGAGGGAGCCTGTAGTGATGGAATATCTCTTTCTCCTGAGGGTGATGCTGGTCACACCCATCTCTTTCTTTTTGGTGCTTGGGATAGAACCCAGGCCTTGAACATGCTAAGCAAGTGCTCTACTGTTGAGCTACCCACCCAGACTCTGTTCACGTCTCTGTGCATGTTTCTGCGTAGAACATACACACGCGCACACACATACACACATGAATACACGTGGAACATAAAACTTCAATTACCTCTGCGGATTGTGCCCGTGTAAACATCCTGGCTGTGACAGTGTACTGTAGCTGTACAAGATGTTACCACTGGGGGAGGCTGGAAGAAGGGCAAATAAGGTCTCATAAGTGTCTTGCCATTTCCTGTGAAGCTATAATTATTTCAAAATAAAGGTTTTAATCAGTATAATATAATAAACCCCTGTTCTGTTGTTTCACTTTCCACAGTTTCAGTTATCCTAGATCTGAAAATATTGCATGGAAAATTCCAGAACTAAGCAATTCATGTTTTAATTGCACACTGTTCTGAGTAGGGTGATTTCACACTGTCCCAGGACACGAATCATTCCTTTGCAGTGTATCCATGTGGTATATGCTACCTGCCTCTGCAGTGTATCCATGCTATATATGCTACCTACGTGACATTGTTGTGGCTTGATGATGCAGGATCACCCAAGGCAAATGATCCTAACATAACCTCACCTTTCACCTCACCACCTACACCTTTCACCTCACTTCATCTCATCACACAAGCATCAAATCATCTCACTTCATCATAAGAAGAATCAATACAGCACAATATCTTGAGAAAGACCATATTCACAGAGCTTTTATTATAATTGTTCTATTTTATTATTAGTTACTGTGGTTAATCTCTTACTGTGCCAAAAAATTAAACTTTATCATAGTTATGTGTGCATAGGGAATACATAGTATAAATAGGGTCCAGTACCATCTGAGTTTTCAGGCCCCTGGGGGAGGGGGATCTCGGGAGATATCCAACAGGGGGAGCTACTGTAAACACATAAAATAAATACACAGGGAGATGGGAGAATATTATCAAAAGCATAGGAAACGTAGAAGTAGTCAAATTCCTCAAATTACCAGATGACATATGAGATGTCACAACTTAAGCTGGCAGGAAATGTGGCCATGTTTCTGTGGCAGAGCCTAATTTATTTTATGAGCCCCCATCTGCCAGGTGGCAGAAACATTCCCCTCCCCTTGTGCTGAGACTTCCACTGAATTCTGAAGGCCCAGTGGGGACCCAGATCCCCCCAAGGGGACAGGGGCTGCACATGGGAAAGCTAGGTGGTAGGACGCAGCCCAGGGCCCTCCTGGCTTTCCCACGCCCCCTGGTCCTTCTCGTCGGGGAACTTCCATTAGCTCCGAAGGGGCGGGAAGCCTGGTTGATGGAGCATCTGCGTCGCCCCCACTTTCCCGCCAAACCTCTACGCCCCAGTCCCCTCGGTTTCCTGTCAATTCTTGAATTTTTGGAAATCGAAAGTCGGGGCTCTTCGGTCCCCGTTTCTGCTGCTCACCCTTCCTGGTGGCCATAAGCCAACGGCTGGAAGTTTAGGGGTGGAGAGGATCTTGGCGCGATAAGAAAAACTGGCAACGAAAACACACAAAGTCCTTCCCAGACACCCCGCGCCGTCCCTCGCCGTGCCAGGCCCCCCGCAGCCCAGAGAGGGGGCGACGCTCGGGGACTCGCAGGGGCTGCACAGACACAGCAGCCAGCGAGGGCAGAGCTGGGACTCGAACTCAGAGTCCACCTTCTCATCCACTGGGCTCCCGGCGGCCTCCTGCTTCCGGAGCGAGCGGTCTCCGGCGGGTGCCCCCGGCCACCGCCAGCTGGAACCCTCACCTGGGCGAGACTGAAAGGCTATTGGTCGAGCTTTTCCTAAAGCCCGCCTCCAGAGGAATCTGATTGGTCGAATGGCACAGAGGGGCCGGTTATTGACAGCGAGATGCCGCTTCGCGGGCTGGGCCACTGTAACCAGGCGCGCGAGCCGGGACAGGCGCGCAGGTGGCTCCCGGGGGTAGGGCAGGGGCCGGGGTGGCCCGGCGCAAGAGCGGCTGAGTCAGGGCGGCAAATCGAGTTAGAGCCGGAGACTCTGGCTGCTGTCAGTTTGTAGGTGAGCAGCCTCGCCAGCGGGACGGAGCGCTTCTCGGAAGAGCCAATTAGAATTCAGAGCCTTGAGGGCGTCGGGGTTTCTGCTGGGCTCTCTGCAGAGCCGCGCCCCGCCGCCCTTCAGCTGGCTGCCGGGCTCCTTGGCCCCCGGGCTCCCTGGCAGCTGTTACCCCTGGCACACTTGGGCAGAAGCCTTTCCTTCATCCCCTTTGGTGGGCAGGAGCCCCGGATGAGCCATCTGTGGCCAGCCCTTCCCCCGCCCGGGGTGGTGGATAGCCTGGTGCAGTCAGCAGAGCTGGGAACGGAGAGGGGACAGAGAAGGACCCACCCAACGCCTTTGGGTTTTCTCAGGGGCACACAACCTCTGAGCCTGGTTTGGGTGACATCATTAAGCTACTTCCTGGATTCCTGCTTGATCAGAAAGGGGAAGTTGTTGTTGTTTTTTTCCAAAGTTCAAAATTTGTAACAACCGGGATTGATATTTTCAGACAAGTAACCCAATTGTTTCTTTCACTTTATATTGCGTTTTAGCTAATGCAGACGGTGCTCATGCTGGGTCTGTATTTAGAGTTGTGCGAGTGTCAGCAACCTGCCTGGGGCTTGGGCTCATGGTCCTGCAACAGGGCTGCCCCGGTTCCAGTTCTGGTTTGGCTGGTTCCTGAGTCCCGCTTCTTGGGTGAGCTGTTTAATATCTGGAGCCTCCGTCTTCTCATCTGTAGAGTGGGGTTAGCCACTGTCTGGGTCAAGTCCGTGAGTGTGCAATGCAGAGCCAGCCCTGGCCCGTGCGAACACCAGCCTTACTGTCTGCCTCAGAGCAAAACTCCCAGCCTGGGTGACAGAGTGCTGGGTGGGGGTGGGGGTGGGATGGCTGGCCTCAGCAGACCTGTGATTTGGACGCCAAGGACACAGTCCTGGAGGACTCCAGCCCTCCAAGGTGTCGGCAGCTGCTGGAGGGCCAGCAGTGGGGCTCCATGGGGTTCCCCCAGAGAGATGCAAAGCCAGGCTGGGACAATGGCAGCCTGTGGGGAGGCAGGTGACACGTGGAGGGAGGGGCCACTTAGAGGACCTCACCCTTAGGAAGGGGCTGGACAGTGGGACAAGATGGGACGAGGTGGGAGGCCCTGGGCAGCGCCAGCAGCCTGGGCTGAGGCACCCTGGCCTGTGTCTTCCCGGCTGGCTGCCGAGGCCCCAGCCGCTCAGAAGGAGGAAGTGGTGCTTGAGGAGCAGAGGTAATGACCTTGTGTGCCGCCACCCAGCCCCTGGAAATCCCCCCAGGAAGGAAGGGTTAGGGTCCCCTCGTCCTGGAACACTCCTCTGGTTCCAGACCTGCAACTTATTTTTGATTCATGTTTTAAAAATTGAGGTACAATTTATATTTAATGGGATTTTGCACCACCCAGATACAAATCTAGATTGTTCCCAGGACCTGAGGAAGGTTCCCTGGTGCCCTGCTCCAGCAGAAACCTCAGCCCTTTTATTAGCATGCATCAGTTACACCTGTTTTTGAACTTCAAATAGAACCATTCAGCGTGTGCTCCTTTGTGTCTGTTTCCACTCCCTGTTGTGCAGGGAGAGCCACCCAGGTGTTGCGCACAGCTGCACTTCATTCTTCTTTATTGTGGCGTGAAAGCCTAGTGTAGATTGCGTCTACCGTAATTTATGTTTTCATTCTCCCACTGATAGACTTTAGGGCTGTTTCGAGCTTGGCGCTATGATAAATAAAGCAACGACAAATGTTTTTGCATGTGTCTTTTGGTACCCCGAAGCGCTCATTTCTGCCAGGCACCAAGCTTGGTGGACGCTATTTGAAAATGCCCCAAGAAGCCTGCAGTGCAGCTCCGTGGTGGAGCGCGAGGCCCCGGTTCCATCCCAGCACTGAGAGAGGGGAGAGTGAGGAAGGGAGGGGGAGGGGAGGACTTTGAGATACAGGGGAAAAGGAACAAGTGGGTGTCCTCACCTCCTCCACCCTGTGCTCATCCCTGACCTGGCTCTGGCTGCTGATACGGCTTTTGTTTTTGTTTTTTTTTTTTTTTTTTTTTTGGTACAGGGGATTGAGCTCAGGGGCACTCAGCCACTGGGCCCCATCCCCAGCCCTTTTTTGTATTTGATTAGAGACAGGGTCTCACTGAGTTGCTAAGTGCCTCGCCATGGCTGAGGTTGGCTCTGAACTTGCGATCCTCCTGCCTCAGCTTCCCGAGTGCTGGGATTAAAGGCGTGCGCCACTGTCCCTGGCTCTGGCTATGGGATATGGGAGTTGAGAAGCAGGTAAGAGAAAGGACGCCACGCCACAAGGAGATGCAAAGCCCCTTGCCAACAGCATTTCCCCTTTACAAAAATCTCATCTGCCCTTCTGCTGGAAAAGTGCGTGAGTGGCTTCCTGAGACCCGGAAGGGGTCCCCTCTTCCCTTCCTGATGGCACCTGTTTACAGTAGAGCTAGTCCAGTCTGTCCATTTTATAGGTAGGGAAACCGATGTCCAGAGAGGGAAAGGGGCTTGCCTAAAGCCACACAGCTGGTGAACCACAGGCCTTTAGCAGCTTGTCTGCAAATTGGGAGGATGGAACTGTTTTCGTTGGTGTTCCCAGTGATATTGGGCTGCCGTGGAGTCACGATCCCCAAAGTTTAGGGCCTTCAAGGAGTCATTCTTCCAAGATTATTGGGTGTCAGAGTTTAGGTGTATCTTATTCGGCGTCCAAGAAAGCTGGCTGGGGCTGGGGCTCAACTGCAGCACTGCCGGGGGGAGGGGAGAAGCAAAGGAAAAGACAAGAAAGCTCACTGACGAGCTGTGACACGCCAGGCCCTGTTCTAGGCTCCGGAGCCGCAGGGGATGAAGCGGATGAACATTCCAGAACATTCCTGCTCTCACGGGGCTCGCACGCCCTCCGGCAGGCGGACCCAGAGGTGTTCTAGTGGTGCAGTGGGGCGGCCGGAGCGCTGCAGCGGGAACCAGCAGAGGAGCGGCTGGCCGGGCGGCGGGACCCTGGACAGGGCTCCTCCAGAGGCAGCTGTCCCAGAGGCAGAGGAGTGGTGGCCTTCACAGCGGGATGTGCTGGCCGTGTTTCCAGGGACAGAAAGGCCGGTGGTCCTTCTCAGGGGAGGCGACGGAGGCGGGGTCAGCATGGAGGCCCGCACCTGCATGGGGAACCCGGGGCACTAGCCCCGGGGGCAGGCCTCTGGGCTCTTGCCTGCTGGGCTGGCAGGGAGGGCCAGCAGCAGATGGCCTGTCCAGAAGTCCCTTCTGGTTGGGAATCAGCTGTGGACCTCATGAGTCTTGGTTTGCCCGAGGTGTTCCTTGGAACCCTTTGGGGTTCCATGGGGCACAATCTGACCACCACCGACTTGAGGATTCCCTCCTAAAGCCATGACTGTAGCCCTTCTCTCTGCTGGCACTAGGAAGACCGAGGTCCCCATCCTAGCGCCAGGCCTGGCTCTGACCCAGCAAGCTGCGTCTCAGCTGTGACCTGGGCTCGACGGACAAGACAACCCACGTCCATGAGAAAGACGGGGCCAGCACATTCCGTGCCCTGAGCACTGGTCCCGAGGCCACGCTGACGCTCCCTCTAGTTAGCAGAGTCTTCCTGCTTGGGCTTTTCTGGAAGATTCCTGGGCAGCATTCGGTTCTGTGGAAGTAATAGCTCCCAAATAAGGTCCCTTCTGCTGGGGAGGCTCAGCAGGAAGGATGCAGCTGGAAGGGAGGCCAGCACAGGGTGGTGCAGAAGACGGCTGTCCCTGTCCCCCGGCCCCTCTGCTCCTGCCTCCCAGCTGCTGCCTCCCAGTGGGTCACTGAGGACCCAGGGAGCAGCTCCTGTTATCACCTCACTGGCCCCTTAGCCTCACCCTGGAGGTGGCCTCCACCCCCAGAGGCGGCAATATCACAGCAGGCTGACGTCTCCCTGGGACAATGCTAAGTGTATAGAGGGTGAAAGAATAAGTCAGACATCCCCTTAGACCCTGCCAAGTGCTCATAATGTCACCTGCCCACCCAGCCTCAGGACGACCCTGTCCACCTGTCTACTTGTCAGACAAAGAGACTGAGGCCCAGAGAGGTTAAGTGTGTGCCGGAGGTCACACAGCTAGTACCCGCGGCAGCAAGGCGGCCATGTGTGCCCAGGCAGGGGGCTCCAGAGCTCGGGTCTCTCACCTTGCGGGAGAGAGGGCCTCCATGGCCATTCATTCTGTGGGAACTTGAAGCGGGGGCAGGTGGCTGCAAGGGGTGACATCTAAGGCCAGGTTTCAGGGTCCTTCAGTGTGTGTCCCTCTCCCTCGGGGCTCCCCACATGGTCCCCCGGACACCTGGGAACAAAGGCCATAGAATGCCTGCTGCCCCCCGCCCCAGCCGCCATGTCCCGGGGGTGGAGCCTCAGGTTGGAGCTGGACCCACGACGACAAGCGCTCCCGGGGCATGCGCGGGGCTCAGGAGCCGGGTCTCCCAGCGGGCAGGGGACACGGGTGGTCAGCAGGTTTTGTGACCTCCCCGGCAGCCAGCCGCCAGGTTTAGCCTGCAAAACAAATAGACATTTGTCCCCCAGGAGCCGCCGCGGAGGTTGGCAGAGGGCGGAGCGATCCTAGGCCCCGCCCCCGGGGAGGCTGCGGGGCCTGGACCTCAGGGCGGCCCGGCATGACTGCCCTGCCGCTCCCGGAGGGAGCTGTCCCGCCATCTAGTGGTGAGTGGTGGGACTTCCAGCCGCCCTGGCGGCTCCTACAGCGGAGTAGGCCGTCCCAGGGCCGTCCCCAGCCCCAGACCTATGTGCTCCCGACTGTGCCAGGACCTCTCGGGTCTACTGTGCATTCTAATTTTTGAACGTAGACCCGCAGACCCTGCCTCAGGATTCTAAAGCACTAGCTTTGGGGTAGGATGGGGGTTTATGGGGTTTTTTTTGGTACTAGGGATTGAACTCAGGGGCACTCGACCACTGGGCCACATCCCCAGCCCTTTTCTGTATTTTATTAGAGACAGGGTCTCACTGAGTTGCTAAGTGCCTCGCCATGGCTGAGGCTGGCTTTGAACTCGCGATCCTCCTGCCTCAGCCTCCCAAGTGCTGGGATGACAGGCGTGTGCCACCGCGCCCGGCCAGATCTGGGGTTTAAACGAGAGTTCTTCAGCTACTCTCCGGAGTAGCTGGTCCCCAAAGCCAGCCTCAGGATCCAGCCACACCCACGACCAGCTCCACCATGACTGGCTGAAGCTGGCTCTGTCCCCACGTCGCTGCCGGCTGCCCGCGTGTGTGAATCCGCAGGCCCAGGGCTAGAGGCTGTCTCCGGGGGCGACACTGCTGGGACACTGTGGAACCATCAAGAGGCCGGATCTATCAGGAGGACCTCAGGTCATCAGGCTGCCCTTGCAGGGGACAGGGGGACCCAGCCCCTCCGCTTGGGTCCTTTATTGCAGTCCGAGGTGAGCAGCCGCTTCCGCCAGGCCCCCCAAGTCACACCCACGCGCCCCTCAAGCCACACGGTCTCGCTGCAGACCCAGATGATGGGGCGGAGCGCAGGGGGGAGCTGCTGCCCTCAGGGGTCTGTTGCAGTGCTGGGCAGCTGGCCAGGACGCTCTGCTGAAGGGTCGCCCTCTCTGGAGAACCAGCCCAGGCCTCCAGTGACCCCTGCCCGAGCTCACTGGGTGGGCGGCGGCTCCTCGGAGGTCCCGGGGCGCAGCGAGCTGTCTCTGGCTGTGTCCCATCTCCCGCTTCCTCCCCCTGCCTTGTTCCTGTGTCCTTCAAGGCACCTGCTCTGTGACACATTCCCTGAGGTGGCTTGTCCCCGGCTCATGTTTGGGCAGCGCGGGCACCAGGTGGGCACCCCGTGAGTGTTTGTGGAAGGAATAAATGGCGGAAGCCGCTTTGCCGGCATTGCTGGGGTCTTTGGGGGACACACTTCCCATGCCCAGCTACCTCTGGGGTCCGCAGGAGGAACATGGTGCCCAGGTGTTCCAGGCTGGTGCTCACGGCCCGCCGGCCTTGGCCAGAACCAGGGGGCCCGGTGCAGCCCGCCTGGGCAGAGCCTGGCCACCCTGCAGGGAACCGGCGGAGGGAGGGGCTCCCGGGGTGTCCAGACAGTGGCGTGACAGCCAGAAGGCACAGGTGACATCTTTCCTGCAGAGGCAGTTGGCTTCTGGCTGCAGCGTCACAGGCGGCGGCGGGGGGGGGGGGGGCATCTCCAGGGGCCGGATGGGGTCTGATTTTCCAAAAAGAGGATTTGGGGTTATTTCACCCCCTGCCTCTGATTTCTCTGTAATGCAGGGGGGGGGGGCTGGCCGTACATGGGGAGGTGTGGGCATGCGCGAGGCGTGGGGGCGTCGGGGCGGGATGGGGGTCACGGGGTGGGGGTCACGTGGTGGGTACCTGAGGGGGGATCTTTGTGAGTCAAGTGGTTGAAATCCAGGTCCAGTGGACCGAGCCAGGAGGGGGGTGTGGGACTGTCACCAGCTGGACTGTGTCCTTCAAATTCCATCAGGTGGAGTCCTGCCCCCCCGGGACCTAAGGACACAACCGGATTTGGAGGGAGGCTCTTTAAAGAGGGGATTGTGGCGGTTCCGAGTCCAGTGTGCCCTGCGTGCTGCGAAGAGAGGGAACGCGGGTGCCAGAGAGGCCACAGGAGGAGACGGCCAGGGCGGGCGGGGGAGAGAGGCCTGCCCACACCTGACCTCGGACTCCAGCTCCGGGACCACGGGAGAGGAGAGGTTTCTGTCTGGAGCCTGGTGGTGGCCGGCCCAGGAGGCCCCTCCAGGAGGAGCAGGGGTGGTAGCACGGTGGCCGCAGGTGTCACTTAGCCAAGCTGCAGGGGTGGCTGTGACCCCAGGGAACAGGGTCCGAGAGCTTCCTCCACTTGTTTTCTAGCTCAGGGTTGGCCCGTTCTCCCAGGCTGCTCCTTGGGGAGGGACATGGGGCTGCAGCTCTGGGACACAGTGTCCAGCTTGAGGACCCAAAGGACAGGAGCGCTGACCTGGCACTCGAGGACCTGATCTCCCTCCCACCCTGGGCCGTTTCTCCAGGGCAGGGGCTGCAGGCTGGGCTTGATCCAGCCCCGATGCTGACACCTCTGCAGGGGACGGTGGAAGGTGCGGGGGCTGTGGGGACAGGGGAGGGGCCGTGGGTGAGGCCAAGGACTTCATGGAGGGGACGGAGCGATTCCCCAAGGCCCGCAAGAGCAGCCCGCTGGGAGGGGGCCTTCGCCTCTCTGGGCTGACTGGTTTTCGCCCAGGCGTCCCCGAGCACTCCAGCCTGGTGGGTGCCCCTGGGTGTGGGGAGGTGGCAGGTGGCCATGGCTGTGTGGTCACCATGTTGGGAGGACAGTCACTCACTTTCTTTGTCGAGGGTTGAGGCAGGACAGGGTAGAAGGGGATGCTCCTCCCTCTGTCTGCACCCCTGTTTCCCACCACAATCTCCAACCTCAGAGCCAAGGAAAAACGTGCTCCAGCCCCGCTGAGGCCCAGAGAGGGTAAGGAACCGGCCCGGCATTGCACAGCCCGGGGTCTGTGCAACCTTGTGGAACCGCGTTCCCGACTCCAGGCTGGCCGGCCCCCGGGCTCTGCCAGGCTCTGCCCCTGACTGGCTGTGGGTCCGTGGGCGAGTCCCCGATGGCCTTCTTGCTTCCTGTCGTCTAGTTCTTGTTTTAAAAAATAAGCTGGGGAGGGCGGCGGGAGTGTGAGAGGAGCTCTGGGACCTTCCCGAGTCCCTGAGAGGCGAGGGCAGGAGCCGGGCCACGGGGCTGTCTCCGCCCTCCTCCCCGACACGCCAGAGCCGTCTCCTCAGGAGGAGCGACCCGCAGGGTCAGCAGCTGGACGCAGACCAGGGCGGTGCCACCCCACGGAGCCAGCCCCCGCCCCCGCCCCCGCTTGGGAGGAGACCCCCAGAACCCCCCGGGCCTCAGGGTCCCCATCTGCCAGTCAGAGGAGCAGGGCCGACCGAGAGGGAGTCACAGCCGAGACTGATGGGGTGACGTTGTCCCTCCCTCAAGGGACGTCCGGCCGTGGCTGGAGGAGCTGGGGTGTCAGGACAACGCGGGGCACGTTGGGTAGGCCAGGGGCGCTACTGAACACCTTCCAAGAGCGCGCTGGCCAGAGCGCCCGGGTGCTGAGGCCCAGGGCTGCCGCCGGACAACAGCACCCGGCCAGGCGACGTCGCTGGCTCTGAGTCCCCGACGTCCCCAGATTCTCAGTTCCCTCCTGGCACTCCTGCTGCTGCTGCGGCCTGCAGTCAAGTCTCTCCCCTCTCTGGACCCCAGGGGCCCCTCTCCCCGGGTCTGGCTGCCTGGCCCACCTGGCGGGGAGGGGAGGCAGGCCCAGAACAGCGCCTCTGAAGGCTCGGCCAGCCCTGGAAATGTCCAGAGGACACGCTGGCGTCTCCTGAACACGGACGGCTTCTTTTCCCTTATCACCCCCCAATAATACAGCACAGCCTGGTTTGGGGGCACACACCCACAATGCCAGTGATTTAGGAGGCTGAGGCAGGAGGACCGCAAGTTTGAGGCCAGTCTGGATAACTTAGGGAGGCCCTAAGCAACTCAGTGAGACCCTGTCTCTAAAACTAAAAAGGGCTGGGGTGCAGCTCAGCGGTGGGCACCAAACAAACACAACAGGGGTGCAGGTGTTCTGGGGGTACCCAGGTCGTGTTGTGCGCCAGAAGGCGTCTGGAGATGGCTTCGCGTGTACGGGAGGGGACCCGGGGGCCACGTGTGAATACTTTGTGAGGCACTTGGGCACCCTCGGATTCTGGTCCCACGGGGTCCTGGGGCCCCTCCCCAGGGGCACCGAGGGAGGTTGACCTGCTTCCCCGCCTGTGGATAGCTGCAGACTCGGGCACGCGGTGTCCCTGGGGCCAGCTGGCCTGGCCCCGCGTGCTGGCCGCCCTCTGCTGTCCCAGCCGACGGGACTCCACCGGTGACCGGCCAGGACCCTCCGGCAAGGGGCCGTGTCCTGTGCGTGGGTTGCCAGCCTGGGACAGCGTCTGTCTGCAGGCCGCTGAGCCAACAGCGGGCGACAATCTGTCGCAGAAGGAACTGACCCAAAGGGAAGTGAGTCTAAAGCCACAGGAAGGGGCCCCCTGGAGAGCACGGCTGGACGCTGGGTCCAGCATCCAGAGCCCGGGGTGCTGCCCAGTGCTCCACACGCCAGCGACGCCCTTAGGTCCCTAAACCAGCCGGGCCGTGGCTCTGGTCACTGGCACCAGCTGCGCCTGCCCCGGGGAGGGGGTCTGTTGCCTTCCCGCTGTTTCTCTAGAGCCTCGACCGTCTGTGGTCAGCCACACTCCCCTGGACGCTGCAGGGCAGTGCCACCCGGTAGAAGTTTCTAGGAGGATGGGCGTGGCCTCCTCTGTGCTGCCCGCTGGCCACGGCAGATGCGGAGCCCTTGAAACAGCTGCTGCCGCGACCTTGGCACCGCGGTTTCCTGGGTGGTGACTCCTGAGCAGCCTCAGCACCCACGCGGGCTCGCGGGGCCGCGCCCGACGGCACAGCCTCACAGTCGGGGCAGGCGGCTGGTGCCCGCAGGACAGCCGCTCATTTAGCTGCTCGTTTGCTTCTCAGAGTGACAGCGCGGGACACGGCGCAGGGGGTTTCCCCAGTGACCACACGGGTCCCCTGCAAAGAACCAACAGCAGCGTTGATTCTGTTCTCTGGACGTTCGGGGCCCGTGGTGGTCGGGGCAGGGACGCGCCAGGCTCTGCGGCGTGGCCAGTCGATGCCGATCCGTCCATCGGCACCTGCTCCGGGGTGGCGGCGGGCCTGGGGGGGTCAAGGCCGTGCGGTGCCTGCGGGCCTCTGGCGCACCCGTCTGTTCCCCTGTGAGTGCAGCTGGTGATGGCCGGCTCCTGCCCACGCTGGGCTCCGGGTCGGGTCGCCCCAGTGACGTGGCTGCTCAGGGTCCTGAGAAGCTGCCCCACCCTGGGGACAGGGTTGGGGAGACAGAGACAGCCCCGGCCCTCCCTGCCCGGCCCAGGCTTCGTCTGCCCCCGCCCAGGTGCCTGGGCCGAAGGACCCTGGGTCAAGGCGGCAGGAAGGCGGGCGGGCGCCTCCAGCGCGGCGTCACGCCGACACCTGGGGGCCTAGGGGAGGCCGCGGAAGAGGCACCCACGCCTTAGGTGGCCCCAGATCGGCTGTGCCCTGGCCACCCACGTGCCACCTCATGGGCCCGTCACATCATGAATTCAAGTCAGCCCTGAGCCAGAGCTAAGAGGAAGACAGAGGAGGCGTCTGCAGAAGGCAGGGCTCGCGGCCGGCGCACCCGAGGCAGCACTGAGCGCAGCTGGGGCGACAGGCAGGAGCCTGGGGGGCCTGTGAGCGGGCAGAGGCCCCGAGGGCTCTGCTGACCTTTAGCCCCGCGGCGGCCCCCCTGCGCCCCCCTGCACCCCCCCACACCTCCTCACATCCCCCGCATACCCCCCTGCGCCCCCTGCACCCCCCCCCCCCCCGCACCCCTGCACTCAGCTCCTTTCAGCCTCGAGACCTGCTCCTCCTGCTGCAGGGCATTTGCACGTGCCGCTGTGCGTCTGGACTCCTCTCTGCCTGCGGAACTCTGCCCAGGCCTGGCCTCCTCCGGACTAATCAAAGCCCCAGGTGACGAGTCCCCCGGCTCCCAGCGGCCTCTACCCTGCATGTGCTCAGGGAGGGTCTGGTCAGGTCCTGTGTCCCCCCCCCCCCGAGCCCGGCAGGATTTCTTTTCCATTTCTCCTCCGCAGCCCGCGCGGGCTCTGACCCCGGGAGCCCCCCTCTCGCAGGAGCGGCTTCTCGGGGTTCAGGTCTGGCTCAGGAGCCCCTCTGCTCCGAGGCCACCTCGCGGCCACACTCTACCGCCTGCACCTGATCCCCGCTCCTGGACACATCCTCCCGCCACCTCACGACGTCCTACACGGCGTCCCCAGCACCGCGAGTGTCCCTGGGCTGGGGAGGTCTCGGTGAGGCCGGTGTGTGGCCAGCCCACAGACCCTGGCGGTCCCCAAGCCCGCCTGGCCTGGCTCCCCCTCCTCGCCCGCCCCACTCACGCCCGGAGCCCCTGCCCGACTGGGGGGAGCCGGGGACGCAGCAGAAGGCCCGGTCACAGGACCCCGGGACACCACCCCTCAGGTGAAGCGGCCGGCGGGGAGGGCCCACGTGCCAGCCGCGACGCGCCAGCCCCGGTCCGGCGGCACGGCCTGGGCGCCGAGGGGACGTGGGGCCCAGGAGCCCCGGGCTGGTCACCTCCCGTCCGAGAGCTCCGCCGCTGTCCAAGCTGGGCCCGAGACGCGTCGGGCAGCCTGAAGATGGAGGAGCAGGTGACACGTGACCCCAGGGCGGTGACTGGCCAGGCCTCCCGTCCCCCGAGCAGGACAGAGGGGCCAGCTCCGCTTCGACCTGCCCGGCCGTGAAGGTCAGGCAGGAAGGTGGCAGGAGGGGTGGCAGAGGGCTCGGGGCGAGGGGACACGGAGCCTGGGGTCCGCAGGCCACGGCTCCTCGGCCCCCCACCGTGACACGGGCTCGCGGCCCCGCTCGGCGGCCACGGGGACACTGGGAGCAGAGAAGCCACCTGGGCCAGCGCGGGTGTTCGTGTTTATTGTCAGTGTTAGAGTCCACTCCTGGGGACAGCGGGGCAGCCGGGAACCGTCCCTGTCACAGTCTTCTCCTCGGCGGCCGCAGACTCCCCTCGGGGACCAGGCCTCAGGACGGTCTCCTCACAGCCACACGCTGGTGGCACCCGCCATCCAGGAGTCACCAGGCCGTGGAGTCCCTGTCCTCACCATGGGACAGAGAGGAGCCCGCAGGAGCCTGGGCTGGGGCGGAGGCCGCGGGCACGAGGGCTTTGTGGGACGGCCAGGGGCGGAGCTCGGGGCTCTTCTCCCCGGGTGACAGGTCCTGGTGGCCCTGCCGTGAGCTGGAAGTCACCCTGCCAAGGGTCCTGCTGTCCACGACCCCACCCTGCAGGGACCTGGCCCGTGGGAACCCTCCGGGGGCCTGGGGCTGGTGGGCCATGGCCGCGCCCCCTCCGCTCCCTCTGGTCGGGGTTTTGCCTGCCGCCTGCCGCCCGGCCCCGGGGTCTGACAGCAGCGGTGCTCAGGAGGCTAAGGACAGGCTGTACCCAGAGGGACAGGGCCTGCAGGAGCCGCCAGGTGGGGTCCACTGGCACTTGGCCCCCAGATCCCAGGGGCACGCGGGGGTCCCCACGCTCTTCTCCGGAGCCCCGGTGACCCTGGTGACCCCGATTTCCAAGGCGCCCGCAGCACCGACAGCAAAGCTCCCAGAGGCAGGCCGGATGCCCCCAGGTCCAGAGGCCACCGTGGGGGACTGCGGTCACTCGGGCTCTGTGGAGGGGAGGTGGCAAGTCCCCTCCTGTGTGGCTGTCATCAGCTCCAGAGTCCCCGCCAGGGCACCCCACGCCCTGCTGTCCTGCCCGCGAGGGGCTGGCGGTCAGGACTCTCCCGGGGAGGAGCCTTCCCTTGCCACCAGGGACAGGGCCCAGGGACGGATCCCCAGGGACGGGGCCCAGGGACGGAGGCCCAGGGACGGAGGCCCCAGGAACGGGGCCCAGGGACAGAGGCCCAGGGATGGAGCCCAAGGGACGGAGGCCCAGGGACAGGCCCCAGGGACAGAGGCCCAGGGATGGAGGCCCAGGGACAGAGGCCCAGGGACGGAGGCCCAGGGACGGAGGCCCAGGGACGGGGCCCAGGGACGGAGGCCCAGAGTTGGGGCCCAAGGGACGGAGGCCCAGGGACGGATCCCCAGGGACGGATCCCCAGGGACGGAGGCCCAGGGACGGAGGCCAAGGGACGGGCCCCAGGGATGGAGGCCCAGGGACGGGGCCCAGGGACGGGGCCCAAGGGACAGAGGCCCAGGGACGGAGGCCCAGGGATGGAGGCCCAGGGATGGGGCCCCAGGGATGGAGGCCCAGGGACGGGGCCCAGGGACGGAGGCTTAGGGACGGGGCCCAAGGGACGGAGGCCCAGGGACGGAGGCCCAGGGATGGGGCCCAGGGTCGGGGCCCAAGGGACGGAGGCCCAGAGTTGGGGCCCAGGGACGGAGGCCCAGGGACGAGAGGGAGCTGCGGTGGCGTCATGGGGACCCCCACGGGCATTCGGGTGGCCCCAGGCTGCTGGCCTGCTGGGCGCTGCCGTATCTCAGAGCCTCCCCAGCTGTCACGGCCCCTCTGGTCCCTGACAGGATCCAGCCTGGGCGTCGTGTGACACTGGGTGGACATGGGCTTCAGGTCCTCTGAGCCGCACTCGGGCCCCTCTTCCACCGCCCCCGGGCAGGCCTGGCCTCGGCGCACCCAGCTGGGTGGCGCGCCCGGTTTCAGAAAGGCCCCTCCTCTCTGGGCTCCTGACTTGGGGTTTCCTACAGACCCCGGGGTTTGGAACCTCAAAAAGCCAAGCCACACACCCAAGATTCGTCTCTCCCTGGGTCCTGGGATCAGAAATGTGTCCCCAGAGGCCAAAGATTCCGATGAAAGGGGACAGTCGCCTGCTCACACGCAGGCATTGGTCTCCCGTAGTGAGGATGGCTGTGCTTGTGTAGAAGGTTATGGAGATGGCCGGAACCCCAGCAGCCTCGGGGAGGCGCGCGTCTCGGGTCCACGCAGGCCCCGCTTGTGCTTTTCCCACGAGGGGAAGCAGTTTGTCCCCTGGAAGAACAGGCGCTCGAGGGTCCTCAGAGGCGGCCCCTGCTGCAAACCTTGGAAGCGTGAACTTCTCATTGGCTCCTGGTGCAGAAGACCTCACGGGCGGTGAGCACCGCGGCGGTGCGCCAACTGGCACAGAGCAGGGCCGGGCAGGCCGGGGTCGGGCTCGTGCTGTGGCTGGGAAATCGGACCCCTGCCCCCCCCCCCCCCGTCACATCGGGTCGCCCCCGAGAGGGTTCAGAGCGTGTTACAGACCCCAGCAATCGTCAGTCCTCAGAAGCCTGCAGATGAAGACGTCGAGGCCCAGCGAGGGAGGCCACAGGGAGCCCGCACAGCTCAGCCCTGTGGGTCGGGAGGAGGCTGGACGGCCCCGCCCCAGCGCCCACTGGTCTCGCCCCGTGGGCTCCGTGACCCGGTCAGGGCACCGTGAGCACCCGTTCCAGGTGGCAGGGACGTCACAGCTGTCTGGTGAACAGTGACAGGTGTTTCCCGTCCCAGGTCCTACTGTCACCAGGCTGTGAGGTTGTCACCGAGCTCAGTCCTCCTGCTCCTGCGGCACGGCTCGCTGCCTTCCCCTGCGATGGCAGGGGACCAGCGCGGGCGTGTCCACCCCGACACAGAGCCTGGGAGTGGCCGCGGTGCCCCGTCCTCTGCTGCCTCCCGAGGCCGTGGCCAGCTCAGAGCCCGGGTCTCAGTGTGGGGGGGTGCCCAGCCCCTCCCGGGGCCTCGGCGGGTGGCCCTGCTGGCCCTGCTCTCCGATGGCACGTGGGTGTGGTCAGCCCGCGGGGGTGACCTGGGGGCCGGCCAACTGTGCCGTGAGTGACAGCCCGCACGTGGGCCGCGCCCCTGGTCACGGCGGGGCTGGGCACGGCCATGACCTCGGCCTGTCCCCTGCTGCAGTCTGTCGGGCTCGTCCTCAGCCCAAGGTCACCATGTCCAAGGTCAGCGCCCGGCGCGCGGCTCTCCTCCTGGGCCTCCCGGCCAGGTCCCCTACACGTTGGTGACCTCTGGGCTGCCGTAGCTGTCCAGGCGGTGCGGCTCCGGCCTGGCCTGGGGGTCATCGTCTCCGCAGTCTTCGTTCTGAAGAGAGCCATAGTCGTCATGGAAATCGGGGTCTTTGCTGCTGAAGCCCCTTCCTATCTTCCCGAGGGGCAGCTGCGGAGAGAGCAGAGCCAGGAGGAAGAGAGACAGGAAGTGAGCGGCTGAGGTCTGGGAAGTGTGGTGCTCGGGTCTGAGTGCTGTGTGACCTTGAGCCACTCCCTCAACTTCTCTGGGCTCCTCCTATTAGTGATACTACCCTCGCGCTCCGGGAGACCGAGAAGAGTTGGT
This sequence comes from Tamias sibiricus, assembly GCA_025594165.1. Taxonomy (NCBI): domain Eukaryota; kingdom Metazoa; phylum Chordata; class Mammalia; order Rodentia; family Sciuridae; genus Tamias; species Tamias sibiricus. The sequence continues at coordinate 12,109,873 of CM046658.1, read as the reverse complement.
GAACTAACATTAGGAGAGAGTTTCGAGTCCCCAGCTGGAAGGGCCCCGTGGGTTGTGACGGGTGAGGACAAAGTTTATCACATGGATTCATGAGACTCTCCTCCCTCCTGCTCCGGAGGAAGAGCACCGAGGACAGGTGTATGGAAAGTCCCAGTGAGGCAGCCGAGTGTGGGCGTGAGGTCTGACTGCATCCCCAGTCCAGAGAACATTCTAGACTGCCTGGTATGGCAGACACGGGTTTTGGAGACTCAAAGACTGGTATTTGGGTCCCTGCTCTGCCAGTTCCTGCTGTGTGACCTTGGATAAATCACTGTCTGTCTCTGAATCTCAGTTTTCTCAGCTAGAAGACGGGAAACCCAGCAACCAGCGAAGGTCATTGGAAAGCGGAGAAATCTTGCCTGCAAAGCATGCAGCAGGTGCCAGCACGGAGTGGGAGCTGTTGCCACACACAGTAGGCCTCTGAGCGTGCTCTGCTGACCCCTCTGTCCCCACAGCTGTGAAGGTGCTCAGTAATTATTTCCTTGATGTCCTCCTTCCTCCCTCTCCCCACCGCCCTTCCACCACCTTTTCTTTTCTCCTTCTCCTCTTCTTTCAGTGCTGGGATTGAACCCAGGGCCTCATGCACGCCAGGCAAATGCTCGACCTCTGAGCTACGCCCCCAGCCCTTTTCATTTTATTTAAAAAAATTAGAGACAGGGTCTCGCTAAGTGGCTGAGGCTGGCCTCAAACTTGCCATCCTCCTGCCTCAGCCTCCGGAGTTGCTGGGATTGCGGGCGTGGGCCACTGCCCCTGGCTTGCTTTCCTTTCTAGACCACGGTTTGTCCACTTAAGAGTAGATAGTGCTCCCGGAAGGAGGTTCTGCAGACAGCTTTTCTAATTCCGTCCCGCTGTGACGTGTGAAGGCCGTCACGGCGCGCCTGTTTCTGTGCTCTCACTACAGAAGGGAGACTTCTGTCAACTTCCCACTCCTTTGGGGAGGTGTCACCCCAACTGCAGGCGCGTTCTAGATGGAGCACGGGGGGTGACTTGATCCTGTCCCCCGGGGTGGCGGTGGGGACAGGGAGCACCTGGGCGGTGCTGCTGAGCGGACAGATAGGACAGCCTGGCTGCAGGCACTTCCTGGCCCGGTGGCCGGGGCCACCAAGGCCATCTCCTGCCCCTGGTCAGTGGCTGCTTCAGACCCGGCCCCCCGGGCTCCCCGTGGGGACTGGCTGCACCCCCACCTCTCCCCGGGCCTGTGGTTCCGGAGGCCGGGGCGGGGGTCCCAGAACCTGCAACCGCCCAGTGACAAGGCGGTGGGTGGCTGCCCTGAGCCCCGTGGGGACTGTGGGACTGTTGGCACCAGGCCGAGGTCACTGCACTGGTGACCCTGCCCCTCGCTGCCCCTTCACAGGCTGCAAAGGACGGCAGATGGGCGGCCAGGAGAGGCCAGTGGGGGCCGGAGGACAGAGAGCCCCCCGCAGGGGTGGGGCCCTCCCGGTGACCACGAGCGACTTACCCGGCCGGCCTTGTACCTGCCGCCACCGCCGCCGCTGTCCTCCTTCCCCGCCCGGGTGACGCTGGAGGCCCTGCCAGGTGGCGTTCCAAAGCGCTCAGCCTCGCGGATGCCTGTGGAGCTGGGGACACACACCGTGGGTCAGCAGGAGGGGCTCAGACACCTGCTGCCACCCAGGGACGTGCACACGGGGGACAATGACCACAGCTGCGGAGACCCTCTGGGCACCTCCAAGGAGCGCTTAATAACCGTAACTTGCCGAGTGCCTAGACATGGGGACTGCCCGTCCTGCTTACAGAGGAGGAGAAGGAGGCACAGAGAGGGTAAGCAATCTGCCCAAGATCACACAGCGGCCACCAGCAGAGCCGAGATCCAAACCCAAGTCTCTGAGACTCCAAAATCTCACTCTTAACTCTTCAGTATGCTGAAGAAAACTCGCCGGGACATGGAAGGCTGGAGAGAAGAATCCCCGAATCTTAGCTAGATCAGGCGTGACCTGAGAAGCTCAGGAAAGCTCTTCCCGGTCTGACTTTGAAAACCTCGCTTCTCCATCCATCGTTTTGTGAAAAAGCCTTGAAGGTGCCGGGGAGAGTCAGGTTCCGCCAGCGACAGCCCGTGGCCCGGCCAGCTGGTCTGTGTGTAAAGTCCTGCCTGTTCACAGGTCGACGCCCTGTTCCTGGGGGCTTTCTTGCTGTGGCTCCCAAATCCCAATTCATCCACTCTGACCTCTTTTTTTTTTTTTTTTTTGGTACCGGGGATTGAACTCAGGGGCCCTCCACCACTGGGCCACACCCCCAGCCCTTTTTTTGTATTTTATTAGAGACAGGGTCTCCCTGAGTTGCTAAGTGCCTCGCCATGGCTGAGGCTGGCTTTGAACCCGCGATCCTCCTGCCTCAGCCTCCCGAGTGCTGGCATCACAGGCTGCGCCCCCGTGCCCGGCGCACGCTGACCCCTGTGGAAGGAGCGTGCTGGCCTGTGGCCGCGCCTGCGCCCTGGGGAAGGAAAGCGGGGCTCCTGCGGGAGGAGCTGGGCCGGCCACCAGGCCTGGACTGCAGGGTCCCCCGCCCTCTTTCTCTTGGACTTCGGACAAGACCCCGGGGGCTCGCTCGGCCCTGGGCCCTGCTGTGGCCGAGGCCGCCCGCACCTCGTCCTGCTGGCCGCACCGGCCCCCGCCTGGGGTCCCTCTAGGCCTGCAGCAGGTGGGCACGGCTGGGCCCCGGCCTCCGCGTTCTGGCCGTGGGGCGCTGAGGGGGCCGCTTCTCTCGCCTGGCTTCCAGGTCTGCGGACGTCTTCCGTCCTGGGCGGGGGGTGCCCTGGGCAGCCGTGATACCCACGCAGACGACACCGGGCACGGGGCATTGCGGAGGCGGCGGCTCTGGCAGGCACTCGGGAGTCTGCTCTGCGGGTTTGTGGCAGGGTCCAGGCCCCCGCGGAGGGGGCTCATTAAGAGAAGTGCGCTTCTTTGTTTTTCCCCCCTTTTTTTGGGGGGGGTACTGGGGATTGAACCCACGGGCACTTAACCACTGAGCCACATCCGCAGCCCTTTTTTCGTATTTTATTTAGAGACGGGGTCTCGCTGAGTTGCTTAGGGCCTCGATAAGTTGCGGAGGCTGGCTTTGAACTCGCGATCCTCCTGCCTCAGCCTCCCAAGTGCTGGGATGACAGGCGTGGGCCACGGCGCTTCTCGAGAGGTGCCCTTCTGACACCTCTTAAGCTGCTGCTATAGCTTGGATGTCAAGTGTCCCCAAAGGCCCGTGTGTTAAAGGCTTGGGGTCCCAGCTTGGTGCCGCTGGGAGGCCGTGAGACCGTTAGGAGGCGGGGCTAGTGAAGGCCTTTAGGGTTTGGGCTGGGGGAACCGAGGGACCCCAGTCTCCTCCCGTCTCTCTGTTGTTGCTTCCTGGCCCTGAGGTGAGCGGCTGGGCTCCACCACACGCCTGGCCACAGGCCCCCGAGCCATGAGGTCAACCGGTCGTGGACTCAACCCTCTAACGCTGTGGGCCAGGGTGACCCTCTCCCGTCCGAGAGGTGACTAACTCGGGCATTTGTCACAGTAGCGGGAAACTGACGGACCGAGCCCCTCGGAGCTTCTGCCGCTTCTGGGGCAGGCGTTGCTGGGAAAGCTTGGGCAGGGGGCGGCGGACACGGGGTGACAGGGAGGCTCGCGTCCTGCAGCGAGTCGGGGTCGGGGGGCTTCACGGAGGACCACCCCACTCTGCACCGGGTGAGGAAGTCCCGGGGCTCGGTGGGCGTGAGCACTTCTCCTTAGAGGAGCCACCAAGACCTAAGCCCTCACAGCCTCCTCTGTCTGCCCTCTTGCCCAGACGTGGGCTAGATCCTCCCGACGCGTGGACATGACGGGGGTAGTGACGCTGGAAAGCCCTGGGGTCCCTTCTCCGTCTCTGACTGAAGAAGAGACGGAAGTCCCGAGTGGGTGTGCCTCTCGTCCACGGACACACAGAGCAGATGGCGGCAGGGATGGAAATCGCGGGGGGCTCTCGGATCAAGAGCTAGACCCAGTTCAGGGTAGGCAAGCACGGGCCTGGCTTGGTCCCTGAGCATCTGTGTCACCCTGGGCTGGGTGGGGTTCATGACACACGTCTCCACAAGGCTGCTGTGAGGCTTGAGAAGAGGCCTAAAGACCGGAGAGGTGCTGGCCTAAGAGCCGCTGCTACGACCCTGCGCTGCGGAGCCGGCGAGGCTGGAGGACAGAGCGGGTGTGAGCCCCTGCTCCACCATCCCCGGGCTGCGTCCTTGTGCGGGGTGTGGCCTGGGCCTCAGTGTCCTCGCCTGTGCAGCAGAGGCCAGTAAGCTCTTGCCGCCACTGTGCCGTGACATCTTCCCTTTTGTTTTTTACCACAGGGGCTGAAATTCAGCCCCCACCAGACACAACTTTGGGTCAAAACCCATGAAAACACAAAAGTGCCAGGGAATCAGCCAAGCACGAGGAAAGGCCTTTGGAAGCTCGAGCGGACCCGGTGAGTACTTGCAGTCACTTAGGCTTTGAGCAAAGGAGTGTTGGAAGGGTAAGTTTTGGTGGAAAGTTCTGGAGAAGGAGCATCTTGGTCACATCACTGTTTTTTTTGGTTACTATAGTGAAATACCTGAGGCAGACTACCTTATAGGAAAAAGAGGTTTATTTAGCTCAGCTTTGGAGGTCCAAAGGCCAAACAGCATGGTGCGGGTTCTCCGGGGAGTCCCCGCCGGCTGCGTTACATCATGGCGGAAGAGTGTGTGTATCTCTCTGTGGGGTCTCTGTCCCTCTCCTTATTAAGCCCCTAGGCGTCAACCGTGGGGGCTCCACCCTGATGACTCAGCTGTCGTAATCACCTCCCCAAGGCTCCACCTCGAAACGCGACCGATGGCCGGCTTGCGTTTCCTGAGAGTTTGGGGATTAAGGTCCTGCATGAGCTCATGGGGACAAGTCACATTCAGCCCACAGCAGGCTGCCCTGGTCCAGAAACTCACGTCCTCATGTCACATAAACACACGATCCTTCCGTCCCCAGGGGTTCCAAGGTCTCGTCTGAGACTCGCAGACTCACAACAGTGAACTGAGAAACCTGAGCAAGTGACCGGCTTCCGAGCTTCCGACACCCCGTGGTGGCGTGGGCACAAGCCGTCACCGCTGGGGCTTCCTGAGCCAGATAGGACACCCCGGGCACAGGAGGGGTGTCATGGGGCAGGAAGAGTGATAGAGGGGTGGCCTCAGCCTTGGCCGGCCTGCAGGCTGCTCTCGCCCTGATGGACAGGGACTCACTGGGCTCTCGATGTGCGGGACACTGTGGTGGGGACAGAGGAGGGGGGGGAGAGCGGCACCCACTGCCCCCGCACCCGGAGCCCCCAGAACCCTCTCGACACCCCAGGAAGCAGGAGTGAAGGGACCCCCATGGCAGGATGGGGACACTGAGGCTCAGAGAGGGCAAGCGTCTGCCCTGAGGTCACACAGAGGTTGGAGGAGCCAGACTTGAGCCAGGGCCTGGCTGGGCCCCGCCCCGGGCTGAGCCTCTGGTCTCTGGTCTCTGGTGGTTGGGGCTGGGGGGAGCGGGATCGTAACATCACCTCGTGGGCGCCCGAAAATCTCCCCGTGCCCTTTTTACAGCTGCCCGGTGGCTGCTGAGTGACGCGAGGACGGTGTCCGTCCCCCGTGGCTGGGACCTCGGGACACAGGCGTGGGAAGCCTGTCTGCTGAGGGGGTGGGACAGGCGGCCGGCCCCTCCTACTCCAGATGACTGAGTGCGGGTCAGGGCCACGTCCAGGGGAGGCTGCAGCTGGTCCCCAGAGGGGCGCCCACGTGACCAGCCCCGGACCAACTCAGGGGGGCCCTTGGTCTCCCGTGAAGATGGGGACGGTGGCCGCCAGGTGCTGCCGGCGCTCCCTGGGTCGCTGTGAGAACGCGGTGAGGCAGGTGTCGGTCACGCTCCCACGTCACAGACGTCACAGACGGGAAGACTGAGGCCGGGAGGGGACCCGTGGCTCCAGCCCCGGGCCCAGGAAGGAGGAGAGCTCAACAGAGGGAGGGAGAGGCAGAGAGCGGCAGAGAGGAGGCCTGAGCTCCTGCCCTGCCGCCGGGCCCAGCAGCGGCTGGAGAAGCCGGGACGAGGCCTCCGCTGGCCTCCGCTGCTCTCCCTGCCCGCCCGCGTCCTTTGGCCCGGCTTCTGTTCCCCGCCGCTTTGACGCAGAGCCCCAGGACTGACACGGGCTGGGGCTGGGCCAGGGCTCAGCAGAGGCAGGAGGTCAGCCTGCGTCGAAGCGGGTACCATGACAGCGTCCGAAAGGTCCCCTCCCCCTCTGTGGTCATGTGCGTTGTCACGGTGATGGGAGGAGGGAGCAGATGACGTCGTAGGCACCCAGAAGCTCTTGGTGAGTGTTTCCTGAGTCAGCCTTGTCGTCCCCCGAGATGCTCGGAGCCGACCGGTCCCCACCCCTGACCGCTTCAAGTGACCACAGGACCTCAGGGGACACCCCTGCTGGGACACAGGACCTGGTCCTCGTCTGCCTCCTCGGAGCTTCCTAGCCTGGAGGAAGGTCACTGGAGGAGAGTCTCTGGTGGCAGAAGCCAGCGCGGCCTCTGACCCCCCGTCACGTCCTGGGAAGTCACAGCCCCTCTGGGGCCTCCGTCTTCTCGTCCTGAAGACGGGGCGATGACCCGCCTCTCGCGGCCTTGCTCATGGGGCGTGTGGGGGTTCAGATGGAACAGGGGTGTGAGGGCACTTTGTCCCTGACACCTTCTGACGTCAGCGTTGTGACAGAATGTGAGACCTGCTGCTGTCACCCCCCCGGGGGCGCCCCGATATCAATCCCCACGACTCAGGGGTGGTTCTCAGACCACCCACCCAGTCGGGAGCATGTGGAGCGGGCGCGGTGGCCCCCACCGGAGATCCCAGCTACTCCGGAGGCTGAGGCAGGAGGATCACGAGTTCGAAGCCAGCCTCGGGTTAGTGGGACCCGTCTCAAAAGCAACCAGAGCATTCCGGAAGGACTCACCCCAAAGGGCCAGGCCCACCGCCCGGCCCTGCTGTGTTCCCCTTCTCCCAGGAAGCTGGGAAACAGCACAGAAGGGCTTGGCTCGAGGGCAGCGGGCCGGCGGCCCCCCACGTGGACCCCAGCAGAGACGTCTGGGCAAAGCCCGGAGCTCCGGGAGCAGCTCCCCGCCCACCTCCCAGTGCCCCACCACAGCCTGCGGGTCACTGTCCCCCACCCCGGCTGTTTGCCTAGCTGGGGACTGTCCCAGCTAAGTCTCTCTGAAATGCCACGGAACTCTGTGTCCCCTCAACTGACCCAAGTCTGTTCCCCTGGCCCGTGGTGGCAGGGTCTCAACAAAGGGCTGAGGTGTTTGAAATCCCACACGGGGACCCTGACTCAGGAGCCATGCACGGACATGTGGGGGACAGCAGCTCGAGGGCAGGGTGATATCGGGGCATGGGCTTGGGCCAGGGGCTGGCACTGCCTCTCTGTCCCCAGCCCACCAGCCTCAGATTCCTCGTGTGTGAAATGAGGAGCCTGGACCAGGTCCCGTCCCCTCCTCTGACCCTGCCTTCACAGAGTCCCAGAGGAGTCCCTGGCCTCCCAAGACACAAGGACCCACCCTATGGTCCCCACAGAACCTTCCTGTGCTCACCCACTAGTCCCAGACGACCCCGAGCCCACCCGTTACCCCGTGGTGGTCAGGGCTTAAGGGTCGCACGAAGGCCAGCTCATGCCAGCTCAGCCGCCCCTCCAGGGCCCAGGATGGTGTGAGCCTGTGACAGACCACGTGGCTCGTGGGGGGCCGGGAGGCGGATAATCTGGAGAAGGGAAGCCCCTTCCTGATGGAGTCACAGGCTCACAGGATAGATTCTCATCCACCATGGCAACCACCTGAAAAAGCTCAAAATGTCCATCCGTGGGTTCCGCCAGCCACACAGGCCCTGGGGGTCTGAGACGGGCCCCAGAATCTGCATTTGCAGGAGCCCCGGGCATTCTGCGGCAGATCTCACCCTGAGAACCACGTGGGGAGGGCCAGGCCAGGACGCGGGACCACCACAGACGGACTACACCCTCCTGAGCCTGTTTCTCCACCTGCGTGGCACAGGGAGGGGCCCAGGGTGCTCCCCACGGCCCTGTGTGTTTGGGGGGTTCAGTTCTCAGGTCTGAGTCAGAGAGCCCCAGGGTCCAATCTGGGCTCTGTCTTCTCAGGTGACAAACCTTAGCTGGGCCAACCATGAAAGAGTAGAGTCAAGTGACCAGACCCAGGGGGGGGAGGGGCTTCTACAGCAGCTTTGCAGAGAGATCCTACGCGAACGGCCGCAGGATCCGTGGCACGATGACAAGTTAGCTAGACGACAAGTTAGCCTAGATGGAGCAGACACATTCCTAGAAAAGTAGGAACTACTGAGGCTGACTCCGAAAGAAGTCGAAGATCTAAATAGACCCCCAACAAGGAAAGAGATCGAATTAGTAACCAAAATGCTTTCCACAAAGAAAAGCCTAGCGACAGATGGCTTCACTGGTGAATTCTTCTAAATGTTTCAAGAATAATGAACAACAACCCTGCAAACTCTTCCAAGGAACAGAAGAGGAGGGAGTCCTTTCCAACTCCCTCTAGGAGGCCAATATTGCCCCGATACCAAAACCAGACAAAAAACATCATCAGACAAGCAAACTACGGGCCAATATCCTTTCTAAATATAAATGCAAAAAATCCTGAATGAAATATCAGCAAACCAAATCCAGCAACGTACAAAAAGGATCATACACTCTGACCAAGTGAGATTCACCCCAGAAATGCAAGGATGGTTCGATATCTGAAAGATCAACCAATCTAATTCGCCACGTTGGCAGAACAGAAGAGCAGCCTAGGCGCTGCACCTGCTGGCTGTGACCTTGGGCAGGCAGCATGGTCCCCTAGGACAAATTTCTCAGGTAGGAAGGAGGGATGGGATCTGATCTCGGTGACATCGGGAGGATGGAATCAGCAGACCCAGCAAGTGCCTCATAGATGGCCACGTGGCCTTAGGCGCAGGGTGGGGAGGACCTCAGCTGTGGGCAGAGCCTGGACACCTTCCAGGGGAGCACGCCGGGGCAGGTGGGTGGCCCTGCTCTGCTGCCCTGGACCATAGCACCATCACCATGCCCACTCCTGCCAGGCCCTGCCCTGGAGCTGGCACTGCCGTCTCACCCTGTTAGGTGGACTTGTCCTCTGTCCAGTCTCGGACCTCAGTTTCCTGGGCACCGTCGTGCCAGGACAGGTGGGACGCAGCCAGGGATGGGTCAGGAGCGGGGCCAGGGCTCTCCACGGCCACCGCCCGGTGTGGACACTCACTTGGCCGGGTGGAGGACAGCGCTCATCTCCTCCGCCAGGTGTCTCCGGAGGATGTGCTTCCCGCTGGGGATGCCCAGGGCGGTGGCCATGGCCTCGGCATTGAACGTGGGCTCCAGGACCAGCACCGCGCCATGCACGCCACTGTTGGTCAGGTTGTCCGCATACTCCTGGGGACAGAGCACGAGGCTGGGCCTGTGGAGGGGACCTTTCCCCCCTCAGAGCCCCGAGGGGTGGCTCCTGTCACCCACAGGCCCCTGACCCCAGCAGGGCTCATGTATATATATATATATATATTTTTTTTTTTTGGCACCGGGGATTGAACTCAGGGGCACTCGACCACTGGGTCACATCCCAGCCCTTTTTTGTATTTGATTAGAGACAGGGTCTCACTGAGTTGCTATGTGCCTCGCCATTGCTGAGGCTGGCTTTGAACTTTCGATCCTCCTGCCTCAGCCTCCCAAGTGCTGGGGTTACAGGCATGCGCCACCGCGCCCGGCTAGGGGCTCATGATCATCTGTGGAGTGTAAGGTGCACCTGGGTCTTGACCCCACGCTCGCCTAGGAGGGTGTGGCTGGCTCAGTGCCCCTCATGACATTAGCGTCACGACAGGGTCCCCAAGGCTGGGAGTGAGTGGCTGCCTCTGTGAGTGACAGGAGGGGGTGGTTTTCTTGCCAGGCCTTGGAGATGAGGCCCGGCTCACACAGAAATGGACATTGACTTGCAAACAGGTGCGCCAGGGTCTGCCCGTGCCAGAGCCCCGCCCCGCCCGCCCCGCGCCCCGCGCCCGCCCCTGCCCGCCCCCGCGCCCCATGCCCGGCGCCCACCTTCAGGTCGATGTCGCGCACCCACTGCAGCACGCGCTGGTTGGTCCACACCACGGGGTCCGTGTTCTGCGTCTCGCAGCGGGCCCGGCGCTCCTGGAGGGCCTTGGGGAGAGAGGCCCAGTGAGGGACGCGGGCACCTGTGGGGTGCGGCCCCGGGGCTGCAGGGGCCTCCGCAAGCCCGTGAGCAGGGCCGCGCCGCTGCTCCGCCTCGTCCTCCCGTGGCTCCCCAGGCGTGGGGTGGGCCAGGCCACGCGCTGCCCGGTTCTGACCCGCGGCCCCAGGCCCCTGCCCCAGGCCCCGACAGGCAGCAGGGGCTCGGTGAGTGCTGCGGCGTCCTCCCCACGGGCGGGGCTGCTGGGCCTCCTGGCCTCTGGGCGGTGGAGTCCACCCATGAGGGCCTGAGAGGGGTCGGCCTGCTGCCCCTCAGCCGTCCCCTGGGGACTGACTCCTGTCAACGTGCTCCCGTGGGGACACCCCTCACTGGGGCTCCCCAAACTGCAGCCCCCTGTGCCCTGACCAGCTCCCCTGACCCCCGTGTCCTTTCCCCCCATCTCTGCCGTGACCCACCGGTCACACTGGGGCTCCCGGAGACCAGGGCCCGTGTCCTCATGTCCCCTGTGCCCAGGGCCCTGCAGAGGCTGTGAGAGGGTGGGGGACAGTCCGGCTCTGCCCCCTCTCCAGACCCTGGACCTCTCGTGTGCTTTAAGCAAAGCCGTCTGGGCCCAGACTCCGCAGCCGGGCCCCTGCCTCTGGGGGACAGGTGCGGAGGCCCTTGGGGGCTGAAGTCACTGCCCTTGCTCTTGGCAGAGCTCGGAATCAGGGGCACGCAGAGTCCAGACTCCAGTGGGTGCAGAGGCCCGTCACCGCCCCCCCCCCCCACAGGACTGGGCTCCGGTGCTGCCCAGGCCTGCCCTGGCTCTGGCCTGCTGCTCCTCTGCCGCGTCCCTTCCCCTGTGATCCGCTCCTGCTCCCTGGACCCCTCCTGAGCCTCGCCCTCTCTGGGAAGCCCTCCCTGACCCTGGGGGCTTCTCCTCTGGGTTTTCATGAATCCCCCGGCTTCCCTCCCAGGGACAGTGTCCCACAGCGTGGCCACCCCTGGCCTCTTTGTGGGTGTCCTGCGTGAGCACTGGGCTCTCTGAGGGTGAGGGTCCCCATTTCCCCCGAATCCAGCCAAAGGAGCAGTTGTGGGGAGGCCGGTGGGGGAGGGAGGGCGAGGGAGGCGGGCGTGGCGCCTGGCGGGTGGCGGGACGGGACGGAGGAGAAAGCAGGGCTGCGGGCAGGAGCCCCCCGCCCCCCGGCCCGGGCCTCACCTCCCTGCTGAAGTTCACTTGGTACAGCAGCTCGATGCCCAGCAGGATGCTGACCTGGTGGAACTTCTTGGACACGCTCAGATGCTTCTCCAGGTCCCGCTTCACGAGGGAGTTGAGCATGCGCCCGTCCACCAGGTGGTTCTGGAAGGCCTGGGAGTACTGGGACAGGCCGATGTCCTTCAGCCAGGCCTTGGCCACCCAGTGATGGTCCAGGTCGGCAGCTTTGGACAGGCTGGTGAGGAGGCACGGCCAGAGAGGGGCGGGAGGCAGGGTCAGGCACAGGGGCCAGGCGGGAAAGGGCAGAGACGGGCAGAGAGGAGAGCGTGGGGGGCAGAGGGGGCCCAGAAAGCCACCACAGTCAGCCAGGGACAGCATGGAGTGGGCAGAGGAAGAGAGGAAGGAGCAGGGGTCGGGGAGGGGTGGGCGGTGGGAAGAGGGCAGAGGGGGTGGGGGCGAGACAGAGTCAGAGTCAGAGGGGCCGAGGAGACCCGAGGCCCAGGGATGGGGGCCCGCCAGACGTCCGTGAGGGACAGGACCCCGAGGGCGAGCAGAGGGACGCAGCAGGGAGCGGCACCCCTGGAGCGCCATGGCTGGCCCGCCTTTGCCTCTCGGGGGTCTGCGGGGCCCCGACACCCAGAGCCCGGTGCGGCCCACCCGCGGTGCGTCCCCCGCCCCGCCACCCCTGGGTGGCACTCTGGTCTGTTCTCCTGTTTGGAGACGATGGAAAGCACTGGTGATGGCCCTCAGGGAGGGTCCCCGCCCCGTGCGCCACGCACGTGCTGGCCTGGGCAGCTCCGGGGCGGGGGAGGTGCCACTGTCCTTCCCTCTTCCCAGAGGTGCGTCTCGGGTCAGGACTGAAAGCCCTCGCTGTTCTTATTCACAGAACTCCCTCCTGCCACCTCGCTGCCACAGCTCAGGCTTCTCTGTCCCCAGTGCCACGCACACAGTAGGTGCACAACTAACACTTCCGGTGGGTCTCAGGCTGGTGGGGCCAGCGGGGTGCTCCCCGGCTGTCATCCCTCTGCCCGCCACACGGTGGCACCCTTGCAGAAGGAATGAGGTCTGCAGGGACCGGAGGAAAAATGACCAGGGCGCTACGAGAGTGGGAGCCCAGGGGGGACACAGAGGGACGGCCAAGTGCCAGGGAAAGTGGCGGTGGGCTTACAAAGGCCCGCTGCCCGCCTCAGGAGTGGGTCGGGCTGCCCTCCAGCTGCAGGTGGCCCCTGCTGTCCCCCTTCTTCCCACCAGGCCCTGGGAGCGTCTGCTGAGCCCCAGGCTGGGGGGACACTGCGGGTGAGGGCTCGTATTCCCCACGCGCTCTCCTCTCCGGGTGACACTGTCCCCAGGGCAGCCCGCTGCTGACCTCTGAGCACTCTCCTGTCTCCTCTCCAGTTCCTAACTGGCCCCTCCTGCCGTCACAGTCACCACACGTGCATGCGAGGGCCCTGGCACTGCCCCCAGCCCCGTCCAGCCCCCGAGCCAGCAGCCCCTCCTCACCTGCCTGCCCCCGCCCCCGCTTCCTGCCGATTTCCCTGGTCACTGGGTCATCTGTCCCCTCCCTGCTGTCCCAGCCGAGGACAGCCCGGCTTCTGCCCCGGCCTCCACTCCCGCCCCCTCCTCCAGCCTCACCCCTGCTAACCCCCCGCCCCGTGGCCAGCCGCTGGCCCTGAGAGAGCAGCGGCCGGTCGTGTGGCTCCTGGCCTAACGCCCTTGGGCAGCCGCCTTGTGGCCACACAGCGAGGTCCTCTGAGCGGCCTCCGGGCGCTGCCAGCCTCTGAGCACCGCAGCGCTCCCCTCCTCGCCTCCCCGCCCGCCCCACCCAGCCCTGGCCCGGCTGCGCCTCCCCCGCCCACTGAGCGGCGCCCACCCCAGGCCTGCGGTCCCTTCTCTGCTGAGCACTCCTCACGCAGGGGGTCTCGCCACCAGCTTTCCCCGCTGGCCCAATGAAGGAGCCCCAATTAGGGAGATGGCTATTGCGGTCAGCTGGAAGCCATAAGTTCCACCTGATAATAAGTATGTATGTGACGCACCTGTAAATGCACGTGAGGCACCCGCAAAGCTAAAGGTATATAACCGGGTGAAAGCGGTCGGAGTCAAGAGAAGAATGAATTCATTCAGTCAGTCGTGCAGTCGCTCGGTCGGAAGAAGAGTTCGGGTCGGAGAAGAAGAAAAGAATCAGAGCGGCCAGAACGTAGGCAGAGCGGTTACAGAAGAGAAACCAGATAGAAGAAGTAATTGCTGGTCAGAGTCAGGCCGAGGCTCCCGAGGAAGAAAGAAGAAAGAAGAAAGAAGCTCTAAAAGCTAAGCTCTTTCTCTCTCTCTAAAGAAGAAATCTCTCTCTTTCAAGCTCTCTCTCTTTCTCTCTATGCTCTAAGAAGAAGAAGAAGAAAAAGCTATCTCTAATCTTTCTCTCTAAGCTCTTTCTAAGAAGAAGAAAAATCTTTCTTTCTCTCTCTAAGAAAGTAGAAGTAAAAGTAGTAGTATCTTTACTCTGCCTCCGAGAGTTTTCCTCCCGCGGCGTTGTGGCTGGCCATGACAGGCAGCTTACAGCCCAACCTCGGGGACAAGCCCCACCACGGGCTGTGTTCTCTGCCGACCAGGCTGCAGGGAGCCGGGTGCCACCAAGGGCAGGGCGGCCTCCCTCTGCCTCCCTCTGCCCCGGCCTCCCAGGACCCCCTGCCCCTGCACAGGGCTCTGCCCCCTGGGCCCTGGCCCCTGCCCTCTTGGCTGACTCTACTGGGTCCCCGAGAGACTCAGGGCTGGGTGAGGCCCCTCCGTGCCCCGGCACACCCCACCCCCGTTCCCAGCCACGCATCGCCCCCTGCGGCCTGGTCAGCCGCCTCCCGAGGCTGCCCAGAGGGCAGGGCCCGGCCGAGGCCACCTGACTTAGGGTTCACGCTGCCAGTGTTGGGTCACAGCCCACGGGGTGGCGGGGCAGGGCTGGGCATGGGGTGCCGTCCGCCCGGAGGTGGCCGCCCAGATGGGCCCTGGAACTGGAACCTTCCAGCCCGAGACGAGATCCCTGCAGGGAAGAGGGGGTCCGGGACAGACCCCTCCTTGTCCAGGGCCAGCCTGGCTTGTCACAGAGGGGCCTTCCCGGGCCCAGGCCTCTGGGCTGTAACCTGGATGCCGTTGGGCCAGGTTGTCACCAGGGAAACGGAACGGCCCCTCTCCTCCCTGAAGCTGGGTCTGCGGGCGCTCAGTGGTGCAGGACCTGGGCTCCAGGCGGGGAGGGGCCCTCTCCCACCTGCTCGAGAGAGGCCACTTATACTCAGCAAGAGCCGCTGCACGCTGACAATTAATGTGCTACTGCCCTTCAGACGGTTCTCTTTTCATTAAAGCTGTCCCCACGGGGCCTCAGCCTGGCCACACTCTCCTAGCTGCCGTAAGAGCCCACATCAACCGAACGGCAAAGCTCAGAAAGTCATTCCGACACTTGATGGAATTTGTCACCGCCTCCTCCCTGAGCCAGGGCCAGATTAGACCCTGGATCCCAAGGACAGGCACAGGAGGGACACGGTCTGGGTCCTTACTCAGCGCCAAAAAAAAAAAAAAAAAAAAAAAAAAGCAAGGCTGTTGTGGGGGTGTCTCCCTTCCCTCCACGCCTGGCCTCTGAGTCACAGGGACTGATAGACATGGAGATGTCAAACCCTTAGGACAGGGGCTGGGACGCCCTGGACCCTCAGCGGTCCAGAGGTAAGAGGAGGTGGGGGAGGAGCCACTGTCCTTTTTTAACACCAAGGTGATATGGGATGATGGAAAGGCAATTGACCTTGAGTTCAGATATTGCACACTGACTGTGACCTTGTGCACAGTGTTTCTTTGCACCTCACTTTCCATCTTCACTGATGTCGCGATGGGCAAATAGAACTGCATTCACAGAGTTTCAGGTGATGGGTTGGCAAGGGGTTGATGGGTTTCGTTGGCACTATTTTGGGGAACTGGGCCCAGAGAGGGCAATATCATGCCTATAGTCACACAGGAAGTCACAGGTGGAAATGTTCTCGGAGATGACCTTATTTGGGGTTTTAATCCCAGAGTCCATGAGCTCCCAAAAGTTCTGTGGGCGGAGAGAGGGTCTTGGAATGCAAAGTCAAGACCTTGTATGTTTCTTCTGGGGAGACCCCAAGAGCTCTTAATAGATTCTCCAAGGGACCGTGATCCTTAAAAATTTAAAAAACCACTGTCCTAATTCACCCATTTCCTTTCACAGGTGGGGAAACTGAGTCCCAGAGGAGGTGAGGTCACAGGCAAGTCAGACAGGCCAGATTTCCACGGGGAACGGGGAACTCACATGAGGCCTATCTCGGGAGGCCTGGGTGTCCCGTGCTGGGCTGGCTGACCCGGGGCCGTCCTGCTCAGCTCCGGTTCACCTCGGCTGCACATTAGGACCCAGCCCCGCGTGGGCTCCACAGACTGTGGGTTCCCGGAGGTCCCCGGGTCCTTATGGACTAATAGACCGAGGTGTGTCCCCTTGACCCTCAGCGTGGTGGGATTTGGGACACGGTCAGGGTTATGTGAGGCCCCCAGTGAGCGTCGCTCTCTCCCTCTCCCTGTCCTCCTCTGCCTCTCGGTCTCCTCGCCTGGCTGTGTGAGGCCACCTCCGTCAACCAGGAAGAGCCTCGCCAGGGCCAGAACCGCGAGGAACAAGCTCTGCTGTCCTAGCACCGGCCTGGAGGTCCCTGTGGCAGCCTGAGCCACGGTGGCCGTGTGTTTCAGGGGCACCTGGGCAGTGGCTGGCCTCCCCGCGCCCTGGAGGCCTGAGCAGGCCGCCCTGCCTGGTTCAGTGGACACAGGCCGCGTTCACTCTGTGGGGCGTGGGCGGGGCAGCGGGGCTTCGAGCTGGGCGGGAGGTGGGGAGGGCTTTGGGGAGACGGAGCTGGGCGGGAGGTGGGGTGGTGAGCCAGGGGGTCCTGGGCCCCTCAGGAGCTCAGGAGGGAAACCCATGGGGCCCCCCCTGGTCCTGCTAGTCACCCTGCCCCCTTGCCTCAGCCCTGGCCCTGGCCCCTAGGACTGGCCACCAGCGTCCCGCCTGCCGACCAGGCCCAGCCCCTGCTGCCACCCTAGTTTCCGATCCAGTCTCAGAGTTTCCTGCCACCTCAGAATCCCCCCAGGACCCCTTTCCTGGCCACTCGGGATTCGGCCTTCCTGTTTGCAGACTGGCCTGCTGCCCCGGCCGCGGCCCTCCCTTCTTGTCATCCACGCAGCTCCCTCTGCACACGCCACCAGGTGTGATTAATTAACTGCACAAAGATGCTGGGAGCCAGTGAGAGGTGATCGCGCAAACAGAGAGTGTCAGAGTTTCAAAGCCTGTGCCCCCTCCGCGGGCGAAGACCTGGGGGCTTGGGGGCTCCTTCCCTTCTCCCTGGTGCTGCGAGGTCAGCGAGGGACCCCCATAGGAGACTGGCAGCAGGAAGCAGGGCGGGATGGGGGTCTGAACGGTGAGAGCGGGTGGTCAGTGGGAAGACACCTGGTGGGACCGGCCTCCGGTCATCCTGTCTTCCTTGTGTGCCCATCTCTGTGCAGTGACCAGGGTGTGCCTGGGGCATCTTGGTCACACCCAATACGCCATACCTGGGGCTGCTCGCAGAGCCCCAAATGCCTCATGGGTGTGACGCTGAGACCTGGTGGACCCTGCGCGACTCACCTCCTGCCGGCCTCGGCGTCCCGGTAGTCCTCGATGGCCAGGCGGAGCTTGCGCCGGTGCAGGGAGCTGCACACGCCCAGGCCCAGCTCCAGGTCCTCGTCACTCAGGCTCAGCAGCACCTGCTCCCGGGGGGGAGGGGCACTGAGCTCCAGGAGGGAGGAGCAGGGCGGGCGCAGGGGCTGTCCTGGGCCCTGGGGCTGTCCCCCGCCCTGCTTGATGCTGGCTGGGGCCACGGGGAGGGGTCTGTTGGCCAGGGCCCCGCCCTCGTCCCCGCCTGTCTGCCCTGCCAGTCAGGACACGGCAACCTGCCCGAGCTGCTGCCCCACCAGGAGAGGCGTGACCACGGGGCTGGGAATGCACCCCCAGCTGGCCCTGCCTCCCTCCTGCCAGGCCGGGGAGATTGGCCCCATTTTACAGATGAAGTGGCTGAGGTCCCAAGGACTGGGTGCTTTGCAAGGGAGACAGCGATTCCGCAGGGACACAGACTGCCCCCCCCCACTGGCCCTGCTCCTGACCGCGTGGGAGGGTGTGGGGACAGGCCGCGGTGGGCCAGAGCCGCCTACCTTCCCGCTCTTGACGTTCTCGGCACAGGCCTTGACGTACATGGGCATGGCCATGACCACCTCCAGCCAGGCCTGCACCGCGCCCGCCTTCCAGTGGGACATGGGCGTGGTCCTGACCAGCTCCACCTGCTGCAGCCGGTCCGCCTGCTCCTCGCCCTCCGACAGGCTGAGGCTCTGCCGCGTGGGGCTGCACTGGCTGTCGGAGTCTGCAACACACAAGCACACACGGCCATGCTGGGGACGGGGCGCAGGGCCAGGGCCGGGTGGCGTCTCTTCCCCTCGCCGCTCTTGTCTGCGACCTCAAAAAGGACTTGGTTGGTTCATGTCTGCCATCTCTCCCCCATTACCAAAGCCATCTCGGTCCCCCCTCAAAAGCAAAGGAGAAAAAATGATGAACTTATTTCAGAAAGACGTACAAATAGAGCCGGGCGCGGTGGGCGCACGCCTGTGATCCCAGCACTTGGGAGGCTGAGGCAGGGAGGATCGCGAGTTCAAAGCCAGCCTCAGCCATGGCAAGGCACTTAGCAACTCAGTGAGACCCTGTCTCTAATCAAATACAAAAAAGGGCTGGGGATGTGGCCCAGTGGTCGAGTGCCCCTGAGTTCAATCCCCGGGACCAAAAAAAAAAAAAAAAAAGACGTACAGATAAAACACAGTGGGCGTCTCCCAGCGGGGGCAGCATCGCTGACAAGCGAGTTAACTATTCCTTGGGACACTCACACGCGCCCGCTCACCCACAGCCCCGCACGCTAGCACCGATGCTGTCACTGACACGGGGCAGGACAGCCCTCCCTGTCAACACACACCTGCAGCACCGTGGGACGGCCGGGGACTCACTGAAAGGGTGCCCCGTCATTGATTGCACCTGCTTCCTAAGGATGGGCACAGGGTTCTTTTTCCCCACTTTTTCTCTATTGTAAGCAACACAGTGGCTACGACGTCATCTTTGGGCAACTGGGTGATTTATTTTCTGGGAAGAAATGTGACCGCGCTCCACTCCCAAACACGCTCCAGCTGTTTTCTGGAGTGGCTCTCTCGGAGAGGAGAAGAGGAAGTTCCTTCCCCAACACTTGCCAAGCCCGCTCTGCAATCTATGTGCTGTGATGACACCCGGAAAATATGTAAGAGCCAGGTCAGGTGCTCCCGATCAATCAAGGGGGGAGAAGACTCTCTCCACAACAGGGTTAAAAAAGGTGGGGGAGGGGGCAGATTCAATACCAGGAGAAATGACAGATATTAAAAAAAAAAAAATACACCTGATTAGAAATAACTTTGCCCCAAATGCTATATTATAAATCATCATAATGATGTGAAAATGCTTATTCATCAAAACAAATAGGGCACAGCTGAAACTATGGGTGGCAAAGGCACACCAGTGTTCAGGGTGAGTTATGGGGTGCTGGAGAGAACAGGCTATTTTCTGCCCACTATTTCTTTGTTATTATCAAAGGTCCATAATAAACTGTATACTCTGACTACGGAAAAATAGGGAAAAATTAAAAGCCAAGAAGTAGTAACATGGTTAGTGAGGAAGGCTCATTTGGATGAATGATGCTCATTCATGCTGGAATTCATGCAACCAGTGCAATTAATTTAAAAATCTGTAATGGAAGCATATTTTTTGACATGGGAAAATGTTCATTTTCTGTTTCCAAGTGAAAAAGGGAAAGCCTGCGGTCACCATAATTATGCATACGTATGTATGCATGTATGTGTCCGTAGTTCTGGTTGGATAATGTGGAGTCTGTCTCTGGAGGCGGGATGGGCAATAGTGCCCGCGTCCGAGTGTGTGTAAATTCACACACACGTGTTGGGAGGGTCTGGGAGCACGCGCCTACTTTTCTGTTTCCCTATTTTTTTTTTTTTTTTTTTCTTTCTTGCAATGACCGGGGATGGGCTGAGTATCCCTTATCTGAAACGTTGGGAGCTGAGTGTTTGGAATTTTGATTTTGGAAAATTGCACATACGTATTGAGAGGCTTTATGGGGTCGGACACACGTTTAAACGTGAACCTCAGTCCTGTTTCACATGCACCCTGTTCACAGGGACTGAAGGTGTTTTTTTTTTTTTGTTTTTGTTTTTTTTGGTACCGGGGATTGAACTCAGGGGCACTCGACCCCTGGGCCACATCCCCAGCCCTTTTTTTGTATTTGATTAGAGACAGGGTCTCACTGAGTTGCTGAGGCTGGCTTTGAACTCGCCATCCTCCTGCCTCAGCCTCCCGAGTGCTGGGAATCCAGGCGTACGCCACCGTGCGAGGCTGAAGGTAATTTTGTACAATGGTTTTCATAGTTTTGTGCATGAACCGAAGTTTCACGGGGTGGGATTTTCCACTTAGGGCATTACCCAGGCACTCAACACGTGTCGGATTTGGGAATAGTTTGGATATCTGGATTAGGGATGCTCAAGCTCTGTTACGTTTGAAATAAAAATGAAGCCCACAGTCTAGAAGACTTTCCTAAGTTTTAAAGGCCCTTGTCCCAACGCCCCCTCCCCCAATCCCCCGATTTATGCTCCTGGAGGGACTCTGAAAGCCACTGTTCCCACACGGAGACCTCACGCGCGTCTGTGAGCCCATCTCCACGGACTCCTTTCTCCCGGGGCCTCGTGCCTCGGTCTCCCGCCCCTGTGAAACCCGCACAGTGCTGCTCGCTGCTGCTTCCTGTCCCCTCCCTGGGCTGCCGTGGGCACTAACCAGGGGTTGAGGGGCTATTGTCGGCATTATTGTATTTTCTTCCTGGGTGGTTGAAGGCCTTTTTCCAGCCCTGGGAGATGGCAGAGGGGCACAGAGCCCTGGGCAGCCTTGCACACGTGCTGCCGTATGTGTGTGTGTGCCTGTGATGTGGCAGCAACAGCCACCGCCCTGGGCCCAGGGTTCCGACAGGCCGCCCGGGCCCAGTGCCCCTCTTGCTGGTGCTGGCCTGGCTTGCAAGGAAGTCTCTCCGATCGGGCCAGGACTCCAAGTTCCACAGGGTTTGACCTCAGGAACCCAGGAAGGGCCTTGTACATCGGTTACAGAGTTCTGGGGAAATACTACACGCAGGTGGCTGAACCTGGTCACTCAGAATCGCAGGACATGGTTGGTTCCATTCGGACCAGGCTTTGGTGCTGAACGGACCTTAGCTTTGGGCAAACTTCACAAAGCCTCAGTTCCTTCATCTAGAAAATGGGTATAATAACAATATTTGCCTCCGGGGTTGACAGCAATATTTCAAACTCCAAATATGAAGCCCCGGCAGCCCTCTGTCGAGACGGCTGCCCTTGGTATCAGAGGCCCCGCCCCTAGGGCTTGGGCACGTTGCAGCCACACCCAGAATTCAGCTGCAGTGGCCTCGGCCCCACGCCGTGCTGGGATAAAATGGCATCTCGGGTTCCGCTCAGGTGCCTGGCGGGGGACCTTGGTCCTCCTCTGCCCAGCTACGCGCCAGCCCAGAACAGGCGGTGCCTAGGGGTGCCCGCAGTGCTGGGCTGTTGGGGAACGAGGAGGGGGAATAAGGGGGAGGCAGAAAGCAGGAGGGGCGCTGCCCGGGCGCCGGGGGAGACACCCCCACGGCCCAACGGAGAAGGGAGGGCTGAGGGAGGAGGGGCCCTGGGGGGTGACAGGTAAGAGCAGTGAGCTTTGAGTGCATGGGCGACTCTGAGCCCGGCCTGGGGACAAGCTGGCCTCGCGCTCCCTTTGCTCACCGAGTCCGCGGCCAGGAGCACCGGGTCGGGCTGCCCTCCTGCAGGCCCCGCGTTGCACCTTCCCCGTAAAGACAGCTCTGCAGCCCCCTCCTCGCCCCACCCCAGGAGAGGGGCCACAGGAGGACTGAGGGGACAGTGTCTTTGGGGTCATAAACCCTTAATTAAAGACAATTTCCCCAGTGCAGGCCTCAGGGCGCCAGAGCCTGGGCCCAGGATTCCATCCATCCCGGCTTTTAGTCCCACCCACCCCCAGACCCGAGAGTGGGAATAACTCATGTTCCGGCTGGCTGCTCGGGAGGTGGGGGGCTGCGGAGTCAGAGGCTGCCTGAGCCCCTGGCAGTGTTAGAGGAGGGGTCACCGAGAAGTGGCCGCTCTGGGTCCTTCTGAACACAGGGAGGGCTGTGGGGACTTGGGGACAAGGAGTTCTGCACTCTTCCACGCACACCCACACACCTGTGCACAAGCATGCGCACACACACACACACATGCTCATGCACCAAAAAATGTTAGTGACACCGAGTACAGCCGTTACTAGCACGGCTCGCAGGAGGGCCCACAGAGCGGTGCTGGCCTGGCACAGGGTGCTAAAACTCCAACCCCCAGGCTCGATCCAGCCCTTTGCATGGTTTCCTACTTCTAGCTTGGCTGAAGGCGGGTTTCATGCCACAGGGGCAGAGGAGTAGCTGTGGCCGAGGGGTCTGGCCTGCAAAACCTGAAGTAATGACTGCCTGGCCTACTGCAAAAACCAAACCAAACCAAGAGCCTCTAAAGAAAGCCCCGGCCCAGAGGTTGAGAGGTGGGCATGGGCGGAGGAGAGGCCCAGGGGGCCTCAGACCTGTGGCTTATCAGTTGGAGGATCCTGGGAAGTGATTTCTCTGTCACTTGTGGGCTAGACCTGTGCCCCCAGAGCCCTTGTGGCGAGGCATATAAGCACAGAGAAGACTCTGTGTACAAATACACACCGGATGTTGGAGATACAGGGAGAAAAGATTGTGAAGTATCTCATTAATAATACCTACATCAAGCCAGGCGCGGTGGCGCACGCCTGCAATCCCAGCACTTAGGAGGCTGAGGCAGGAGGATCGCGAGTTCAAAGCCAGCCTCAGCAATGGCGAGGCACTTAGCAACTCAGTGAGACCCTGTCTCTAATAAAAATACAAAAAAGGGCTGGGGATGTGGCCCAGTGGTCGCGTGCCCCTGAGTTCAATCGCCGATACCAAAAAAAACAAAAAAAACATAATAATAATATCTACATCGATCACTTATTGAAAGGATCTTTGGGAGCTATTGGTTATAAATAAAATACATTATTAAGATTTGTTGCCAGGTGGTGCACGGTGGAGCACTCCTGTAATCCCAGCCACTTGGGAGGCTGAGGTAGGAGGATCACAAGTTCAAAGCCAGCCTCAGCAATGGCGAGGCACTTACAGAGGCACACAGAGGGACCCTGTCTCTAAATAAAATACAAAAAAGGGATGGGGATGTGGCCCAGTGGTGGAGTGCCCCTGAGTTCAATCCCTGGTATCCAAAAAAAAAAAAAAAAAAAATGGATTTGTTGTAGGGAGGAGTTATGGGGGTAGGAAAGGTGGTGGAGTGAGATGGACATCATCACCCCAGGTGCACGTACGATTTCACAAATGGTACATCTCTACACTGTGTACAACAGAGAATTGAAATGCTGTGCTCCCTTTGTGTACGATGAATTAAAATGCATTCTGCTGTCATGTACAACTAAGTAGAACAACAACAACAACAAAATGATTCATTGCACCCGTTTCATCTTATATTTTTTAATGTGGCTACCAGAAGATCTAAAACGACACCTGTGGCTGCCACTGAGTCTCCTGGACAGAGCTGGTCTGGACTGAAGATGGTTCTTAGCTGTTATTTTTCTCTTTCCGTGCCCTCTGCTCCATTGAGTTGGAGTTAAGCTATTTCTGTTTTTTTTTTTGTGTGTGTGTGTGTAGTAGTTCTCAAAGTGGGGTTCCTGGACCAGTAGTAGCAACAAATCTTGGGAACTTGTTAGGGAAGAAAGTTCTAGGCCTGCATGCCAGATCTCCTGGGCCCGAGGTTCTGATGGGGGGAGGTGTAGGGGAGGGGTGTCCAGCTGTCTAACCAGCCCTTCAGGTGACTGGAAGACTTGAATTCTAGAACCACTGACTATGCATGTTTAACTTGCCAAAACCTAGGGCTGATCATCAAGTTAACGCCCTGTCCTAAATTGTCAGAATTATTTGAAGGAATAATTCCTATCAATTCCTATCACTTCTGCTGACCCACGTACTACTGGGTACCACGTACTTAAAACAACAACAACAACATCATAATTTGGATATTGTCATCATGATTATTTTATGGTAAACTTTGCTTAAAACAATTCACCTACATGTTTACGAATATTTTTGTTTGTAATTTCTTTTTCCTTCTGAAATCATATTTCTCATTTCATTGTTAAATCATTATTAAAAATCTCTTTTGATTAAAAGTATTTAACTGCTAAGTTCTTATAAGTTTCGTCTATCTGAAAACAGTCTCTATTTTGCTCTTTTCTTCAAGAGTTTTGCTGGGGATGCCATCTGGGAGTTGACAGTTACTGTCTTATAGCACTTTGAAGGCACTGCCCCATAGTCCCCTCTCCCATGTCACCATTGCACTTTCGTTGGCTACTTTTAAGATTTTCTCTTTGTGGTTGGTGTTCCACAGTTTCGTTACAATGAGGCTAGATGTGAATATCTTTTTATCAATTCTGACTTATGTAAATTGAGCTTCCTGCATATATATGTGTTCATTATTGGGATATCCTCGACCATTATCTCTCTCTCACTTCTTTTTTCCTTTTTTCTGGTACCAGGGATTGAACCCAGGGACTCTTAGCCACTAACCCACATCCCCAGCCCTTTTTATGTTTTATTTTGAGACAGGGCCTCGCTAAGTTCCTGAGGCTGGCTATGAACTCATAGTCTTCCTGCCTCAGCCTCCCAAGTCACTGGGATTACAGGCGAGTACCACTGTGCCCGGCTCACCCATTATCTCTTAAAATATTACCTCTTCTCCATTTTTTCCGTGCTTTTATTTGGGATTCCAATTAAACATAAGATGGATTTTAAAATTCTGTCTTCCCCACTTTGTAGCCTAGTGTTGCCCAGCAGAGCTTTCTGTGATGACCTTCACTGTCTGACCTGATAGCTGCTAGTCACATGTGGCTCTGAGCATTAGTAATGTGACTGGTGCAACAGAGGAACTGATTCTTACTTTTATTTAATTTTAGTTAATTCAAATATAAATGCAGAACGCAACGTGTGGCTCATGGCTGTTGTTTTAGACTGGACAGCTTAAATTTCTCCTTCATAGTCTATCTTTTATCTCTCTATATCACATTCTTGGTATGTAATTTCCTTAGATCTATTTTCCATTTTTTATAAATTCTCTCTTCAGCTGTTTAGTCCACTGTTTTAATTCATTCATCCAAGCATTTATTTATTTATTTTTTAATGTTATCAACTATATTTTATAAAAAGTTCAGTGTGTGTGCCTTCCTCCCCATGCCCCAAGTGGACATCCTCTTGCTGCAGGTACTGTCCCCGAGTCCCAACCCTGGCACTCTGCACATTCTGCTGCCACGCTGCCATGGGAATCTACCCTGCCACAGCATGCATCCCTTAGGTCAGAAGACAGGCCTGTTTATGTTTCTATCACCCAAACTGGTACACGGTGACACTCGATGCTTTGTCATGGAGGTGCTGGCAAGGATTGCTTACACTGGCAGGAGACAGGATGGAGAGTGGGGTGTGGGGACCTGCTCTCTGAGCCTGGAAAATTGCTGCTGGCCCTGCCTGCTGAACTGCAGAGCTAGAAGCCTTCTCGTGGGTCAGAGTGAGAGACAGACAGACAGACAGACAGACAGACAGACAGGGAGACGGAGACAGACTTCAGGTGATCCAAAGGTCTGTGATAGGGACAGGATGGAGGTGATGTAGACACGGGTGTCCACGTTTATCCTGGGGTCCTATACATCTGCCTGTCTTTCAGGACAATCTCCCCAACACCAAAGCACCTGGACTAATTCCACAATCAGGGACACCCAGGCCCAATTCTCACCAAGCTACTGGGGCCTCCCACAGGTCAGCGGGCACGAAGGGCACGGCAGCAGGATGGTGGCCCTGGCAGAGGCGAGCCCTGGGCTGAGAGCACCTCTGGTGGGAGCTCCGAGCAACCTTTGCCCCCTCCCCCGTCCTCCACCTTTGGCCTTCGCAGCGCCTCCTCCACCACCCTGAGCTGGACCTCTGCATCTCAGTGAGGTCAGCTCTGACCCCACAGGCCGGCCCTGGGTTCCAGTCACGGTGAGGAAAGGGGCCTGCTCTGAGCCTGGGGCACTCCCACTCCACTTTATCAGGGTCTTGGGACGGTCACCAAGGCCCCTACAGGGCAGAAGCAGGTCCTAGGACTACAGAACGCTCTCCAGGTCGTTGGGCCCACCTGTCTCAGGTAGGACCTCCTGAGAGGAAGAGCAAAGTCTGCTTGCCCGAGTGGTCTCTGGACAGGACTGTCACCTGCAGGGAGCCGAGAGGACAGGGAACTTGCTGCGCCTTCACCCTGCCCGACTCCCACCCGGCCCGGAGAGCCAGGATCAGCCTCCCTCCTGGTGGCCCAGCCCTGGAAGGTGGCATGCTACACCTTGTCCCCACACCTGTGACCTCTGAACGCCACTGGTAGCCGTGGAAGAAGGCATGCTCTAGCACTCAATCTTTTCCCTCTTCCTTCCTTCCTCCTCCCTCCCTTCCTCCCTTCCTTCCTTCCTCCCTTCCTTTCTTTTCTTTCTTTCTCCCCCACCCCCCTCCTTCTAACCATTTAAAATTTTGAGCCGTATCTGTGCATTGGTGGCATACACCTATAATTCCAGCAGCTTCGGAGGCTGAGGCAGGAGGATAGTGAGTTCAAAATCAGCTTCAGCAACTTAGTGAGGCCCTAAGCAACCTAGGGAGACCCTGTCTCAAAAAAAAAAAAAAAAATATATATATCTATGGGGCTGGGGAGGGCTGGGGGTGTGGCCCATTGGTTGAGTACCTCCAGGTTCATTCCCAGTACCAAATATATATGTATATATAGAGAATTTTCTTTGAGCCTTTCCCCAGCTGGCGGCCTCCGCGGCTCCTTCTGGTGCCCACAGCATCACAGACTTGGCTTCTACTGTTAACTTACACTGTTTAGCTTATACTAACCAAAATGTTGGTCTATCATTTAGTTTGGTTTCCTTTGACAACCTTAAGGGGCTCTGCCCTACTCCTACCCCAACAGTGGAGATGACGTGAACCACGTGTCAAGACAATCTACTATAACCAAGAGGTGGTAAAAACATATATTTAGGACCTGTCCCACCAAAGGAATGCTATAGATAGATGACTGTTTGTCTCTGGAAAGAGAAAAAGAGGTCCATTGGGAAAGAACTTGAACTAGACCTTGGGATGAAGGTGACTGGCCACCCCAGATGATTACTGCCACTTATGGTCCTGCTACCTGGACACAAGATGGCAGTTGGGGCTATAGAACCTTACTTACATGCTGAACAAAATTAGTCACTTACAAGCTGTTCTAGAAAATTATTATTAATCAGACTGCCACAGCCTTTGAGCTCCTAGCCACACAACAGACCTAGATGCGAGAGGCTAACTATCAAAACCGCTTGGCATTAGATTATCTACTGGCTGAGGAAGGAGAAATATGTGGGGAGTTCAACAGCTCAGACTGCTGTATCCAAATAGATGATTTTGGACAAACGGTTAAAAATATAGCCAACAACATCAGAAAGCCAGCACATGTGCTAGTTCATACCCAGAAAGAAATTACAGTTTGGGTCCCAAACACTCTTTTGGGAGATGGTTTTCTTTTCTTTCTTTCTTTTTTAATATTTATTGATTTGCTTTAGTTGTACACAACGCAATGCATTTGTGTTTGCGTGGTGCTGAGGATCGAACCCGGGCCGTGCACGCGCTGGGCGAGCGCTAACCATGGCTCTGCCGCTGAGCCACAAGCCCAGCCCGAGATGGCTTTCAACTCTTGGTAGATTTAAAGGCTTAATTGATATGATAGGTATTCTGCTGTCAACCCGTTCATTGGCCCCATCGTGCATCACAACTATTGGGTCCACCATAGAACCTGCTGTTGAAAGGACGACAACAACTAAGATTTTGGCATTAAATAAGGTTTTAAGCCAAGATGATGGTAATGATGCTCTTAAATTTAAAGGATTAAATTATGGGGAGCATCATTAAACGGGGAATTGTAGTGGCACCCACTTTCTTCACGTAAAATTTTAACTGGGCTTCTCCAGAAATCTTCACCATGGCTGATTTTAGGACTGTCAGCAAAAGAGTCTCTACAGAGGAGTTCAATGTAGATCAACTTCCTATTATTTTCGTGTTGCCCTGTTTCTTGGCCACTGGCCTGAAAGAAATCAGCACTCCAAGTGCTGGACACCCCTTTACTTGGTTTTTTCACAAACGTGTATCCAGTATAGTAGTTTGTAGAAGTGTGTTTGCAAATGCAAAGTGTGATAATAAAAAGGACAAATCCTTTAACCAGGCCTCTGGCCTTGAGCTGGAGCTTCACAGAGGTGTCCATATTTCTAAGATAAGAGAAGTGACCAACTGGGCTCCATGGTAACAGCTGGCAGGGGGAGGAAAGAAAGGGGAGAAGAAGCTCTCCCCTGCTCAGGTGTTGTCCTTGAAGGGTTAACTTGCCCAGAACAGCGAAAGAAAAAGCTGCTTTTACGTGAACTTCTGCAGACTGTGACCTTCTGAGCCCCTCCCCTTACATGCTAGGTATAAAGTTCTGGAACTACCTGAACTCGGGGTTCAGGGATTAATTGATTACAGCGAGAGCTGTGCCCTCTGAACCGGCTGCAGCCACATAAAGCTGTTTCCTGCTATCTTTGGTGCCCTGCCTCGTCTGTCCCTACAACACTACTTCTCTGGGGTCAAAATTTGGGCCTAGAAGTGGAACTCACTGGAGCTTGGTAGGAAGGCATTAGTCACAAGTGACATTCTATGTGCCAGGTTGGGCTGGCAGAGAAACAGGCTTCCCTGGAGGGGGTGACAGATGTGTCCCAGTACCCGTCTGATCGGCCACTTCCCCGTGGGGCTCAGACCTCCACTGGTGGCCAAACCCCTGGCCCTGCTGCTGCTGGGGCCAGGTGAGGTTCCAAGGCTCCTTGCTGCATCCCGTCCCTTCAGAATCTCCTCCTGTCCCGGGGCTCCCGCCTGAGTCACTCAGCCACCTCTCGACACCCGCCTCACCCTCTCCCCGCCGTTCCGTCCTCCTCGGGCCCACGTCATTAAAGCACGAAGCAGAGCTCCCAGCCCGGGACCTTCTCTGCTCCACGTTCTTCAGCGGCTCCCTGCTGAAGTCCCAGCTCCTCATCGGGCTCTGTGTGCCCAGCCCTGCTGACCTCACCAGCCTCGTGCCCGGTCTCTGCCCCTCGCCCGGCACCCCGGGGTCCCTCGTTTCCCTGGTGCTCCTAACACCTGTCTCCAAACTGCTCCACTCCTGGGCCTGAACGGAGGCTGCTGCTCTCTCCTGGTCACTAGTGCAGGTGGCCCCACCCCAACACACACACACACACACACACACACACACACACACACACACACACACACGCGTGTGCTCCCAGGGGCTCATTCAGGAACCTCTGTGCACAAGCCTCTCACAGCTGCAGTGAGTGCAAGTCGCACCCTCACCTGAACATCTGTCTCTCCCACTCGCTGTCCAGCCCACAGGGGCAGCAGCTGGGCCTGTCCCACGCCCCCATCTCTAGCACCTAGCAAGACCCTGAACCGCTGTTTTTAAAAGTGCACGGGTTTGTAGATTTATTTGCCGGTTCCTGTGGTGTCATCACACCCCTCTGGGGGACTTCGGCTGCCAACACGCTGTCCCTGGCTGTGGGAGGGGAAGGGCAGCCTGTGTGAGTGGCCCGGGCGCTCTGCTGCCGGGGGTTGGGTAAAGGAGGAAGCAGGGTGGTGGGGGGGGAGGGAGCGGGCATGTCTCCAGCTGTGCCTCCTGCACACCTGGGTCACCTGCGTGCCACCTGTGGGCTGGCTCTCGGTCCTGTCCTCTCTGCCTGCGGCAAGCTGTCCCCATGCTGCACCCTGCCATGCAGGGTGGGTCATTCTCTCTGCTGCGGGGACTGTCCTGTGCACTGTGGGCTGCGTAGCAGCTCCATGGCCTCCACTCACAGGTGCCAGTGAGCGTGGGAGGTGCCCGTCCTTCCCAGTGACACTGAGTGCCCTACCCTGCCCTGGCCCTCCGTGCTCAGACCAGCCCTGCCCAGCAGCTAAGGAAGGTCGGGTCAGCCCGCCCTCGGGAGGAGGCAGGGGAGCCCCTGTCAGCACTTCTACGGCCAAAGCTGAGTTCTCGTTTTCAACACTGCGCTGTAATGTGCACGCGGACTTTCGGTGGCCTTGTGGTGGCCGTCGCGTTGGAGTCTCTGCTCTGGGTTCAGAACCAAGGGCAGGCCCCTTGCTGCCCAGCATCCCGGGAGCCGGTGCAAGGGAGGTGCTGGGCCCCGGTGGGCACCCGTGGGCCCTGCAAGCAGGACGAGCTGGGCCAGCAGCACCGAGCCAACCCTCAGGGGCCTCCAGACTGGAGGAGGCCGAGCCGGGAGCCCGGCCAACCCGGGCCCGCGGTTTCCCTGCGTGCACGTCGCATTCTGAAAGCTCGGTTGTTAACAGGAGAGGACCAGATACGCTGCAGCACGATTTCGGCTTCTTGACACACCAGGAGCTCTGGAAACGCGGGGCTGGCCTCCCCCGACCTGGGCCTCCACGCTGGGACCGGGCAGGGCGCCCCTCTTTCCCAGGGCCCCCACGCGCCCCTCCACGGCTCGCCCGTCTGCCGGCCGAGCCTGAAGCATGGCTGAAACGAGGCACCTGCGTGCCTAGCCCAGTGTGGCGGTCCTTGTCACTGTCCCTTCACTGTGCCCTCTGCAGTGTGGCCCGTCAGAGCCTGCCTGGAACAGCACATGTTAAAAGGAGCCCCAAAGCCCCCGGCCAGGCCTCCCGAGCCTCGCCGCCGCCCTGGCCCCGGGATCGGCAGCCGCAGGCCTGAACTCACTGCGAGGCAGGCTGGAGGCCCGGGAAGACCCGAGTGACAGAGGACAGAAGTGGCGCTCTGGAGAGCCCCCGTGTGCAGAGCCCGACCGGCCACCAGCCCAGGCCTCCTCTCACGGGGTCTCCCGCGGCCCAGGCGAGCGGCTGGCCGCGGGGACGCTTCTCTCCACTTGGCATGTCGTCTCGGCGACAGCTGCGAGGCTTCGTCTTAATTTTAAAGAGAGGGAAACGGAGGCTCGGGGGACGGGGCGACTGGCTGAGGGCCACACAGCGCTCGGCACTGCCTCGGGATGGAGGCTGGCACCAGGCTCCGCAGCCAGGCCCAGCCCCCGCAGCAGGCTGGTGTGGGTCAGCTCTGCCCGGCTCAGCGGCCGGGAGCGGCTGGCGCCCCCACCGCGGGAAGACGGAGGGCTGGACTCGGGGACCCCGGCCCGTCATCGCTGGCCTCCACTCGGGGATGAACTCTCAAGGTCCCTGTGGCCTCCTACGAGCCTCCTCCCCGTCTCTGTGGCTCTGGCCTCTACGGTGACGGCTGTCGGTGGCCTCCTCCTCTCCCTGGCCCATGTGCCCCAGACCTCGGGCTCCATGCCACCCCCAGCGGTATCAGCCTCCTAACAAGGAAGGAAGCTGTCCCTGTGCAGGCGCAGGGCCAACCTGGGTGTCACTGACATCCCTGATGTGGCCCAGGGCCAGCAATTAGGCAGCTCAGAGCTTCCAAAGAGTGACAGAAGGCCCCGGAGGCCAGGAGGGGGCCAGACCCGCTGTCAGGATGGTGTGCTCATGCCCCGGGGGCCCTGTGCCACCGACTCACCTCTGTCCCTGGGACCTAGGACAGCAGCAAAACAATGGCCCCCGGCCCTCCCTTTAGGCCAGTCGGTGGGGCCCTTCTGCTTTCTGCAGGTGCGGAACACAGACTCTGGGCAAGGGGGTGGGACGGCTCTGCCACACCCGGGCCTGCACCTGGCTCGCCTCCCCCGCCAGCCCACAGGGATGCCACACCAGCCGCAGGGACGTCCGCTGGCTAAGCAGTGCCCAGAGGCGGTGGGCTCAGACGTCCCAAAGAACCACGGGCCGGGCGCCTCAAAGCACAGAAAGATGGTGCTAAGGGGGCCGGGGGGAGCCGCCTTCCCAGGGTTTCCCGGAGGGCCGCCCCGTAACTGGTGAAGAGTCCCCGGTTCTGTGGTCAGATCAGTCTGGGGGACACCAGGTGTGGAAGAAGGGAGGTGTTCTCTTCATTTGCAGACCTTGTCAGAGCCTTTGAGAGCACCGATTAACCTGCTGCGCCAACCTCTAGAGACGGAGACAGGAGGCCGTGTTTCCAAAACTCGTGGGCCAGGATTTTTACCCCAGGTGAATATTATGGTCTGTTGCAGCTCAGGCCCTGGGTTCCAGTACTGGCTGGGCCTCCGTCTTCTCCGTGCAAAGGGCTGTGCCGCCCGCCTCGCAGGGCAGTGGCAGGGTGGAATGAGGTCCTCACTGTCCTGTCACCCCCACTGTGGCATCGTCACCACCTGAGCTGAGCTTTTCACCCTCGCAGGCCCCCTGGGTCTGTCCCCTCATCTCTGCTGGGCTGGTGAGGACACGGAGGCTCGCGGCTAAGTGACTTGCCTACAGCTACCGGGTGACGGGGGCGGGGGGGGGGGTGTCCGCCCAGGACCCCACTCCTAACCCTGCCCGCCTGCCTGTGGGGCGCACGTGGGCCGCAGAGGGCTGGGCGCTGGGAGCAGCGCCTCCGACACGGCCTTGCTGCGGTGGGTCCGGGCGGCCAGGTTCAGGCTCCCGGGAGGCCTCTGGCCTCATCCTCTGGCCTCAACCCGCAGACTTCCTGCAGCTGGGGCCCGGAGTTTCCTCTTCTTCCAGGGAGCTAACCACCCCTCACTGATGCGGAGCAGGAGCGGCTGGAAGAGCTGGGGACCCGTCGGCAGGTGCCCGGGCCCTCCTTCCTCCCCTGGACGCACCAGGAGGCCCTGGGGAGAGGACTGGACCCTGGCTTTTGTCCCGCCCCCTGCTGCAGATCTTCCTATGACGTCATCTCTATAGGTCAACAAGCTGCCTGCTGAACTGCAGAGCTAGAAGCCTTCTCGTGGGTCAGAGTGAGAGACAGACAGACAGACAGACAGACAGACAGACAGGGAGACGGAGACAGACTTCAGGTGATCCAAAGGTCTGTGATAGGGACAGATGGAGGTGATGTAGACACGGGTGTCCACGTTTATCCTGGGGTCCTATACATCTGCCTGTCTTTCAGGACAATCTCCCCAACACCAAAGCACCTGGACTAATTCCACAATCAGGGACACCCAGGCCCAATTCTCACCAAGCTACTGGGGCCTCCCACAGGTCAGCGGGCACGAAGGGCACGGCAGCAGGATGGTGGCCCTGGCAGAGGCGAGCCCTGGGCTGAGAGCACCTCTGGTGGGAGCTCCGAGCAACCTTTGCCCCCTCCCCCGTCCTCCACCTTTGGCCTTCGCAGCGCCTCCTCCACCACCCTGAGCTGGACCTCTGCATCTCAGTGAGGTCAGCTCTGACCCCACAGGCCGGCCCTGGGTTCCAGTCACGGTGAGGAAAGGGGCCTGCTCTGAGCCTGGGGCACTCCCACTCCACTTTATCAGGGTCTTGGGACGGTCACCAAGGCCCCTACAGGGCAGAAGCAGGTCCTAGGACTACAGAACGCTCTCCAGGTCGTTGGGCCCACCTGTCTCAGGTAGGACCTCCTGAGAGGAAGAGCAAAGTCTGCTTGCCCGAGTGGTCTCTGGACAGGACTGTCACCTGCAGGGAGCCGAGAGGACAGGGAACTTGCTGCGCCTTCACCCTGCCCGACTCCCACCCGGCCCGGAGAGCCAGGATCAGCCTCCCTCCTGGTGGCCCAGCCCTGGAAGGTGGCATGCTACACCTTGTCCCCACACCTGTGACCTCTGAACGCCACTGGTAGCCGTGGAAGAAGGCATGCTCTAGCACTCAATCTTTTCCTCTTCCTTCCTTCCTCCTCCCTCCCTTCCTCCCTTCCTTCCTTCCTCCCTTCCTTTCTTTTCTTTCTTTCTCCCCCACCCCCCTCCTTCTAACCATTTAAAATTTTGAGCCGTATCTGTGCATTGGTGGCATACACCTATAATTCCAGCAGCTTCGGAGGCTGAGGCAGGAGGATAGTGAGTTCAAAATCAGCTTCAGCAACTTAGTGAGGCCCTAAGCAACCTAGGGAGACCCTGTCTCAAAAAAAAAAAAAAAATATATATATATATCTATGGGGCTGGGGAGGGCTGGGGGTGTGGCCCATTGGTTGAGTACCTCCAGGTTCATTCCCAGTACCAAATATATATGTATATATAGAGAATTTTCTTTGAGCCTTTCCCCAGCTGGCGGCCTCCGCGGCTCCTTCTGGTGCCCACAGCATCACAGACTTGGCTTCTACTGTTAACTTACACTGTTTAGCTTATACTAACCAAAATGTTGGTCTATCATTTAGTTTGGTTTCCTTTGACAACCTTAAGGGGCTCTGCCCTACTCCTACCCCAACAGTGGAGATGACGTGAACCACGTGTCAAGACAATCTACTATAACCAAGAGGTGGTAAAAACATATATTTAGGACCTGTCCCACCAAAGGAATGCTATAGATAGATGACTGTTTGTCTCTGGAAAGAGAAAAAGAGGTCCATTGGGAAAGAACTTGAACTAGACCTTGGGATGAAGGTGACTGGCCACCCCAGATGATTACTGCCACTTATGGTCCTGCTACCTGGACACAAGATGGCAGTTGGGGCTATAGAACCTTACTTACATGCTGAACAAAATTAGTCACTTACAAGCTGTTCTAGAAAATTATTATTAATCAGACTGCCACAGCCTTTGAGCTCCTAGCCACACAACAGACCTAGATGCGAGAGGCTAACTATCAAAACCGCTTGGCATTAGATTATCTACTGGCTGAGGAAGGAGAAATATGTGGGGAGTTCAACAGCTCAGACTGCTGTATCCAAATAGATGATTTTGGACAAACGGTTAAAAATATAGCCAACAACATCAGAAAGCCAGCACATGTGCTAGTTCATACCCAGAAAGAAATTACAGTTTGGGTCCCAAACACTCTTTTGGGAGATGGTTTTCTTTTCTTTCTTTCTTTTTTAATATTTATTGATTTGCTTTAGTTGTACACAACGCAATGCATTTGTGTTTGCGTGGTGCTGAGGATCGAACCCGGGCCGTGCACGCGCTGGGCGAGCGCTCTGCCGCTGAGCCACAAGCCCAGCCCGAGATGGCTTTCAACTCTTGGTAGATTTAAAGGCTTAATTGATATGATAGGTATTCTGCTGTCAACCCGTTCATTGGCCCCATCGTGCATCACAACTATTGGGTCCACCATAGAACCTGCTGTTGAAAGGACGACAACAACTAAGATTTTGGCATTAAATAAGGTTTTAAGCCAAGATGATGGTAATGATGCTCTTAAATTTAAAGGATTAAATTATGGGGAGCATCATTAAACGGGGGAATTGTAGTGGCACCCACTTTCTTCACGTAAAATTTTAACTGGGCTTCTCCAGAAATCTTCACCATGGCTGATTTTAGGACTGTCAGCAAAAGAGTCTCTACAGAGGAGTTCAATGTAGATCAACTTCCTATTTTCGTGTTGCCCTGTTTCTTGGCCACTGGCCTGAAAGAAATCAGCACTCCAAGTGCTGGACACCCCTTTACTTGGTTTTCACAAACGTGTATCCAGTATAGTAGTTTGTAGAAGTGTGTTTGCAAATGCAAAGTGTGATAATAAAAAGGACAAATCCTTTAACCAGGCCTCTGGCCTTGAGCTGGAGCTTCACAGAGGTGTCCATATTTCTAAGATAAGAGAAGTGACCAACTGGGCTCCATGGTAACAGCTGGCAGGGGGAGGAAAGAAAGGGGAGAAGAAGCTCTCCCCTGCTCAGGTGTTGTCCTTGAAGGGTTAACTTGCCCAGAACAGCGAAAGAAAAAGCTGCTTTTACGTGAACTTCTGCAGACTGTGACCTTCTGAGCCCCTCCCCTTACATGCTAGGTATAAAGTTCTGGAACTACCTGAACTCGGGGTTCAGGGATTAATTGATTACAGCGAGAGCTGTGCCCTCTGAACCGGCTGCAGCCACATAAAGCTGTTTCCTGCTATCTTTGGTGCCCTGCCTCGTCTGTCCCTACAACACTACTTCTCTGGGGTCAAAATTTGGGCCTAGAAGTGGAACTCACTGGAGCTTGGTAGGAAGGCATTAGTCACAAGTGACATTCTATGTGCCAGGTTGGGCTGGCAGAGAAACAGGCTTCCCTGGAGGGGGTGACAGATGTGTCCCAGTACCCGTCTGATCGGCCACTTCCCCGTGGGGCTCAGACCTCCACTGGTGGCCAAACCCCTGGCCCTGCTGCTGCTGGGGCCAGGTGAGGTTCCAAGGCTCCTTGCTGCATCCCGTCCCTTCAGAATCTCCTCCTGTCCCGGGGCTCCCGCCTGAGTCACTCAGCCACCTCTCGACACCCGCCTCACCCTCTCCCCGCCGTCCCGTCCTCCTCGGGCCCACATCATTAAAGCACGAAGCAGAGCTCCCAGCCCGGGACCTTCTCTGCTCCACGTTCTTCAGCGGCTCCCTGCTGAAGTCCCAGCTCCTCATGGGGCTCTGTGTGCCCAGCCCTGCTGACCTCACCAGCCTCGTGCCCGGTCTCTGCCCCTCGCCCGGCACCCCGGGGTCCCTCGTTTCCCTGGTGCTCCTAACACCTGTCTCCAAACTGCTCCACTCCTGGGCCTGAATGGAGGCTGCTGCTCTCTCCTGGTCACTAGTGCAGGTGGCCCCACCCCAACACACACACACACACACACACACACACACACACACACACGCGTGTGCTCCCAGGGGCTCATTCAGGAACCTCTGTGCACAAGCCTCTCACAGCTGCAGTGAGTGCAAGTCGCACCCTCACCTGAACATCTGTCTCTCCCACTCGCTGTCCAGCCCACAGGGGCAGCAGCTGGGCCTGTCCCACGCCCCCATCTCTAGCACCTAGCAAGACCCTGAACCGCTGTTTTTAAAAGTGCACGGGTTTGTAGATTTATTTGCCGGTTCCTGTGGTGTCATCACACCCCTCTGGGGGACTTCGGCTGCCAACACGCTGTCCCTGGCTGTGGGAGGGGAAGGGCAGCCTGTGTGAGTGGCCCGGGCGCTCTGCTGCCGGGGGTTGGGTAAAGGAGGAAGCAGGGTGGTGGGGGAGGGAGCGGGCATGTCTCCAGCTGTGCCTCCTGCACACCTGGGTCACCTGCGTGCCACCTGTGGGCTGGCTCTCGGTCCTGTCCTCTCTGCCTGCGGCAAGCTGTCCCCATGCTGCACCCTGCCATGCAGGGTGGGTCATTCTCTGCTGCGGGGACTGTCCTGTGCACTGTGGGCTGCGTAGCAGCTCCATGGCCTCCGCGCACAGGTGCCAGTGAGCGTGGGAGGTGCCCGTCCTTCCCAGTGACACTGAGTGCCCTACCCTGCCCTGGCCCTCCGTGCTCAGACCAGCCCTGCCCAGCAGCTAAGGAAGGTCGGGTCAGCCCGCCCTCGGGAGGAGGCAGGGGAGCCCCTGTCAGCACTTCTACGGCCAAAGCTGAGCTTCGCGTTTTCAACACTGCGCTGTAATGTGCACGCGGACTTTCGGTGGCCTTGTGGTGGCCGTCGCGTTGGAGTCTCTGCTCTGGGTTCAGAACCAAGGGCAGGCCCCTTGCTGCCCAGCATCCCGGGAGCCGGTGCAAGGGAGGTGCTGGGCCCCGGTGGGCACCCGTGGGCCCTGCAAGCAGGACGAGCTGGGCCAGCAGCACCGAGCCAACCCTCAGGGGCCTCCAGACTGGAGGAGGCCGAGCCGGGAGCCCGGCCAACCCGGGCCCGCGGTTTCCCTGCGTGCACGTCGCATTCTGAAAGCTCGGTTGTTAACAGGAGAGGACCAGATACGCTGCAGCACGATTTCGGCTTCTTGACACACCAGGAGCTCTGGAAACGCGGGGCTGGCCTCCCCCGACCCGGGCCTCCACGCTGGGACCGGGCAGGGCGCCCCTCCTTCCCAGGGCCCCCCACGCGCCCCTCCACGGCTCGCCCGTCTGCCGGCCGAGCCTGAAGCATGGCTGAAACGAGGCACCTGCGTGCCTAGCCCAGTGTGGCGGTCCTTGTCACTGTCCCTTCACTGTGCCCTCTGCAGTGTGGCCCGTCAGAGCCTGCCTGGAACAGCACATGTTAAAAGGAGCCCCAAAGCCCCCTGGCCAGGCCTCCCGAGCCTCGCCGCCGCCCTGGCCCCGGGATCGGCAGCCGCAGGCCTGAACTCACTGCGAGGCAGGCTCGAGGCCCGGGAAGACCCAAGTGACAGAGGACAGAAGTGGCGCTCTGGAGAGCCCCCGTGTGCAGAGCCCGACCGGCCACCAGCCCAGGCCTCCTCTCACGGGGTCTCCCGCGGCCCAGGCGAGCGGCTGGCCGCGGGGACGCTTCTCTCCACTTGGCATGTCGTCTCGGCGACAGCTGCGAGGCTTCGTCTTAATTTTAAAGAGAGGGAAACGGAGGCTCGGGGGACGGGGCGACTGGCTGAGGGCCACACAGCGCTCGGCACTGCCTCGGGATGGAGGCTGGCACCAGGCTCGCAGCCAGGCCCAGCCCCGCAGCAGGCTGGTGTGGGTCAGCTCTGCCCGGCTCAGCGGCCGGGAGCGGCTGGCGCCCCCACCGCGGGAAGACGGAGGGCTGGACTCGGGGACCCCGGCCCTGTCATCGCTGGCCTCCACTCGGGGATGAACTCTCAAGGTCCCTGTGGCCTCCTACGAGCCTCCTCCCCGTCTCTGTGGCTCTGGCCTCTACGGTGACGGCTGTCGGTGGCCTCCTCCTCTCCCTGGCCCATGTGCCCCAGACCTCGGGCTCCATGCCACCCCCAGCGGTATCAGCCTCCTAACAAGGAAGGAAGCTGTCCCTGTGCAGGTGCAGGGCCAACCTGGGTGTCACTGACATCCCTGATGTGGCCCAGGGCCAGCAATTAGGCAGCTCAGAGCTTCCAAAGAGTGACAGAAGGCCCCTGGAGGCCAGGAGGGGCCAGACCCGCTGTCAGGATGGTGTGCTCATGCCCCGGGGGCCCTGTGCCACCGACTCACCTCTGTCCCTGGGACCTAGGACAGCAGCAAAACAATGGCCCCCGGCCCTCCCTTTAGGCCAGTCGGTGGGGCCCTTCTGCTTTCTGCAGGTGCGGAACACAGACTCTGGGCAAGGGGGTGGGACGGCTCTGCCACACCCGGGCCTGCACCTGGCTCGCCTCCCCCGCCAGCCCACAGGGATGCCACACCAGCCGCAGGGACGTCCGCTGGCTAAGCAGTGCCCAGAGGCGGTGGGCTCAGACGTCCCAAAGAACCACGGGCCGGGCACCTCAAAGCACAGAAAGATGGTGCTAAGGGGGCCGGGGGGAGCCGCCTTCCCAGGGTTTCCCGGAGGGCCGCCCCGTAACTGGTGAAGAGTCCCCGGTTCTGTGGTCAGATCAGTCTGGGGGACACCAGGTGGGAAGAAGGGAGGTGTTCTCTTCATTTGCAGACCTTGTCAGAGCCTTTGAGAGCACCGATTAACCTGCTGCGCCAACCTCTAGAGACGGAGACAGGAGGCCGTGTTTCCAAAACTCGTGGGCCAGGATTTTTACCCCAGGTGAATATTATGGTCTGTTGCAGCTCAGGCCCTGGGTTCCAGTACTGGCTGGGCCTCCGTCTTCTCCGTGCAAAGGGCTGTGCCGCCCGCCTCGCAGGGCAGTGGCAGGGTGGAATGAGGTCCTCACTGTCCTGTCACCCCCACTGTGGCATTGTCACCACCTGAGCTGAGCTTTTCACCCTCGCAGGCCCCCTGGGTCTGTCCCCTCATCTCTGCTGGGCTGGTGAGGACACGGAGGCTCGCGGCTAAGTGACTTGCCTACAGCTACCGGGTGACGGGGGCGGGGGGGGGGGTGTCCGCCCAGGACCCCACTCCTAACCCTGCCCGCCTGCCTGTGGGGCGCACGTGGGCCGCAGAGGGCTGGGCGCTGGGAGTGGCGCCTCCGACACGGCCTTGCTGCGGTGGGTCCGGGCGGCCAGGTTCAGGCTCCCGGGAGGCCTCTGGCCTCATCCTCTGGCCTCAACCCGCAGACTTCCTGCAGCTGGGGCCCGGAGTTTCCTCTTCTTCCAGGGAGCTAACCACCCCTCACTGATGCGGAGCAGGAGCGGCTGGAAGAGCTGGGGACCCGTCGGCAGGTGCCCGGGCCCTCCTTCCTCCCCTGGACGCACCAGGAGGCCCTGGGAGAGGACTGGACCCTGGCTTTTGTCCCGCCCCCTGCTGCAGATCTTCCTATGACGTCATCTCTATAGGTCAACAAGCTGGAGCTCGGGGTCAAGGGCGGTGGGCAGGTGTGGGGTGACGGCCTAGAGCGGGGCGGCAGCCAGTGCT
The DNA here is from genome assembly GCA_025594165.1 of Tamias sibiricus. NCBI lineage: Eukaryota > Metazoa > Chordata > Mammalia > Rodentia > Sciuridae > Tamias > Tamias sibiricus. Next base: position 12,070,037 of record CM046658.1, on the reverse strand, counting down.
TTCTGTAGCATGACAGGGACTTCCAAGATCACACGGGCCACAGGTCATAACCACTGCCCCGGTCTGTTTGTAAGAAAGCCGGAGACCCAGAGAGGGAAACCAACCTGCCCGTGGTCACACAGCAAGTCCTTGACCGAGTTGGGAAGGGCTCCTGACTCTGCTGGGCTGGGGTCCTGGGGCTTCAGGGATGGGAAAGACCAGGCCTCCTCAGGAGCCTGAGGACAGGGGTCTGAGTGCTCCCCAACCATGGTCTGGGCAGGCTTACTTCCAATTTAGGGCTCACTGTCCAGAGTCCACGGGGAACCACAGGCTCCTGACCAAGGCCGGCAGGTCCACCTGATGCTTAGCAGAAGCACTGGCGGGCCACACTGAGGCGTCCGAGGTGACAGACGTCACACACAGAACTCTGACTGCACCCAGCCTTAACACCCGGCCCCCACCTCCCGGCTGCACACCTCCAGGGAAGTCGGGGACCTCTCTGTGACCGGCCCCCTCTGTGGTCCCCCGGGCTGGCTGGAGGTGGCGGTGGCACTGCACCAGCCCCTGTGCTCTCTGCCCCAGGCCCCGCAGGCCCCTGCAGCAGCTGTGTGGGGGAGGGGCAGGCGGGGTCTTTCCTCCCCCTGCAGGACTGGGCTGTCCCAGAGGGTGACCTTCCTTATGATGGCGCCGGCAGGGTGGCACCGCCTCTCAGGGGCTCAGTGCTGCCCCGTGGCCTCTGCCCCATGTCACCTCCCGTCACTGAGCCCTGCCAGGGAGCCTCAGTTATACCAGACACCAGGCCTCAGCCCGGGACCTCCTGAGTCAGGGGCTGTGGGAGGGGCCTGGGTCGCGGTCCTCAGACCCCAGGTGGGTCAGGTTTGACAACTACCCATCTACTGTCGCTCTCAGACCTCCCTTTTCTCTTTTTTGAGGGGTCTACCATGGGACCCTTCAAATGGGCTCCCGCACGGAAGTGCCGCGTAGCCGAGAGGGCAGCGCTTGTGGCTGCAGGTGCAGTGGCAGCCATGGCAGCACCGAGGGGCCCCTCAGGGTTCCACGGAACACAGTTTGCAAACCCCCTCTTTACTCCACTCTCTTCCTCTTTGGGGTTGAGAAACTGAGCCCCAAAGAGTTGCCTGCTTCAGGCCTGTGCCTTCCTCTGCTGGCGAGCCTTTCGGGAGCTCCCTGAACTTTCTGATGGTGTGCTGACCCCGAGGGGAGCTGGGTCCAGGGCTGACCAGGGCCTGTTGCAGACCCCAGGAGAGCAGACACTGCTTCCGGACAGCTGGGGTGAACCTGGGTTTGCCTCTCCTGGGCTGTGTGACTTTGGGCAAGGAGCTCGCCTCTCTGTGCCTTGGTCTGGGCCTCCGTGACAGGCTCTGTTGTTGGAGGTGAGTGGGGCAGGCCTCACCCTGCCAGGCCAGTCTGGCCTTGGGCTTGGGCACGTTTCCTCCCAAGTGCTCCACTCCCGGGGGCCTGGGGGTTTCTGCTTCATGAACCAGGCCCTGGCAGCCCAGCTGCTTCCCCGGGTCCAAAGTTCCCCACAGTAGCCGCAGCAGGGAGCCTGCTTCTATTAGACTCTAGAGGGACAGAAGGCTGGCGGGGCTGAGGGCTTCAGGTCAAAGGTCTCAAACTCTCCCTGTTCCAAGGCAGAGAAGCCCGATTCTCCTCCATAGCAACACCGGAACTGAATCGGGACCAGGGACAGGTGCTTGCGGCCCCTGATATGGCAGCAGGAGGGACCCAAGGGTCACACAACCCACGGCCCCGATGGCCCCAGGGACAAGTCTTCACCGAGTCACTTCGGGCTCAAGGCACGTCAAGCGGCCTCCACACTTTCCCCCCAACATCCCGTTAAACACGTCACCAGCCCCGGGACCACAGATCCCAGGCCAGCCCTTTCCCGTCTGAAACTCACTGAGCTTTCACACTTGGGTCTCCGTGGCGGGGAGGGCCACTGCGCCACTCTACAGCCCAGGACAACAAGGCTCACGGGTTAAAGAACTTGCTGGAGATCGCATGCGGGGTCAGAGCTGGGAGCGCCACAGTGGGCGTGGCCTGGAACCCGCTGGTGGGCCGCAAGGGTCCCCTGAATGGGGAGCCGAGGACTGCGTGAGGCACGTCCTTGCTGGCCTGGGGGATTCTGGGAGCGTGGCGTGCAATCTCACAGGCTCTCTTGCACTGATGCAAGGGACTGCCACTTACGGGTGACACACTAAAAAGCCACCAGGGGATTCCCCAACCCTGAAATTCGGGGAGGCGGCAGGCCAGCAGCCCACGCTTCCTGGGGCTCTGACTCAGCCCGGCGCTGTGCCAGGCTCCCTGGGGCACCTAGTGAGCAGAGGCCCCACCATGCCCGGGAAGAGAGAGGCAAGGTTTTCAGCTGCTGCTGCGGGTGCCTACAGGTCAGTGCTCTTGGGGTGCTCTTCTCCTGGCTGTTTGGGGGGACCGTGGGCAAGGCCCCCAGGGCCGAGGAACTGGGCCTTAGGATGCCGTGTGAGCGTGGCTCCAGCCTGAAATCCCCACACCCTGCTGCCACCCCAGACCGACACCCTCAAATTCTCTGCACAGTGACACCTTACAGGTGGCAAGCCACGACTTTGATGTTTTGATGACGTCTAGCACGCAAACTTCTGAGCCACGTCTTGATTACAGGGCCTTATTTTGTCATGCAAAGTTATGGATCCGTCCTTTTATAGAGTAAATAAGTGAAAGTCGCCCCCCAGAGAGTCTTCATTACCACCAGGCTGCCCCCCACCACGGGAAATGGGAGCAGGAGGGAGGGAGGGGACCAGGGCACGGGGAGCCTCCCCTAGGGGGGTCCAAGATGAAGTGGCTTAAGAGCCCTTTGCCCAGAGCAGTGGCTGGGGGTGTCTGATTTGCTAAAATGAAAGTTTTCCAGAGCGGGCTCGCAGGTTTTATAAAAGTCACATTGCCCAAGGGCTGTCCCCAAGGGTGTGGCCCCACTCTGCCCGGCCCCACGAGACATTAACAGGGACCGGCAGCCTGCACAGTCCAGTCTCAGGCCGACTCACAGTGCTGCCACCTGGCCTCTGCCCTTGTCACCTCCTGAGACTGGGCCTGTGCTGGGGGATCGGATACATTCCCAGACCCCCGGCCTCAGCCCGGGACCTCCTGAGTCAGGGGGTGTGGGAGGGGCCGGAGTCTCTGTTCCCAAACCCCAAGCAGGGTCAGATTTTGACAACTACCCATCTACTGTGGCTCTCACACCTCCTTTTTCTTGGAAGGGTCTATCATGGACCCTTCAAGTGGCAGAAGTCCAGTGTGTAACTGCGAAGGTGGAGCTTCTGGCTGGAGGTGGTCTGCAGCGTGAGCTACGGCCACACGGAGGAAGGTCTGCGGGAACCCCGTGGGGTTCCACGGAACACAGTTTTGAAAACTGCCTATTTATTCTCCTCTCTTCCTCTTTGGGGCTGAGAAACCAGGAGCAGCTCCTGGGCGGCCAGCTCACCCTGTGGTGGGTGGTGTGGGGTGGGAGGGAGGGCCTGTGCCCTCAGGACCACAGCTCTGGTACAGGTGCACCTTGAGGCGGGCTAATGGTGGCACCATGCTACTGCCCATCTGGCCAGGGAGAGGCGGGCAGGGCAGGTGGCAGGTCTGTCTGGGGTGGGCTTTCTGAGCCTGGGGGCAAAGGCTGACGGAAATAGTCCTCTGTCACAAAAGCACATCCGTGCTAGACCTGCCAGAGGCTGCTAGTGGGCAAAGGTCGGCCTTAGAACCAGGCCCTGCTGCAACCCTGAAGACCCCCAGGGGCAGGCACCTGCTGTCCCAGCGCCCCCCGACACCAGGGTGGAGCGCAGCCACACTCCCAAGGTTTGCAGCCCCGGTCTTCTGTGATCTGGACACTTTACCTAGCCTTGGTTTGGGAGGGTTAACTGAGTTAATCAGGGAAAACGCACAGCACAGAGCCTGGCCTATGGTAAACGCTTAGTAAGTGTTAGATGTTATTGTTGTTATTACTGTTGTTGGTTACGCTGGTTGGAGTCTGCTGGCACAGGTGGGGGAGCCCTCAGAAGAGCCACTGAGGACAGCCCCGCAGGCTGCACACTGCACAACTCGGGGCACCATTCACCTAGTAGCCTGGAGAATGGAACCTTCTAGAGTAGTGCAGTGCACAACCTGGGCAGCTGGAACACTGGCCTGGATGCTCTGGCAGCCCTATTCCAGTTTCTGACTAAAAGATGTCACTTGGAGCTGGACTGTTTAGAGTGAGATCTCTCTAGAAGAGTCTTTTAACAAAGTAGGCGCTGGGGCTGGGCACGTAGCCCAGTGGTAGCCTTCCCTAGCAGGCACAAGACCCTGGGTTTGTCCCCGGCATTGACAAAAAGATGCATAAAGGAGGCACCGCGGCTTTTGGGTACAGCTGCTAAGATTTGGATGAGGTGAGGCCCTGCTCCCCAGAGGGTTCTAGGATTGCAGGTGTGGTACCCAGGACCCTGGCCAAGTCTTTCCTCTCTGGGCCAGTCTCTCCCTATGTCTTCCACTGGGAAAAGGTGGATTAGTTTCAGGATAAAACACGTTTAATCCTTGCATGCCAACTTGACGGTCTGGTGGTGACCATCTGAGGCTTCATAAAGTGAGAAGCCTGAGGTCACTGTGGGATGTGTGGGAGGGACTCTGATTGATTAGTGATGTCTGCATGGGGCCAGGCGCAGTCTGCTTGGGCAGGTGGTTCTCCATCCTGGCTGCCCCTTAGAATCACCAGAGGATTAGAGACACCTGGTTCAGGGTGTGGCCTGGCACCGGCATTTCCCCACGAAGGCCTTTAGAACTGTGGGCCAGAGGAACCTAATTCCTCACAGTCCTGAGCTTTCTTGACCTTCTTGACCCTACGGGCTCCTGCGCCCTCACTAACCCGGGGTCCTGTTCTAGGCCTTTGCACATGGTCGGTGTCTGACGTAGCTTTGTGCTTTCTCCCAGCAGGGATGGCAGGGAGCTAAAGCCCCGAACCCCATCAGTCTTATTGCCGGGGAGAATGTTATTTTTTTCCCAGGTGGGAGATGGAGGTTGAGGGCCCTGGCTGTAGTCAGGGTTTGGGGTTATCAGGTAGCCCCTTCCTGAGACACACAGTGGGGGCCTATCCGGGGGGAGACCTGGGGACCTCACGGGGCTCAGGAAGCCCGGCACACTCTGGCTTCAATCGAGGAAGTCCCGTGGCCTCTCACTTTCCCTTAAGCTACTCTCGGTCCCCAGGTAGAGGGGGGAACCTGGGACTGCGCGGAGGCCGACTGAGGCCTGCAGCAAGTACCACGCCCCAGAGCCACAGGCTCCATCTCGGGGCCTCCGCAAGGCACGCCCGGCGGGAAGGAAGCAGACGAAAGCTGAGCGGGGACCCTGAGCTCCAGGAAGCAGGGTGCCGGGCGCGGAGGTGTTGCGTCAGGACCGCGGGGTGGCCCTGGGTGCCGACCGCGCCTCCAAATTACAGGGCCGCAAGGCAAGGTGTTCCTGGGAGGTCACCGGGGCTCGGCCCCTCCATGGGCCCAGAATCCGGCCAGCTTTCCTCAGCCCCTCCCCGTCCCCCTCAGGACCCGGCCCTGGAATTCCAAGGAGCAGGGGGGGGCCGGGTGGGCCTCCCCAGTGGGCAGAGCCTCCCACCGGGGCAACATAGAAGCACTCAAATAACATAGAATTCGATCATATTTTAAAATAAGCTTTATTTAGATTTTTTTAATATTTTATATTTGCATCCATGCCTTGGAGAACCTTTCCCACGGGAAAGGTTATTTTCATCTAATGTAGCCCATAACTCATTCGCTATTTGACGTAGTTCTCTTAAATAAATCATCCTTAGTAACTCTTAGAATTAGCTCCTAATTTACAAAAACTGAAATGAAAAGGAACTACTAAATCATTACCAGGAGTGTCTGCAATCTTATTTTCTTGTAAGTAAAAGGGAAAAGCCGTAAAAATCAACAATAACAACAACAACAAAAAATCATGGGGGGAAAATATTTTCTCAAATCTCTCTATGGTGCCAGCTCGCCGCTCTCCCTCCCTACGGGGCTCAGTTCACAGCGTAGCCAAAGAGGGCACGAAGAGCCCTCTCCCCACCCCTGGCCGAGGTCGGAAGGCAAAGGGAAGCTGGCTGGGCTTTTCGGTTGGTTTTAGAGATTTGGACCAAACAGCCCATCCATTCCAGGTGCTCCAGCATCTGAGAATCTCCTTGCTGCTTTCTAAGAGCTGAAAACGTTACTGTTAGCAGAAGCGCCACTACTGTGGTCTAGAGGGCGACAGAGCTGTTAGACGTGAAGGTGGAGGGCCAGGGGCCGGGAGAGGAGGGATGAGAGGTGGCGTTCCAGCGCGGGGCGGGCCTGGCTGCAAGCGCCCATTTTCCCCACCCCCCTGTTGGCATGCACGCAGTCCCTTCGCTGGTGACACCTTGCCGTGGCCAGGGCTGCTCCCCAGACAGGCGGGTGCTCCTGCCAGCCCTCCACTCCTGGGAAGGGGGGGTCAAGCAAGCTGGAGGACGGAATCTCAGGAATCCCCCGAGATTCTAAGTGTGGCTGGAGGACCAACTGGAAAGGGCAGGGCAGAGGGCTCAGGGCTGGACACCATGTCCCCAGCAGCCCTCCCTGGAGGCCAGGGTCCTCCACCCTCCTCCTGCCTAGTCTATAAACGCAGGATGAGACACAGTCTGGGAGGAGCAGGTGCTGCAGGGCCCCTCGGGGAACCCACGCAGGCCCAGGGTCCCTCTGGCTGACCCTGTGGTGGAGCCCCGGGCTGTCTCTCAAAAGACAGGCCCAAGAGGAGGGGTGCCGGTCAGCACTCTGCTCACGGAGGCTGTGTTCTGTCTGTCAGATAAATATCCAGAGGGAAAGGCTGGAGAGGAGGCAGTGGGCGAGGGCCCAGGGCCCCATCATGCACGGGCAGGAGATGGGAGAGACAGAAAAGAGAGAAGCAAGCTTGGAACCCAGCGGTCCCTGGGTCTAGCCGCCTACACGCTACCTGGCACAGCGGGCAGTTTGGTGGCAGCATGAACAGAGAACAGACAAGTCAACAGAAACGCCCCCGCCCCCCGCCCGCCCCGCCCCGTGGAAAAATATACACCCCAATATTTACGTAATAATTTAGATAGAATATGTCTTCTGCATTTGTGCAAATAAATTAAACGAAACGATTTCCTTTTCTTTTTCTTGTTTTCCATAAAGAAAGAAACGGCAACGCAATTTAAAAACAGGTAGGCCATCAAAAAGAGCCCACAGGACCCCAACGAGCCAGCCTGGCCCAGGACCCCTGGCCGGCCGGGCTCGCGGGTCTTGACGGAGAGCGACCTTACCCTGACGACGATGGCATTCTGTGGCTAAAGTGACTTGGCGCACCCCGAGGACAGGGTCTGGTCCTACACGTTCACACCGAGGGGGGGGGGGTGTGGGGAGGGGACAAGGAGACAGACCACACCCTCGGGAGACGGGGCTCCAGGAGCTGTGGTTGGACAGCGACATTTACAAGCACGGAGTGCACAATAGTTGTGTTATTTACAAATACATAGCAGTCCTTCAAGTTTTCAAGTTTCATTAAAAAGGAGGAGGGGAGGAGAAAGGGGAGGAAAACCAACGAACCAAACAAATAAAATAAAATAAAAAGTAAAAAGAACAACCAAACATGAAAAAAACAAAAAAAAACAAAAAAACCAGATTAACAAACACGACTGTATCGCTCGGGAGACGACAGAGAGTTGACAGAGTCACACACGTTTGCGTATGTACATCAATTACAGAGGCGGGGGCCTCGGCCACGCGCAGCTCCCCGCGCGCCGCGCACGTGCGCGCCCCGGCCCCGCTCCCCGCGCACGCGCGCGCGCGCGTCCACACGCACAGACAGCCCGCCGGCCGCGGGCAGCATCACCAGTCCGCGTCCTCCTCTATGTAATAATCAGGGGCGGTACCATCAAAGAGGCCGGGGTCGAGGGACTTCCGCTGCTTCCCTCTGGCGAAGACGCGCGAGATGGAGCCGAATCCCATCTTCTCTTTCTTCTTTTTTCCGTTTTTGGTCTTCAAGATCCTCTAGTGACTGGGGAGCCCCGCGGTGGAGGGAGAAGGGAGAAGAGCAAAGAGAAGCTTAGCCCGCGGGGGCTGCGCCCAAGCCCGCAGGTCAGGGTCGGGGTCAGGGTCAGGGTCAGGGTCAGGGACTGGACAAGGGCAGGTCAGAGGCTGGGCTGCGGGGGCCAGAAGGCCACTGTCTGTGCCTCACCCACTGAGCAAACTTGGGCCTTTTGGAACCTCCTGGCCCCACCCAGGACTGTCTCAAGGGCACCCCTAACGGGAGGACAGAGATGGCGTTGAACAGGCATTTAATAAACCAGGAGCCGCCGCTGGTTGCACCATTCTTTAGATTAAATTGGCTCACAGCCCGTCGCGCTTGTCTGCGGAATGCTGGGCCACTGCCCGGGTCAGTCCGAGAGCGCAGGGGCAGGCTGCTCTGCTGCTCTGCCCAGCGCACCTGTGTGTGTGCACGGGGCGGCAGAGGCTGGGAGACAGGAGCAAACCTGTCCTGGAGTGGGCGGAGGCAGCCACCCGGCGCCCAACAGCCCTGGACAGGAAGCAGGACTGGCCGCTGGGGAGCCGTGAGGGGCTGGGGCTGAAGGCGGGTCCTGACTTTGTCACTCCCTTTGGAACCATGGGGGTGCCCAGCCCCTCTGAGCCCAGTTTTTTTGCGCATCTCTGGTGTGGGGACGGCACTGTGGATGATGGCGACAAGGGTGGTGACCCACCTACTGGGGGAACTGCAGGGCTGGGGAGGATCTGCAGGTTTGCAGACTGCCAAGGGCATCATACAAAGACGCGTGGTGGCATGTCCACAAAACAGGCAGGTGGACACCAGGCCCGGCTCCCAGGACACCCCAGAACTCCCCGGAGTCCAGGCCCCACCTCCCGCCAAGGAATCTGCACTTGAACAGCTGTCCCTAGGGGAGCCTGGTGCAGATGGGCAGGGCACAGACCAGCAGGTGGGGACCACAGGGCCAGAGAGGTGACCTAGAGGACCCCTGCTGACCCCCGAATTCAGATCGTTTTCATTGTAAACTGTCCCCCTCTGATGACGTGTTGAAACTAAAATTGGATCAAGTTTCTAGCAGCTAAAGGTCCGAAGAGCCCACAGTTTGAAAAACATGGCTGCCAGGGGAAGGCGTTGGCCAGGGCACAGGAAACAGGGATGTTGGGCGCACAGTAGGTCTGCAGGTCTGGCGGAAGCACGGCAGAGGCGGTCCAGGTACCAGGCCCCATGAGACATGGGGACAGTCAGCAGCCCGGGGAGGGAGGGATGAGGTCACGGTCAAGTGGGGATGGAGGAGGGGCCCAGTGGCCAGGGAAGCCATGCCTACCTGTACAATAGGGTTGTGCAGGTTCTTCTGAACTGGGCCGGGACTGTCGCCCTGTAGCCAAAGGAGAAGAGGAGGATGAAACGGCAGGTTCAGATGACACACGAGGGCACAGGTGGCCCGTGGGGCCATCCATGGAAGGGGCCACCCCCAGGGGCCACCTTGCCTTGGAGTGGGGAGCCCGCCCCACCTCCTGAAGCTGACCTTCCCAGAGGCTTACTGACGGGGCCCGGGCTCACCAAGCTGTGGCCCTGACTGGGGTTCTGGCCGGAGACCCTCGGTGCTCCCCCACCTACTCTGGCTCCTCTGCCCCCAACACCCTCTGACCAACAAGTCACCCTCTCAAGGGCCTCTGCGCTCGTTCCCGTCCCAACTGGTCCACTGCGTCTGAACTGGAGCTTGGCTCTACGCGGGGGTTTTCATAAAGAAATCACTGTCACGGAAAAAGCATGGTAACAACGAACTTGGGGGCAGACGCCGACTTGGGAGACGAGGTTAAACTGCGAGCTTCCCCAAATAAGGAGGCTCTTGTTTTGCAGAGGGGTGGGTGGGACTTGGTCCAATTTACAGATACAAGGAGAGGCCCCTGATGGCCCAGCGTCACGGGCCTGGTGACTAGCGGAGCCACATCTCCTACTTGGGACGGTCTGATTCCTCCTGGTCCGGGGCTCCACGTGGGCAAGCGGATACTCAGCCCTGAGCTTGGGCGCCCTGAGCTCTACCCACAGGTCTGGGCTCCTCCTTCCTCCCTAGGGAAGGGAAGGTGGGGCATTCCCCCTGTCGCCAGCCTTGCTCCAGGGTGTGTGTGTGGGGAGGGGACTTTCCACAGTGTGGATGTGCAGAAGCCTTCGCTGCATCCTGCAATCCACCTGCCCTGCACGGGCTTCGTTCAAGTGGTCCCTCAGGTCTGACTGGGCGTCACTTCCTGATTTCCAGGTACCAGGCCCACGAAGGAACAAGGGCGTGTCACTTGGGCCTGTGTCCATCAGCCTTCTCCAGGCTCTCTGTGCTGAGTCCCTGCCTCCGCTCTAAACCAGAGGCCAGGGTGTGAGGACGAGGCGGTCCTTGGTCCCGCCTGCTGTTCTTGCTGAGGCCAGGTCAAGGGAGGCGCAGGGCCTGTCGGGCCTCCCGGCTTCCTGTGCGCACATCGGTGCAGGCCTCGGCGCCCTGGGAGGTGTGCGCGGACACCGGCGAGCCGGGAGCCGCCTCGAGGGGCGGAGGCGTCCAGGGAAGCACTGCGGAAGGCTGGCTGCATCCGGGGCATGTCAGGAGGCCTCCGAGAGCCCTCCGAGGAGTGGACGGCCTGCAGCGCCACGGCTGTCCAGCCCCCTCGGGTCCACCAGAATATAAATCCGGCCTTTGGGAGGGGGCTCTCGATCGGGAGGTGCAGATGCTACAGGTGTCTGGCTGGAGGCCGGGCCTCTACATGTGTGTCAGGACAGGGCTCTGGCTCGAGGCCGAGCTCCACAGGTGTAGGAGCCCTGTTTGGGGAGATGCTTGAATTGCGGTTGACTATGGGCCATGGAGATTTGGGCATTGTCGCCTTCCGTAGTCTCACGGGACTTGGCCCGGGATCTCGTGGGACTTGGCCGAGATTGCTGATCGGGTCAGCGCCATTTTGGTGGTGTGTGTGTGCGGCGCGTGTTAGTCGTTGTTAGAGCCAGAGAGAAAAGTTATCAGAATAAAAAGCTGTTTGTCTCCAGCTCGCCTCTGAACTTCTTCCCGCGGCTTCGTTGCTCCAAGCGGCCATCGCTTCAGGCGGCAACACACAGGGGTCCAGAGAACCGAGGTCACAGGACCCCTGAATGCCCAGCCTTCCTTGCCTTGATTCTGTCACTCAAGACAGCCTTTGTCACCAGGATTCTTTTCTGGGGACAAGAGAAGCGCATGCTGCTTCCTCAGAGTCCCAGCAGAGGAAGGAACCCCAGCCCCGAGCGCCACAAGCGCCCGGAGCACGCGGCCTTCTCACCCATGCTATGGCCACGGCAGGCCCCGGGGCCAGCACTGCCCACGGCCCCTGTCACCAGGCCCAGCCAGCTTCGTTTTAATTCCTGCTGTTTCTGAAAGTGCGTTTCATTCTTATTGCGGGCTGGAAACCTCTTCCCACCACGATCGCTCTCACGGGGGGAAGTGACTGGTTTCCATGAACTGACTGCCAACCAGCACCCTCTGCACTTGCCGCAGGCCGCGCTCGAGTGTCCAGGGGACCGTCACAGTGTCAGAGAGCAACGGCTTCTGCTTGGCTCCCAGCGTGTCGGCCTCAGTTCTTCCTCATGTGTTTTGCTGATGGATAAAGCAGCACTGACTGAGGTTTTGAAAAAGCCTTGCTGTGCATCTGGAGACCTCGCCCCACGCTGTCTCTGTCTTCAGGACAGGGAAGGGGGCTCTCTGTGTCACAAACGCGTGACGGAACAAAAATCCCAAGTGGTCCCCACACCTGACCCCCTGCTTCATGTCAGAGCCCCGGCATGGCTTCTGGCCATCCTCAGATGACAGACCTACTTCATTTCCTCCTTCAGGCTTGGGAAACTGCTGTGCTGGGCTGTGGTTTGAGTGTACTCTAGGGGTCACCTGTTGGAAGCTTGGTCCCCAGCATGGTGATGTATGAGGTTGTGGCACCTTTACAAGGTGGAGCCTAGTGAGAGTCCTTGAGGCCTTGGTCTCTTGGGAGTTATCACAAAAGAGCAAGACTGTCCCCTCCCTGCTATCTGGCTTCCTGCCGCATGACCCTGAGACCCTGATCTCCCTCCTGCATGCGCTCCTGCCCATGATGCCATCAGCCACGATGGGATGCAGATGGAGGCGGGGGCGAGGGGCTTCTTGCTGGAGCTGGCCCCAAGCTATGTGGACTTTCAAGCCTCCAAAACTGTGAGCTAAACAAACCTCTTTTCTTTATAAGTTACCCAGCCTCAGGTATTTAGTTATAGCAATGGAAAGCAGACCATCACAAAGCCCATATGCCTGTCCCTCCATCAAGAGATGGTTAGGGACTTGAGCCCAGTATGCACTCAAAAAGTGTTTGATGAAACAAGTAAAGTTAAACAAATTTAGAACAAATTCACAGGACACCCCTCCAGAGGCAATACATGCTCAAACTATTGGAAATCCAAACACAAAACGAAAGCACCTAAACAGTCTGGCTCCATTCCCGGGTGAAGGATGAGCTGGCGCTCCCCTGGGGAGCGGGTGTTCTGCAGAGCAAGGTCTGGGAGGGAAGTCCCTGGCCCCAGGCAGGCCACCCGGCGGGGCCCACCGGCTGCACAGACCCTGCGCGGCCCGGGCCTGCCTTCCTCTGGATTTTCCTCACTCTCATTTCTGTCTCTCCCCACATCCACCACTTCTCGCCTGCCGCAGCGCCCCTGCGGGGACGAGAGGAAACAGGGGCTGCGCCCCGCCCCCTCCCGCGGCGGGCAGGGCCCAGGCGCCCCGCCCCCGGCTGCTGGCCTTACGTTGCAGAGGGAGTGCGTCCGGTGTCGGGGGGAGTTGATGTCGCTGGGCGTGGACGACCGGTCACCTTCTGCAGCAGACGCGTCCGAGATGACGGAAGGCTGCCGCGAGTGGCAGGGGCTCACCCTGACCGCTGGAAAGCAGGGGGCGCTGGTGAGTGGGGCCCAGAGCCTCGCAGGCCGGTCCACCCGAGGGACGCCGAGGCCGAGGGAAGGCGGGGTCTCGCCCGGCTCCTCCCTCTTCCACAGCCTCCGGTTCCCACCCCCTCTGGAGCCTGCCGCTGCTCACCTGAGGCCAGCCTCACCTGGACGGTCCCAGACCCAGCACCACCCCACACCCGGGTCCAGGAACCCCGAGGCCACCACCAACTCCTCTTCCCCACCCCCACACATGACCACCAGCGCCTCTGAAACAGCCCCCGCCCCATGCACTTCTCTCCCACCCCCGAGGAGCCACTGCCTCTCTCTCGGTCCCCCTGGGCCTCCCCCTGGGCCTCCCTGCCTCCACCCCACTCCTGCAGCCAGAGCCACAGGCATCTCCCCTCCTGATCTCTGAGCCTCAGGTGGGGAGACCCTGTCCCCCCGCAGCCTGGGCTTGGTGGCTTGCCCTTTCAGGGTCACTGTGTTCCGACCATGTTGTTCTTCCAACCTGGCCCAAGAGCGCCCGTCTGCCTCCTGCCCCAGCCTCGGCTGTTCCTGTTGCCCAGAGATCCCCAACACTTGTGCCTCCCGCAGCGTCCCGCCCCCAGACACCGCTGTCCCGGCGCTGAGCCCAATCTGTGAGCATTCTACGCTTTGGGGTCTTCACACTGACAGGGTCAGCTCGCGAGCCCAGGCACCCTGGGTGGCTTATGCCCATTCATTTGAGCCCGGCACACAGTAGGTGCTCAATCAACGGTGGTGGCTTGAAAGGCCCATCAGAAGCTACAGCTCAGAAGCCCACCCAGGTCCCGCAGCAGACAGCCCTCCTGTCTGCGGGAGAGGGCTTTCTATCTACATGAGTGCCTACTGTGTGCTGCCCTTCCTGAAAAGCCAGCTCCTGCCACCCGTGACCACTGCAGGTACAGGGAGACGGGTGCTGGAGGTGCGTGCTTCAAATCTGCTCCTGTCAGGAAGTTCATCCTCCAGGCTGTGGGGCATTGGGCACATTTTCCACCCTCTCTGTAACGTGGGGTGAGGGTGGCAGCCACCCCCAGAGTGGCTGCATGACATTCCTGCTACAGTCCTGGGAGAGGACCTGGGACAAGCTGGGGAGGAGTGCGGAGACGGCTGCGGGGAGGGCCGACCTGTTGGCCCGTCCAGCCCCTCCCCAGGCGAGCCGGCTGTGACGAGGCGCTGCGGTCACAGCACTGCCCTGAACCAGGGGACGGGCTGGCCCCGTGCCGCCCTCGCGGGTCTCCGCTTCCCTGCCGGGCGGGGACTGGACCACGGCAGAGGCTCTTCCAGCTCGGAGTCTCGGCCTCCAAGGCCAGGGCCCCCCACCCGTGCCCCCAGTGTCGCCCTCCGTGGGTCAGAGCGAGGGGAGGGCTGCCGTCTCCCCGCGTGGAGGAGGGCGCGGCCTGAGTTCACTCTGCGTGTCACCTGTCAATCATGACGATGGCGCTGTCCCTGACGAGGAGAACGGCAGCTCCAAGTCCCCCAGGCCCCTTTGCAGAACTGTCGCACGGCCACCGTCATGAAAACCCGGGAGGGTGGGACAGACACCGGGTGCACACTGTGCACCAGGAACCGACACCCTTCATGCACGTGGAGCCGAGGACCCCGGCCAAGGTCACGGTCACGTCCCTCGTAAGTGGCAGGGCCAGGATGTGGACCCCACGGTGGACCCTGAGCCTGTGCCCCTCAACCAGGGACTCACCTGCACTTACAATGGGTGACAGCAGGACCCGCAGCTGCCCCCCGACCGACACCAGTCCCTGGAGGGTGGGGACCGTGCGGTGGGACTCCTGCCAGCTCCGAGGCCAGCGCCACCCCTGGCCTCCAGAGCGCTCCCTGCCCGCTGCTCAGGGCGTGGAAGGCCCAAGGGTCCCTGCTGCCGCCAGCTGGCTCTCCCAGCCTGTCCCTGTCACATTGGGCAGCTGCTCACGGAGGGACAGAGCACGGAGACAGGCATGCCACCGGATGGTGACGCCGTGCAGCCTGGCCCCCGCTGTGTCTGGAGCAGATACCTGCGTCCTTTGCCCCCGGCCTCCCTGCGAGCCCTGAGTGGCTAAGCTGTCAATCAGGAGCTCTGCCGCCTCCTGCCGGAGGGTGCCGTGTGACCCCGGCTGGCCACGGGGGTCTGCGTCTCCCTACGCAGTGTGGGGTCAGGGGTGGGCGTGTGGCCCTGGGGAGCCAAGCAGACTCCTCCTTTGGAGTTTGGTCTGGCTACAGGGAGAAGAGAGTCTCTCTCTCTCGGGACTCCTGAGCTCTGGTGGCTTCAACAGTCAAACTGTCCTTACACGCGGCGTCCACACTGAGATCTCACCGAACTGGAAGTGTGTGACTGTTCAGACCGGTTAAAAATGATGACCAGAGCCGGGCGCGGTGGCGCACGCCTGTAATCCCAGCACTTTGGGAGGCTGAGGCAGGAGGATCACGAGTTCAAAGCCAGCCTCAGCAATGGCGAGGCACTTAGCAACTCAGTGAGACCCTGTCCCTAAATAAAATACAAAAAAGGGCTGGGGATGTGGCCCAGTGGTTGAGTGCCCCTGAGTTCAATCCCTGGTACCAAAAAAAAAAAGATGACCGGTACGACAACGATCTGCCTACTTCTGAGATCTGAGATAAACTATTTTTTTTTTTTTTTTTTTCACTTTCCAACTTTGAGTGGAGATCTGGAATTTAGGAATTAAAGTCAGCTGAAAGAGCAAAGAAACGATAGTGGAGGGCTTCGAAGTGACTCGTTTTATGTGAGCAGTCAGGCTTGCCACTCTGTAGGAAGAGGAGCTCGAGACGGTGAGGCCGGATGGAAGTGGGCAGAGCCCCCAGATGCGGAGAAAGGCTCAGAGTGGGCTTTGCCTGGATCTCTGGATCCAGCTGTGCCTGCAGTCCGTCTCTTGGCCTCTGCGGCGGCAGCAGCCAGGAGATCTGTGCCCTGCACTGCCCTGGGCTGCTGCGGTGTGAACAGAGACTGTCCCGCCTACTGGGTGCGGTGGCCTCCCGAGGAGCCCCTGGACGCCACGCCGGGCAGCCGGGCAGGACTCACCTTGCCGGTCTGCGGGGTGGGGGGGGTGCGCGTGGTAGAGCGTCTGCTGGCTCTGGCGGATGGCGGCGGTCAGCGGCAGGTCCGCCTGCACCACCCACTCCTGGTTGCCGTTGAGCACCGTCTCGCCCGGCATGGCCAGGGAGTGCCGCTTGGGGACGTCCTTGGTCAGCGTGGCGAGGGACTGCTTGGCCTGGAGAGAGAGTGGGGAGACGGCAGGGGTGTGACCCGGGGCGCTGCGCGCGGGCACCACCGTGCTGAGAGCCGCGAGCCCCTCTGAACCAGGTGCCACCAGCCCGTGCGGCCTGTCCCCTGGGAGCCCGGCACCTGTGCCGCGGGGACCCTCGAGGCTCGCTCTGGGCCCCCCGTAGTGCCCCCAAAGGCAGAGGGTGACCAGCAGGTGGAGAGAAAGGGGTCCGGGCACACCCACCACCCGTCCCCAAGGGCTGGCCAGGGTTTGAACGCGAGTGCAAGACAGCGGCCTTTGGCTTCCACCCCCTCAGCACCCCCAGTCCCCTGCCACCCTCCATACGGGACCGCGGAGGGCTGGTCGCGCCACGCTCACCCCGCGGCAGGTCCCCTGGACCGCAGGCCACGGAGACCACACCCAGCTCTCAGCGTCCCACCCCAGAGAGCTTGGGATCTGAGGGACTCCCCCAGGAGGCCGCCTCTGGGACAGCCTCTGAGACCCGTCACCTCCCACCCCTAGGTACGCGGGGCTGTGTGGCAGGCGACCTCAGATTCTTCCGGGAGGGAAGGGCAGGCGATCTGCACACAGGGACGCACGTCCCCACCATGGTCGTCTGGACTCTGACCTCCGCCGCCTGGCCCTGGCCCGGCCCTCCCACCCGGGCTGTGGGTCCAGGCGAGCCCCTCCCCTGCCCGGCCTGTGTCCCACCTTCCTGATGGAAGGCCAGCCCCATCACAGCGTTGCCCGGGAAACCCGCGCTCCGCGGGAGGAGGACTTCATGGATGGCCGCGCTGGGAGCTTTGAGGCTCCCGTCTCACAAGGAGGAAGGGACGGGCGATTCACACCAAGCCAGGGACACCGTCTGACCCCTGTCCTGGTCAACAGGGAGCAGCCTGGAGGCAAAGGAAGGATCACCTACGTCCCTCCTGAGATGGGGATGACCACACAGCCGCAGGGCAGGCTGGAGGGTCTGCCTAGGAAGGCCACCCCGTGTCCACTGCCCAGGTCCGAGGGCGCCCCGTTGAAGGCACCCTGTAGCTCCGCTGAGTCCTCCGCGGGCTCCTAGAGGACCCCGTGCGTGTCTGGCTGTGGACAGTCTCCCGGACGGAGCCGTCAGGGCAAACACCAGGAGGCTCGGTCCTGCTGGTCCTCGGAGGGGCCGGGCTGAGGATGGCCCCGTTCTCTTGTGCCACCGTGAGCGAGCTGGTGTCGGCAGCCAGGTGCTAACTGGGGGGACGCCGGACCCTCCTCCGCAAACCCCAGGAAGAGCAGAGGCGGCAGATGCAGGTCCACGCTGGACCCTCCAGGCTGGGCACCGGCCCCGCAGAGGGATGTGGGAAGGCCAGGACGGCCGTGGCCGGGGCCTGGAGGTGGGGCTAGTGGGACAGGGTGGTGGCCTCAGAGCTGAGCACTGGGGCGGTGTCAACCCAGAGCGCGGTCCTGAAGAGGGAGCCGCCCGGCGCGGCCCCAGCCCTGCGTGTTCCCGACTCTGCTGGCCGTGGTGGCTGCTGTTTTGACAGATGGGGAAACCGAGGCACGGAGCGGTCAGAAGTGACGTGCTCCAGGTCCCGCCCCTGGAGGGGTGTCAGGACAGGATGGATCCAGGTCCCGGACGAGCTCGAGCTGCGCGTCTCCAGCGCCTGACCTGGTCACCCAGCATCTCGCGCCTCTTCGCGGAGCCTGGGAGGAAGGTCTGTGTGGCTTCAGTTCCACACAGGAGGGAACTGGGGCTCAGAGAGGTTCACCTCTTGCCAAAGGTCACACAGCTAGAAAAGGGCAGGCTTGAAACTGGGCCTCTGTTAGACCCGAACGGCCAGGCGCGGGCGGACACGGATGCCCGATTCTGGGAACAGCATCTGACCCTGCGGGAGGCCAGTTCTCAACCTGGGTAGCTTCACTCTCCAGGGGGCAAGTGGCACCATCTGGAGACCTTTCTTGGTTGTCAGGGTGGGTGGGTGGGTGCTGCTGGCATGTGGTGGGTGGAGACGGGGGTGCTGCTCGACGCCCTGCTGGGCACGGGACAGCCCCCACCCCCAAGCCACCTGGCCCGAGTGTCCGCAGTGCCCGGGGCGAGAGTACCTGCTGGTAAACGAGAGCTGCTCCCTGCTCTGGGGGCACTGGGAGGTGGAGGGCAAGGTCACTGTGGCCCCGGCTCCCGAGGAGCGAGGCTCCTCTGCAGAAGCAAACACCTCCGGCCTCTCCTCGCCCCAGGACACGTAAAGGCCGAAGCCTGGACACACTGGCCCACTCTCCCTTTGGGAGACCAGGCCCAGCCCCTCCCTTCCCAGCAGCCTCAGCGCCCTGGGCAGGTGGCCTCTGTCAACCCAGCCCCCAGCTCTGTGGCGGCGCCTCAGGGTCACTTAAGGAATGAGCAGTGGACGCTGGCCAAAGCAGCCTGGGTGTGCAACGGAATTATGAAAACGTTGAGGCAAAAAGCCAACGCCCGGAAGGACCAGCTCCCCTCCCCTCCCTCGGCCTTTCTCCGGGAGCCTGACCCACCCTGGGGCCCGACCCTGTGGACTGTAAATGGCCGCCCTGGGAGTCTGGCTGCTCCCGAGATGCCCCAGGTGCCTGCGAGGCGAGCCTCTCTTCCCTTTCTGTGATCAGGCTCCCGTTAGAGACCCTGCGCAGGCCTGCAGCCCCAGAGAGCAGGAATTAAAAAAAAAAAAAGAGGAAAAAGCTCCGATGCTAGGCTGGGTCTACGATGACGCCAAGTGACCTGTCAACGTGGGAGAAACGGGGGGGGGGGGGGTCAGGGCTCAGAATGTGGAGCTTGTTCTCCTCTGGGCCGCGGGCATGAAGTGAAGGTTGGAGTCTGCCTGCTGCCGAGGGCTGCTCGCTGCTTCTCGGCCAGACTGTTTCCCACAACAACATCCCAGGCACAAAGAGGTGAAAGTGAGATCCAAGGTGGGCCGTCTGGACACCTGTACCAGGTCAGACTCTTTTCTTTTTTAATGGAGGTCAAATTCAATCAGGACAGCATTGGAGTCATTTTCTCAGCAGGGGCCGCGGGCAGCCCGTCTGGAGCCCCGCCCCCGGCCCCCGTGGCTGCCTGGGCTTGTCGGTTCTGGGCCCGCCCTTCCGCCTCCGTGAATCCTGACTTTCAGGGCACCCCGGGGCTGGAGCTGCTTGGCCACTTGCAACCAGGGTCTGCTGGGAGCTGGGCCTTGGGCAGCGGCCCTGGCTGTGAGGTTCTGCAGGTGGTGACGGAGGGGCCCGGCATGGGCGCACCTGCCCCAACCACACGGGGGCCACGTGGCTCTAGGTGAAGCCCCCCCCACTCTGGGTAGAGGTCCCCCTGCTGTTGTTAGAACAAACCCCCTGCCTGAGCTGCAAGGCCTGGGGGGGTGCTGAAGAGCAGGCTCTGGCAGTTGGGTGGCTAAGCTGCCTTCCAGCCCACAAAGACCCATCACCAGCCTCCTGGGTGCCAGCCTCCTGGGTGCCTGAGGCAAGTGTTCCAAGGCCACAAGCCACACCTCTGCTGTCCACCTGCAGGGCAGGGCAGGACCTCCACCCCCTCCCTTGTCTGAGATCTGAAAGGCCTCCGCCTGGGCTGCAGGTGGCAGCAGCATGCCCACTCCAAAGGTGCAGGTGGGAGGGGACCCCTGGCTGCAGCTTCTTCCTGGCCTGGATGCCCCTCACCACTAGGGGTCAGCACCGGACAATGAGACCAAGGGGAAGTGCGGGGAGCCTGCCCGGCCTCTATCGCCTCCTCCTGAAGCAAGTGACCTTAAGAAACCACCACCCAACCGGACGCGGAGCTGTGCTGCCTTACTCACTGACGTCCTCGCCAGAGCCCCACTGATCCTGAGGCTCAGAGAGGTGAGGAAGCCTGCCAAGGTCACACAGCTCGGGAGCAACGGGGTTGGGGCGGGCCAGACTGGAACCCGGGACCCTCAACTACGACCCCACCCGTAGCAGGTGCTGGCACTCAGCAGGAGGACGTGGATGTCCAAGAGTCCTGCGGGCCCCCCTCCCAGGAGCCCCCGACAGCCTCCACCTGGCCACTAGCAGCCCTGGTGGCTTTCAGAGGCCCTTCTGGCCGCGTGCTCTGAGGATCTGCCCAGCCACCTTGCAGGGTGGGCAAGACCCCCGCCCGGCCCAGTAGTGGGAAGGCCTGAAGCCCGGGGAAGCCCGGGGAGCAGCGCACAGCACACCGGAGCAGGCGGCGCGGGAACGCTAGGCTTGGGCCTGGGCTTCACAGCGAGCCTGGCCACTCTGGCCCGGGACCCCACGCCCTGGGGATCTTCTCAGGCCACAGAGAGTTCGGCATTATTGTAAGGCTTTGTTTTGCATTAGAAAAATAAAATATTTTTTTCCTTGATGACCCAAGTTAATTTTGCTGCACAAACACGAGAAGACGGGTCACACAGAAAACACCACGTGCAAACCCACCGCCCCGAGCCCACGTACGAGTCTGATGTATGACCTCCCCCCGGGCTACATACATGGAAAACATGTTTTATGTATGTATAAAATATAAAGCATTTTATATACTTGTTAATGAAACATATGAACATATTTATACATAATATGTAAATGTCTTATATTTACATTTTACATATAAATGTATTTGCATCATAAATAATGTACAAATAAAATATACATTTTGAACCAACAAAATAACAGAAAAAAACCTACTGTTTCCAGCAGTGGCCTGGGGTGACCAAGTGAGTCTCCAAGCCCCGCCCCTGGGCTGAGCCCCGCCCCTGGGCCAAGCCACGCCCTCTGGGCAGCTGTGCATGGATGTGAGACTGCCCCGCCCCCTGGGCAACTTGGTCCTGGAGGGAAGCTCTGGGGGCCGCGGCCCTGGGCCCCTCCCTCTGCTGCGGCCAGTCCACTGGCCTGGGTTACGGTCTGTCACTCCACCCGGGGCCCCAGTGGCAGGACTCACCATGGCCAGCTCGGCCTCCAGCTCCTTCATCCGGTTGTCCTTGAGGTCCAGCTGGGAGCGCAGGGCCGCGGCGTGGTCCGTGGCCTCCTTGGCCTGGCGCCGCAGCTCCCACTTCTCGCGCTCCAGCAGGTCCTTCTCCTTGGCCAGGGCCTTGACCGCGTCCTCGCTCTCCTGGGGAGGGACAGAGCCAGAGAGGGCGGGGCAGGTCACAACCAGGGTGGAGCCCTCCTGGGCCGAAGGACACAGAGGGGGCTGTACCCTGGACAGACGGAGAAGTGGGGAGGCCCTGGCACAGGGCCAGTGCCGGCTCTGCCGTGGGAAAGCGCCGGGTTCGAATCCTTCCACAAACGGGCTGGGAGACAGGGACAGACAGACTCTGGGAGACGCCCAGTGAGTGTTTTTTTTTTTTTTTCAATGAATGAAGGAATAAACGAATGAACGAGAAAACAACTCCCTTGGGAGGTGGTCTCCCTCATCAGGTCGGGGCTTCTCCATCTATAAGAGGGGGCGGGACCCCCCAAGGTCACAGCTGCAGAGGCGGAGAGAGGCTGAACCCCCACCCCCAGCTAGCTGAAGGCAGCAGCCTCTGCCATGGCCCGGGCTCCCCTTTGGCCAGTCCCCAGCCAGCCAGCCCTCAGGCCAAGCCAACAGCAGGAGTGGCTGCCTCAAGCAGGCTCTGGCCTGTGGCCACGGCACTTTCAGGACAGCAGGTGTCCTTCTTTTTTTTTTGTACTGTGGACTGAACTCAGGGGCACTCGACCACTGGGTCACATCCCCAGCCCTTTTTTGGATTTTATTAGAGACAGGGTCTCACTGAGTTGCTAAGTGCCTCGCCATGGCTGAGGCTGGCTTTGAACTTGTGATCCTCCTGCCTCAGCCTCCCAAGTGCTGGGATGACAGGTGTGCGCCACCGCGCCCAGCTAGCAGGTGTCCTTCTTGAGAGGGTGGTCCCAGGGGACACTGGACCACGACCCTGCTGCCAACTCCATAGCAAACCAAGGTCTCCGTGTAGCCCAGGGCCACGGATAGCGGCCAGCACCGGCCCTGAGTGACAAGCTGTGCCAAAGGCCTGGCTTCCCGATGCTGAGCAAGGAGGAGGCAGAGGGAGGAACTGGCCTTTCTCTGTGGCTGTCACACAATAGCTGGGGCCCAGCTTAGGGGGAGAGAAAACCCAGCCACACCCTGGCTCTGCAGTGGCCCTGCCGTCACCTCTGCCTTGGCTCCCCCCGCCCAGCCCTCGGGTACCCTGGGGTGTTCCCATGAGGCTGAGCTGCTCTGCGTGGAGACCAGCACAGGTGGGCACGAGGCAGGCGAGGGCTCCCTCCTGACCACCATGGAAGAGGGCAGCCCCGGGACCCCAGCCTGTTTTTGTTTTTTGTACCAGGATTGAACTCAGGGGCACTCGACCCCTGAGCCACATCCCCAGCCGTATTTTGTATTTTATTTAGAGACAGGGTCTCAATGAGTTGCTCAGCACCTCACTTTTGCTGAGGCTGGCTTTGAACTCACGAGCCTCCTGCCTCAGCCTCCTGAGCCACTGGGACTACAGGTGTGCGTCACCGTGTCCCGCTCCAACCTGTCCTCATTCAGACTTGGTATGTGGATGCCACCAGCAGGTGGGAAGCAGACAGAGCCCCACCCCTGCAGAGTGGACGTCAAAAACCTGCTGCAGTGGGGAGCTGAACAGCTGGGCTGACGGACTGTCCCTGAGAAACATCTGGTGTTCAAGTGGCTGTCTCTGAATTAGGAGGAGGACCCACTAGGACCCTCAGGATCACCTTTATCTCCATCTCGTTGCTGGCCCCTGGTCATGAGCTGACTGAGGGCTCCAGGCGGGGCAGTAAGGGACTACAGTTCTTCAAGACGGGGACCCCACCTCCCCAGGACAGAGTTCCCTGGCAGAGGGGCAGGCGCAGGGGAGACTTTCATGGAGGGCCTGCGCAGGGTTTGGGGTGCACTGCTGTCTTCAAATCTCACACCCATTTGTGAGGCGGGGGCTGTAATTATTCCTGTTTCACAGATGAGCAAACTGACGCCCAGAGAAATAAAATCATGTCTTCGGGCCCCACTGATAACTGAGGTGAAAAGGAGCAGGAGGGACCCTCCGCTGGGGGGTGGAACTCGACGGGGGCCGGGGTGAGGGGGTGGGATTCACAGGGTGGGATCTGTCCAGACCATGAGGGTCCCGGAGGAGAGGCCGGGTAGTGGAGGTCTTTCTGGGCTGCCGGGGCAGGCAGGGAGAAGGCAGAGGGAGGGGCCGCAGGGGACAAGGTTAGTTGGGGACACGAAGGCTTTGGAGGACAGAGGCCTGTTTCCAAAGTGACCTCATCACCAAGGTCACCCTGTGTCCATCCCAGGCCTGGCCTATCGTGGGAACCTCCCAGCTGGACTTGTGGAGAGTCCCCAAATCCCCTCTCAACGGTGCTCAGGGGACAGGGCGTGTGCGTTGGCACGGCCGTCTCGCATGCTGCAATTCTGGGAACTTCCCGGGCAGACAAGGGCCCCTGGTTCCCAGCAGCCTGTGCCTGCGCCGTCCCTGCCTCCCGCAGGCCCTGGGTGGGTCCTGCTCCCGCCCTGGCTGGGCCTGCGGGGCTCCCCAGGAGGCCGAGTGGTGGCAGCGGAGGACGGATGCGAGGGTCTCGAAGCCTGTCCACAGGGACATTTATTTTGCAAATAAACGTGCACGATTTTTTGGTGACCAGATGCAAGACCTCGGAAGGGGCCAGACAGAACCAGGACCCGAGGCCTCGGCATCTTCAGAAGCTCTACATTCGTGGCCGTGACTTGGTCACATGGCCCTACAGGACCTCAGTCCTCCCACCTGTAAAACGGGCCTGGCCACCGGGGACTAGAGGTCGTCCTAATGCTGTGGCCCACAGACGGCGGGAGCTGGGAGGGAGTCCCCTTGGGAACGGGATCAGGACTAAGGTGAAAAACTGGGTGTTCCCAGAGGCCATTTTTCTGGGTGAACCTGAAGGGGGCTGACTGTGAAGCAGCTCATGACAGTGACACCCCGGTGCTCAGGTGGGCCGTGGGGAGCTGCTGGCTGGAGGGGCCGCCACCTGTGGCTCTGTGACAGACAAGGTGCCCTCCAGGGGCTCCCGTTGCCAAGGAGCAGCCACAGAAGCGGACCTCCCACGTCCTTCAACGACCCAGCGAAGCGCCTGCTCTTTGGCCCCGGAGCCACTGCTCAGGGGACGTCTGTGGCCTCCTCTCTAGGAGCCCTCCGGTGGCCGGAGCCCTTCTTCTGTTCATCTGAACGGTTTTGGCGCGGGGGACCGGGTACCCCAGCGCAGGCGGCCACGCTGAGCGGGGCACTGGAGCCGGGCCTCCTGGGCCCCCGTCCCGCGGCTCCAGCTGCCCACCCGCTGCCCACCCACCGGGTGCTGGCTCTGAAGGGACCTGCTGGCCCAGCATGGACAGGTGCTGGCAGCTGTGACACAGGGGAGGGGACAGCACGGGCAAGTGGGAGCTGCAGGCAGCTGGGGCGGGGGGTGGCCCGGGCAGGAGCTCTCTGGGCCGGTTTTCACCACAGGGGAAAGTGATGTGCACGCCCGGGGTGGGGACAGTGATGTCACTGGGGAAGACCAGAGTGGACGTGGGGACAAAGCATGGGGACACCTGGCCTCTCAACTCCAGCTCAGAGGCATCGGTCCCCGACGGGACCCATCCAGCTGGCCCGCCCCCACCAACTGTTCAAAGAGTGGCTGGGGCACACACAGCCCCTCCACCTCCAGCCCCTGGGCACACTTTGGTCATGGTCACAGCCCCCACCCGGGAGTCCTGCACCTGGAGAACAGTTTCTCTGTCCTGAACGCCACTCCCTGCTTAGCCAGGGCCTCTGAGTCTCACTGTCATATTTGGCACCTTCGGGCTGCCCAGACCACACAGATATTTGCTGCACCAAATCCCTCAGTGACCTGACCCAGGAACTCCTACTCATCCCACAGAGCCCAACTCCTACGTTGCCTCCTCTGGGAAGCCTTCTGAGCCTCCCTCCCTGCAGGCGGGATTCCTGCTGTCTCATGGGTGCCGCGGGCCCCCTTCTCCACACCTCTAGTATAATGTTAGTGCCACCAGGCGGAGCTCACAGTGACCGAGCGCTCTTATGGGCTGGGTGCTGTGCTGAGTGCTTGGCATTGCTCATCCCAGAGTCTCCACGGCACCTGGCAGGTCTGCACTATGGCCACTCTCTGCAGAGGAGGAAACTGAGGGTCTGAGAGGCCACCTGGGAGGCCCGCGGGCACACACGTGGGAGCAGGGATCTGAAGCAGCTGGACTCCAGTCCTCACTGTCTGTCCAGGCGACTCGGGCCTGCGACCAGGGACTGGGCGGGTCTCCTCCAGGCGCCCAGAACTGGCGGTGCACACGGGCGCCTCCCGCCAGTCCTCTGGGCTTCGAGAGGGGCGCGGGGCGGCGCTGACCTTGCGGTGCTGCTCGTAGTTGCGGATGAAGTCGCGCAGCTGCTCCTCGCGGCTCTCGAGCGTGGCGTACAGCTGCTGCATCTGGCTCACCAGGTCCGTCTTCTCGCCCTTCAAGCGCTTCCGGTCGGCCTTCATGGCTGCGGACAGAGAGAAGCGGTGAGCTCCGGCACCTGGGCTCTCCCCGCGCCTTTCTCATGGGAGGGAAAGCGGGGCTCCGGCCTGGGCGTGTCTCTCCTGGGCCGCCCGCACTGCATCCCGGGGGCGACCGGGGCCTGTCCTCTTCTCACCAAGGGGACGCCTGGCCAGGCAGGAGCGAGGCCTTGTTGAGGCCTTCCCCAGCCCTGAGCTGGGGGCCCCGGTGTGAGCAGCCCGGACCTGGGGCCCAGGGAGCGGAAGGGCCCCAGGGCCACTCTGAGCCCACCGGAGAGACTCAGCTTGGCCCAGGAGACCCCCAGCCACCCCGTGCTCCCCCCCCCCCCCCCGGAGAAGAGTTTGATTAAAAACTTGTAAGATAAGACACCAAAGTAACAGGAACAAAATAGATAAACCGGCTTCATCCACATTAAAGACCCACAGGGCGGGAGGCAATATTTGCAAACCCTACCTCTGACACGGGGTTTAATCTGGAATGTGTAAATAATGCTCACAACTCAATACTCAAAAGACAACCCGTTTAGAGTACGTGTGGAGAATCTAAACAGAATTCCCCAAGACATGACCAATAAGGACATGAAAAGGTACTTGATAGCGTCAGTTATTTGGGAAATGCAAATCGAAATCACAATGGATAGGCAGCACCCCCTTCACCAGGAGGGCTAAAATTAAAAAGACAGTAACATGTGTTGGCGAGGACAAGGGTGAACCTAGCCCTCACCCGCTGCTGGCCGGTGTAGTGGGTGCAGTAGTGGTTCCTCCAAAAGATCAACTAAGTCACTATGTGACCTGAAAACTGTACCCCTTGGCGTGCACCCAAGAGCAACACACACAAAACACGTGTCGACGCAAGAACGTGTCTGCCGCAGCATCTTCACAGAGACCCAACAGGCGGACGCGATCCCACCCTGGGTGGATGAGGGGGGACAGCACAACAGAGAGACGCCACTCGACAAAAGGGCCGTGGCCTGCTGCAACACGGGGGGGCCTCGAAAAGGTCATGCTGAGGGGGAAATGCCAGTCGCTAAAGGCCACGAGGCACATGGCGCCATTTACACAAAGCATCCTGCAGAAGGGACTCTAGGGAGACAAAGGAGACCAGCCACGCCCTGGCCTGGGCTGGGTCACGGGGTGAAGTTCTGTGTTTTCCTGGGGTCCCCTCCCGTTGGTCCTGCTGGGCGTAGATGCTGTGAAGATGCCAACCCCCAGCAGCGGGTGCACGTTAAACAGCCAGCCGCAGGGCACAAGGACGGAACCTCAGCACACCCGTGACTGCTCCCTCCCCTCAGCACCGCACCCTGGGAGCAGGAGCAGCAGGCTCAGGGCAGGCTGCGGCTGGCCTCCACCCCCTCCCCAGGCCCAGGCCTGCGTCCCCCCCTGGAGAGCAGGGAGGAGGGTGTCGAGGCTAACTGTGGAGGTGGTGGGAGTGGACAGGGCAATTCCTGAGCTCTGGAAGCTTCCAGCCCGAGCTGGCCCAGAGTGGGTAAGTCATTTGCCTGAAGCACCACAGCCACATCTGACGCCAAGGCCCACACACCTGACCCTACGTTATGCTGCGGACAGGTCCTCCAGGTCTGAGGGTCCCGGCCACGCTACAGATGGCCTTGACATGGGGCCGACCACGGCTGTGCTCCTCCCCCCGACTTGCAGACACCTGTGTACAGGATGGGGCGGACCACCCCACAGGGGCTGGCGTCCTGCTGGCCCTGGGGCCCCGTTCATCCTCCTGCCCGCTGCCCCCTCCCCCCAGGTAGAACAGGTGGTGGGAGGCGGGGTCCTCAGACCACAGGCCCTGGGTGGACCCCTGAATTCCAGCTCTGAGCTTCCAGGCCCCCAGCGGGGCCTGTCCTCCTCGCGGCCAGGCCTGCGGGGCTCAGCCGCAGCCCCTCCCCAGGGCTGGAGTTCCACCCTGCTGGGCCGGAGGGCAGGACGGCAGCGCTGGGGGGGGGCTGGGCTTCACTCCACTACAGGGGGGCCCAGGGACAGGCGGGGCTGGAGGGTCCTGGCTGGGCTGGCTCTGTGCCCTGTCCCCAACCCTGTGTGCACACATCACAGGGGACCCTGCTGCAAGAAACCCCAGCAGGCAAGGACGGACCCTGGTCGGAGGGCACCCGCAGGAGAGCAGGCTGGGCACCATCGGGCACCCACCGTGCTGCGGCTGCGCTCCGGCTCCCGTGAGAGCTGGGCGGGTGGGCTTCTGACGGGGGACCAGGGACACCCCCTAGGCAGCCGCGGGCTGGTCTCAGACAGGTGGCGCAAGAACAGCAGGAAGCACTGTGAAAGTCGGGAGAGGGGCCTCCGAAGGTCTCTCCTGCCCGGGGAGAGCCTCTGCCCCGAGGCAGGTGGCACAGACCCCTCTGGGGGTCCGCCTCTGTCCTGTAGCTGGCAGGGAGTGGGGGGCACGCCTCCAGCCGCGGTTAGAGATCAGACCCCGGGGCTCCCGCGTGCGCCGTCGCAGGTGCCTCTGGGTGAGAACCAGCGTCCAGAGCCACTCTTGGCCACTGAGAATTTGGGAAGGGGCTCCCTGCTGTCCCCCCCCACGGCATTCCTGGGCCTTTCCTGGCTTCTGCCAGAGAGCCTTTGAGGGTGACGGAGCCTCCCGCTGGCCTGCAGAGACCCCGTGCTGCTGCACCCCGCCTCACCTGCCCAGCAGGGGCGTGCGCAGCGGGGCAGTGGCTGTGCCGCCCCCATCGGACCTGGGCTCCTTGGCAAGGGCTGGACCTGCACCTCAGGTTAGTGGCAGGAGGGTGGGCTGGAGCTCTCCCCAAACCTTCAGTTAAGCACCTACTGCGCGCCAGGCTCCACGCTCGCTGCTGTGAGGACAGGGGTGAGCCGACACGTCTGCTCCCTTCTGGTGGCTGGAGGCCTGGCCGAGGAGACGGGGCTGGTGCCAGCGTCCGTCTACCTTGTTACTGCGGGGGCCCCTGGGGCGAGGCCACCTCCTGCCCAAACAACTGCCCAAGATCCTGCAGCCAGAGGGGCACGTGGCACAGTTCTGGTCACGGAGACGTGCACAGATGTCGCCTGGGAACCCAGCTCCCCTCCGAGCCTTCTGTGCACACGGGATGGGAGACGCGCCGGGTGCGGAGCCAGAGGCAGACAGGAGGAGCCTGCCCCATGGCACCCCGTGGGCAGGAGAAGCTGACCCACTGTGCGCAGCCGCCCACGTGACTGACACCTCAGGGCAGGCTGCAGGGGCGGCCACCCCCTCCCAGGGGCGCTCCTGGAGGACCCTGCTGTGCCCACCCCTGGGCTGGACCCTGCCATGCTGAGGCCCAGCCGAAGCCTTGGGAATGAGCCTCGAGCGTTGCTCAGCTAAAAGCAGCCACAGGCGCCCGAGGCCACCACGCCCGCCAGGCAGCCGCGCCCCTTGCCCGGCTCTGCTGAAGCACGACGCAGCCGCCCGACGCCTGCCCTGGGCATGGCCTCGCCACCTGTGCCCACGGGCTCCCCAAGGACAGGCCCAGGGGAGCAGGCCCGGGGTCCTGGGACCCCTGCGCTGGCTGACCCCACGTCAGGGCGGGGGTCCGGGTGGGCGCCAGCGTCGGAAGCTTCTCGCCGTTGGGCCCCAAGAAGCGACGTGGGGTCTGTGCACACAGCCGTGACAAGGGCCCTGTGGCTCTTCCTTGTCACAGCCGAGCTCTGTCCCCTCCCGAACCCCTCGTGACATCCCCCGGAGGCTCCCCGGCCAGCGTGGGCCTGTGATGGCCCGTCCAGGGCGTCTCCTGACGCTGCCTGGCTCCGCTGTCCTCACCAGTCACCTGTCACCCAGGCAGGTCTCACGCCAGCGCGAGGCCGTGGGAACCACGGCCATGGTGGCCAGCGATGTCGCGCCCAGGGGACCTGCAGGGTCACGGAAGGAGCCAGCCCGGCTCCCGGGAACGTGGGACTTCTCCCAGCTCATAGGAGGGTGGCGCACGTGACGGACGGGGTGGCCAGGGCCCTCCTGGCCCCCAGGCGACCACACTTTTCTCTGGGGACGTCGCTATTGTCCAGCGTCCTCCTCCTGCCCAGCCGAGGATGCCACCGCCCTGGCACCAGTCCTGTACAGCAGCCGTGGCGCTCGGGGCAGGGGTCAAGGGACAGCAGACCCTGCCCTCCGCGCCCCCAGGCCAGGGAGGGCTTTCCCTCGCCCACACGGTGGCACGGGCAGTGAGGGCCACAGCTGGGGCCGAGGAACCCTGTGACCGATGCTCATCTTCCCTGTCCCCGAGCCCGAGTCTCCCAGGTACTGAGACAACTCCCGGGCAGTGACTTCGGAAGTGCCAGCACCACGCTCCGTCCCTCGACTGTTCATGGCGCAAGTCTCACAGTCCCCTTAAGAAATCATTCCACACTAGGACGGGGCGGTGGCCCGGACAGGGGAGGGACCCGGGCCAAGCAGGGGTGCATGGCAGAGGCCGCCGGCCCGCCCTCCTCACCTGCTACTCTGCTGCCGCCAGAATCACCACCCCAAAGCGACCCCCACGGCGTGGCCGGTGACCACACCCTTGTCCCATCTGCCGGGAAGGACCCTGTGCCATGGGGGCAGGGACCTGAGGATGGGGGTGTGACCGAGGTGCTAGGTGGGCCTGCTCCCCAAGGCCACGAGCAGCAGCAGGTCCTGGACCCAGACCCAGGCGGTCCCGCCCTGCTGTGGACACGTGGCCTGCCGCGGCCACCGCAAGCCAGCCTGCAGCCACGAGATGCCACTCCTGCGGCCATCCGACCCCCCCCAGCGGCCGGATGAGGTCTCGTTAAAGGAGGTCCTGCACTCCCCGTGCCCCCCTCACTGCTGCGGCCGCTGGGAGGTGTGTGCCCACGCGCTCGCCCGCGGCTCTGGGGACCCTCCCTGGCCGCCCGCTTTCCCCATTGGAGCTTCCTCAGCCAGCACGTCACATTCCAGGGTCACATTCTGGGCCACCATCAGGCTGCCCACCAGTGTGAGCTCAGGACACTGTGGGCCTGGGCCTGGACGCTCCCCAGCAGGGGTCCTGATTCAACTTCCCAGCCCGGGGGACCCCTGCCAAGCCTGAGCTCAGAGGTGGGCAGGCAGGTGGACCCAGCCCCTGCAGGACGATCCCAGCCACGGCCAGCAGGGGGCGCCCTTTCCTTTCCATCCAACACCACTGACCCGTCCTGCGGTCAGCCTTTACATAGACCAGGGGTGGGCAGGCAGCGGGGGCAGGAGGGCCTGGCACACCAGACCCAGCTCAACTTCCCCTTACAGTGAGGAAACAGGCCCCAGGGGGCAGCAGAAAGGGGACATCACGCAGCAAGCCAGCCGGCCAACGCAGCGGGTTGGAAGCCCTGGCCTGGGGGTCTGCGCGAGTTTAACTGAGCCTCAGACGCAGCTGAGAGTCTGGTCATTCCTGTGCCGTAGGGGACAGGCTGTCTTGCCTTTGGTGAACTGTGGGGTGCAGACCGTGCGCATCTGGGGAGGAGGGAGCCTCAGAAAGACATGCCTTCGGTCAGGAGCCCTGGCATGTAGCCCTCTCCTGCCCCTACTAGTGGGAGGGCCCATGCCACGGCAGGTGGCCCTTTGAGCTTCCAGGGCCGAGAGGCAGCACAGGCTCAGCTCCACCTTGCAAGGTCCAGGTGACAGAGAGGACAGCACGGAGCTCGCTGAAGGCAGCAGGTGCTCCGTCAGCTTCTGTCCCCGGTGTCCCCTCCGCCTGCTTCCAGGCTGAGCTCCGGCCCTAGGGGACGCAGGTGGCTGCAGCGGGCGCTGCTTTTCCTGCTTGAGACACAAGCAGGTGCCTTCAGAGGAGGTCAGAGTCCCCTGGCTTCCTCGTGGTGGGCCGGGCTCTTGCCCCCTCCCGTGGTTCGCGGGTGAGGAGAGCAGCTGGCCTGGGCACCGGGCGGCTAAGGAGAAGGCACCCCTGAGCCAGGCCCGGCCAGAGACACAGCTCGCCGGTGTGGACGCTGGCCTGGGGCGGCTCTGCTCCTTGCGAGTGAGTGTTCATCCCCTCTTGTCACCCGGAACGGGCAAAGGACCAGCTCACACGGCCACCGCGTGGCAGGCAGGCAGGCTCCGACCGCAGTGCTTTGGCGCTCAGGCCCAGGAACTCCCCAGACGCCCACAGATCCTCTCTCAGTGTGCCCCCTACAAAGTCAGCCCCAGACCTCGCCAACCTGCTGGGGCAGGGCAGGAAGCATCCGCGTAAGTTTTCATTCTGCAGCCTTGGGCCACGGCAGACATGACTAACCCACCAGGCTCTCTGGACACCGGGGCTGGTTGATTGAGGCTGTCTGCCGTGGCACCAGAGGCCAACGGGCCCAGGTCTGCTCAGAGCGAGGCAGATGCCCAGAGCGGCAGGTCAGGGCTGGCATGTTGGAGAACTGCTGGGACCCTTGTCTGGGCCAACAGTGTGCCAACGACATCACGCTCCGCGGGACCCACAGAGCGAGCAGCCATGAACTCTCCACCCTTGAGACCCAGCCACCAGAGCCAGTGAGAGGCGGCAGGGACCAGGCAGCGTGACGTCCCTCCACAGGTCAAGGGAGGGGTGCTGGGCGTGCCCCGTGTCTGTCCCCCACTCTCGACTGGCAGTACGAGCTCCCGCAGGGTCGGGGTGGCCCGTCCTGGTCACCGTGGCTGGAGCTGACCACAGGCCTTCTCACTTGGCAACTGCGCTTCAGAGAATCCACTCCAAGGAAATCATAAAGAGAAATAAACAGAAACGTGTGCAAAATCGCGTCACTCACACGAGCAAACAGAAAACAAGGCCCGAAGGCCCGACAAAAGGGGTGCGTTGAAACACAGCGTGGGAGGTCAGTCGACCGCGACTGACCAACTGTCAGCACCCACAGGCCCGGGGGACAGCCCAGGGGACCGCGGGAACTGTGCTGTCTCGTTTTCCTGTGCCCGGCTCCCGCTGCCCTCTCGGGGAGTGGGGCAGGACGTGCCGACCTCCCCCTGCCTCTGCCGGGACCCCGAGCGTCCCTCGTGGCCTCTCAGAACCGGCCCCAATGGCTCAAGTTCTTGCCCGGCTGCTCTGCGGACGGGGCCCAGGTCCACCTCACGCGGCTCCTGCCCCTGACCCAGCGGGACACAAGGGGACTCACGTGGACCCCGCTTCCCCCGACACAGGGCACCAGCAGCATTTCAAGGTGCCGGGGACCGATCCCACACTTCTCCAGCACAGGTGACACCCAGGGCCCAGGACTTGGGGGCCTAGCTCTCGGGCAGGGTCCCCTGCCATCAGCCTAGTGTCTGCTGTGCCCTCCTCTGTCTGGAAACGGTGGCCCCCTTCACTCACCCCCCAGAGCCCCCCGGGCCATCGAGTTCCCTGAACTAGCACGTGACCTCCTGGTCCCAGCGTCCTGCCAGCACGCCCTCCCCGACCCCTGTCCCCACCCAGCTCAGTCCCCTTCCTCCCTCCCGTCCTCTGGACTGCTCTGCCGCCCCTCGTGGTCGCCTGTCCCCACGGTGGAAGCTCCCCAAGCGCGCGGCCTGGCCCCGGCCTCCTCCCGCTCTGCGTGCCCTCTCCTGGGCGCTGCTCACTGCTGACCGCTAGGCCCAGGGGGCACCCGTCCCCGAGCGCCCTTCCTGTCACTTCCTCACGGGGCCCTGCAGGCCTGACCTTCACCCGCCTCACGCCGGGGCAGCCTGGCCGGGGCGCCGGTGCGTCTTCCACTCCGCCGCTGGCCCACCTGCAGCATCACGTCCCCAACCAGCCCCCCAAACCCACACACGCCCCACTCTCCACCCACGGGGACCTCGGCCTTCCAGGTGCGCTGGTCCCGAGCTCTGGAACCTTCCTGGATCTCCTTTTCTGGTCCCAGCTCAGCAGCAAGCCCACAGCCCGGCCTCCAGCACAGGCCGGCGTCGGCCACTTCCCACCTCCCTGGCCATGCCCCTGGCCATGGCATCACTGTCCCCCACCAGACCACACGTGCGGCAGCCCCCAGGGGGCCTCCTGGGCCTTAACTGGGGTCAAGCAGGACCGCAGTGGTCCCTTCAGTGCAAGTCAGACCGCGGCCTTCGCTCCCACTCAAGGCCACGTGGGGCCCCCCGAGGCCCACAAGGCCCACCGGGCATGGGGCCTGCACCTCTGGCCTCATCGCACCTGCTGTGGCCACGCTGGCTCCTTGCTGCCAGGAGGACACGGTCCCTCCCGAGGACACTGTGCCACCTGCTCCCTCCGCCTGAGGCTCCGCCCCCTCCCCCACCTGATTCCATTCCACGTCACGGCCTCTCCCCGGGCTCTGCGCCGCCCACTGGCCGCCGTGGCCGCTGGCGTTCTGTTTGCTGTACCAGACGGGCCTCGGGAACCTTCCTCTCCCGGATGGGTCCCCCACCCCTGACCCTGCCCCGGTTGCTTCTCCCCCATTTCCAAGCCCCCAGCTCCTGCCACGTCTGCTGCACACAGAGCCCACGGCCCACCTGCCACCAGCCACGGCCCACGGCCCACCTGCCACAGCCCACAGCCCACGGCTCACCTGCCACAGCCCACAGCCCACCTGCCACAGCCCACGGCCCACCTGCCACAGCCCACAGCCCACCTGCCACAGCCCACAGCCCACCTACCCACCTGCCCACGGCCACCTGCCACAGCCCACGGCCCACCTGCCACAGCCCACGGCCCACCTGCCACAGCCCACAGCCCACGGCCCACCTGCCCACAGCCCACAGCCCATGGCCCACAGCCCACGGCTCACCTGCCCACAGCCCACAGCCCACGGCTCACCTGCCCACAGCCCACAGCCCACGGCTCACCTGCCCACGACCCACAGCCCACGGCCCACTGCCCATGACCACCTGCCTACGGTCCACAGCCCACAGCCCACGGCTCACCTGCCCACTGCCCACGGCCCACTGCCCAGGGCTCACCCCACAGGAATCGCAGCATGGCCTGGAAACCAGGCCAGTGCTCAGGCCCTCCCCACCTTCCGGATGAGCCTAGAAGCCTCTGGAACGCTGGGCCTGACCCGACCCCTCCCAGGAGCTGGCCCGCAGCCTGGCCCGTGGCAGGAAGAGGAAGAGGGAACGGAGACGCTGGGGCTCGAGCGGCGCGAGGCTCTGCTCCCGATTCCCAGCATCCTCCGCCCCTCCCCGGCCTCCGCTCAGGCCCTCCACGCCCAGGGCAGAGCAGGCCACTGCCCGCGGGGCCGGCTGTCCTGCCACGGCCCAGGGCACACACCCGACTGTGCCAGAGAAGCCCCAGCCACGGCCCGTAGCTGTCAGTTCTCAAATGCCTCTTCAAGTTTTCAGGGCTGGCCGTCGCGCCTGCGGGCCACAGGCGGGTGCTGCCCCGACCTGGGCAGGGGTCTGAGGAGGACGAAGCCCAGGGGAGGCCCGGGACACGGCTGCTGCGGAGACTGGGCGGGCAGCCTGGCTCCCCCTCTGGCTGGCGTGTGGCCCTGGGTGAGTCCCTCGGCCTCTGCGTGTGACGGGGGACGACGGTGTCCTCAACCTACCACTGGGAACATGACCTGAAGGTCAAAGCCAGGTGACACCTCTCCCGAGGTGGGGCTGTGAGGCCACCTGGACGCTCGCTGTCCGGGAGCCTGGGCAGACTGGCTCCGGAGAGGACGCCGCAGGCCACTCCTGGCCTGGCCACTGGGCCAGCCTCGGCCTCACACGTGGTGCCCGGGGCCCGGGACCCCCGGTTGGAGGCAGATTCTAGCCGGGAAGGGCTGGCCCGGCCCGGGAGGACCACAGTCCCGTGGACATGGGGAGGGGGCAGCAGGGAGCTGGGCGGCAGGCGGGGGCTTTGGGGCTGCTCCTGGGCCTCGCTGGGGGAGGGCGCACGGCACGGCCACCCACCTGGGCTGCCCCTGAGGACGGCCCCCTCCGGTCCCCGGGGAGCCGCGTCCCAGCAGCAGGGAAGTGGGGGGCGGGGGCGGGGGTTGTTTTCCATCCTCTGAAGGAGAATCCAGGAAAGTCCTCCTCCCTCCTGATCCGCACTAAAAATAGCGGCAGCGGACGGGCCGGACACTCCCGTGCCGGGGAGGGTGCCCCGAGAGCAGCACTACCAGCGACAGGCCCACGCCCAGCCACGGGGACCGATTTTAAAGGCTCACGGTGGTGTGTAAGGTCAGTCTCAGGCAAGATGATGGCTCGGGCTCGGTCCTGAGAAAGGAAGAGGGGACACGCAGCAGGGGCAGCCAGAGGACAGGAGGTAGACCACCAGGGCGCAAGCCAGAATGCTGTGTGGCTTTGGGAACTCAGGCGCCCTCTCTGTGCTCTGTGTAAGAAGCTGCTCTGGGTGCTGAGTGACGTGGGCACTGGTCCCACCAGCCCTGGCCGAGGGCTGTTCGGGGCTCAGTGCAGGTGGCAGCCCGGCAGCTGCAGTCGGCTTCTTCCCAGGCACGTTCAGGAGAGGACGGGCCACGGAGACAGGGGCCACTCAAATCCCAGCTCCCCACGCGCAGGCCGTGGCGCCTGGAGCAGGCCACACCGGGCCGGTCTCCAGTCTGTGAGGAGGGACGGTTCCCGCCCGGGTGTGCGTCCAGGGCAGACACGCGTCGTGTCACCTACAGGCCCGCAGCGGCTGCGAGGCTCCCGCAGGAAACCCCAGACGTGCTTCCCGAGGCGCGGCCACAGCCAGGCAGCCCCGGCCCACGGGGGCAGCAGGGCCCAGGAGGACGAGGGAGGGGTAGGACCACGCACGACGTGGACGGTCCCCATGGACGGGCTGCCACGCTCCCGGGGCCAGCGTGGAGGTGAGATGCCGTCGGCTGAGCCACGGAGAGGGCGCAGGGGAGCCACGGAGAACCCCCCGGGAGGAGGGGACAGCGGCCAGGGCCACGGGAGGGCCTGGGGTGCCGATGAGGCTCGACTCCAGATCTGGGTGCTGGTCACACAGGTGGGGTCAGCGTGTGAAAGTTCAAGACATGACCTCGAGCCCTGCCCTGTCCTGCGCGGGACGCCACCTCAGGAAGACGCTTTGGAAACAGCGGGCTGGGGTCCGCTCAGTTGGTCGCGTGCCTGCCTCCCACGCATGAGGCCCCGGACTCCACTCCAGCACCACACCAGAACAAGAAACCGCAGGGCGCGGTGCACACGCCTGTCACCCCAGCACTCGGGAGGCTGAGGCAGGAGGATCGAGAGTTCAAAGCCTCAGCAATGGCGAGGCACTTAGCAACTCAGTGAGACCCTGTCTCTAATCAAATACAAAAAAGGGCTGGGGGTGTGGCCCAGTGGTCGAGGGCCCCTGAGTTCAATCCCCGGTACCAGAAAACAAACAAACAAACAAACCCTTTTAAAACAGCGTCTGCCTTGCAGGGTGGCCCCCGGAACAGTGCCCAGTGTGAGCAGAACCCAGGACTCGGCTCCACAGTCCGGGTGTGTTGGCCCGAGGACATGGGGGGCCCTGGGCGGGCTCCAGCTGTGGGCAGGTGTCCTCCCTGCAGACCCTCAGGGCGCCTGGGGCCGGGGAGGATCACGGGTTCAGTCCCGCGTCGGCTGTGGCAACGAGGTCCGGTGCCCCTGCGGGTAGAGGTGAGGAGGACTCCCAGGAAGGGACAGGTGGGGGCCGGCAGGGCGGTGTCAGTGGGCTTCCGTAGCGCCGGTGATGACGGCGATGACGATCGTGACGGTCACTATTTACTGAGCGTCCCCTCTGGCTCGGGTGCTGCTCTTCACCTTGGAGATTTTCACTGAAATTTCCCTCGAAGCAACCTAGGAGGTGGTCACTGTCATTCTCCCCAGGTGACGAGTGAGGACACTGAGGCAAGGCCAGGCCGGGGGTGACCGTGTCCAGGCGGCTGCGGCCCCACCCACGAGCTCCCAGCCCTGCAGGCCGCAGCCGCTCCTCCCTGGGGCGGAGGTGGCCCAGCCTGGACGGCCGCGGGGAAACCTGAGGCTGGTCCAGGCAGGCCTGCGGGGGACGCTGAGGACGCCAGTCCTGCCCTGCCGCACCTGGCCGCGGGCCCTCAGGGTCGCGCTCTGTGGAGCGGGCACAGGCCCCGCGGCCTCTCGGGCTGTGACATCGACAGAGACCCAGGAGCCGTGAAGATGCCGTCACTAGGCCAGAGCAGCTCCCGGGCCCACAGGTCTGGTGACCGCTGGTATGAGTGTCAACAGACACAGCGGCAAGGACCCAGGCCACCGGGGCCGGCTTCCGCAGTCACAGAACTCGGGTCCTCATCGTCATGCCCAGGCCTCCAGGACCCCGCGGGGGCCTCCCGATCTGGCCTCGGCAGCAAGAACGAGCACTTCTCCGTCTCTGTGACCCCACCCCTGGTGTCCCCTCTGAAGGGAGCCCTCGTGACGGCAGCGGAGAGAGCGGTGGCAGCAGGAAGCCACAGAGACAGCTCTCCTGGGCTTGCCCACCGTCGGCCACTTGTAAGGTGCAGCCGCCGTGAACCAGACACCACGGCCACCAGGGCCCCGGCCCCCCGCGGCCCGGAGCTCCCTGACGCTGTTCCTTTAATTGGAGGGGCGCGAGGGTTTATAGCAAGACTGAGAGTCTACTGTAATTAAGGCCTCGATCAAATATTTAGACCGCCATGTCCAGATATGTTAATGATCATACATTTAAATGTTAATGAGTATAATTAGATGAAAGATTAGCCAAGTCTGTCACTAAATATACATGCAGGGCTGATCAACTCCCGCACTGGAAAACTCTACGCGTGAGCCGACGTAGGCACGTCCACGTCTCAGGTGGACTCTGGTTTGTCTTACTGAGGAAAGGTCCAAAGGGTGGCCCGGAAAGGGAGGGGGAGGGGGGGCTCTCAGGCTGAGAGGAAGGCGGGAGGTGGGGGACCTGAAGACCTTTAGAGGTTGCAAAGATCAAATAAGCGAGCAGGTGAGAAATTTGCACACCCCCCTGGACGGGGAGCTCACTACTGCTAGGGGTAGCCAGTCGGGCTCTCAGGTCTCACCCTAGAGGCAGGCTTGTGTGAATGGCTTCTGGGGGTGACGCTGGGGTCTCCCCCAGAACTCGAAGGCTTCAATCCTATCCCTCAGGACTAACAGGATCACAGCATCCACAAGAGTCGTTTTAAAACAATCGAGCGTCTCCTTGGACAAGAGCAAGATGTGTGTCAGCCGGGCGCGGTGGCGCAGGCCTGTCATCCCAGCACTCGGGAGGCTGAGGCAGGAGGATCGCGGGTTCAAAGCCAGCCTCAGCCATGGAGAGGCCCTCAGCAACTCAGTGAGACCCTGTCTCTAATCAAATACAAAAAAGGGCTGGGGATGTGGCCCAGTGGTCGAGTGCCCCTGAGTTCAATCCCCAGCACCAAAAAAAAAAAAAAAAAACCCAAACAAACAAACAAAACCCGGAAGAGCAGGACCAGGCCGCGGTGTTATCAACAGGAAGCCTCACACCCGTGAATTAGCAAAACTCACTGCGGGCGACCGTGAGCTGGGCTCTGGGCTTGAGGCTGAGGAAACCAGACAGACAACGTCTCTATCTTGAGGGACAAGAGGGACACTGTGTCGGAGAAGCGAGACAGACACGCATGACACGTTTTTAATGGTTATTTAAATAAGATGATTGAAATGCGTGCTAGGTCAGCGGTGGAGGAAGTCCCCAGAGAGCAGGCGGGCGGGCGCAGCCTGGGACAGCCTTGCCAAGGGCAGGGAGGAGCTCCAGCAGGGCTCAGCCACTGCAAGGGCCCTGGGGCAGCGAGGAGCAGGTGG
Source organism: Tamias sibiricus (assembly GCA_025594165.1). Classification (NCBI taxonomy): domain Eukaryota; kingdom Metazoa; phylum Chordata; class Mammalia; order Rodentia; family Sciuridae; genus Tamias; species Tamias sibiricus. The sequence goes on along the minus strand of CM046658.1, from coordinate 12,030,854 downwards.
TGAAGTTGGGGACAGCTGGCGGGGCCCCCTCCTGGGGGGCGGGACGCCTGCCTCAGACCTGCTCTGCATTTGTTTTCCGTGGCTGTGGGAGCACAGGAGCAGGTCTCAGTGGCTTTCAATCCCCTCTCAGTTCTGGGGACCAGGGGCTGGAGGTGGCGGCGTGGCCGTGGGACAGCGGCCGCCTGACTCCACCCCCTCCCACGTGCCCCTCCCCGGTCTCCTGAGGACGCCCGTCCAAGACGACATCATCCCGAGGCCCCTTTCCCAATGTGGTCCTGTTCCCAGGTGCCGGGGGACATGTCACCCAAGGGGCTGTCCTCAGGCCACGCAGTGCTGAGGGCTGAGCGAGGCCTCCCCCGCCCGGGCAGCCTGGGGAAGGTGGGGGACGTGTGGATACAGGGAGGCCGGCCAGGGTCCACCGCTGTCCCTCAGGGAAGGACGGTGGCCCGCGGCCACAGAGAAGCAGGTGGGGCTGTGCACGTGGAGGAGGGGCTGTGCCCACCTGAGAACCTCTGGAAGACAGAGGGTCACCCCCAGAGCCGGCGAGGTGTGCCCGGTCCCACGCAGGCCCAGACCCGCCCCCACAGGTGCCTCCCTAGAGGACAGAGGGAAGTGTGTCACCCCAGCTCCACCAGGCCAGCGGCCACAGAGGGCCACCCCGGGCCCCTCCCTGCAGGCGAGAGGTCCGAACACCCAGAGCCGGGCAGTGACACTTCTCCCCGAGGCGCGCGTAGCTGACTGTGGGTCGGACAGCAGGCTCTTGTGGCTCTGACCAGGGCGAGTCATTCTGGAGCTGGAGAACAGCAGCATGTGGGACTGTAGCAAGGAAATGTCCCCCGTCCCTGGCCACCACGGCCCGTTCGGTGCACATGAACTTTTAAAGAGAACGTATTGAGTGCTCACAGCGCATCTGCAGCGCTCTAAGGACCTGGTGCACCGTGAAGCTTCAGATCCGCCCACGCACAAGGCGCTGCTGTTGCCGCGCGTGCTCCCATTTTACAGATGAGGAGACCGAGGCTCACACAAGACCCTCAGCCGAGGCCCCAGCATCGGAGGACAGTTTCTCGTGACCCAGGAAAACAGCTCAGTGAGGGCCAGTCGGTAGGGGCAGGGATCTGGCGGAGCTGGCCCTGGCCAACAAGCAGCCCGTCCAGCTGTCCTCGGAGCCGCAGCAGCCCTCCCACGGCCAGCGGCCCTCGGCTCCCTCCGTGCAGAACGGGCACGGCCGGGACCTCTGCCGGGAGGACAGCCTTCTGGACGGGGACAAAGGGCCTGCCCCAGTGGCTGAGCCCGGCTGGGAACACCCGCCACGGGACGTCCACAGGCCAGCGCGGCTGGTCCCTCAGGGGACCGGCCTGGAGAGGGTGGCACCGAGGAAGGGACGGACACAGGGGAGGCACCAGGGCGGCAGGAGCGGCCACCCCGGCCCGAGCAGGGGAGATGCTTCCCGGCCCCTCCTAGGTGGGGTGGGCAGGGTGGGCACCTCGGCCCCTCGGTGCACATCAGGACCTGAGGCTCCGAGACAAAGTCGCCCGCTCGGCAATGCAAGCCAGCTTTCTGACCCTTTAGCCAAATGCTGTCCTCTGGGTCCCCTGGGTGTGGCTGAGCCTGAAGGGAACCTGCGCAGAGCCAGCCTGGGATTCGGGACCGTCTGATGGGACCGATGGTGGCATTTCAGCCCTTCTCAATGCGAGAGCCAATCAGCTACTTCCTGCCAGCGTCTGTCCAGGTGCTGGTCTACCCCAAGACGGAACGTTCTACTGAAATGAGCTCCTGTTTGCTCCGGTTCACAGCAATCGCGTCACCTGAGCATCCTCCCTGTCCCCCAGGACGGAGTCTGTGCTGGGTGTGAGATGCAGAAGCAGACACTGACGGACAGGGAAGCAAAGAAGTTCTGAACCGTGAAGCAACTATTTCCCTAAGGTGCCACAGGGCATTTGCACTTACTGCTCATGGTGCCTCAGACCCCTCCCCGATCCTAAGCACACGCTTCACTGCCGAGTCTCCTTTGGGTCCGTTGCTGTCACCTTTCTCGAGAGGACTTCATTTCTCCTGCTGCCTCGAGAACTCCCACATCACCAGACGCCCTCTCCCCGCGCACTCTTCCCTCTCAGCTCAGTCTTCTCGAGGCTTCCCCACCTCCTCCACCTGCTCTGGTTCACCCGCTGTCCCTGCCCCAGCCCCGCGGCCAGCTCGGGCACGCGGAAGGTGCTGGCTCCGTCTGGGGGGAGCAGAAGGGGCGGGAGGGAGGAGGTCAGCAGGAGGGCGCTCCGAGCCGCCAGGCCTGGACGCTGGAGGCCGGGGTCACTGCAGGACGGGGGTGGCATCTGCAAGCCACGGCCGCTGGCGGAAGTGTCCTGTTCAGGAGCTGCCGTCCCTTCAGCAGCGCCTGCGCCCTGCCCACCAGGACGTGGAAAACCCGTCCCCAGCGGGGGGACCGTGGCCGGTTCGTGGGCTGGGGGGCCTGCCTGTCCCCGTCACAGCTTCTTTGTGCCCGGGCACCTCTGAATGCCGCCACTCTCTGCGTCCCACTCGACGCCCGCGCTCTGCGCGTCCCGGGCCGGGCCCGCGGGTGCGTGGCTGCGAGGTGCTCACGACCGACGGCCTCCGCGTTCTGCTCAGCCTCCGCCCTGCCACCCACAGACCCGCGAGACCCGCTTTAGAGGAGGAGTCCGCCTGGGACTCGCGAGGCCTCGGTCCCTGGACGGCGGCTCCGCTGCTCTGGCCCAGGTGGCGGCGCCAAGGCGGAGGGGGAGCAGGGCGGGACGAGCAGGGTCGGGCCTTCACTCCAGGCCAGAGCGCGGCCACCAGCGCCCGCCCCACGGCTCCTGCCGCCTCCCCCGCACCAGTCGAGACGGGGACCCACTGGGGAGGCCGGGCCCTCAGGCCCGCTCTCCTCACCCCCAAAACAACTGTGGCGCCACACGGGAGCTTCTGGGCCACCTCGTGCCTCACGTGAGCTTCCGGGGGCTCCTCGTGCCACACGTGAGCTTCTGGGGACTCCTCGTGCCACACGTGAGCTTCTGGGGACTCCTCGTGCCACACGTGAGCTTCCGGGGGCTCCTCGTGCCACACGTGAGCTGCTGGGCCACCTCGTGCCACACGGGAGCTTCTGGGGACTCCTCGTGCCTCACGGGAGCTTCTGGGCCACCTCGTGCCTACCGGCAGGAGCCAGAACAGCTGGAGGGAGCAGGCGTCTGTGACGGGTCCAGGCCCGCTCCGCCACTGGCCAGGTGGTGCGCTCCCTTCTGGCGTCTGTGTGCCCAGAGCCTCGGGCTGCTCCAGAGAACTGAATGGGGACCTCAGTGCTGGGGCGGGAGCTGCTGTGTCACTGCCGGGGCCGAGGACGGCGGCAGTCTGAGGCCGAGGGTGGACAGAAGGGCCTCCCACGCCCCGGGAGGGGAAAGGCCTCCCATGGGAGGCTCGCGGGTCTGCAGCAGGCGCCCACCAGCGGCCGTCCCCGGCCTCTTCCTCCTTCCGTTCTGAAGATGCTGAGTGGTCCCCACCCCCGACGCAGTGCCCAGCGTTGGCCACAGAGGACAGAGGAGTCCCTGCTCCCCAGGGACTTATGGCCAGAAGGACAGAGGGCCAGCCGCATCTGTGCTCACGCATTCTGGCAAGCGTGGCGACCGGCCTTAGGCTGGACACCAGCGCAGCAACGAGGGGACCCCAAGTCTCCAGGATAGCCCCAAGCAGCAGAGAACGAGGGCCACAGAACGAGCGCCAGGAGCCGGCGCGGGGGAGCAGCCGGTGACCCCAGCACTGGGAGGCTGAGGCAGGAGGATCGCGAGTTCAAAGCCAGCCTCAGCCACGGCGAGGCACTGAGCAACTCAGTGAGACCCTGTCTCTAATAAATACAAAAGAGGGCTGGGGATGTGACCCAGTGGTCGAGGGCCCCTGAGTTCAACCCCCGGTACCAAAAAAGAAAAAAAAAAAAAAAAAAAAAAGAGCGAGCCCCAGGGCCGCTGGGGAGGACAGCAGGGCCGAGTGCAGCCCAGCCCCCACCCCCGGCTGCGGGAGGACAGTAGGGCCGAGTGCAGCCAGCCCCCACCCCCGGCTGCGTGTCCCGGTGGCCGACAAGCCGCACTCCCACAGGGGTCCTTGCCAGGCCCTGGGCACTTCCCAGGCAGAAGGAGGAGCACCTCTCCTGCCCAGCAGGAGTCACCTCTGCCCCTGCTGCTGGCCTGGCTCCTGGCTCCTGGGCCACCTGCTAAGGACACAGATGGGTCCCAGGATGCGGGGCTCAGCGCTCTCGTGAGCCAAGTGAGAACAGCCCCGTCTGTCTCCAAGGACGCGATGGGCTCTGCGGGATGACACGGCCGCGTCCAGTCGGCTGAACGCCTGTGGCCCCAGGTGACACGTCATGGGAGTCAGCGGCTCTCTGGACACCCGAGCCCGGGAAGCGTCAGATCCTTCATGAACATACCGCCTGGGCCGTGAAGGAGGCAGAGGCGCTGCCGTCGTTCTGACCCTGGTGAGCCGCGGGCAAGGTCAAGGCCCTGCCCAGCTTCCACCGGCCAGGCCCAGTGGCTGCAGCCGCGCCCTGGACAGGGGTCTCCTTCAGCAGGACCCCAGCTGCCGTGGGAAGGAGCCACGGCACGGAACACTGCCATCCCTTCTGCAGGCCACCTGGGCCGGGCACGGCGCCTCCAGGGCCACCAGCACCACGCGAAGCAGCACGCGGAGAGCCGATCCTTGAAGATTCTTGCAAAGGTCAGGTCGCCAATGGCGTCTGCACCTGATCAAGCCTCCGCCAGAACGGTCGGCTTCCACGAGATCAGACAGAGGGGCACGATCGATGGCACCAGGCGCCCGCAGCCAGCCAACTCCAAAGGCTGCAGAGTCTCTGGACAGGCGGCCCCGCGCTCCGACGGGGATCAGCAGGAAACGTAAGGAAGCCAAGGGACACGGCCCCTCGTCACCACGAGGGAGCTTCTGGATTCTGATTCCATCAAAGTACAGGAGCAGGTGAAGGCGGGAGGGGGGGAAAGCTGGGCGGGGACGCCCTTCCTGGGGGCGATGACAGTTTGGAGGCTGCCGTCCTTAAAGAGCCCCACCTCCCAGGGATACCACCAGACCTGCGGGACAGGGCGCATCTAGGGTCTGCTCCCAAGTCACGGGGGAGGCGGGCTGGCGGGGGCGATGGATGGCGGGTCAGGTGACAGACTTGGGGCTTGTCATGTATTTTGCTAACTTTGCACCGAGGCTGGCAGGGCAGGCACGCCTCTGCCCAGCGGTCCAGGCGCCTCTGCCCGGCGGTCCAGGCGCCTCTGCCCGGTGGTCCAGGCGCCTCTGCCCAGTGGTCCAGGCGCCGAGCTTCACGAAGCGGCCCCCCTGCCGTCCCCTCTGCTCTGTGGCAGGCACCGCCCTGCCTGCGTGTGCCACACAGCCCCTCCCTGCGGTGGGAGCCACGTGGGGCTCGTGCCAGGCTCCCCAGCAGAGCCAGGGCCGCGCGGGCAGCGTCCCTGCCTCAGGGTCTGCCTGCTCCCGGCCAGGCTGCCCTTGCTCCCGAGCTGAGGTGGTCTCCTGCCGGGCTCTCCGTGAGCACCTGTCCCAACGCTGCCTGGGCTCTTCCCAGGGGACCCGGGGGGTTCGCGAGAAGAGGCGACAGGGTGGCCGCCATCCTGGGCTCAGCCCGGGGTCTGCTCTAAAAACCTTCCCACTTTTGCAGATCACGTCCAGGATGCTGCCTGGTCACCAGGGGTTCCCGGTGCCCTTGTCCCCCTGGGTAGGGCTGGCTGAGGCGGCGGGAAGGGGCTGCGGGTCGCCCCCGGGGCGCGTGAGAAGGTGCCCGCTCGGCACGGGGTTTGCTGCCTTCTGCACAAGAGGAGGGCGGCCGGGCCTCCTGAGCAAGCAAGTGGGCACTGCTGACTGTCCGGGGCGTCCCGGGAGCCGGAGTCCAGCCCAGTGAGCAGGATGGCAGAGGAGGGGACTCTGGGCTGTGGCCGGGCAGGTGCCATCACCACCGTGACTCTGCTACACAGGGCCACTGAGGTCCCGGGCAGCGCCTCCTACAGACCTTGACCTTGGAGGGCAGGGGACAAGGTAGAAAGCGCCCGGAGTGGCTGTCGGCGCTAGAGGCCCTGTGACTCCGGGGGCAGTCTGCATGACCTCTGACCCTTGACCCTGCCTAGTCCACAGGGTGGTTTGAAGGGTCACGTGAAATGACCCCCGGGGGTGCTCGGCAGACACGCTGAGCTGGCGGTCACACAGCGGGTGGGGGGCACGGGCTGTCACCATGAGACTGGCCCAGGGCCACCATGACCCTTCCACCCCCGGCGACTGACCAGCTGGCGAAAGCGTCACCTCGACAACACTGGCAGCCCCAGGCCCCGCACGGCAGCGGCACCCAGACGCCCCCGGGATGAGCTCACACTGGGGCTCAGCGCGGCCTCGGGGGTGGTGACCAGGCCTCGGGGTCCCTGCGGCCTCACAGGCAGTGACAAGGCCTCCGGGTGCCCATTCGGCCGCGCGGAGCAGTTCTTCATCAAGAGGGGAGAGGCAGGAGCACCTCTGGCCTGGGGCTCGGCAGCAGGGACTCGGCTCCTGGGACCACCGCTGCCCCAGGCTGGGCCAAGGGGACGCCGGGCCACTGCTCACAGGAGTGCTCTGGACAGGCAGATGCCCAGCAAGAGGGCTGCGCGGGCAGGGGCAGGGGCGTGGGAAGGCAGCAGTCAGACGCGGGCGGGGGGAGGCGCGGCTCCAGGCCACCTGTGCCCAGCTCCCGCAGTGCCCAGGCCAGGGAGCGGGCAGAGGGCGGCAGGAGTGCTCGCTGGCCTCCCTCCAGCTTCAGGAACCTGGTGCTCCAGGTGCCACAGCGTGCCCAACAGCCCCGAGGTCCTGCCGCGTGCAGCCCCCCCTACCTCTCAGGGTCGTTACCGAAGGTCCCGCGAGTGTCCCTGGAGCGCCCGGCAGGGCCCCAGGACGTGCCGAGCCACGGCTGCTATGGTCGGTGTCCTTGTTCCTTCCTGGACGTTCCCAAAACTGCAGCCCGGGCACATCCCAGCCTTCTTCCCTGATTAATTTTCTTCCTAAGCACTTACCACCCGACTCTATTTTTGACTTTTTTTTTCTTCCTATTTTGTGTCTCTTTTGTCAACTGCTGTGTCCCTGTACCTGGAACAGCGCCTGGAACAGAGTAGGTGCTCAGGAAATGCCGGTGGAACCGGACATCACTCAGGCTCCGGCCACTGCACCTGACTCTGCTCTGACCCCGGACAGAATGGGACAGGGCAGAGGAAAGAGGAATGGTACTGCCCTTCCTCGGGGGGTCACCCTGCCTGCAGCTGGACCCACTTGCTGTGGGGACCTGTCCAGCCCAGGCCTCCTGGCCCCCACACAGCCCAGTCCACTGCTGCGCTCAAGGGCCAGCCAGGCACCACTGACCCCTGCAGGTGGGGCCAGCACCTCCCCTCCCTCAGCCTGGCTAAGACTGACCTTGGGCCTCCCACGGCTGGGCCACAGGACTCCAGGCTTCTTCCGGGCCACAGACTCCTCCTCTGTTTAACAAGCTGGGTGGAAATGGGCTTCACGAACCCTGGAGTGCGGGGCCTCTGGTGCCGTCCTGCTCTGGGCCGGGATGGAAGCAGGGCCTCCCGTGTGCCAGGCAAGCGCCCCACTGCTGGCCCCACAAGCCTGGCCTTCGGAACTTGTCCAAGAAGCACACACTGGCACCCCCAGCCTGGCCAGGGGCGCATGGGGCAGAGCACCCCAACACCAGGCACTGGGACCTGCCCCAAGGCTTAGACCCTGCCTGAGTTCCGAGGGCAACCCTCCAGCACCCCAAGGGCTGCCGGGGTGTCCACCCAGGGCCCAGCCAGACACATGATAAAGCGCAGAGAAAGGAAAACTTGTAAGTGCCACCAGGGCCACGGAGAGCCAGCCACGCTGCAGAGGGGACGAGGCGGCAGGGAAGGGCCGCCCCTCCTCAGGTGAACACTCAAACTCGGAGCAAACAGGAGGGGGCCCCGGGTCCCAGGGAGAGGGGCAGGGTCTCTGGGGGACAATCTGCCGTCGTAGCACAGACACGCGGCGCCTCCCCGGGAGCACCAAGCACCGCACGGAGTCTGCAGGGCCCTCCCAGCACGCTCCCGGGCTGGTCTGCACCCAGCAGCCCGCACGTGCAACCCTGCGCACGGGTCAGAGACGCCCACCCCAGACGACGCTCCTGACGGTGCCGGGCCACGCACACCCGTGACACCCCGCAGAGCTCGGTGCCGAGACCTCCGTGGTTTGGGGGCAAAGGTCAGACGTTGTTGTCGCCTGAAGCGATGGCCGCTTGGAGCAACGAAGCCGCGGGAAGAAGTTCAGAGGCGAACTGGAGACAAACAGCTTTTTATTCTGATAACTCTTCTCTCTGGCTCTAACAATGACTAACACGCAACACACACCACCAAAATGGCGCAGACCTGATCAGCAATCTCGGCTCAAGTCCCGCGAGATCCCGGGCCAAGTCCCGTGAGACTACGGAAGATGGCAATGCCCAAAACTCCATGGCCCATAGTCAACCGCAATTTAAGCCATCTCCCCAAACAGGGCTCCTGCAAGACGTGGCATCTCACCTTCCCGGACAGGCTTGGCTTGCACACTGTGCCCCCAACTTGCATGAGGTCAGGGGAGTATCCTGGCCACCTTCCCCTCCCGCCCCCCACTCAAGAACCACCGGCACGCACGGCCCGAGGGCGGGCGCCCGGTGCGCTCTGAGGGCGGGGGTCTGGGCCGCGGCAGTCGCTCCTCACCCTCTGTCCACGCGGGAGGCGCGATCGTCACCCCCATCTCACAGACGAGGACACTGAGGCATGCGGCAGGAGTGGCTTGCTCAGGGTCACACAGCCACAGCTGGAGGCAGGATTTGAACCCCCCAAATCTAACGGAGCTAGAGGCCACCAAGGTCCATGCCAGAAGCACCCATGACCCAGATGTCACCTCCCCGGAGACTGACCCTGACGAGAGGCCAGCCCATCTCCTTGAGGGAGGTGAGGGCAGTCACGCCTGCCACCCGCCCGGCTCTGGGCCCCGGGTTCACACACGTGGTCTTGCCTGATTCTCCAGACACCCCAAAGGAAACTTCACTGCCCCCCCATTTCATGGTGAGACCTCAAGCTCTGAGATGCAGAGCCGTCTGCCGGAGACTGCACGGCAGGCTGGGGGCGCAAGGCAGGGCTGAGGACCGCGGCCGGGGACCCTGGAATACTCCACAGCACAGGGCGGCAGGCGGGCGCAAGGCAGGGCCGAGGACCGCGGCCGGGGACCCTGGAATACTCTACAGCACAGGGCGGCATCTGCACAGAGCCCAGGCTCCTGCACAGGGTCTGTCCTCAGATCTGGGAAGCGGGCCCAGGTGACAGTCACCAGCGAGGAAGGAAGGACACCAGCAAGTAAAGTACGTGTCCCCAGGGGCTGCACCTGATGTCCCACCGCTAAACTGCACGCAGCGGGCGTTTTCTTTCTTTTGCGGCGTTGGGGATGGAACCAGGGACACTCTTCCACTGGGCACTCTTTATTTTGAGACAGGACCTTGCTAAGTTGTTGAGGCTAGCCTCAAATTTGCTGTCCTCCTGCCTCAGCCTCCTGAGTCGCTGGGATTATAGGTGAGGGTCGCTCGGCCCGGCTAACAGGCATGCACTTTAAAATTAACAAAAGGAGAATGTCCTCATCAGACAGCCCGAGGAGGTCAGAGGTCGGAGGTCTGAAATCGTCATCTTTACTTTGAGCGCCTGTGTGACCTGGCCTCAGGAAAGCCCTAGGAGGCTCTTGTCACCTGCGTCACCCGGAGGCAGAGCTGCAGGGCTGACAAGCGCCACGTGACCCGGGTCCAACCCCAGCTCTGCCCCTCCCCAGTGTGTGGCCCCGGGTGGCCCCTGACCTCCCCTGGCCCTCTGCCAGCCGGGAGGCAAGCGCAGCCGCCCAGACCCCAGGTGAGGACAGCGCGACTCGGCCTCGCGCCCGCCAGGCCAGTGAGCGACACCAGCCCGCCTCGGTGTCTTCTGCACAGGACACTTAGGTTCCTAGAAGCCCGGTGACTCCCCCAGGGCCACTCAGAAGTAAGTGACAAGCCAGGCTAAGGACCCGGGGTGGCCTCCCACCCCCAGGGCCGTCCTGTCTCAGGACAGAAGGAACAGCCCAGTGTGCTGGGCACCGGGGCGCTGGGCACGTGGGCGCTGGGGCCCGCCGACGTCAACGGTGCCAGCTGGCCGTCCACAGACTCCCTTCCACCCACTCACCTGGTGTCCCCAGCGTCCCCTGGGGGCTTCTGTGAACTGGACAGATGCTACAGGTCCTGGCCATCCGGGGGCACCTGGGCCCACCCCGGCCTCTCACGCCCCGCCTGGCGCAGGGCACCACTCAGCGAACGTCCCCTCGGCCTCCTGGGCAGGATCCCCGCTCCTGTCAGCCCTGGAGCCCCCCCAGGGCGTGTGGGGTGGCAGGTGACCTTGGTGGCCCCGGGGACTTCAGCTTCGCAGGGCTGATGGTTGAGCGGCTGGAAAACCCAGTCCCTCCCCAAGTGGCCTCCGTGGGTCAGCGAGCGATCCTCGGGGTCCCCCCACATCGCGGTCAGCCCCTGGGACGAGGCCCGGCTCAGCGTGCCCACCCCACGGGCCCCCAGGGCCAGGACCAGCCAGCAGGTGGGGCCCGACGGGGACCGGCAGGGGCCTTCCAGCAGAAGGGCACTGGGCTCCCTCCGCGGGCCCGGTCCTTGGAGCGCAGCGACTAAACGTGCCACCCCAGGGCTCTTGGGAAAGAATAGCGATGACACGAAAGGCCTGGCAAGGGGCGCCCCGAGATTCCCATCTGCGGGCGGATCCGGGCGGCTCCCTCCGCCGGAGCAGCCAAAGCCATTTCCGAAGGAAGGCCTCAGCGCCAAGGTCCGGCTCTGGCCGGGGGCCAGCGCTGGGGCCCACGGCACCGGGCGGGAGGAAGGAGCAGAGCTCTGTGGCCTCCCTGGGGAGGAAGCTTCACCTGCTACCCCCGCCCTACCCTCAGACACCCCTGCAAAGGCGGCATCGCGAGGTCCGTCATCCCTGGTAAAATGAAGGCCCAGAGAGGTGGAGAAACTTGCCCAAAGCCACACAGCAGTGAGACCTGAGACCCCAACATTCTCAGCCAGGTCCGCCCGGCGCGAAGGCCGGCGTCCTTTCCACTTCCTCACCCACACGACCACCAGGTTTGACTGTGACCTTGACCAGGGGGCAAGGTGCTGGCAGCGAGTCCTGCCACAGTCCGGGTCTGAATCCAGGCTCCACCACGTCAGGGGCTCACTCTCGTGCCTCAGTCTCCCCACCTCGAGGGAAGCCCACAAGCTCACCTTCCCCGTGGGGACACGGGAGGCCAGAGTCAACTCGTGGGGGTGTTTGAGCTGGGACGTGGCCCACGCAGGGGCAGCCGAGTCCCCGCCCTCTGCAGGGCCCCGAGGCCTGCCCTCCCCACACAGCCCCTCCTGGCGCGCTCCTCCCGGCTGTCTTCCAGGGTGACAGTAGCAATGTCCTTCCTATCTCTGGGGTGCTGGAGAGAGGAGGAGCTCGGCCCCGAACCCACACAGGCCAACTTCCGGAACAGCTTTTAGCCACACAACCACGGGCACCGTCAGATCAATTAGCAGCCGGGGTGCCGCCTCCTTCCCCGCCCTGCGCTGGCTGAGGACAGGGGGCAGTTTCTGTCCTCGAGGGGAGGCAGGGTCAAGCGCTGAGGGCCTCCCGGGCCCGCCTCGCTCCTGGCAACAGGCCCCGTCTCCACTTCCTGCCTGCCTCATTCCAAGCCAGAAACACTTCCAGCCAGGCTCACCACTGGACAGTAACTGACCATGAACTTGGCCTGTCCAGGTACTGTGCCCCAGTGCCACGTCCACTATTGCGCTAATAATAGGAATCATTAATATCAGGAAAACAGTCATTTTACAAATGAGGAAGCTGAAACAGAGAGGTTAGGCAATTTGCCCAAAGCTGCACAGGAATAAAGTGGTCAGTCTGGTTTGGATGGGGCCTGCCTGATGCCTTTGCTCTGTAAGACCCCGCAAGGCCCTGGTGGTCTCCCGGGAGACGGGACCTGAAGGTCACGGGAGAGAAGGCCCCAGGAGGCGTTGCAGGTGGGGCCAGTGCAGACCCCAGGCGAGGCCTCCTGCCGCAAGTCCTCTGGCTCTGAAGAAGGAAGTGGAGCCCAGGGGGCTGTCCTGAGGCACGGTGACCCGGGGGCCGACAGCAAGGCCCTGGCTCAACTCCGGAGGCTGCAAGCCTCCAGCGAGGTGCTGAGGGCTGGACCCCCGAGGGCTGCAGGGACCACCCGCGGCGGTCCTGCTCCCGGCTCCCGCGGCGTCCGCGGCACACAGAGGCACAGCCCTGGTCCTGGCCTTCTCCTCACCCGCAGTCTCCCTGGGGGTGTCCACGAGGACACTAGTCCAGTGATGTCCGAGCCCCCCAGGCCAGCACGACCTCTTCTTTAACGACGTCTACAGTGACCTGAATTCGAGACACAGTGGCCCTCTGGGGCCTGGGGGTCAGGACGTGTGAGTTTCACGGGACGCTGGTCAGCAGAAAGCCCACAGCACGCTCTAGAGCAGGGACCGGCGGCCAAGAGCCAGGCGGTGCCCGTGCACAGGCCACACGGGCTCTGCCGCAGCTGCCCGTCTCGGGGCTGGACCCTGAAGGCAGCCTCAGAAAGGCAGGGAGACGGCGGCGGCCGCGTTCCGGGGAGGCTGCCATCACAGCCGGGTGGCGGGCGGCGCTTGGCCTGGCCGGGCCCCGACTCTGCTCTCCGGGGACGCACCTGGACGTCGAGACGGGACAGGGCAGCACCGGGACCCGGGAGCCCCATGGTTCTGAGCTGGTCGCTGAAGCTCTCCGGGGTCAGGCTTTCCAGGCGAGCGGCGGCACGGCCAGACCTGCCTCACGGCTGCGCCCGCCACCCGCCCGCCGTGGTGCCGGCCGAACCCAGTTTCTGCCTCCTCCAGCTGCACCACCAGGCGCCCTCCGCAGTGGCTGCCGCCTGCTCTCGTCCAACACACTCTCTCGAATCCGGTGAGGTCCAGGTGTGGGGTTGGTGGCAAGGGCCAGCAGGTGAGGTCGGGATGGAGGGTGGTGGCCTTACCTAGCAGTTCCTGGGAGCCGCCAGGTGCTGAGCTGGGGACCACTTCTCAGGCCAGACCTTAGGCAACACCCTTGACCCCGAGGACAGGTTCTGGGGACAGCCTGAGTTTCACTGTGGCTGAGTGACTCGCGCTAGGGCCTGTAGGTGCTGAGCACCGGAGCCAGGAAGCGAAACCAGAGCCCTAGAGATCAACCCCGGCGACAGTCGCCTTTTCGTCACTGCAACAAAATACCTGAGGTAAACAACTTACAAGCAGGAAAGGTTCACAGTTTCAGTTTCCTCGGCCCGTGGCATCTGGGCCTGTGACAGGACAGGACATCAGGGTGGGAGCGTGGGACAGAGGAAGGTGCCCCTCACGGTGGCCAGGAAGTAGAGAGAGAGAAGGGGCTAATATCCCTTTCAGGGGACACCCTGTGGCCTGACTTCCTTCCCCTGTCCCCAGCACCTTCCGACAGCACCACAGGCTGGGCTCAGGCTCACGCTCAGGCCTTTGGGGGACATTTAAGATACAAACTCTATGGGGTACAGAGAGAAGGCCAAGGACGGCAGACAGGGACAGTCCAAGGCCAGGAGGAAGAGAAAGTTGAAGAGCATCGCACCACCCACGTCCAAAGTACAGAGAGCCACGTTCCCATGCTGACCCCGCGTCCCTGGGAAATGCCACGCTGTGCCCGTCGGGACGCAGGGGCGAGTCGGGGAGCTCGGCTGTCCCAGGAGGGGAAGTGCAGCCCTGGCCCCAGCACCGGGCCTGGGCACAGGGACACCTGACCACCTGTCCAATGTGGCCGTGGGAGGGTGAACTGGCCACGCACGGTGACCCCAGGGCCCACGGGAGCTGGGGACCACTTCTCAGGCCAGACCTTAGCCAACACCCCTGACCCCGAAGACAGGTCTTGCTCACGTGGCCAAGTGTGCGCAGAACGGCCAGGCTTGAGGGGCCCCGAGGGCCGTGGCCTGGGCCAGTGTCCCTGGGAACCCTTCCCTTCTCCCCAAGTCCGGCCCAACACAGAGGTCCCTGTGAGCTCACACCTGCAGCTCCCCAGGCCAGGGGAACCTGGGGGCCAGGTGGCCATCCGTGGAGTAAGACCCCACCCCAACAGAGGCTCATGACGAGGCCGCACAGAGGAGAGGCCACGGGAAGGCAGAGGACGCCCGGGGAAGCCGGGCGTGGGCCTGAGAGCCACCCCCGGCGGTCACTCCCACACGTCCCCCGGCGGTCACTCCCTCATGTCCCCCCGGTGGTCACTCCCACACGTCCCCCGGCGGTCACTTCCTCACGTCCCCCGGCGGTCACTCCCACACGTCCCACCGTGGTCACTCCCTCACGTCCCCCGGCGGTCACTCCCTCATGTCCCCCCGGTGGTCACTCCCACACGTCCCCCCGGCGGTCACTCCCTCATGTCCCCCCGGCGGTCACTCCGACATGTCCCCCGGCGGTCACTCCCACATGTCCCCTGGCGGTCACTCCCATGCAGTTCTCTCCCAGGCCCCCGCTCCCAAATTTCTGGGAAATCTACAAACCACAAACTTCCTGGAAATTCAGCCACTTATGAAAGTCACCCTGGGCCTGTGAATGAGCCCACGTGACGAACAGATGGAGGAAGGAGAGATAGGACACTTGGGAGACCTGTGATCCAGGGACTTTCCAACGTCACCTTCTGATGAGACACTGAGGACGCGTCATCCCGAGGGTCCCGAGGACGGCTGGACCACCACAGAGGGTCTGGTGATCAGGCTGACGTCACCCCCCCGCCTTCCCAGGCCCACCCCTCTCCAAGTTGCTGTTCAAAGAAGAGCCAAGACCCCAAAAGCACCGCGCCCTGGAGGGCCGGGCTCCCCTGCACGCCCCCCCGTGCCTGGCTGACATGCGGTCAAGTCCTCTCCTGTCACTGTGTCAAGTACCCCACTTGCCGGAGTGGAGGTCCCCCTCTCCTGGAAGTCCTCGGACCTCTTCCAGGGACACTAAGAGCAGGGATGATCAAACACAGCTGGCTGCCTGGCCCTTCCCCGTCCAGCCGGGGTCGCTGCCTTTCCCGGCACTGTGAAGGCCAGAGCCCCGGAACGCCACTCTGGGCGCAGCAGGTGGAGACCCGGCACGGCTGTCCCCTTTCCTACCACAGCCCTGCAGCAGGCCAGGCCGCCCCGCTCCTTCAGTGAGTCCCAGTCTGCTCTGGCCGTGCCTCCAGGGCAGGGCAGAAAAGGGAGAGGCCCCGGGAAGGTGGCCCTGCCCTCAGCCTCGCTGCCTGCAAGCAAGGGGCACATCTGCAGGTCCTTGAGAGTCCAGGAGGTGGGGGACAGGAGGGCTGCAGGTGCGGAGGCCGCGGCAGGGACCTGGGGCCAGGTGCGGAGCAGCCCCACCTGCAGCCCCCTCCCACGGACACCTCCTCCCCACCGCGCCCCACCCTCAGCTGGTTCCTCCGATGGTCCTCTACGCCCCAAGTCGGCGTCCTAACCCAGTCTGTCCCCAACACTCCCTGCCCAGAGCCCAGGAATTGGGGGTCTGCGAGGGCCTCCCCTGGACAGTCCCCGCCCCTTCCCCGCGTCCTCCCAGGCACATCGTCAGGTCCCGACTCCTTCCTGGCCTCGCGGACCCCACAGGAAACAGCCCGCTGGCCCCTTCCCCAGCTCCCCGGCCCCGCTGGCCCCTTCCCCCAGCTCCCCGGCCCCGCTGGCCCCTTCCCCAGCTCCCCGGCCCCGCTGGCCCCTTCCCCAGCTCCCCGGCCCCTCACTCCCGCCCTCCGCCTGGGCACTACCTGCGGGCTCCTCCCCGCCAGGGCCAGGCTGTTCCAATCAAACAGAAAATCTCGACGACACTGAAAGATTCCCAGAGGCATCTGACCTGCCCCAACTGAATCGCGAGGACACGCAAGTCCAGCGGATCAACTTCGAGCGATGAGATAGAAGACGCCATCAAAAGCCTCCCAGCCAGGAAAGGCCCAGGAGCAGACGGACCCTCCGCCGAGTTCTCCCAGACCTTCAGAGGAGGACCAGTACCAACGCCCCGAGATGACCCAGGGAAACAGAAGAGGAGGGCCAGGCTGCGTCCGCGGTCCAGAGAGCCCTGCTCTGGCCACCCCACGCTCCTCCACGCCTCTGTGGAACCAGCCGTGGCTCCCGCAGAGACCTGTCCTTCCTGTCTATTGATGTCCCTCTACGCCGCCAGGACCGGGAGGCGCTGCCAGGCTCCTCTGCCCACCAAGGTGCCCACCCTCTCGAAGGGCCCTGACCTGGCCTGAGCCAGGGCCAAGGTGTTTCTGGAATGAGTAACAGAGAAAACCAGCAGCTGCTTACGGGCGCCCACTAATTAATTAATGAGCCGGGTGAGGGCAGGCACAGGGCCTGGGGTCTGAGGACCCGGTGCCAGCCTCGGGGAAGGTGGCCCCTCCCCCAACAAACAGTGGACCCCTGGGCTTAGACGCTGAGTGAGCGCCACTTTCCCAAAGCGAATCAAAATACGATGGTGACAGGCCTGCGGTCCCCTTGAGGTCTTCCGAGAGCCATCTGAGGAGCCCAATGCTGTGACACAGTCAGAGGCACGTGGCGGCACCAAGAGCATCACAGGCTCCCTCCGGGGCCCTGGCTGGGCGGGCACCACGCGGGCCAGCGGAGCGGCTTGCCACGCACGGACCCGGAGAAACGGCCACTCGGCACTTCCCGGGGCTCGCCGCTTTCCTAGCACAACATCCTACGGAGAGGTGGTGTCGCTGGACACGGTCTCCTGTCCGCACACGAGGACGCACGTCTGCTCCCAGCGCACGGCCAGCGCTGGACACGTGGCGTTTCGCAAGTGAGGCTGCGTAACGGCCCCAGCCAGAGGCCAGCGCCGCGGCGAGGACCCTCCAGCAGCTCTGCTTCCCCGTAGCTGCTACAGCGTGTCTCAGCACCGCGCGTCCATCCACGCTCGGCCACTTGCAGGTGTCCCCGCGGTGTCCACGAGGCTCCGTCTTACCCCCAATGCGGCGTCTGAAGAAGGACCGTGAGCTGCAGAGCGCCGTCCTGGTTCCTGATCTATCCTTTAATCCAGAAGGTTCCACAAGGTTCCCTGCGTCTTCTGTGGGTCCTTCTCGACACAGAAGCTCTTGAAGAGTCGAGGCCGGGTGTCCAGCCTCGGGTGCCGTCCCTTCCTGGGGCACCCAGCGGGGGCCCAGCCTCTCAGTCTGTCTGTTCCTGAGGATTTTCTCTTCCCTTCCTTCCACAGTCACTAACACTCATCATCTCTGCTCCGTCCCCTGGACCGCCCTTCCTCTCAGAGCTCCGGGGGCTCCGCTGTCCTGCCACCGCCAGCAGGAGCCCCTTCCCGCCAGGGCCCGGTCGTCCGATTCCCCTGTCTTGGATGCGTTCCTGCTCTATGGAAGGACGAGAGGTTCTGGCCGCACTTGGTTTCTCTTCTCTTCTTGTTTGGTACCGGGGATTGAACCCAGGGGTGCTTAACCTGCAGCCATGTCCCCAGCCCCCCCCCCCCTTTTAAAATATTTATTTACTTTAGTTGTACGCGATGCAATGCATTTATGTTTACGTGGTGCTGGGGATCGAGCCCGGGCCGCGCACGTGTGAGGTGAGCGCTCTGCCGCTGAGCCCCAGCGCCCCCAGCCCTTTTTATCTTTTGAGACAGGATCTCGCTGAGTTGCTTAGGGCCTCGCTAAGATGTTCAGGCTGGCTTTGAACTTGCAATCCTCCTGTCTCGGCCTCCCCAGCTGCTGGGATCGCAGGCGTGCACCACTGTGCCGGGCTGTGCGGGTGGTTTTGCCAGATAGCCCTAGACGTCCCTCTGCTGGGCCCAGGTCATCTTCTGTGCCCACCAGCCCTGTTGAGAGCTGTTCCGCTCCAGCCTTGCTGCTGGTGTATTTTGGATTCGGAGCAGCCTGGGAGGTGAGCTTCAAGGTCGTCTAACTTACACTTTTCAACAACCCCTTAGGCGGGCTCAGTCCACTTCCAGCATAGCAGCAGGGCCCTGCCCTGGGGTCAAGTCCAGGGCTGGGCCTGCGTGGGTGGGGCTGAGATCTGGGAGGGGGGGGGCACAGCCTCACCTGCCGGCCTGCGCTGGCTGGAACTGGGCAGCCTAGGGTGCTCACCAGGAGACTCTGGGCAGAGGGGAGGAGAGTTCCGGCGTCTGGAGAGCCTGGAGCAGGCTCCCTGCTGCCCTCAGCAGGCAAGAGCGATTCTCTGGTCTTTCGCTCCGAGGACCAAGCTCCCTCCACAGTGCTCCAAGCGGAGGCCCAGGGCTGTGGCCAGGGTGCCCAGGGCTGTGCCCAGGGCTGTGGCTGTCAATCACGGGACCTTAGTTCCACCCGCACCCCTGTCTTTGGCTGGGGGGCTGCAGGAAGCTGTGTATAGAAACGCGGGGTGGTGGGAAGGCCCAGGACGGGGCCTCACCCCTGTCCCTGCTCAGTCACGTCACCAGCTCCTGCCCGGCCCTGGGCCTGGGTCCCCTTCAAGACCTCAAGGCGCTGCGAGCCGCGGCCCAGGCTCAGAGGGGACAAGCAAGAGCCCGTTCCGTCCTCCCTGGCCCGAGCCTGCCCTCCCCCACCCAAAGCCTGCACGTCACGGCTCAGGGACACCTCAGTGTCAACGGACAGGTGACTGGCCCTTTACAGGACAGTGAGGAGGTGGCCTCTGTGCTGACCCTGGTGCCTCTACTCGTCCACCGCGTGGGGAGGGGGGCAAGCTCTGCGGTGACCTCCCCTGTGACGCTGGGACAGCAACAGGACCCAACTCGCAGGCCTGCTGTGAGGGTCAGGGGACCTGTGTGCAGGGAGCCACACACGGGAGGGCTCCGTAAGAGTCAACACCGCGCAGGGGACAGCCCTGGCGACACCAGGGCCGCTGCCCAGGACAGGCTCCCTCAAACCAGAGCTCCAGGTTCTTCCGGTGGAGAGCGGCACCCTGGGAGACGGGCCACGGGGACGGGACGGCTGGCTGCCCGGACACGCGGGCCCAGCAGGGAATCACATGCACTGCTGAGGGTCACCGGGCAGGGTGCGGGCGGGGACATGCCACCTCTTCAGCTGCCCAGCCTCATCTTCCCTCCAGGAGCCGCCCTCCTCCCCTCCTCCCGTCCATCACGGCCCGGAACAGTCCCCAGCTTCTGCGACGCCCGTGCGTCTCTGTCACAATAAAGATCGCGTCTTTCTCAGGACCATAAGGAACGGAGTGGCCCGCGGTGTCCTCGTGCATCAAGAGGCTGAGCCGCGGGCGGTCCTGGAGCAGGCGGGCGGGTGGGCCGGGGCCGGGGCACAGGAGTCAGGTGCAGGCGCCACTCTTCCTGTCCTCCTGTCCAGCGGGAGAGGTGGCCCGCCGGTGGCCTCCAGTGCCCTGTGCGTGCCATGGGCATGCAGCCTCTGCCTCTGGTCAGCCCCCCGCCCCCGCTGGACGCCTGTCCCCGTGCCCCCCGCTGCAGGTCCGTGTGTCTGGGGTGGCTCCGGCTCCCTCCCGGGTCCCCGCAGAACTCCTACAAAGCCCTCGCTCTGTCCCAGTTTCAACGACAATCTGCTCGGCCACCGAGTCTAGTAAAAGCCTCCTGGTGAAACCCGGGCGGCCGACGTAGGACCGAGGCACTCACTGTGCAGCCCGGGTCCGTCTTGGCCGCCGTGGGCAGGGTTGTTGCCAGCAATCCCGCGCCACGGGGAAGGGGGACAACTCGCCTGGACTCAAACCCAAGGGCGGGACGTCCCTGCTGCCCCTGGTCCCCCGATTGCACCCGCCCATGAGGCCTCTCCATCCTTGGAAGCCTCTGCCCCTCGTGGCTGGCCTGTGCGCGCTGATGGGCGTCACCTGTGCATTCCTGCAGGTCAGGACTGGTGGGGCGTGGGGGGGGGGGACGAAGCCACAGCCCAGGACACAGCGGGAAGCTGGAAATGCCTCATGGTCAGCGGACCGAGGGGCTGTCCTGGGGGCTTGCCACCCTCGTGTCCTTTCTCTTGGGAGACGTGCGAGGGGGCCAGAGCCTCGTCCTGCCCCAGCAGCCCGCTGGCCACCTGGCCTTGAGCTTCTTTCTCCGCCAGTCAAAAGGGTTGGGGGATCTTGGGGGCTGGCCTGGTGGGGGGCCGCGCCGAGGGCTGCTCCTCTGGTGGCCAGCGAGGACGCCCCTCCGTCTCCCACTTCCTTCCTGAGAACGTGGGGTGAACCCAGAACCCGGGGCCCCTCCCTCCCCTGTGAATCTCCCAACTGCCCGGCCACCTGGACACTGGGTGGGTGGGTGGGGGCGCCCTCCCCAGGCGCGGGCAGCGTCCAGCACAGCAGAGACGAAGCCTCTCACGTGGGCCTGTCTCCTCCTGCCCAGTTCTTGGCCTCGTTCGCTCCTAACTGAGCAGCCCAGAGGCCACCGGGCCTCGGTGTGAGACCCCCCTTTGGGGGCAGTGCAGAAGCCATTCCCACGCACCCGGACCCCTGCACACCCGGCCTCCTGCCTGCGTGGGCCCAGCATGTGCGGCGGCCACTCGTCCCCAAGGCGACAGCGCCCCAGCGCTGGCCCAAGACAGAAGGGCAGAAAGAAGCCACCTGGTGAGGAAGAGCAGCCCCAGCACAGAGGACGGGCGGCTCTCAGGGGACGGGCCAGGCCCACTCGTGACCACACACTGTGACCCTCCTCCACACCGTCGCACCCACCCAGCTGCCAGGAGCTGGGGACCGTCCAGCCTCCGTGCTTTATCTGGCCCCGCAGCTCCAACAGGCTTTTAGCGTCTCACCCCAAACCACAGCCACGAGCCCCGCGGTCCACAAGGGGCCCGCCAGCCTCGTCCAGGGCAGCGAAGATCTGGGAGAAGCTTCCCGAGTCAGGCCCTGCCCAAGGAAAGGAGGCTCTTCAGTGAGAACCGGGCGGGGCTGTGGGCGGGAGAAGAGGCCTGGGGGTCACCCTGGACTGGGACGGAACCGCCCCGTGTCCCGCACGGCAGGTGCAAGGCCGAGCCGACGCCGCCCACGGTCAGCCTGGCCCCGTCCAGGCCAGCGCACCCGAGGCCTGGCCCTGGCAGAGTCCACTCAGCGCGTGAGCTTTGGCCTCTGAGTCGGTTCTCTGAAGGGCACTGCTGGTGGCGCCTGCCAGAAAGCTGCATGGCTCGGCAGGCCTGGCAGAGCCACCTGGCTGAACCCTCCCCTGGTGCCACCAGGGCCACCCCACCCGCTCTGCCCTCCAGGAAGTGAGCACAAGTTCCCCAGGTGATTCAGAGGCAGGAGCCCAAGCGACGGGTCACTCGGGCAGCCACACGAGGCGGGAGAGGTCAGGACCCCGCACGGTGCCCACAGGTCCCACAACCGAAAAAAAAAAAACCAGGCCCGGGGCACTGCCCAGGCCCGAGGGCCTTTCGGGGTCTGGGGCAGAACCGTGGGCGTGAGCCCTCACCCCACGCCCCACCCACTTCTTGAGCACCCTCTTGGTGCCCCCCAAGGGCCTGGCAGGAGCCTCACCTCCACTGCCCCTCCCCCCAGGCTGGCTCGGCCTGAGCGGCAGGAACGGAGCGATCCCAAGTGAACACCAGGCAGGCGCCACCGGGCCTCACCAGGGCGCTCCCAGCCTTCAAAGTGCTCAGAGAGGAGGCTTGGAGAGGAGGCTCGGAGAAGAGGCTCAGAGAGGAGGCTCAGAGAGGAGGCTGCGAGTGGTGAGAGGTGGAGCGCCTGCCCAGCTGCCCGAGTCCCTGGGTCCCTCCCCAGCACCGTAAAGGCCAGGTGTTGAGTCCGCAGCCCCGCGCTGCATAGGAGAGGGCAGTGACACCACAGGGGCTCTGAGGGCCTGGGGCCCCTCTGGGCCGGGCGAGGTGGCAGGCCTCTGTGGCGGGCAGCGTGAGCGGGGCTGGCGTCGGGCCCTGCCAGAGGCGGCTTCTCCCCACACAGGTCTCCCCTCCCAGCCCTGCGGCAGCGCATGGGGTGGGTGGGGTGGGGGCATCACACCAAGGGCTCTGGAGAACGCTCAGCCCAACCTTCCCGTGTCCCCACGAGGCCTGCAGGGGCTGGGGCCGCGCTGGGTCCTCCTGCTCTGCCACCCACTGCCTCTGCTCCCAGGGCCCGGCCACCCCCGGAGCCACGTCACTAGCCATTCACCACTGAGCACACTGCCACCCACGCCCGCCCACCAACAGCCACCGCGCCGCCCACCGGCCAACCACGCAGGTGCCTGTGCCGGCCAGGACTCCTCCCTCCCCCGAACCCCACCCCGACACGCTGTGCTCCGCGCCTCAACCTTCTCATCGTTTAAAACGGGAGCGTCCCCGGGGCCACTCCGGGATTCACGCTGCACGCACGCCTGGCGCACGGAGATGTTTCACAGAGACACACGCAGACTGCACCAGTCTCGAACACGTCAACTATCCGCGCTGTGTCAAAACACGCCCCACTCACGGAGCCCCAGGCCTGGAGCCGTAGTCTGCTCCGCTGCTGCACCTGGCCCCAGGCGGAACTGGAACACTCTGTGAAATTGGTCTGAGCTCAGTGCCCAAAATGCCCCTCCTCCTCTGCCTCCTGTGGCACCGAGGCCAGGGCAGCGCCCAGCCTCTGACCAGCTCCCGTGCTCGGAGCTATTTCAAAAGCTGGCTGGAGCCCAGGCCCAGCACACCCAGCCTCAGACCTCGCTGGTCTCCTTCCTGGAACGTGGGCCTCTCAGACCCCTGGCTCTTCCCCTTGCCCTGGGGGCTGCCTGGCATGCCCAGCCTGACCCCAAGGACTCTGCCCACCCGGGGCTGGGCCTCCTCTGTGATCCACTAAGGCCAGATGCAGGGAAAGAAAGCAAAGCCGGAAGCTGTCCCTGTGACGTGGCTTGTAGGGTACTGAGATGCTCCCTGCACCAGGACTTTGCAAATGCAGCTTTCTAATTGTAAATGGCCTACAACATACAAAGTGTCACTTGTCGTGATCTGACATATGGCTGCACCTGCAAAAGCATCTCCAAGTCAAGAGGGTGAACACACCCACGACCCCCACAGTCCCCTCCTGCCCCTTTACCCTATCTGGAGTCCCTAGAGTTCTTATAGGAATAGAGTCACGTGTATATGACTGTGCTCAGGGCTCTGCTGTCGAGGTCTCTTCATGATACTCAATGTATTAAAAGCTTATGCTTAAATGCTGGCGAGGACGTGGGGAAAAGGCACACTCGTACATTGCTGGTGGGACTGCAAACTGGTGTGACCACTCCGGAAATCAGTATGGAGATTCCTCAGAAAATTTGGAATGGAACCACCATTTGACCCAGCTAGCCCACTCCTAGATTTATACTCAAAGGACTTAAAAATCAGCATACTACAGTGACACAGCCACACCAGCAATTATAGCAGCTCAATTCACAGTAGCTAAGCTATGGAACCAACCTAGGTGCCCTTCAACAGACGAATGAATAAAGAAAATGTGGTATATATACACAATGGAATATCACTCAGCCTTAAAGAAGAATGAAATCATGGCATTTGCTGGTAAATGAATGGCACTGGAGACTATCATGCTAATTAAATAAGCCAATCCCAAAGAACCAAAGGCCAGATATTTTCTGTGATATGCAGATGCTAATTCATATTAAGGGGAGGTGGGAAGAATTGAGGTGCTTTGGATTAGACAGAGGGGAGTGAAGGGAGGGGAGGGTTAAGGAGTAGGAATGATGGTAGAAGGAATCAGACATTATCATCCTATGTGCATCTATGAGGACAGGACCTGGGTAACTCTGCGTCGAGTACAACCAGAAGAAGGAGAAGTTGGACTCAAACATTTATGTATGAGGTACCAGAATGCATTCTACTGTCATGTGTAATCATAACATGAGAGTATAAAATAAAATTTAAAAACCATACAAATAAAAATAAATAAATGAAACAAGTTTAAAAATCAAAATAAGCCCGGCGCGGTGGCGCACGCCTGTAATCCCAGCACTTTGGGAGGCTGAGGCAGGTGGATCGCGAGTTCAAAGCCAGCCTCAGCAATGGCGAGGCACTTAGCAACTCAGTGAGACCCTGTCTCCAAATAAAACACAAAAAAGGGCTGGGGACGTGGCCCAGTGGTTGAGTGCTCCTGAGTTCAATCCCCGGTACCACAAAAAAAAAAATAAATAAATAAATAAAAATAAAAATAAATCAGAACAAATAATAAAAACGCTTTGTGCTTTACTTCATCGTGGGGGGGGGCAGTTTCTCTGCTCATCCATCTGCTGATAGACGTGGGGCTGCTCTCACTTGGGGGCTGCGAGGCTCTGGGGGACCGGTCACTGCAGGCTTCATATCCCCAGGTGGGACTTTTCTACCCCATTTTTAAATGGCTCTCCGCCCACAGAATTCGAGGTCTTCTAGCTCACCCTGCGGTTCACTGACTGCTGTGCTGACGCCTGCCTCCTCTCCCCTCTGCGGCACGTGGTATTTTTGCAAAAATGGACAAAACAGAATCTCTCACCACGTGCTTTTGACAGCGTGGAGTCTCGCCGGCCTGTCACCAATAGAACGCGGCGGAAGTGATGCCAAGTGACTTGTGGGGCCGGGTCACGGAGCCTTGCGACTTGCACCTCATTTCCTGGAACCCTCCGCGGGAGCCCCGCGTCTCCACGCGGAAGTCTGACCCCCACGCTGGGCTGCTCACGCGGGCCTGTAGGGGCGGTTCCCAGCTGCGCCCAGCCATCCTGCCAAGGAACCAGACACCTCAGAGAAGCCATCGTGGATGTCCGGCAGAGCACCTAAGGGAGCCCTGGCCACTACATGGAACCCAAGAACGGCCCAGCTGAGCCCTGCCAGATCGACACACAGACCATGAGAAGTGAAGAAAACGGGCGGCTGCTTCACACCATGGAGACCCAGGGCCTGTTTGTTACGCAGCACTGACAACCGGCAGTCTCCAGAATGGGAGCTCCACAGAAATAGATCCTTGCTGACAGATACACTCCCAGTGCCCAGAACAGCGCCTGGCAAGGAGGACCTTTCTTCATCTTTGTTCAATGAATGAGCATATTTATTCACTGTAAAATTTCAGCGTACTAGAAACACTTTCTAACGATTGAAAAATCAACACCAGTGCGGTGGTGAGGGGTCTGTGCCAGGCTCAGGACTTCGGATCCGAATGCTGGAACTGCCAGGCTGCAGGGCTCTGTTGGAGACTCGGTCTCCCTAACCGTCGAGTCAGGCTAACTCACCTCTGCGATGGAGTCGGTGTGGGTGACGTGGGTAAGGCAGGCAGAGAGTCGGGCAGGGCTGGGTCTAGGAGGTGCCCGCTGAGGTTTGCCAACTCTGAGTCAGTCTGCAGGTCCTGCTCCCGGGTCCCCTCCACCCTGTGGGAAGCGCAGCCCCAGGGCTTGTCTCGGGTCAGGACAGCACTGGGTCTGAGGCCATGACGCTGACCCGTGTCCACGGTCCTGCTGGGCCTGGTGTCCAGTGGAAAGGATCCCACACCACCAAGGGCCACGATGGGGACAGCCTCCCCCGGGCTCATGCCAAAGCGCTTGTCCCAGAACAGAGGCCAGCGTGGGCTTCACCTTCGCGCCCTGGCTCCAGGCTGTGTCCTGACCCTCTCGATGGCACGGCTGGCCAAGGGCCGCCACAGGGACAGGGGCCACAGCTCTGAAGGGAGTCTAAGAGGGTCTCATTCCAGGCCTTCGGCGGACAGCTTGAGCCCCTGGCTTTTCTCAGCCGGAGTTCTGTCCGGCTGGGTCCATCTCTGGCCCCTCCTGGGAAGGGGCGCTTAAAGAAAAGCCGGGGCTCGAGGTCGGCAGACCCTGCTGGCCCTCCACGCCATGGCTGCACCGTGGCTGCTGGCCTCTCCTGGGGCCTGAGCATGCTCACTGGACTGCAAAGGGACAGGGCGGAGGGGAGGCAGGAAGAAAAGACCCTGGCGGTGGCCCAGGCCAGCCGTGAGGCCTTTGCTCCTTGGGACATCTTCCAGAGCACAGCCTGGAGGGCCCCGCCAACATGGCGCCTCCAGGGGCCCCGCAGGCCGCCCAGGTCCAGAGCTGCCCCGCCCTCTCCTCTCCTCCTGTCTTGGCTTCCTCTTCCCTGATACCCTCACACCCTCAAAGAAGGATCTTTTAGATGTCTTTGAAGAACAGAAAACACTCACTGGGGGGTAAGTCTGGGCTCTGGAATCCCTTAGCCAGGAGACCTCGGAAAACACCTACCAAAGGCTGTCGGGAGGGACAACTCACCCAGGAACAGCAATGGGGGTGCCCAAAACATGGCCCGTGCTGACCTGTGTTGGCTGAAATGGTCATTCCTCAAAACTATGTGTCCAGCCGGACGCGGTGACCACACGCCTGTGATCCCAGCACTCGGGAGGCTGAGGCAGGAGGATCACGAGTTCAAAGCCAGCCTCAGCCATGGCGAGGCCTTTAGCAACTCAGTGAGACCCTGTCTCTAATAAAATACAAAAAAGGGCTGGGGATGTGGCCCCGTGGTTGAGTGCCCCTGAGTTCAATCCCTGGGACCAAAAAAAAAAAAGAAAAGAAAAGAAAAAAAGACTGTCCACACCTCAGTCGTGCCGACCTGAAGATGGCACGATGTCCCTCCCACTCCCGGCGGGGCAGAACGGCAGGGTCCAGTAAATGACTCTAAAATGAGTATCCTGTGTGGCGGGGCAGGACGGGCACGTTTCCCACGACACCAGCCCCGCGCTGTTCTCGGGATGAAGGGAGACTCCCATCACCAGCACCTTCATAGTCCTGGGGTCGACCGAGACTCGGACCTGAAGTGTCCAAGCAGAGGCCAGAGGAGGGGACTCGGGCCCCGCAGGTGGGGAGTTGGGAGGGACCCTCAGGGGTCAGGGAAGGGTACAGGCGGCCTTTCCAACTTGCAGGGGGTCAAGGACTCAGTGCTGAAAGGCTCAGATGAGGCCCAGGACACCAGTCCCTCGAGTAAATACGGCGCGATCTCACCCACATGCAGAATCTTAAAAAAGCTGATTTTACAGAAGCCCAGAGTAGCATGGTGGTCACCACAGGCTGGGGAAAGTGGGCGAGGGGACAGAGAGGCTGGTCAACAGGCCCAGTGTGAGGAGGCACAGGTTCTGAAGTCCGCAGCCCAGCGGGGACCAGAGCTAACCATTACGTGTATTTCAAAATCATTAGGACAGGACTTTGTTCTCACCACAAAGAAGGGACACAGGCTTAAGATGATGGACATGCTAGTGACCCTGATTCGATCATGAAAGGTCACATTAGTATGTGTCAATCAAAAATTAAAAAGTGGAGAGAAAAAAAAAAAACAACAAACCTGTCCCATTTTAAAAAGCTGGTCTCTGCCCCGCCCACAGGAGGCTGGGTTTGCCCACGTGACTTGCTTTGGCCAATGAGGCGTGGGGGAACACCACGCGGGAGATGGGTTTGGAGGCATCTGCAACACAGCAGAGGGGGTTCAGCCTCTTACCAGGGAAACGGTGTGTACAGGAACTCTGCACTGGCTTGGAAACATTTTGTTTCAAATCTCAAAACTACCATAAAATGAAATGACGGTGAGTTTTATTTTTAAAAAGTACACGTATATTAGGGTATGTGCAATTTTATTTAAATGCTTATTTATTTTAAAAAGGACATGTAGACTAGGGAATCCTTTTAGGATTCCAGCCACAGGGGCAGCAGGGGAGACCCAGGCCCAGCTCACAGCTGAGACAGAAAAGCAGAGGTTCTGGGTGCTTCCTCCGTCTGAATCACTGCCAGCTGGGGGGGGGTTTAAGGAGCCTTCGGGGGGACCTGCTAACAGTACGTAAAAGCAGTTGGCGGTACATCAGGAAGATGCTGTCTGCAGAGCTAAGACTCTCCGGAAGCTTCCACTGGGTTCTGAGGTTCACCAGCTAAGAGCTTTCTACCTGAGGACTGGGGGACAGAAGACTCCCTGTACAGCCCTGAGGGCCACCAGGCTAGGCCTAGGGGCTGAGGAACACGGTGGCAGCTTCAGGGAACACGCGGATGTCACCCAGGGCCACCGACCGCGCCGAGGATGAGCAGCTCTTCTGTGGAAGAAACGAGACGAAGAACAGGGCGCAGAGGTGGCAGGGGCACCGGAAACACGAAGGAGCGTCTCACACCCACACAGAGCCGTGGAGACGACGTGTGTGAGAAAGGCGGTGGGCAGAGACGGCCCCGCACGGTGACGCGTCCCTCCATTCAACAGCCACCTGGGCCACCCGCGGCCCCGAGTCTGCAGACGGCTTACACCTGCAGAGGCAGCCGAGCCAGCTGCACCTGACAGGGACCGGAGGACAACGGCCTCCCCACCTGTGCCCGCCGGGCCGAGGGCACGTCTGCAACCCGAAACCCTTCAAAGCAGGACAGGCGACGCCAGGGACTCTGGTTTCCAGGCCCAGGAGGCCACTGATAAAAACACTGTTCAGCCAAAGAGGTTGGACTGGGACAGGTGACTCATCCCGAGGCCTTGGCGGACATCACTCCTCTGCTAACGGGGACGCTCAGGGGTCCCGTCCACTTTCTGTGGCTGTAACCGAGTGACTCTCTGGAGGGTGATTTATAGAGCAGAGAGGCGGCTGACACTCTGGGTTCCGGAGACTGGGACGTCTGGGGGTGCGGCCGGGGCAGCGTCTGCCGGGCCTTCGTGGTGACGCGGCCGCGGCAGCCTTGGTGAGGCGGGCCAGGCACGTCAGCCCGGGCATCTCGTCTCCAGCTTATAAGGCCACCAGTGTCCTCGTGGGCGCCCTGTCCTCGTGACCTCATGGAAAGGTAATTTCCCCCAAAGGCGCTACCTCCAAACAGTACTGCCCTGTGTTGCAAAAACTGCCACCTGGACCTGAGGGCTACGTTTCCAATGCAAGATCTTTGGGTGGGTTCGTTAGATACAGCATCAGACGCTGTTCTACCCCTCCACGCTCGGGCTGGTCGGCCGGTGAGCGAGGCCCGCCCTGCTCTGGGTACTGTGCCCTGCAGGGGCTTGCATGCATTTACTTATTTATTTATTTTGGTACGAAGGGTTGGACCCAGGGGCATGTAACCACTGAGCCACGTCTCCAGCACTTTTAAATATTTTATTTAGAGACAGTGCCTTGCCGAGCTGCGTAGGGCCTTACTAAGTCGCTGAGGCTGGCTTTGAACTTGTGATCCTCCTGCCTTAGC
The DNA here is from genome assembly GCA_025594165.1 of Tamias sibiricus. Taxonomy (NCBI): domain Eukaryota; kingdom Metazoa; phylum Chordata; class Mammalia; order Rodentia; family Sciuridae; genus Tamias; species Tamias sibiricus. The sequence goes on along the minus strand of CM046658.1, from coordinate 12,001,768 downwards.
CTCCTGAGCCACTGGGATCACAGGCGTGCGTGCGCCACTGCTCCCGGCCTCGCAAGGGCCCATTAAGGAGCTGACCCCCACGTGTGCCAATCCCCGAGTGAGGCCAGCATCTAGGGCTGCCAGGCCAGGAGAAGAGGCCTGGTCTTAGTCTCCTACTTGTGATGGAACACGTTTTCGCAAATAGAGGGGCTGCAAACAATGCAAATGGCCTCAAGGCTTTGCAGAAGCCCAGAACGGCTCTTGCTGGGCTGCGACAGGCGTCGGTGAGGCTGTCTCTGCGGGAGGTTCTTGGGGAGGTGGTCTCCCTGTCTTTCCCAGCTTCTGCAGGCCGTCCCCTCCTCCTCGGCCTGTGGCCACCCCCCCCGTGTCCTCACACTGACTGGCTCTGGCCCTGCTGGTCACCGCCTTGCCTTCTCTTTCACTCTTCTACCTCCCCTTCCACTTTTAAAGGACCCTGGCGACCGCCCTGGGTCCACCAGATAATCCAGGCTGACCTCGTCTCCAGGGGCCCTGATGGGCGACCTGAATTCCCTCCCCCCTGGGCAGGGAAGTTGGTCCAAGACCTTCCTTGAGGACCCCAAGCCTGAACGAGGCTGGAAGGAACGGTGACCGTCAGGGAGCTGGGGGAGAAGGAACCCCAGTATAAGCACTCTGCGGGGACAGAGGGAGGTGACGCTAGGGACATATCCAGGAATGACACGATGTAACCCCATGTACAGCCATGTGCTAGAGGGACAGAGACGAGGCTGCAAGGATGACAACGTTCCCAAGAAGGCTGTGACTGTACTGCCTTCCTTTTTTTTTTTTTTTTGGTACCGGGGATTGAACTCAGGGGCACTCGACCACTGGGCCACATCCCCAGCCCTTTTTAGTATTTTATTAGAGACAGGGTCTCACTGAGTTGCTAAGTGCCTCGCCATGGCTGAGGCTGGCTTTGAACTTGTGATCCTCCTGCCTCAGCCTCCCAAGTGCTGGGAAAATAGGCGTGCGCCACCATGCCTGGTTGGTGCAAAAGCAATGGCTGACATCTTAGCAAAAATCATGATGGTTGCATCAAACTTTACTAGTAACCGTTATGTTCTTATATGAAACAATCACTGTAAGAGCCTTTATGAGGAAATAGCTCTAAGATGGCGGCTGGCTGAGAGCCAAGAGGTGGCGCTTACTTGTTTGTCAGACAACTTACCATCACCTGACTTTTCTAGTAATTGACTTAAGAATTTTTCTGTGCTCGTGGGCACTGCGTGCTGCACCTGTAAGTCGAGCTTGTGAGACACGTGTATGCTTGTTAAGAGAACGAATGCACCTGTGATGGGTAAAGAGCATTTAACCAGAGGAACGGGCGGGGCGGAATCAGAGAGAAGATAGGAAGGAAGAAGAAGAAGAAGAAGGAACAATAAAAGAACCACTCATTCCCAGTCTGCCTCCGATTTCTTTCCCGGGGTATCGTTGCTGCAGGCAGCAACAAATCACAAATATTTTTTAAAAAAAAAAAACAACAGCAGCAGCATTTTACTCAAAGGTGTCTTTCATGGGGCGGGGGATATGGTTCAGTACACGTCTAGCAAGCATGAGGCCCCGGGTTCTACTCCAGTACACACACGTGTGCATACACACACACACACACGGATGTCACTGACAAAACAGTAAAAATTATGAATTTTGTTGAAGGTTGATTGCCCAACTACATGTCTTTTAATCAAATGGCACATAGGTTTTTGGTTCTTTGGCAGTACAGCAAGGAACAGTGGCTGACTTGAAAACCATCTGTGTGTCTGTTTCAGTTGCAAGCTAAACTAGCCACTTTCCCCCAGACCATCTGTGCTTGAAAGAATGAAACATCTAAGCCGTGGTCTCTGGCAAAGGAATGAACAAAATTTATAAATGAACTAAGATAATCTGTTGCCTCTAGGAAAACAATTGACAGTGCTTATCTTTAATGATAAACCTTAGTTAGTTGAGCAAAAAAATCAGAATTCTGGCACACTTGATCTGGCCAACACGACTTCAACAGCTTCTCAATTCTTAAAGACTTTCTGATGAGGCTGGTGGTGATATTAACACCTGCGCCTTTTTGATACTGGATAATGAAATACGTGGACGTTTGGAAAATGTGCACAACTCAGACAGCACGTATGTTCCACGGGATCGACGTACGATGTTTTAAAAAAATCACGGCGGAGGTCGGGCATTGTGGCGTGCGCCTGTGATCCCAGTTACTCAGGAGACTGAGGCAAGAGAATTGCAATTTTGAGGCCAGCCTGGGCAACTCAGTGAGACACTGTCTAAAAATAGAAACTAAAAAGGGCTGGGGATGTGGCTTAGTGGTAGAGGACCTTATGTGCAAGGACTGGGATTAATTTCCATTACTACAAAAAAAAAAAGGAAGAGAAAAAAGAGATTACATGTGGATAACATATCCATCTGAAGAGCAAAACCGGACCCTTTGACTTCAGCAGAGCCCTGTACAGTGGATAAGGTTTGGGTTTGGGCTGGTACAGTGGCCAACACCCGTAATCCCAGTGGCTCGGGAGGCTGAGGCAGGAGGACTGCAAGTTCAAACCCAGCCTCAGCAAAAGTGAAGCGCTAAGCAACTCAGTGAGACTCTCTAAATAAAACACAAAATAGGGCTGGGGATGTGGCTCAGTGGTTGAGTGCCCCTGAGTTCAATCCCCAGTAACCCCCCCCCCCCCAAAAAAAAGTTTGGGATTCCAAAGTGCAATGAACCTTCAATAAACTCTCACCCAGTGAGTTTAGTATGGCATGGGGAGGGGGGTGTCTGCAATTATGTAATAAGGCCATTAATATACTCCTGTGCTCCACCACAGATCTGTGTGATGCCATATTTTCAACCAAAACAACTGCACTAGACTGGAGGAGCAGAAAGGGGGCAGCAGCCTCCAGGAAGCCGGACGCCAGGGCTTCGGAAAAAAAAAAACGCTGAAAACAGCCCCTGCTCATGTTTGGGAAAATGTAGTTGCTTCTTATCACAAAATAATTTTAGTTATGCTAACATATAATGGGTTTACTATTGCTTCAAAAGAAATTATTGAAATACTGGCACGTTTTTTCCGGTCTGAATTTAGAAATTTCAGACATAGGAACAAAAGCTCTGGGGGATCCTCGATTCTGTGACCACGCAACGTGGTCCTCGGATCAGAAAGTTTGAGAAACGCTGTCCTGAGAAAGGAAAAGAAAAGGATTTCCACACACGACCTTTCCTGGCATGTTGCATAACACGTTATGTAACAGCAGAGAGCGAGAAAGTGGAAATGACTTAAATGTCCAATAACAGGAAAACGGCGAAATAAATTATGGTGCCTCCATTCGGGAGAACATTATGGAGTCATTAAAAATTATGCTTTCAAAGAGTATTTATTGTTGTGGGAAAACGCTCAACACATTCAACATGCTGTTGAGAGACTGAAAAAATGAAAGGAGCACATTTTCATTACCACCATTTCCGTGATGCCTTGATTTACAGGGAAATCATGAGCCAGAGGAGCTGGGAGAAATCGCCACACCCCAGGGCTCCCGGGGTGCCAGCTCAGCGTGTGTGTAGGATGGGGTCGTGCGGGGACGCGGGGTCGGTGACACATGTGACCACCTGTTCCCGTTCCTTCGTCACTCAGGGCTTCTGCTCCAGGCTCACGATAGGACCCAGCTCCTAAACCAGACACCCCACACTCGTCCCCAGGGAGACCCAGGAAGCGTCCACCTCCCCTCCCCCCACCTGCGTCTTTTCATTGCTTCAACGCTGGAACCGGGGCCTGCCGTTCCAGGGTCTGCTTGAGCCCCCAATCCTAACCTTCAGGTTTCATCCGCACCGCGAGGCTGGGGTGTGGGGGCAGGGATGCCAGTGTGGCCTCTGCCTCCTCCCCACGGGGACAGTGGTTGTCAGCCGGTGAGCAGGTGTCACCCAACATCTGCTGCCGGCTCTGCTTGGGCCCCTGTTCCCCTCCTCCCGCCCACATCTGTCTGCAATTTACGAGCCTGGTGGGGAAGCATCTTCCTTATGACTGTGGAATGCCAGGCAGGGTACTGCAGGTGGCCTGGGGTGCCCACCCCAAAGCCGTGCAGGACACTGTCACCTGAGCTTGGAGGGGCACCAGGGAGTCTCAGGTCTGGGCCACCCCTAATGCCAATCAGGCAGCCAACAGCAACCAGCAGATCCAGGGAGGTGTGCCAAGCCCCTGCCACCCGATCGTCACTAAGTATTTGCAGTGGCACTTAGTGATGGCACCAGGCGCTGAGCCAAGCCTTCTATCTCATTCAATCCTCATGACCTAGGGAGTAGCTACTATTATTAGCACCAATGGTAAGCACAGTTGTTATTATTCTCCTCACAGCAAAGGAACTATGGCTCAGAGAAGTTGAGGAATTTATAGAAGATCATGCAGCTAGTGAGTGGTAGAGCTGGGGTCCAGTCCAGGCCATTCCCACGACTGAGCTAGACGGCCGCGGTCTCCTACACACAGACCAGCTTCATCTCAGGGAGCCACACGCAGAGGCAAGATGAAGTGTGCAGGGACAGTGTAAAATGTCTCTGCCCTGCTGCTGAGGCGCTGTGTGACCTGGGCCAAGTTACCCAACCTCTCTGAACCTCGTTCAGATGTCTGAGGTGCAGGGTTAAAGCGCCCAACAGGACCGGGGCAGGTGGCCAACAAGGCCCTTCGGACGCACCACTGCCACGCCCACGTCTCTGCCAGACACAAACTCCAGCACAAGAGGGGTCCACGGGCCGCTGGGAGGAGCACGGCCACTGGAGGAGAGCGCTGGGCACTCTGGGGCTGGGCTCCCCTGGAGGTCAGCTTCCCCGGCTCCCTGGAAAGCAGCTCCCTCGACATCCCCCAGGACACCAAGGGTCTCAGGTCTCGGGCCCAGTCCTCCATGCACTGCGGGGCCGATGTCCAGCAAGAGCTGGGGACCTCCCGAGCCCCAGAGCGGGCGAGGTCTCCTGCGAAAGAGGGGCGGGGAGCTGCGGGCCCGTCAGCTCCGGGGAGCCAGGCCGGGCGCGCAGTGCTCCGGCCCCTGCCTGGGCCAGAGCAGGCTCCCAGTCACATGGGGGCCGGGGTTCCACGTCCATCTGATGGAGAGGCCACCTGGACACCTGCGCGGGGCCACCTTCCCGCTCCGCCCAGGGCCCGGGTCCCTTGCTGCTTTAGCAGAGAGCGTGAGGAGAAGCCCGGGCCCTCCCGGAGAGCCTGCCACGCGAGCAAGAGTGACACACGGGACACAGACGCTTCTGCAGCAGGGACACCAGGCCAGCCACGCTGTCCCCTGTCCAGGGTGGGCTCTGCAGGCCCCCAAGGGCTGCGAGAGGGACCAGCTGCTGGGTCCACAGCCTGGCCCCGCAAAGACGCCCACCCCGTGCTCCGTGCCTCACAGGGAGGTGCCCACGGCCAGCCGCGGTGGGCAATGTGGTGGTCACCCTGCAAGAGGGACGAGGGCCACCCCCGACCCCGCGAGACGCAGGACCCCACCCCGGGAAGGGCCGGCGGGCCGGGCAGAGCGGCCGCGGCGTGACTCACCCTGCAAGGCTTCCTTGGCTCTGGCCAGTTCCTGCTCCTTCTGGGCCAGCTGGACCCGGAGCTCGGTGGCTGAGAGGACCTCGGAGGCCTTGCCGCCCTGCGCCTCCTCCAGGTCCTTGGCCAGCATCTCCTTCATCTGCCGGAGCAGGTGGACTTCCTCCTGGAGCCGGGACACCTCCTCCCGCAGCAGCACTAGGGGAGAAGGCACAGCGTTAGAGGGCGCGGCTGCCGCCACGGCGGTTCCTGGGGACGGTTCAAGGGTGCCCTGGCTTCTCCCATTGGCTTTTCCTGCAGTCCCCTCCACGTGTGCAGGGAAGGGCCCCCACTCCACCCCCAAAGCCATGCCTCATTCCCAAGGTCCGGCCCAACCCTCCAGGCTGCAGAGTCCCCCAGCCTGCCACGCTCTCGGGTGCCGCCACTGCTGGCCACGTCCTGGCAGTCACCACCACAGCCGGGAGCCACAGGGGGCTGTCTGCACTTCCCAGAGCCATCTCATCGACTCCCCCAACCCCAAGGCTGGTGCCATCAGGACCCCATGTGACCAGGATGAGGAGGCTCAGAGCCCAGGCAGCTCAGGAGGTCACAAGGTGGCCAGGCGCGGTGGCGCCTGCTTATGATCCCAGCGGCTCGGGAGGCTGGGGCAGGAGGATCACGAGTTCAAAGCCAGCCTCAGCAACTTAGCGAGGCCCTAAGCAACTCAGTGAGACCCGTCTCTAAATAAAAACACAAAAGGGCTAGGGGTGTGGCTAGTGGTAAAGCACCTCTGGGTTCAATCCCCGATACCCAAAAACAAATTAGTAAAAACGAATAAATAAATTCATCAAGAGAGCAGGAGGTCTGAAGGCAGCCTGGCTGACGGCGCAGCAGGGAGCAGGTCTCCGGCTGACCCCAGAGCCACAGCCCCAGGCTCCGCACACAGCCTGGAGACACCTCGGCCTGCGCACCGCACCCAGGACCTGGGCCTCCACGCCAGGACCTGGGCCTCCACGCCCGTCTGCAGGAGCGACACCAGCTGCTGGGGGTCCCACGGCACTGGACTCCAACCCTGCGACAGGGACAAGGCCGAGGAGAGCGTGGTGTCCCCTCCCCTCAGGCCCTGGGGTGCCAGCGTCCCCAGGGAGAGGGGCGCCCACTATGGCCTCCTGCCAGCTTGGCCGGAAGGCTGTGACACCCTCCAGGGCTGCCCCTCTGCTCACCTGAGCAACACCCAACACCAGCCACCCCGGGAGGCAGGCCACACAGACCTCTGGTGACCCCTCTTAGGTGGCACGTCAAGAGGGCAAACAGACCCACCTGGGAGACACAGCCAGGGACATTCTGAAACACTGCGGCAGGCCCGAGCCTCTGCCCGCGGCCTCGACTCCCGCCCCATCCGCCTGTCCCCACGGGCCAGCCACGGGGTCCCTGCAAGGCGCCACGCTCTTCCAGCCTCAGGGCCTTTGCCGCGCAGGTCCCCTTCCCCTTCTTGGGGCTGCCGCCTCACTCTGACCGTCCCCGCCCCACCTCTGGCCTCCTGGACACGGCTCCTCAACTCTTGGTTGATGGGACTCTTCCCCAAGCTAAAGGTCACCCGGGGTGGCCACCCTGGGTGTCCACCAGGGCAGGAGGCTCAGGCTCAGTGCACGGCCCCGCCCCCTGTACCCGGCCACCACTCCCTGGGCCCCACCCACCCACCACCAGAGCCCCGCCCTCCGCCCCGCCCCCGGGCCTCCGGTTACTCATCAGCAAACAACGAGGCCCACAAGTTGGGTCACAGTGGTCTCCCTGTGCCTGGGCGGCCGTGGCACCCAGTGGCCTCGACAGCATGTGAGGAATGAGCCCAGGAGCCACAGCAGGCCAGTGTCCCCCTCCTCTCCCCCTCAGACAGGGCCCCCAGGAGGACCGTGGAGCCTGGGGCACCATCCTCACCCCTAAAGGTCACAGAAGGGATGTGGCTAGGTACCGCCTGGGTCGCCAGGCCCTGGCTGGGCACATGAGCAGGTCCCCACTGCGCCCAGCCTGACACCCATGGTACCCTCATCAGCTGCAGGGCCACTCCTTGGTGTCATGCTCGGTCACCAGGGCCTGTGGGCACTCAGGCCTAAGGCACTCACCCCGCCCCGCTCCCTGGGCTTCCTCTGGTCTCCAGGTGGAGGTGGGCAAAGCTGGGCCCAGGGGAGGGGAGCAGGACACCCGCCCCCGCACCCCGAGGCCCTGGGGAAAGGGGCCGTTGCTGTGATCCGGACCTTTCCCACCTCCATCACCTGGAGGCCACCCTGGTGGAGGCTCCCTGTCACCCTCCTGCCCTGCAGCCCTTCCTGAGTCCTCTCCCCACCCCCAAGCTGAAACGCCCAGCCCAGGAGCCCGCCCCAGCCTCCGCCCCAGCCCCAGCATCAGCTCCTCTGCAGCCCGGGCTCGGCTCCCCACCTCAGGGCCTTTGCAGGGCCCCCCCAGGGGCTTCCCTCCCCCCACAGGTCTCACCCTCAGGGTCACAGCCTAGGGGACCTCACAGGCTCCCCACCTCCTGACCAGCTGCCACAGTGCTTAGACAACCTCCAGGAACTTCACTGTCACAGGAGGTGGCCTGAGCGGGGCAGGTCCCTTGTCCCCGTTTCCCCTTGCTGCGTCTGAGCGTGCTCGAGGTGCATGGCACATGCCCGCTGCCGGTCTGCCCAGCGGCTCCCAGGCCCGAGAGATGCCCAGCACCCACCCTGTCCATGCCTCACGCATGCCCCACAGCACCCCGTGTGGGCCTGGGACACCAGATCCACAGGAGCCCAGGGGGGACACTGCAGGCTGGCCTGGGCCCCCACGGCCTCAGTCCAGGCAAGCACCTGTGGCCACCCACACCTCCGACGAGCGCCCTGGACGGAGGAGGGCCACCTGGACCCAGGAGCCCCCGTGAGCAGCGGCACTCCCCAGCAGGCAGGGTGCAGGGGGAGGCCTCACCTGGGGGGCGCCAGGCCAGCCCGGAGAGGAGGGGGCCACGGGTCGTCCACGCTCAAGAGATGGCGGTGGGGACAGAGGACGCACCAGCAGAAGCTGGAGGCTGAAACCGCAGGACAGGCCCCAGGAGAGAGAGCGGAGGCCGGGCGGGTCGGAGCACTGAGGCCTTCTCCCTGGCCTCCTCGGCCTGTCCGGCGCGCCCCCTCGGTCATCCACAGTCCTGACGTGCCACCCCTCCAGGGTTCTCATTCCATGACTGTCACCCAGGGTCCATGTCACAGCACGTGACTGCTAATGTCCACCCGCGCCCACCAACCACATCACCACGCAGCCACAAGACAGGGTGTTTTGTTCCTTAGTTTTTTCCTTCGGAAGTGACTTCCTCAGGCCACCCTGGGGGAGCCACCGTGGGTGTCCTGATGTCTGTGGAGCGGGCAGAGGCCCCAGGAGACCTGGCCTGTCTCCAGGCCTGAGCAGGGAGGGGTCCCAGCCTTGCATAGGCCTCGTGTCATTTTGGGAGGTTTTAGTTGTCCCTTCTGCTGCGGGGATGCCACCCACTGAGGGTTCCCAGACGCAGCATAAGGAACAACAGCCCCCCAGATGCAGAGGGAGACCCCAACCTCGATTAATGACAGGTGACTTTTAGCCTAAGTGTGTCCCAAACAATGCACGGAACACGCTTCTACAGACCCTGCGGCCTTCAGGTTTGTATCTGAGATTCGGGTTTAACTGGGCTTCTGCATTTCACTCCAGGGCCCTGCCCACGGCCACCCCAGGGCACAGGCTCCAGGGAACAGGGCCATCCCAAGAGGGGGCTTCAGGACCATGCCTCACAGCGGGGTGGGGGGACAGGGGCCTGCAGAAGGTCTGCTGCTCCCCAGAGCGGGCAGAGACCTCCACGGGCAGGGGCTGTGTCGCCCCAGCCTGCCTCCCAGCCACCTCTGAGGCAGGAGCAGGGAGGGCGGGCCCAGGCGAGGCCCTGCAGGAGACGAGTCCTGGGAGACCAGGCTGGAAAAACAGCTCCACAGCAGGGCCAGAGGCTCAGCCGAGCTCCCGGAGTGCGCGCGGCCCGGCGGGGCCCTTCCCCTCCCTGAGCCTCCGTGGCCTCACCTGTGCAATGAAGGCCACGAAAAAAGCAAGACCCGAGGTCTGGGACAGCTCAGGGGTACAGCACTCGCCCAGCATGCTCGAGACTCTGGGTCCCGTCCCCAGCACCACAAGACAAAAACAGAAAACCAAAACTCCAGAGACACGCGTGAAGCCCTTAAACACGCCACCCGGCTGTGTGGTGTGTGCGCACCACAGTACCCCAAATCTGCCTTCCCTTCTGCACGGAGCGGACCAAGCACAGCCTGCAGACACAATGAAGCAGCTGAGTTGGAAAACTTGGGTTTCTGTCTCCGAGGAACTACCAGTTGCTGTGTGACTTGGGCTAGTCACTGTCCCTCTCTGGGCCTGATGATATTAGTAGAATCTTTTAGGTATCTCAGTGAGTGCTGCAAATGATGCATCTCTCTATTAAGCAGAATAGAGACCCTGGGCTCTGTGTCTGTGGCTGTCCTGTTTAGCCTGGTGGCCACCACACACAGGTGGCTATCTAAGTGTAAACTAATTAAAGTAAAATGAAGTATAAATTAATTTAAATAAGATGCACTGTCTGCACTTCAGGTACACAGGCGCAGCTAGTGGCCAAGGCACTCACTGGGTGGCGCGGGTACGACTGTCTTCCCTTGGCACTGGACGCAGCCCAGGCGTGGAGGCCCACGGGCAGGATGGAGGCTTTGGCCAGAGGCAGGAGGAGGGACTCCGGAAGGAGCCTCTGTGTCTAGAGAGACCACCCTGGCCTGCGCCCAAGCACAATCATGTACCTTCTGCCAATGCTGGGCAATGCCCTGGGACACCCCCCCTCCCCGGGCAGGGGGTGGCTGGGGCGGAAAGAGACGAGGCCAAGAGAAGGCACAGACCCGCAGAAGTCCCCGGGCTGTGGGAGTGGAGGCCAGCGTTGCCGGGAGGCGGCCGGTCCACCCCAGGGAGCCGCCGTTACCAATGCGCGGCCCTGGGCAACCCTCGGCACAACAGGCTGCCAGTGCAGGCCCCAGGGGCCTCTTCCCCGAAGGCCACTGGGAGGATGGGGCCACAGCAGCTGGCAACAGGAGCTGGGACAGGCCCTGCCCTTCCGTAGCCCATTTCTTTCAGTTTTCATGAGCAATGAATGAAAATGAGCAATAAGTGTGAGTCCCCAGCCTCCCTTGCAGCTCCCATGTGGCTCAGTTCTGGCCAGCCCAGTACAGGAAAAGTCCCTGAGAAGGACTGCCCTCGAAGAAAGAAGGCTTTGCTCTTTTCCCACCTTTTATCTTGGGAAGTGGACTTAATAGCTGGAGCTCCAGCAGTCACCTAGTAACAAGGAGGCAACCTCTAATACCTCTAAGGTTCCTGGTGAGTTGTAGATTTATAATCAAGCCGGGGTCTAACCAGCAATGACATCATACTTCCTGCAGTGGACACTAATCACAACTGTATCTTTGCTAACAATTTTGAGCATACAAAACTTTTCCCAGACTTTGTTGTATCTTATACCTTAACTAGGCTAGTCCTCACAGTAATCCCACGATGCAGGGCCTATCGCCACCACCCTGCCTTACAGCTGGGGGTGCAAGGCACAGAGGAGCCCAGTGACGGACCGAGGTCACGCAGGTGAAGAGCAAACGGGGTCCTGAGCACTAGTCGTGCACCACAGGTCGCACCCGGGACCCGCGGCGAGCCGATCTCCTGGCGGCCCAAGGCCCAGGCCCTCTCCCGAGTGGGCCTCCCAGAGGTCTCAGGGACCCCTGTCCTGTGGCCCGTCACTGTTACGTGGCACACGATGCTACCACCCCTGGGGAGGATCCAAGGCCGAGGGGCACGGGGTGTCCCAGGCCACAGAGCCCAGGTGGTGCCGGGGCTTGGAGTGGCGGACGGCAGGGAGCAGCTCGCCCTTGCTGCCCACAGCGGACGCGGGTCAGCCCGCCCCGCGCCGCTCCTGGACAGACATGGCTGGACTCAGCGGTGGTGCCACGAGGTGGGCCTGTTCCGTGGCACCCAGCACCCACCCCCTACCGCCCGCTGGGCACCGGTGAGGTGCCCAGGTGACAGGTGGGCTCAGACCCGGCTCCCCACTGCCCAGCTGCTTGACCTGCGATGTCACCTCTGAACCCTCGTCCACAACAGACCACGGGCCAAGACCAGCGTCTCAGACCGCGGCGGGCACCCCCCAACCCTCGGACGGGACATTCAGGCAGGTCTGCTGGGGGTCAAGGGCAGCTCGCCGCGGCCTGCGTCTCACAGCGGGCACCTCCCATCTCCCGGGGAGGCCGTGGCCCAGCACCAGCATGGCCTTGGTCCAGGCAACCGCGGAGCCTCGAGCTCGGGCCTCCTGCCAGCAGGCGGACTGTAGGACGGACAGACAGAAATGTGTCCGAGCCGGGTCCGGCTAGAGGGAGGAGAGGAGGGAGAGTTGGGGGGCTCTGGGTGGCGGCCAGACCAGGGTGCGAACAGCAGTGCAGGCTGAGTGACTGTCCCCAGCTGCCGTCACAGGGACAGCCTGCTGAATGGCCAAGCACACCCGTACCCAGACCCCTGACCTCGGGCTGCAGGGAAGGCGTGGTCTACCTGCGGGAAGTCGTGCCTGAGGCAGGAGTGGCCACTTGTCCCATTCCCCACTGAAGGCGCAGGTGCACAGCTGCCCCCAGAACAGGCCCAGGGGCAGAGCCCAGCGGCCCCGCCCCCAGCCGGCAGCCCCGCTCCCAGCAAGTCCTGGGAAAGGCCCCGCCCCACCGCCCGCCCCGCCCACCTTGCAGTGTGGTGGACGGACCCATATCCCTGATGGAGAGTCGCAAGCCCAGGAAGTCCCAGGGTCACCTGAGCGACACACACAGCCTGCGGGGAAGGACTGAATGCCCCAGGACCCTCCCACACCCCCCATGGCCAAGGGCGGTCACCTCCGATGACCCAGCCTGCCCCTCTGAGCTCCTGGCTGCCCCTCGCTGGAGGCCAGGCGCCCTCTCACGGGGTCCCCACACTGACCCACTCCCCACTGAGGCCCAGGCAGAGGCCACGGCTGGGTGCAAGCCTGGGGCCTGAGGCTGCCCCTCCACGGATTGGGCCGGCCAGGCGTCATGGGCGCTGCCTTCATGGTCCTTGTTGTTACTGGGTTGGGACAAGTACCACCTGAGTGCTGGTCTCAGCACATGGAGAAGATGCTTGTTCTGGAGTGAGGAAGGACACTGCCCTCAAGGGGTCTCAGAGAGAAAGCAAGAGACCCTAAGGCTAGACAGCGGCAGGACTGGCACACACAGCACCCAGCGAGTCCTGAGAGTGGACCCAGAGAGGGGGCTGGGCAGAGCCCACTGCCAGGGCAGGGTGGGACCTTCGTGAAGGACCAGGCAGCCCCTCTGCTCTGACCCGCAGGGGCAGCACACAGCGTCTCAGCTGTACGGGACGTTCCCTCTGTCCCCGGAGTGGCTGGCCGCCTTCCCCAGTGGCAGCTGTAACACCTCGGGCCCGGCACGCTGGGACGCTCGAGGTCAAGAGCCCGAGGACGGGCCGTCCCTGCAGGGAAGCCAGGCCCAGTGCTCGTGCAGCTGAAGCTGTCCTGCTGTGGAGCCCTGCTGGAAGCCACCGGGCGACACCCTCCTGCAGGGACAGCCGGGACCACAGAGGCCCAAGACGGGAGAAAGCCTGTGCTCCCTCCTCAGGACCCCCAGCAGGGCAGAGAGCCCTCCACGCCCCTGAAGAGCCGCCACTGATTCCTGACACCGAGTGGGGCTGGGGCCGGGGTCCGGGCAGCCTCCGCTGCGGATCCAGCCGGCCTCGGTCCTCCGAGCTCTAGAAAGGCCGGAGCTGTCCCGAGCAGCCCAGCAGGGCTCCTGAACTCAACAGGTGGCTTGTGTGCAGTGACAGGAAGCTGGGGACTGCGGCCTGGCAAAGCCAGCCACAACCAGCCTGGGCCTCGCTGGGGCCTGGCCCCGTCCCTCACCTCCACTGATCCCGGCTGTGAGGAGCTGGCCCTGGCGCTGTCTCCGTGGACTCGGGCCCATCCACCAGCTGCCCCTGGGCCCCCACGGCGGGGAAAGGCCCACGAGGCCGGCAGCAGAGACGGGAGCTGGGCTGGTGGCAGGGTCTCCAGCTCTCTGGGCCTTTGTCACCCGATCCCGACACTCGCGGCCTGGGGTGACAGGAACCCTACGCACTCCCCCCCCCCAAGGAGGCGCCCTCGCAGGTCACCACCCACCACGCCACAGGACCCCCCAGGGCCGCCCAGCCCGGGAGCTGCCGGGCCACTCTCACCAGGCAGGGCTGGGCGGGCATGACGGGCCACCAGTGCCACCCGGTCTTCCTCTGGGTGTGTCCACCCCGCCTGCCCTGCAGCTGCTGGCCGTACACCCCGTGGCCAGGTCGCCCCCCGCCAGGCCAGCCCCCACCTCCTGCTCCCGAGGGCCACGCGCTCCTGTGGAGCGAGGCCCACAGCGTCCAGCCCCAGGAACCGCGTCCCCCGGGCACGGGACGCCTCCTCCCTCCCTCCCCAAGCACGAAGGGCACCAACCGGGTGCCGGGGACTGGTGGTGGAGCCAAGGTCCCTGTCCTGGAAGGGTCACCACCTGAGGCCCAAAGGCAGAGGTGCCCACCCCTCCCCACGCAGGCCTCCAGCGCCGTCACTGGACCTGAGGATCGGGCCGTAGAACGGGGTCATCTGGTGTCTGCGGGACACCTGGGCGTCCCCCTGCAGGGAAGCTTGCAAAGCCCCCAGCAGGTGGCCCCACACCAGGAAGCGTGTGGCCCTCCAGCACACGGTGGTCTTCTGGGTAGGAGGGGCGCGCTCGCCTGCCCGGGGCAGCCGGCCCCTGGGCTCCTGATGGGCAGCGACTGCCGCGACGGCGTGCCCCGAGCCGGGGCCCAGCTCCCCGGGGCTGCGCGGGCCTGCTTCCCTCTGCTCCCCGGGGCAGGCGGCATGGGAGGGGCGGCTGGCCACCCTTAGGACCTGGCCGGCACTGCCTCCTCCAGCCCTCGATGACCACACCCTCCCCTGTGGACGAGAAGCAGCAGGGCCAGCTCACTGCCGGCTGGGGGCCGAGGGGACCGTGCAGCACGCCTGTCCAGTCGAGACACCAGGCCAGCGCCGCCTCCCAGAGGCCGGCTCCCCTCCCTTCTCGACCCAAAGTCTCTACCCCTGCCCCGGGGACTGCGCGCCAGCCGCACCCACCCGTCATGCACCCCTTCTTTTTGACACAGTACCTTCCTTGTCCTTAGGGCAACACCCCACCATCAGCACCCGTACTTCAGGGATAGAAAGCTGACCCAGTCCGAGCAATCAGAGCACCGAATCGCCCTGGCCACTGTGACTAGTTCAGAAGAGGGCATGTGACCTAAGCCAGCTCAGCCAGAGCTGTCCCCACACTAGGCTCCAGGTCTCTCTTTACTGATGGCCTCAAGCTTAGAGGATGGAGCCTGGAGCTGCTGGCAGCCTTCTTGTGACCATGAGGGGAGCACCAACAAGACAAAGCCAGGTTTCAGACACGCCTGCGTCCTGATCACACCCCACCTGAAGCCAGAATCTCTCCTGGACTTTTCGCTCACGCGAGCCAATACAGTCCCCTTTGTGATCCAGCCAGTGTAAGGTGGGTTTTCTGTCCCTTGCAACTGAAAAAGAACCCTGATGAACTGCTTCCACCAGGGACAGTTTGCTGGGCACCCAGGATCCCAGACCTGGAGGCTACCTGCTGGGTGCTGAGGACCACAGGCTACCGCTCCTTCCTTCAGAAACTGGAGGAGAAAAAGTGGACGATGGACTCTACCCTCCCCTGGCAGCCGGGCACCCACCGCCTCCTTGCTCAGACTCCAGCTTCTTTCTGTTTGCCCTAGTTGCCCCCCAGTGGGGCAGGCCCTGGAGGGTTCAGCTTCAGAGCCACTTCCAGACCCCACCTGCCCCAAACGGCCTTTCTCCTCCTCGCCCACCTGCAGGGGTCTACACAGCCACTGGGGTTCACCCGAGGGTCTCAGCCGCGGTTTGGACGTTAACCACACGCCTGGCAGTAAGCCTGGCCACCAGAGTCTCTCGCCAACGCCCTTCCACTCGGCAGACACGGAGACAGAGGTCGGGACAGGTCGCCGGCTCACTCCTCGTCACAGAGCTGGTCGAGGGCACAGCCGGCTCACAATTCCGAAGCCTGACTCCAAAACTCAGGGACGAGGCTCCCAGCCCTCAGCGCCACACTAGGCATCTTGCCCACCTAGATGCCAGGACAGTCTGACAGTGGCCAGGAGCTCCGCTGGGCCTCTTTGAGCTTCCGATAATAAAAGGGCGCAGCCAGGCGCGGTGGCGCACACCTGTCATCCCAGCACTTTGGGAGGCTGAGGCAGGAGGATCGCAAGTTCAAAGCCAGCCTCAGCAATGGCGGGGCACTTAGCAACTCAGTGAGACCCTGCTTCTAATAAAATACAAAAAAGGGCTGGGGATGTGGCCCAGGGGTTGAGGGCCCCTGAGTTCAATCCCCGGTACAAAAAAAAAAAAAAAGGCAGCCAGCTGCTGATGCCATCCAGGGTCAGCTGGCCTCAGGGACGATGGGCAGGAGGAGGACGTCAGGCCAGAGCTGCCCAAGCCCCCGCAGAATGCAGTGGGCAGCCGGGGGCTCCCGAGGCCGCCCGCCAGCCTGTGGGTGCTGTGGGGGCTCCCACTGAGCCACGTAGCCCGCTCCTCCTGAGCTCCCGAGCCGCTGCTCTGGGAAGGAATCAAGCAAGCCCCACACACTTCAGGTGTGTCACTTAGGGAAGCTGCTGGCCGCCTCCCCAGATTATTTAGCAATAAAGTCACTAAGGGGCACTGCCTGGCCCGTGGGCCCATGGGCGTGGGGAGGGCGCGGGCCTCCTGAAGGCGCCATCTGGGATTCTTTAGAAGGGCACAGGGGTCACATCCTGGTGTCCCAATGTGAAACCAGACCCTCCCCGTGGAAGCCAAGGCCCAAGGAGCTGGGGGATGGGGAGGAGGCCCTTCTGGCCAGGACGGTTCCCACACTCGGGGGAGCCCCGTTTTCCAGCCAATCGAGTTAACTGAAAAACTACCGTGGGCTCAGAAAGAGCGGGCGGGCCCTGGGGGACCGGCTTGCAGGAAATCCCGGGGCAAAGGCTGGGGCTCAGCCAAGACAGCCCGCTGTGCGGGGCACGGGTGCCCACTCAGGGACTGGGGGACACCACTCCTGCTGACCGACGCGGAGATCAAGGCGCAGAAAGGAAGCAGCCTGCCTGGCAGCCCCCGGGACCTGGTGGCCAGGAGCCTGGGCGCTGGCAACACGTGACCAGGAGGGGTCCCGTGACGTGCTACGGAGCCACCCCAATCCCAGGTCCTAGCCAACGTGACCAGAGGACGCCCAGGAGGCACGGCAGCCAGCGAGGCGGGCAAGAGGCCACTCTCTGCTCGGGGCAGGGGGAGCCGCGGCAGCCCTGGGCCTGCGCTCACCCCAGGCCCGCATTGGGTTTTCACGGAGCCCATTAAAGGGCCGCCAACCCACGGCCCAAGAGCAGCAGTGACTCCCCCAGTGGCACAGGGAGGCTGGGGCCCAGCAGGGACTGAGCCCGGCCCCACGGGCCTGCTCCCCTGGCCCGGCCACCCGCCGTGCAGACTGAAGGCTCGTGGGCCTCTCCGGGCTCCTCTGTCTACCCGCGTCCTGCCAGGACCACTATGTTCAAAGGACCGGGGGGAGAGCCGGCTCCAGAGGGTCTCCAGAGGCCCCCGAGTCGAGACCCTGAGAACTTCAAAGTGGGAGACCAGCGAGGGACCACCGCGTCCCTCCTCCCACGGAGCCCTGGCCTTCAGGACCCAAGATGAACAAAACATCTGGAAAAACACCCTCATCTCACCCGAGGGGCTGCGGCAGGGTGGGCTACGGGACCAACGGTGTGATCGGGACACGGGAAAATGTGGGGCTCTTAGTGGGGCAGAGTGAGGTCAGAGGGCAGCGCTCCCTCCTCCCACGGGAGCCTGAACCCCCACACAGAGCTGCCTGTGCAGCTTCCTGCAGTGAGCAGCTCCAGGGGCGCCGTGGCCCCGGGTGAGACGCGCAGCTCTGGCGCCAGGCATCTGGGTCTGAGGCCCTGCCTCGTGCCTCGGTTTCCTCATCTGCAAAATGGGGCCGTGCACCTGCCTGCACGCTGTCGCAAGGACGGGACGTGCAGAAGGACAGGAGCTGGCTCACGGGAAGTCCTGTGCCCAGGTCCACTGCGTCCCTCCGGCTCCTCCCTGGAGAGCTGTCACGCTCTGGTTTTAAGACCAGCTCCTGCTGGGCAGTGCTGTCCCCGGATGCTCGGGGACCTCTGGAACCTTCTGGCCCAGACCCTCGAGTTGAACGAGCCTCACTGGGAGGTCTCTGTCCAGAGCGGGGCTCCAGCGGCCAGGGCTCAGCAGCCCCAACCCAGGGGCTGGCCCAGGGACCCACTGCTGTCACCCTGCAGCTCGGGGACTGACGCAGGTGGGGATGTGACTTCCATTCCTGGTGGTTGATGCAGCCACCAACGTCCCCTTACAGCCCGCAAGGCAAAGGTCAAACCCGGCCTCCCGGCCTCCCTGCACTTGGCCTCTGGGGGAACAGAGGAGAAAACTATTTGAAAAATGTAAGCGGAGAGGCCCGCGCTGGCCCTCCCCCGCGCTCACGCCCACTGCGGCTGACCCCGCCCCGCGCTGGGTCCCGGCCAGCAGCAGACAAAGAGGCCGTGCCATGGGGACTCTGACCAGCCGGGCAGCCCGGCCGTCCTCTGCCAATCCAGACAAGCGCACCCTTCCAGGCCTTTCTGGGCTGTCTCTGGCACGAGCCGGGCACTACGTGCCCCAGCGCCCAGGGCGGCTCCAACCCACACCGTAAGCCCATGGAGTGCCCGCTGCGTGGCACCAGCCCAGGGGTGAAAGGTCAAGTGAAGCCCCCCGGACCCGGCTTCCCTGGCTGTGTCTTGGAGCCCACTCCTGTGCCTCTGGGAGAAACGGCACCCGGAGGTTCTGGGTTGGACGCTGCACATCTGGGGGTCCGGCTTCGACAACGGGGAGACTGGAAGCGAGGGCAGGAACGCTGGCAGGCCGAGTCCTGTCCGTCGCTCCTACACGTGGCCTTCTCTGGCCCCGTTGGCTCCTGCTGACCGTCCAGACCCTGCCTCCTTCCGCGCCCACACCACCACCTTCAGACCCTGTGCATCCCTGGGACGCCTGGCCTCGGCCGGGGACCTTGGTCCTGACACTGTAAAACGCCACAGACCACCTGTGGCTGCTTTAGAGGGACGAGGACTGACACGTGTCCCGGCACACAGGACTGTGGGGGCAGAGAAAGTGAAACGAGGCACGACGATGCCCCCACGCACGGCTGCCCACGCTCACAACCTGCGCCTCGGCGGGGCGAAGCGGCGGGACCATCAGGCAACTGGAGAAATGGCGCAGTCAGGGCCGGGGTCTGCTCTGCCACCAGCCCGGGCCAGGAAGGGGCCTGCGTGGCGTGGGCTCGCTCCCGTCTCCCTGGACCTGGAGGCTGGTGAGGTCACCACCTCCAGCAGTGGGACGGTCGTCGCAAAGCAAGCCAGGGCACCCTCTGGTCACCGCAGCCAGGTGCTTCCCGGGAGGGTCTCTGCAAAGCCCTGGCGGGCGTCCAGCCCACGCCTTCTCCTGAAGGTGGACTTGGGAGAGCCCCAGTGCCCAGGAATTCTCCCGGCCACTGATCTGGAGAGAGCTAGGAATCTCAGTTCTAAGTCACCACCGCCACACACACACACGCACGCATGCACACGCACGCATGCACACGCACACACACGCACGCACACGCATGCACACACACGCACACACACACACGCGCACGTACACACAATGCACACACACGCATGCACGCGCACACACACACACACACACGCACGCACACATGCACGCACGCAGGCAGGGAGCTGATCTGGCGGAAGTGCGGGTGGAACCAGGCCCCCAACCCAGGCTGACCCCTGGAAGCTGGCGGCTGGTTCCCGTTAGCCATTCCCAGGCAGAAACCCCAGTCCACCGTCCGCTGGTGGGCGTGAGGTGTGTCCCCTCCACCTCCCTCCTCTCCCGCGATCTCCGGGCCGCGTGCAAAGGCTCACCTGGCCTTCTCCCGGAGGCCAGTGCTGTCCAGCTGGCCGTGGAACTGCTCATGGACCTGAACGAGCAGGGGAAGCTGTCAGTGGTCCCGAGGGTCCTTTGGGCCCAAGAGCTGTCAGCAGGGGGGTGGGGTGGGGGCAGATGGCCGAGGAAAAGGTGGCACCTCAGTCCACACCCCTGGCCCGGCCCAGGCTCCTGCTGACTCCAGGGGTCCTGGGCCCTCCAGGGTCTGTCCACCTGCGCTGCCCCTGCCTGCCCGCTGGGGGCTGCTGGGACTCTTCAGGCCCCTGCGGAGTCCTCAGGAGGGCTGGGACACAAGGCGCATTCTGGGGACACACTCGTCTTCGCTCAGATGTGCAAAAGCAGCCTGGCTCAGCAGCCCTGCTCCCCTCACCAAGGGCTCCAGGCAGGCGGTGGGCTGGAGACCCGGGCCAGGCCACTGAGAGGACCAGGCGGGCTGCCCTGTCCACCCTCCCCACATCTCCTGCCTGGCTGGGGGAAAGAGGGTTGAGAAAGGAAGCTGGTCCAGCACGGTCCACGGACCTCGGAGGCTGTCCTCTGACGTCAAGGGGTCACCACGTCAAGGACACTGATCAGGTGTGCAAAACCTTCAAAGGACGCAGGCCACGGGGTGGACACCACCGTGAGGTGGATTTGGGCTCAATAAAAAGGCGAGTAAATGTAAGAGCCCTAATTGAGGAGCAGCTAAGATGGCGGCTAGCTGAGAGCCATTCAGGTGCTCGAGTATTTTCACCTGAATCTCTGTATGCCCGGGAACACTGCGTGACGCACCTGTAAGCTCGAGCTGTTAGCACGTGTCCTTGTTAAGGCAAAAAGTATTTAACAGGGTGAGGGGGAGTGAGGTGGTAGTTGGAGAGGAAGAGGTTGTTGGAGCCGGAGAGAGACGAATAAAAGAACTTTTTCATTTCCATCCTGCCTCCGAATTTTCTCCCGCAGCGTCGTTGCTGCAAGCGGCAGCCGCAGGCAGCAACAAGTAAAGACTTAAAAACAAGCCAGGCGCGGGGGCGCACGCCTGTAATCCCAGCACTTGGGAGGCTGAGGCAGGAGGATTGCGAGTTCAAAGCCAGCCTCAGCAATGGCGAGGCACTTAGCAACTCAGTGAGACCCTGTCTCTAATAAAATACAAAAAAGGGCTGGAGATGTGGCCCAGTGGTCGAGTGCCCCTGAGTTCAATATCAGTACCAAAAAAAAAAAAACCAAACTGAAATCAACCCAAACTTGCAGAGGCCGGCTGGAGCAGGAGGGACTGTCCAGCTCAGGAGGACCGCCCGGGGGCAGCATGAGCCAGCCGGCCTTGCCCCACGGCCGCTGGAAGGGAAGGGTATACTCCAAGACCCCGCCTGCCCCTGCGGCTCCGCCAGCACTTCCCAGGGACGCCGAGCTCCAGGGCAGGAAGACCCCGGGGAAGGCGGAGAGGAGCTGCCACCACCTGGGGTGCCCACAGTCCCAGCTGCCACCAGCCTGCTCAGCCCCATTAGGGAGGTGCCGGGAGGCCGGCGGGGGGAACTCCGTGGCAGGCGTGGACCCAGCCACCAGGGAGTGTTCAAGTCAAGCAGCCCAGCCCCGCGCACAGTAGGACGGGTCCTCCCATGATCCCCTTGGGCCAGGCATGATCAGAGGATGGGGGAGAGAAACAGGACTTGGGAAGGAAGCGGAGGTGGTGACTGCTCCGCTGGTCCCTGAAGACAGAGGAGGAGGGGCAGCAGAGAAGGGACAACTACAGGAAGGGCGGGGAAGGGAAGCCGGGCAGCCCCTCCATGGGGGTCTACGGTGGGGACAGACCCCCACGGGGTGCCAGGACCTGCAAAGCCTCCCACCAGCGGGCCCGCGCCGCGTCCCACAACTAGCGAGGGCAGGAGCTCTGGCAGGAGTCACCGTCACATCCCCAGGACTCTCCACGGCGTCGTCCCCCAGTGGAGGGCCAGGGCTGGGGGGGAGCTGGCTCTTGGTGAAGGCGCAGAGGTGAGAGCTCGGGAGGAGCAGGGGCCCGGGGACCCCGCAGAGAACCCGGGTGCTCCAGGCGGCAGGAGGGACCGTCGAGTGTCATTCCTGGAACCAAACTGAAGGCAGGGCTGGCACCAGAGGCCTGCCGCGGGGAGGAACAGGGCTCGTGGACCCGGCAGCCCGTTTTTCTGGCGCGAGTTCAGGGCTCCAGACAGGAGAGGGCCGCGAGGGAGGGCCTGCCCGCCCTCCCGTCACCTCCGCCGGCTCTGCTGATTGGTGCGTGCCCAAGTGCCAGCGGGCGCCAAGCTGGGGGTGACGACCTAGGGCCACGAGCGAGCTGGGCCTGACTGCGGGAGGGATGATCAGTAGAACTGACGGGGAAGGTGGAGGGGTAGGGCCGGGCAGGCGGTGCAGGCACAGACCTCTCCATCCCTGCCCGGAGCTCCGGAGACCCAGGGAGAGACCAGGCCTCTGCCCCCACGTCCCCTTCTACAGAAAGGGGGTCCTCCTGGGTCATTCTCAGGGTGCAGGAGAGAGGACAGACACTTCCACCCTACAAAGAGGCGTGGCACCTGGGAGGGGGAAGGCAGCTTGGCAGGGGACACTGGGGACACAAGCCTGCCCAGGTCAGCTGCCTGAGCTGGCAAGCCTCAGAGGGACCAGGACGGAGGAGAGCTGGTGCTCCAAGTGCAAGCCACGGGCCACGGGACGGAGCGTCACACAGGCAAGGCCCTCAGCCTGGCCCACCCCGGTGCTGAGGGAGACAGGCCACAGGGACAGTTCAGGGTGTGCAGGTGGCCACAGAGCCACAGAGAGGAGGGAGGGGTCCCCCTTCCCCATCCTCATCTGAAAGGAGGGATGGAGGTGGCATCTGGGGCCAGGACGGGGAAGCTGACGGATTAGATGGGACGCAGGAATCAGCCTCATCAAGCCCGGGGACAGGACACGCCCTGTCCCAGCCCAAGGCTCCAGTGCTAGACATCTCCCTGCCTCCCCGCCAAGCCAGGCTGCTGCAGGCCAGACGCCTCCCTCCTCCTGCACCTGCAGATCCCGGGGACCAGGGAGGTCCTCGGGCTGAGCAGTCATGACTACACCAGGACGACCAATTGATGAAAGCCCTGGTCATCCCCCTTTAAAAAAAGAAAGAAAGAAAGAGAAGAAAAAGGTGCAGGGTTCCGAGCATCAGCACAGACTTGCACTGGAGCTCCTGAATCTCGGGGCTCAGCATGCAGGGCAGGGCCACAGGCAGGGTCCCCTCCCTCCCAAGCTCCTGGGCCTCTGGCCTGAAGGACATATAGGAACCAGCACCCCTCCCCCACAGCTGGCACCGTGGGAGATGCCAAGAGGAAGCTGCCACCAGCACCTCGGCCCCTGCAGAGCTTCAGGGCCAACCCACGGGGAGCGGGGGCGGGGCAGGGGGCAGGGCTGGAGAGGCTGGAAGAACAGGCTGCACCGGTGACTTGGGGACCCAGATTAGGAACCTGGATGAGTCACAGGAGGATCGTCTGGCCTCCGTCTCAGCTGGCCACTGTGGAGCAGAAGGCCAGGCAGGCGGGGGCCTGGGGGCCCGCGGCATCTGGGCCTCCTGTCCCCCGCCATAGGACAGTCTTGTGAGCTCACAGGACAGGAATGCCAGCCCTGCCCACTGGACTCCGAGAACACGTGCCCGGGCGAGGTGAGGGTATAGAAAAAGAAAACGAACTTGAGCTCGGGCGTCCCGCTCCCTTCTGGTCCTCTCCAGAGGCCCGTGGGGTGCGGAGGGTGCTGCTAGTGGTCACACTGGGCACGGGGGACCAGAACACAGAACACCTGGCCTCTGGACCAACCTGGCCCCAAAAGGGCAGAGCTTCTCAAAGACGGGTCTGTGGGACCCCGTGTGGAAACCACCCAAGACACCTGATCAAGCAAGGGGCGGGGGCGGGGCTGAGAGTCTGCAGGTCAGCGAGCACCCCAGACTGCGATCCCCAGACTGCGACCCCCAGACTGCACCCCAGACTGTGACCCCCAGACTGCGACCCCCAGACTGTGATGCCCAGACTGTGACCCCCAGACTGCACCCCCGACTGCACCCCAAACTGTGACCCCCAGACTGCACCCCAGACTGTGACCCCCAGACTGCACCCCCAGACTGCAACCCCCAGACTGTGATGCCCAGACTGTGACCCCCAGACTGCACCCCCGACTGCACCCCAAACTGTGACCCCCAGACTGCACCCCAGACTGTGACCCCCAGACTGCACCCCCCAGACTGCACCCCAAACTGCGACCCCCAGACTGCATCCCCCAGACTGCACGCCAGACTGCACCCCAGACTGTGACCCCCAGACTGCACCCCAGACTGTGACCCCCAGACTGCACCCCAGACTGCGACCCCCAAAGGCTGAGACCCCCAGACTGCACCCCAGACTGCGACCCCCAGACTGCACCCCCCAGACTGTAACCCCCAGACTGTGACCCCCAGACTGCACCCCAGACTGTGACCCCCAAAGGCTGAGACCCCCAGACTGCACCCCCCAGACTGCGACCCCCAGACTGCGACCCCCAGACTGCGACCCCCAGACTGCACCCCCAAAGGCTGAGACCCCCAGACTGCACCCCAGACTGCGACCCCCAAAGGCCGAGACCCCCAGACTGTGACCCCCAAAGGCCGAGACCTCAGACTGTGACCCCCAGACTGCACCCCCAGACTGCACCCCCCAGACTGCACCCCAGACTGCAACCCCCAAAGGCCGAGACCCTCAGACTGTGACCCCCAGACTGCACCCCCCAGACTGCGACCCCCAAAGGCTGAGACCCCCTTGAACGGGAGAGGAGGTTAGGGACGAGGGTGAAGATGGGACCTCCCAGCACTGCTGCGACACTGGTGTGCCTGTTGCCAGTTTTCAGTGGGACCCTGGAGGCCACCCCACCCGGCACGGAGGGGAGGGGTGCGGTCCCTGCAGGGCCTGGCCCCTGAGTTTCCTGCTCCGTCCTGGGCACGCTGACCCATCCCCGCTGAGGTGTCTGGCTCCAAGGTGAGCATTCCAGGCTGCCACGTGGCCAGGGGATGGGGCAGCAGGTGGGGCCTCCAGCCTGGGAGGATTCTGGCTGGGGCAGGGGGCGGAGATGGAGCCCCCCTGGAGGCCCAGAATCAGAGAAGAGCTCCCCAGAGGGGCTCCTCCCACCACCTCTGGATGACTGGAAGACAGCAGGCCCAAGATCTCTCTCTCTCTCCTCTCTCTCTCTCTCTCTCTCTCTCTCTCTCTCACACCCCACGACTGCAGGGTCTCAGGCTCTGCTCTGGGCCCTGCCGCCCCCCAGGAAATCATTAGGGAAGAAGTGTCCCGTGGAGGGCAGCCTGGAACACATACTACTTCCTGCTTCCTGCCTAACATCCTCAGCGGGCTCATCTGCAAGGTGGGGCAGATGCCAGCCCTCTCACAGGAACGGGGCATCCAGGCAGACCCAGGCAGCGCAGCGAGGGCGGCGGCAGCAGCAGGGCTGTTGTAGCTTCTCTCCAAGCCCCCAGGGAAAACTTCCTGAAGCTTCCCCTCAACTACAAGGCCCTGAACACACTCAGCCACCTGGGACAGAGTCACAGCCCACACTGGTGGGGAGCTTGTGCCGCCTGCCAGATCCAGCACCAGCCAAAGGCCAGGCACCTGTGGATCAGCCGCCAGGTGCCAGGTGCAGGCTAGGCGCTCCTGATTTGGTCCCCAAACCCGGCAGGAACAACAGAGACTATGGCCACACGACACCCACCAGCTGCTGACTCCTCGGTCAGGGCGCGGCGTCACCCAGATCAGGGTTGGGACATCAGGCAGGACTCACCTACCTGTCACACCCTTGAGGCAGGGAATTTCTTCCAAATTTGGGGCTGCTGCAGCTCCTGACGGGCTGGCGCCATTGGGCAGGAGCTGCGAGGAATCGCCACCAGCAGAGTCCTCCGACTGGCCCCTCTTGAAGGCGTCCAAGCAGCAGACCAGGGAGAGCCTGAAGTCGCCACCTTCCCGGAGGCCAGCACACGGGGTGCACAGCGGGGGGCCCTTGGGAACTGGAGGTGATCCTGACTCTCCCCCTCCCTGACAGGCGCTCATCTGGCACACGCAGCCCCTGGCGCACTTGCAGAGAGCGAATCCATTAAAATAACTACACACGCGCGCGCGTGTGCACACACCCGCACACAGCTCATCACCCTGGCCTGCCTCTCCGGAGTGTTTCTAGCCCAGAGTGACTCACAGCAAACAGGATTCCCGAGGCGACCGCTGCGGCTTTAATGATGCGCTAGGCGCCCTTATCTGCCGGGCTAAAACCCGTCCACACGCAGCCCCACCTGGCTTTCTGTGTTTATGGATTTGCCGCGTTTGGACGAGGGGGGCTCCCTGTAGGCGGGTGAGTGCTGTTTGCCGTGGTCCAGTCCCTTGAGGGCTTTTTTTTTTTTTTTTTTTTTTTTGGTACTGGGGATTGAACTCAGGGGCACTCGACCACTGGGCCACATCCCCAGCCCTTTTTTGTATTTTATTAGAGACAGGGTCTCACTGAGTCGCTAAGTGCCTCACCATGGCTGAGCTGGCTTTGAACTCGTGATCCTCCTGCCTCAGCCTCCCAAAGTGCTGGGATTACAGGTGTGCACCACCACGCCTGGCTAACTTGGGGGCTCTTGAGATGAAGAAAAGAAAAAAAAAAAAAAAGGAGAACACACACTTCTCCTCCAGAATGACTGGGAAATCAACCAGTCAACTCAACTGAACTCCACCCCCATAAAGAGGGTCAAGGAGCACCGTGGGGAGTTCCAGAGGCCAAGTTAGCAGCCAGCAGTCCTCAGAGGTACCTAGTTGGTCGAATCCCAGCATTTCAGACTTCAAAAATTAACATACAGACATTATAGACTCGACACACACACTTGAAGTTCTTTGGACTCTGATAAATAGCAACCCCACCTCCTCCCTTAGCATCAGGCCCCCTGGGTACCAAGGATGCTAATCAGACTCCTGCTAATCTCCAATAGCTCCCAGGAGGGTAACTATAATTCCCATCGTATCAAAAGGTAAACTGAGGCTTCTTGGGAAGTTAAATAACTTGCTTGGGAATCACACAGCTAGTAACATGCAGAACTGAGGAATTGCAATGCGCGTGTCTGATTCCCAAACGGGCGCCTGGTACCCACTAGTGTGCCACCTGCCCTGGCAGGTGGACAAAGTTTAGTCCACAGCACAGAACCACAACACAGGGTGCAGGTGGCTGACCGCGGGTTTAGGACTCTCTCCTGAAACCAACCTGAGCAGTGGTTTTCAGTCTTGATTCTCAGGACAGCCAAGCCCCCCCCCCACCTCTGCCAACCCACCAGCAAGTCATAGTAGGTGGCTTCCAATCCACAGTTTGGAAAGCCCCTCCTGCTGAAATTGCTAAGGCCTGAAGATCCAAAGATAAGCAAATGCTGTCCTTACTTAAAACAAGGAATGTCAGGAAGAGGTCATGGCTTGCTTTTTCAAAGATAAGACATTAAGAAAAAAAAAAAAAGTTCAAGTAGAATCTACTTCCTTAAGAACAATGTGGGGTCCTTCCACACCGCTTGGAGACGTCTGCAATCTAGGGTAAATTCCTGGCTGTGATACCCAATGGCTGTGTGATCTTGGGCAAGTCCCTCAACTTTTCTGAGCACCAGTTTCCTTACCTGTGGATGGGATCAGCAACCACACCCGCCCCTGGGTTGCTGGGGAGACTAATTAAGACAAGCATCTCCAGTAGTTACTCCGGCGGGCACTGGAAGCTGGTAGGCAAAGATATACAAGCATCCCAGAGTCCCCGCCTCCATGGGTTTTATGTAGGGGGAGGGGCAAGAAGCAACAGACACAAGTGACAACAATACAATGATAAATACTGCAAAGGTGACCTGGTTCAGATGCTTCCAAAGTGGGCAGATAAAGTGTCTACAAAGATACTAATTTCTCACCCCCTTTTAAAAAAAGGTCTTGGTCCCTGTAGCTGATGGCAACACCCTCTTGCCTTAGGGACTCAGTGCCCAGAGGCCTCCCTCACCTGCGCGATCTCCCTCTGCCCGGCCCTGCCTAAACCCCAAATAGCACCCGCTCCCATCATTCCCACCCCTCCCAGCTTTATTTTTCTCCCAGCACTTAGCGACCAACCGGACACATCCCCTGCACATTTGCCTACTGGAAATCTCCTCCCACAGAACCCAAGCTCCATGGAAACAGGGCCGCAGCAGCGTGTGCTGCCATGTCTCCGCCAGCTACGACAGCGCCTGGCCAGGTGCAAGGCCCGGGAACTGTGACCGCGGGAATGGCAAGTGAGGGATGGAAGAACTTGACTCCTGTTCCCAGCTTAAGAACTTCCAATGAGCACCTGGGAGAATGGGGGGCGGGGGGCATGCTCTGGAAGGATCTGACTCTCAGACAAGAGTTATTCCCACTGCCCCAACGGGGAAACCGGGTTGTGGAGTAGTTCAAGGTCAAAGAGAATTGGGCCAGAAGCAGGTGCACCCTGCAAGCACCCAGTGTTTTTATCTCCTGCTCTGGCCCCTGGTCCACCCACCCTGGGGGGCTAGAGCTGTCACCATCCCAGGGCCTATCTCCCTGCAGATTTCAGGTCACCCTTCCCAGACAGTGTGAGGGGGTCCAGCCCTCCATCGTATCATGAAGTATCAATTCCTACTCTCTCCCACCCCACGGGGTACCACTTCTAGCACCTTCAACTGAGCACCCATCCAGCCTAGGTCAAAGCGCTGAGATTCTAGGGCGAGTCACCTCACAGCCTGGCTGAATGTTTACTTCAGTAACCATTTCAGCTTGCGGGTAGCCAAAGACTTCCCATTTCCCACCCGCAGGAAAACCCTCTAAACAATTGCTGGTTCAAGAAACCCTTTCTGTGCAGGCTGCCTTGGTGCCTGGCCATCGTGGAAACCCTGTGAAACTTCTGTTTTTTTAAGAACCAGAGACAGGGGGCTGCAGGTGTAGCTCAGCAGTAGAGCACTTGCCTAGCAAGGTGATGCCCTGGGTTCCATCTGCAGCACTGCAAGAAGAGAAAGATCTAGAGAAAGAGGAGGATGGCGGAGAGCAAGTGGGTTATAGAAAATGCAAAACTTTTATTTGAGCCACTGGTTTGAGCCTGTTTCCTGCCAGGGATGCCACCTGGAAACCGGGCAAAGACAGCTCCAAGCTTTCTCCCCACAGGAATACATCAAGAGGGCTCTCAGAAAACAACCACCCCTAGACCCGAGAGAGAGAGACGGGCCTTTCTGGGCTACAGCATGTCATTAGGATATTGTTATCATAAACAGAGAGTGGAGCCTCTCTAGACACAAAGCAAACAGCCACAATCTCCACCCAGCTCTCTTCCACATGTTTACATAATAACAACTTCCACCAACTTAACACAAAGCCTTGGATCCCTTAAGCATTTTACATACAAGGCAAAAGCCGCCCTGACAAGGTTCAGGAGGGCAAAACAAGGACATCTGTGGTGAGCTAGGCAAGGTGCTTCACAGACACCATCTTCTGAAGGATGCAATCCTTCCTGGGTACCATCATTTCCACTGTACAGATGGGTAAACTGAGTCCTGGGGCAATGAAGCAACTTCCTCACCCTCTTCCACGTGCTTACTTTTTGGAACTGTGCTGTTTTACAACCACAGGTCTTGGCCTCTCACTGCTCTGTGCAGCTGGGAAGGTTGGACAAAGTCCCTGCGACAGAGAGGAATGCTTTGCCCTGACACCCAAGCATTCCATCTCTTGAGAAGACCAACACAGCCAACGCAGGAACCAGCAGGCCTTGCTGCTCTTCCTTAATGGAAAGAAATAATTATTAGGCAAATTAGCCCCTGGTTTCCGGGGCTGGTGAGCTTGCTGCCTGGAGAGGTATTCTAAGGCGAGGCTTTCAACTGCAACAACAAACTCTGAAATTCCAGCACCCAGGTTCAAGACCGTGAGAACCTGGGCAATCTGCTCAACTTCTGGGCTTCTACTCTGCACCACACAGACTCACTCTCAGGGCTGCAATAAGGGTTTCTAGACGCGCTGCATGAGAATTCCTGGAACACAGTAGGTATTCAATAAATAATGGAAAAGCATGTGCGACCCCTCCCATTTTTCCTGGAAACAGTATTCTGAACTTCAAATTGATGGTGACAGACCCTTCTCAGAACAGCCCTTAGCCTTCCACCTCAATTGCTTCCTACTAGGAGTCCAGCAGATCCTGGGATTCCTGACCCGCCCCATCACACACACCCATTACCTAACTCGGGAGGTTGGAGGGTGGAGACAGCCCAGGGCCAGAACGGGGCAGAATGGACGCACCTACAGGGAACATTTTAACACTAAAACGCTGTTTTCCACGTGGCGCGGATTGGCCAACTGCGCGCAATTAGATCACTGCATTTGTCTCCGTAGCTGCAATTCGTTTCTGCATTATTCGGAGTTCAAGTAGAAAGGCAGCAAGCCCTCCGCTCCCAGCAAACGCGAGACCCCCGGAGGGGCGGCAGGAAAGGGGCTCTCCACACCGGACTTGAGAGGGCTGCCAGATGGGTCACAAATGCGGTCACGGGGCCGCCCCAACTTCGCACCGGGCCAGCCCCTTTCCCACGCTTGCGCGGGGGCCCGCGGAGAGCTGGGTCTGCAGGCGCGACGGGACCGCACGCCTCCGACAGGCGCGGCCTTGACCTCCTCCTGCGGGCCGCCGGGGAGCTCAGGATGGGGTGCCGGGAGTCCCGAGACCCCCGCCCCCGGCCGAGCCGCCAACTCCACGTCCCGCGCGGTTCCCAGCCGCACCCGCCCAGCGCTCGGGGCTCGGAGCGGCCAGAACTTTGCCACCAGCGGCTCCCGATCCCGGCCCCGAGCGCCCCCGCGCGCCCGGCCGGCGGCTCCCCGGCTGTGGCAGCGCCCCCTCCCCGCCCCGCGCGCACCTACCGGGCTGGCTGCAGTCGCCATCCGCTCGAGCCGAGGGCGCCCCGGCGCTGGGCGCACCGCCCGGCCCCGCCGCGTCCGCGCACAGCTCGCAGGCGGCGGGGCCCGGGGGGCGCGCGGGCCCGGCGCCCGCCCCGCAGGAAGGCGCCGGCTCGCCCTGCGCCGCGAGCTGGCGGACGCGCTCCCAGGAGCCGGAGTCGGCCGCCCGCATGCCGCGTACCGGGGGCGCTGCCCGCGGCGGCGCGGGGGCTCCGACGGCCGGCGCCCGGCTCACCGCCCCGGGGGCCGCCGCCGCATCGGGCGCCGCCGCGGGACCAGGGCTCTCCGTCCGCCCGGGCGCCGGGCCGTCCGCGGCCGCCGCACGCGAGGAATCCGCCGCGGAGCCTCACGTGGGAACGACTCCCGGCCCAGCGCTCCTCCTCCCGCTCCTTCCGGGCTGGCGAGGGGCCGCGCCCCGCCCCGGCCCGCCCCGGCCCCGCCCCGGCCCCGCCCCCGACCCCGCCCCGGCGCCGGGACCGGCCGCAGCGCCTCCCGGAGCCCCACGGCGCGCCCCGCCACTTGGTGCGTCCCCAACATGCTCCTTCGCAGTGCGAACGAGGGTCAGAAAGGGGGACGGCGGTGTCCAGGGGGTCAGGCGCGGCACCCTGGAGCCGGGATCTTTGAAAGCCCCGAATGAGGGTGACCAATGGCTGCTGCGGGCTCCCTGGCGCCCCACTGTGCAAATGATACCCCAGCGACAGCCTTGTCAAAGAGCCAAGGTCCCAAAACTGCCCCGGAGAGGGTGGACATTTCTTCACTCCAGTCCCTTTGGTGACCTGCCATCCTTAGGCGAATCGAATACTGAGGGCTCCCGCGGTACCAGTGGGGGGTTGAACCCGAGGAGCTGTTACCCGAGGGAGGCCTGTGAGCACACATCCCTTCCCGAGCCTCGGCTTCCCCCTCTGTAAAATGGGACAGCAGCAATTTCACTCTGGGCATCATCAGGACTGCTTATGAATTCCCCAATGGGGGGCAGCCACCTGCAGGCGGGAGAGTGGGGCCAGGGGAGCTCCGAGGCCAGCCAAGACCTGTGGTAGATAGCACTTTGGAGGGTCTGCAAATCTGAACCCACCCCTGCAGTGGGTGTTCCAGTGGTTGGTGATGCTCCTATAAAGTGCTTGCAGCCCCGGGTCCCCTTTGATCTGGGGTTACGATCCTCTTTAGGAGGACTAATTATCTCCCCACAGCCCCAGGAGGCTGCTCTGGTTTCCCCCATTGTAGACACCGGGGAGCCAAGCCAGCCGAGGAGTCCCCCACACCGGTGGGTGCCTCCGGCTTCCCAGCCCTGCCAGCCTGCCCTGCCCAGGCCTGGCTCTAACCAGTGCGTCTCCCTGGCCCCGGGGGAAGCTCTAGGTCACTGGCGTTCGGTTCTTCAACAAGCTGTGGGAACCAAATTACTTTCTCCCAAGTCTGAAACCTTTTACGTGTCACTTTCCTGACCGTGGGCGAGAAGGCCTGGCTCTCGCCAACCACAGTGGCTTGGCCACCAACCATCATGACCTCCCCAGCTTCCATTCCTCCCACATCCTCCTCACCTTCCCAGTGACCAGGCAACTGGCCCAGCTTCAGAGGTCAGAGGCTGCCTGGGACCCCCACAACTAAGTTGCTTGAAGTCCTGGCCACCCAGCACAGTAGAAGAAAATCACCCACAGGTGAAACACCCTCACCACCCTGGAAGAAAAAAACTGACCTCACCCCCAAGGGACAGGAGGTGCCGGGACTTCCCAATTCCTTTGCCTGTTATCTCAATAATAGGCCAAGGGAACAAAAGAAAGATGGCCCTGGGCCCTGAGGACGAGAAGCAGGGAACAACTTTGCCTAGAGGCATCTGGGCTGCAGTCTGCCTGAGATAACTTCGGAGACCCAGCTGGGGGCATGAATGAGTGTGTGGCTGGGGGCTGGGGTGGGGGGCTGTAGCTGGTCTCCAGGTATTCTTTTAGAATAGACACCCTGGGCATATTATGCACTTGGGAAGATTTTTCACTTCCACAAAGAAACACACTTGCCCCAAGTTTCTTGAAGTACAGGGAATTCTTCTGTTTTCCTACTCTGTGTGTGTGTGTGTGTGTGTGTGTGTGTGCACGCATGTGTGCTAGGGCTGGAATCCAGGGGTGCTTAACCCCTGAGCCACATCCCCAGACCTTTGAATGTTTTATTTTGAGACTGGGTCTTGCTAAGTTGCTTAGGGCCTCACTAAGTTGCTGAGGCTGACCTTGAACTTGCCATCCTCCTGCCTCAGCCTCTCAAGTCTCTGGAATCACAAGCATGTGACAACATGCCTGGCTGTTTTCCTACTCTTGATGGAGATGTGCCCTTTCCCCAGGACAAGGGAAAAGAAAGCACAAGTGTGAGTTTGTTACACTGGTTGCTTGGATTCGGCATCAAGAAGACATTAGGAGATGGTGGGGACTGTGGCAAGTAAGCAGCCCCCAGCCCCTGTCTGATGCACTAGGAATGTGGCCCCGGCGTTTCCAGATGTCGTAAGTTTGGAATGTTGACAACTCTAAAATTTAAGAAGACACACAAGAAAGAAGAGAAGGAAGAGCAGCAAAGTAAACAGGTCTAGAAGCTTCTGCCTAGCCCATTGGCCACCAGTACCCATTCCCCTCTGAACCCCCCCCCAAAAAAAAAAAAAAAAAAACCTCTGCATAAACTTCCCAGTTACATCGCAGTTCTTCCAGCTGGTTCTCAAGTCCACAGCTCCTTACTCAGCAAAGTTGGGCCCTGGCTCTTCTGTGTGTGTGTGTGTGTGTGTGTGTGTGTGTGTGTGTTCCCCACTCTGAGGGTCACAACATCAGGTGGTGCCTGGCTCCCCGGCCTTCTGGGCGTTCTCGGGCTGCCCCCGCCAGGCGCGGCCCCTCTCTCAGCTCTGTTTGGCCGGCAGTGGCCGCAGCACTCTCCAGTCTACTAGGAAACCATCTGCCTCGGGTGGGGAGCCCTTTCCTCCACCAGGTGTGTCTCTGGCACAAGGACACCCTGGCCCGGCAGACGCTTCTGTTTAGCTCTACCACAGAACACCCAGGAGCCGAGAGCCGACAGCCTGTTTCCTGCTCAGAGCGGCCCCCGCAGGTCCCCCACCATAACTCCAGGCCAGCTTCTGGACGTTGGAACTGTGACGTCACACAGGGCCTTGCTCGAAGGGGCCCTCCGTTTGGGCTTAACGCTTTGCTGTCCTTGCCTTGAAATTCTTTTTTTTTTTTTTTTTTTTTTCTTTTTTTAAACTAGAGCCTCATCCTTGAGGGTGCCTCAGCACCCAGAGACCCCACCAGACCTTCTAGAAGCTAACCCTGCTGTGAATGGAGGCTGGAGGCACTGAGCCTGGGTTTGGTTCACTCTGACCTTTGGGGCGGGGGGGGGGGGGGGTACGTGTCTCGCCCCTCCCTGCAGGGCAGCCGGAAGGGAGGCTGCAGAGGTCAGGAAAGGCAGCAGGACCCTCCCCATCCAGTCCCCTGGTGACCCCTTTTAAGAGCAGTGGGAGTTGGGGGAGGGGCAGTCAGGGGGCTCCATGCTCTCAGGCCAGACGGTATCCCTCTGACCCTGACCCTGGCGGACAGGGTGCCACCAAGGAAAACGCAAAGGCCCTGGGGACACAGGGGTCAGTGCAGTTCCATTCACAGTGCCTTGGGTTCCCAGGGGAACTTCCCTCAGATCACAAGAGAAGAACTACAAGATCTTCTTAGGGACAAAACCTAAGGAGCATTGTACTAAGAAACCTTATATTTGGCATCTGCTAGGTTTTGGATACTTGAGCCTACTGGGATTTTTCAGTACTTTTTTTCCCTAGCTGTGTTTTTAACACTTGGAGAGGATATTTTACTGCAGTCTCCGGCCGACATGGGGCTACTGGCTCCAAACCCCTCTAGCTGAGCCCTGCGGGGGGCCCACAGGTTTCTAACACTCGTGTGAACTTTCAGCAAGACTTCCCAGGAGGTGGGGCGCTATGGTGCACACCTGTAATCCCAGGAGCTCAGGAGGCTGAGGCAGGAGGATTGTGAGTTCAAAGCCAACCTCAGCCACTTAGTGAGGCACTAAGCAACTCCGTGAGACCCTGTCTCTAAATAAAACACAAAAAGAAAGGGCTGAGGATGTGGCTCAGTGGTCAAGCACCCCAGCTTCAATCCCCAGTACCAAAAAGACTTCCCAGGAGTCTGGAGACCTCAGTTCTCATAACCAGTTTTCCTTGGCCCCCAAGCTGCGTGTGACCGTGGGTAAGACCTTTCTGTCTCCAAGTGTCCTCACTGGCAAAAGGGAATGAAAGGCTGACTTGGCAGCGACCAAAGGCCTTCCTAGTTCTGCCCAGGGCACTGAGTTGCTCTTTTCTCCCTCTTCCTTTTGGTGGTCGCGTGGGTATGTTCTGCACGTGTGGCTAGGAGTGAAGTGCACAAGTTACTTATTGCTGTGTGACAGGTCACCCCAAAGCTTAGTGGCTTAAGACAGCGTGTTTGCAGTGCCTTATATTTTCTACGGGTCAGGAATCCCAGCGGCTTAGCTGGGTATCTCCGATCCAGGGGTCTCCAGGCTGCTGCCAACTCAAGGCTGAGCTGGGGTGGTGGGGAGCTACTCCCAAATTCGCTTATATGGCAAGCTTCTGTTCCTCTAGGTTTTGGACAGAGAATCTCAGGTCCTCATTGGTCTCGGATCTTGCTTTCCACAGAGGGCTCCGAGAATGTGCCAGAGCTGTGTGTGCAAGGTGGGGGCCGCGGCGTCTCTGTACCCTTGTCTTGGATTTTTTTTTTTTTTTTTTTTTTGTACTGGGGATTGAACTCAGGGGCACTCGACCACTGGGCCACATCCCCAACCCTTTTTTGTATTTGATTCGAGACAGGGTCTCACTGAGTTGCTAAGTGCCTCGCCATGGCTGAGGCTGGCTTTGAACTCGCGATCCTCCTGCCTCAGCCTCCCAAGTGCGGGGATCCCAGGCGTGCGCCACCGCGCCCGGCTTCTCATGGTCTTCACTAGAAGTGTGACATGAAGTCCTGCCCACAGCCAAGGGTAGGAGATTTAATGGGGTGTGCATACCAGGAGGTGGGGGCCACCGGGGGCCATCCTGGAGACTGCCCACCCCAGGAGGTTGAGGACACAGCTTCTGGGGGGACAGCGAGGCCAAGACTAAAATCCCATCTCTGATCCTCACATGATCAGAGCAGACGACTTGGGGGCGTGACCTCGGGCAGATGATTTCACCAAGACAGACGTGACTGTGGCGACTGCTTCTCGGATTGAGGTTTCAGAGAGATGAGGAACATGTCCGGCTCTGCGCTTCACCTGGCAAAGAGCAAAACCTCTAAAACTGGACGAAGGGACATTCCTAGAGGGGACTGGAGTGACACGCCCATTGCTTCTGAGCCAGACAAGCAGTCCTGTGACCTCCACGGGAATCTGCCAGCGGCCGTCCACTCCTAGGGACTCCACAGAGGCCGTGAAGCCCTTTGGCAAACTCTGGGCTGCCTTTGTGGCCGAGGCCACCAGTGGGGACAGTGCTGATCTCTTCTTCCCTCTGTCATCGCAGTAGGACTCTGGGGCTCAGGTGCAGCAGGGAGGATTAGAATGGGATATTGCCCCCAAACCTACTCAGACCTTTGTCCTTGGGGGTGGAGGATTTTACCCAAGATCTACCCTGCCATCTGTGCTGGCGAGGCTGGGGACTTAGGAACCTGTCACGGGCTCACCAGCACCCTTTGACAGTGTTCTCAGGGCCCCAAATAACCTGGCAGAGATCCTGGTCTCCTCTAGGGGCTTCCAAAGAAGCTTAGCCCAGTTCTCGGGCGGAACAGGACATGAAAGCGTTTTCAGAGAGCACAGCTGGTCTCCACGCCCGGCCTCAGACTGCTTGGGACACAAGTTAGATCTTTTTTCTTTTTTCTTTTTAGTGGAACTGGGGGTTGAACCCAGAGGTGCTCTTCTTCTGAGTCACGCCCCCATCCCTTTTTATTTTTATTTTTTATTGTGAGATAGGGTCTCGCTAAGTTGCCCAGGCTGGCCTCCAAGTTGCCATTCCTCCCGAGTCTCAGGCATGCACCACTACACCTCGCTCCCGAGTTAGATCTAATCTAGCAAAAAGATAAAGTCCTTCCTTATCCAGGGGTCACATCTAGCCTTCATCTTCTAAGCCCCTTTTTGTAGAATTCACTTCAAGCAGGAAGATTTCTATAGCAAGTTAAAATGTTGCAGCTTGCTCAGAATTAGAACAATAACAGCAAAGATGCTACAATTTATAATAATAATAGCAACACTGGCAGATATTGACAGAGCACTATCTGCAGGCCCTGGTCTAAGACCTTTGCATATTTATCCTGGTCTGCATCTGGAATATCTGTCCCCCAAGTTTCAGGTGTTGATGGCCTGGTCCCCAGCTGATGGTGCTACTGGGAGGTGGAGGAAATTGCAGGAGGTAGAACCTCCCTGGAGGAAGTAGGTAATTGGGGCTGTGCCCTGGAGGGGATTCTGGGACACTGGCCCTCTTCCCCACCCCCACCCCCCTGCTTCACAACTAACACACATGAGCAGCTTCTCTCCATCATGAGCTCCTCACCACGAAATTCTGCTTTGCCACAGGCCACAAAACGATGGAGCCATGAAACCTCTGAAACTGAGAGCCAGCATAAACCTTTCCTCCTTATAAGTTGAATTGCTCAGGCATTTTGTCACAGCAACAGAAAGCTGATGAGCGCACTATTCATTTAATCATCCCAACAACCCCAAGAGACAAGTGTGCCCTTATTATCATCTCCATTTCGCGGACAAGGAAACGGACATAGAGAGTTGAATCACTTTCCGAAAGCCACACAGCCAGTGAGGGAGGGAGATGGGACCTACGCCCACGCAGTCTGGCTGTAAGAAGTGTCATTTAGTAAGCAGTCACATCACCCCAGGGACTCTGCTTTCCAGCTCAGCCCTCAGCACCCCCTCCCTGTGCTCCAGATGCGAATGAATACTGAGGTCAAGGGAGACTAAAGGGGACGCATGGAAGGTGATGTGGCCAGTAAATGCAGGGCCAGAGTCTAACTCTCAGAAGTGAAGTTTCCTGGGAACTGCCTCCCACATCAGGGCTCGGGAGAGTGCACACCTGCCCAGAGAGGAATGGTCACCTTCTTCCTCCTGCTGGGGACTCAGGAGACCTGCAGCCTCCCTCAGTACATGAGCCCTCTGCT
This sequence comes from Tamias sibiricus, assembly GCA_025594165.1. Classification (NCBI taxonomy): domain Eukaryota; kingdom Metazoa; phylum Chordata; class Mammalia; order Rodentia; family Sciuridae; genus Tamias; species Tamias sibiricus. The sequence continues at coordinate 11,964,132 of CM046658.1, read as the reverse complement.
GCCCCCAGTGGCCACCGGTGGAACTCCCCTCTCCAGGGGAGCCAGGGTTTTCCAAGTAACCCTCACCTGTCAGACCTGTGAGTGCACTTCCTGCTGCGACTTAAGACACAGAGGGCCACAGCCCTGCAAGGGCCCAGGAGAATACAACAGGGGCTGTCTGCTGAGCTCTTCTTCCTCTGTGCCCAGAATACTGCTGTATATCTTACTTAAATGTTGCTGATTAATACACAGAGATAGGATCATTATTATTTTTTAATTATTATAATTTTTTTTTTTTTTTTTTTTGGTGCCAGGGATTGAACTCAGGTGCACTTGACCACTGGGCCACATCCTCAGCCCTTTTTTGTATTTTATTTAGAGACAGGGTCTCACCGAGCTACTAAATGCCTCGCTGTTGCTGAGGCTGGCTTTGAACAACGTGATCCTCCTGCCTCAGCCTCCCAAGTGCTGGGATTACAGGCGTGCGCCACCGCGGCTGGCTCAGGATCATTATTTTAAAGGATTACTAATGATATTACATAGAACTGGGTACAGCAGTGCATGCTTGTAACCCTGGTGGCTCGAGAGGTGAGGCAGGAAGATTGCAAGTTCAAAGCCAGCTTCAGTGACCTAAGCAACTTTGTGAGGCCCTATCTCTAAATAAAAAAGAACTGGGGATGTGGCTCAATGATTAAGCACCTTGGGTTCAATCCCTGGTACCCCGCAAGACACCCCCAAGTATTAGAGAAATAAATTTACACACATTAGCTCATTTAATCCCCAGGACAATGATACAAGTAGTCTTGTTGTCCTCACCTTATTGCTGAGGAAACTGACTCACAAGGAGGTTAAGTGCCCCAGGTCACCCAGCTAGCGTAAGGCAGAGCCAGGGCTCAAGCGCAGGCAGCTGTGCCGCCAGAGCCTGTTCTACTAACTATGATGCCATTGTTACCATAATAATTATGTTTTATAGTTAAAAATAAGATATAGAGGGGCTGGGGTTGTAGCTCAGTGGCAGAGCACTTGCCTCACACATGTGAGACACTGGGTTTGATCCTCAGCACCACATAAAAATAAATAAACAAAATAAAGATATTGTGTCCATGTATACTATTACATAGAACTGGGATATTTAAAAAAAGATATTAAAAAAAAAGATATAGAGAGGTGAAAGGATTTGTCCAAGATCACAATGCTGGTAAATATAGGCCCAGTACTTCAACCAAGTCTGTCTTCATTTCTTCATTCACCAACTCAACAATTCCTGATTGAACCCCAACCACACACCAGGCACTGTGCTGGGCCCTGGAGGTGAGCCCCCCCCCCCCCATGTAGTCTGACAGGCAGAGGCACTGTGGTGTGCCAACATATGTTAGTCAGCTTTCTGGTACTGTAACAAATTCCTGAGACAATCAACTTAGGAAGAAAAAAGGTTTATGTTGGCTCACAGTTTTTGAGGTGAATCTGTTACTTTTAGGCCTCTGGTGGGGGCACCCACCATAGTGAGAGCGCATGGTGGAGCATATCTCACGGGGAGAAGGGAAAGAGAAAGGGAAAGAAGTAGAGTCCTACTCTCCTCTTCAAGGGCACACCCCAAGGACTGGAAGACCTCCTACTGCACCCACCTCTTAAAGCTATCACCACCTGAGCCGGGCGCGGTGGCGCACGCCTGTGATCCCAGCACTCGGGAGGCTGAGGCAGGAGGATCGCGAGTTCAAAGCCAGCCTCGGCAATGGCGAGGCACTTAGCAGCTCAGTGAGACCCTGTCTCTAATCAAATTCAAAAAAGGGCTGGGGATGGGGCCCAGTGGTCGAGGGCCCCCGAGTTCAATCCCCGGTACCAAAAACAAAACAAACAAACAAACAAAAAACAACCTATCACCACCTTCTAGTAGCACTGAGTGGAGATCCAAGGGACTTCGGGAGACACTTGCTGAAACCAAAGCCCTGGGGCAGGTCCTGGCAGCTCTGGCAATTTCTGCAAAGGAGCAAGTACTTCCCTAGCCCTGTCCTTCCTCCCCACCCCATTCCTGAAGCCAGAAGTTCTAGGTCATAGCACGCTTCTCTCCGGACCCCAGCTCTACCGCCCTCACCCACAGGGACCTGGGAGGGCCACGGTGGGGACAGGGCTGAGGCACGGAGCTCTGCACCTTCCTTTCTACAGCTGCGCTTTAATTTTGAGTGAAGTTGGGAAGTCAGGCCTCCTTCCTGGGCCTCCGTTTTCCCGTCTGTAAATGGACACAGGAACACCTGCCTGCCCACCACGACGGGTGCACGAGGGGCAGAGGAGACCACCGGCGGGGAGGCCCCTGTGACTGCGGAGACCTGGGGGGGAGTGGAAGCCCCTCTTCCTCTGCTTGCTCTTTTGACTCACTCACTCCGCACTTGGCCTCTGCCCGAGCCCGCTCCTGGCCTCCATGCTGTGGTGGAGGCCATCAGACCCTCTGCCTAGGAGCTCCAGCCCTGTCAGATGCTGAGATGAGGAAGCTGCTGGCACGCGTGGGAGTGTGATCAGAGCTCCCCAGGTCATAGACGCCGGGTCACTGGGACTGTGCTGAGCCTCTGCCAATCACCTCCCGTAGGAAACAAAAAGCCCCCCAACACCAGGCTAGTGAACTGTTTCCGGATTCTTGCAAGGCGAGCAGTGAGGTCCAGAGATGCTGGCCTGGGCTGTCCCTTTAAGGCTTAAAGTGCCCATCGCTCCTAGAGACACTCAGCTCCCACAGTGGCTGCAAGCAAATTACAACAAAAGGGTAAGAAACCTATGCAACCGTGTGCCTGGCCTCTCGTGGGAAAATCTCTGGGCCACCTGCAACTGACAGTCAGGTGCCCAACACCAAGGGGCACGTCTTGTTCAAAGACAGAGCTCTCTTTTTCTCATTTGGTGGGTGATAAAAACGGAAGTCAGAGAGGCTCAGACACTCGCCTGGGGACGCACAGCAAATCCAGGGTGCAGAGAGGCTGATGTGGGCAAGCCCTTGGGCAGTAGTTCAAGAGTGGCCAGGCTACTCCTGCCAAGGCAAATCCCTGACTCTGGGATTAGAGTCGGGAGGTGGGGCCTGCAGCCCTCCAAGGCCTCGACACTGATAAAGCTCAGGGCCACCACCCCGCCCAGCCCAGCGCTCCTGGACTCTGAGTGAGGTAGGACAAGGACACCGAGCAGGACAAGGTCACATTTCCAGAGAGTGCAGCCTCGGGGTTATATAATACCTCCCCATGGCTTCCTGAACGCAGAGTCCAAACTCAGGGCTGCCCCTGGTCAGCAGGCCACCCGCGGGGCTCCCGGGGGCCCGTCCACACAGTCCATGGCCGCTCCCTCCAGGACTGCGGCTCCGAGGCCTGCCCATCCGCCCACCAGAACCCCACACCCACCCAGAGCCGCTCTGGGCTTCTGCAGCAGAGCATGTCTCGGCCGCACAGGCAGACGAGGGACTTCAGTGGCTGCCAGGCCCCCAGCACGGGTGGGGACCCGCCTGACTTGACCCCCAGCAGCCCCCGCGTGGGCCAAGCCCAGGGAGCGAGGCAGAAGGTTCCGGGCTCTGGTCATCAGGAAGTAACCCGAGGCCCTGGTCTCTGGGGTCTCAGGGCACAAGTGTGCAGGGGACCCTGGTCCCAGCGGGACTAATTAGAGTTTGTTCTAAATCCTTCTTTCCCCAGGATTGTCCTTTAAATATCTTTGGAACCGGTTTCAGGAGGCAGATTTGTTGAACAGATACGTAGGAAGGACTGGCATCGTCCCCCTGAAGTTTCTCCCTCAAACAAACAAGCAAACGTATGTTTTGCTAAGCGGGAGAAAAGCTTTTTGGTTTTTAAGATGTGACCCTGGGGAGTCGATGGTTCTCCCAGATCAGCGGCCCCGTGGGGGCACACGCAGGGATTTCTGGGGTGAGGGGGCTGCTGGGAGGGCCTGATTCCAAGACCCCCGTGGGTGGAAGGCAGGGCGGGCCTTCAACCTGCCCAGGTTCACAGTGCCGCCAGCCCGGAGGGCACGCCTGTCCAGGACTCTGCCCCAGCTCAGGGTGTCCCCGCTGGCCTGTGCCCAATGTCACGAGCCGTTCCACACACCAGCCCCTTCCCAGCATGCCTAAGGAAAGCCTCTCACATCTCGGCTAGAAACAACAGCTACCATGTGCTGTGGGCCCCTCAGCCCGTCTCCTTCACCCCCTGTACCGCCCTGTGGGAGGGGGTTACCGTGTTCACGCCCATTTTAAAGCTGCGCAGACTGAGGTTAAGAGGGGCCGCAGAGGTTGCAAACTGCCAATCCTTAAAGCCAATCCTGGCCTGTAGAATGTTTTCTTTTCCTAGTATAGTACTCTACAAAAAAAATTTTTAAAAAACTAGTTGCCAACATCTTAAAATTAGGATAGCTTGTACCAAAAACAACAACAACAAAAAAATAGACTTTTTTCTTCTTTCTTTTAAATCAGGAGCCCTGGCCATATCAAACGCCATTTCCATCCCATATAGTAACACTGTGCCCTCCCCGTCCCCAGCCCATCAGTCCCCCCTACTGAGTTTCCCAAAAAGATACAATTAGGAGGATGGATAAAATAAACTTCCAGTGCCGGGTGTACTGGTGCCCACTGTAACCCCAACTCTGAGGCAGGAGGACCGCACGTTTGAGGACAGCCTGGGCAATTTAGTAAGACCCTGTCTTATACTGAAAATTAAAAAGGGCTGGGGGTGTAGCTTAGTGGTTGAGTGCTTGCCTAGCACGCACCAGGCCCTGGGGTCAATCTGCAACACCACAAAGATAGAGAGAGATGACAGATGATTGATAGGTAGAGAGATGATAGATAGATAGATAGATGGTAGATAGAGCTCCCAGGCCCCTCTCCTCCTATCAGCCTCACCAGGGCAGAGGGCACCGGGAGCCTGTCTTGGGGATTCCAGACAGGCCAGGTGCAGGCTTGCCCACCTGAGCTACCCTGTAGCACCTGGGGACCGTCTCACTAGCCTACACCATTGTCAGCAGCACCAGTGGAATAAAGAGGCTGGTTCAGTGGGTGTGGTGGCGCACGCCTGTCATCCCAGCACTTGGGAGGCTGAGGCAGGAGGATCACCAGTTCAAAGCCAGCCTCAGCCATGGCGAGACACTTGCCAACTCAGTGAGACCCTGTCTCTGATAAAATACAAAACAGGGCTGGGCATGTGGCCCAGTGGTCGAGTGCCCCTGAGTTCAATCCCTGGTATCAAAAAAAGAAAGAAAAAAAAAAAAAAAAAAAGAGGCTGGGTCTCTTCAGTATCACGGGTGGTTTGTAGTCCGGATCCCCTACTTACTAATTACACAAAAAAAGGATCCTCAAAGGTCAACCCAGACCCCCTTCTCTCAAGTGCAGGATGCCTAAGCCAGGGTATGGAACCAGCTGGGCCCTGCCCAGGTTAGAATGGGGACGGGGACGCCTGCTGGGTACCCAGCGAGTCAGTCGGGGCTCTGTACTGTCATGCAGAAGTGCTCCTTCAAGTCCCAGGAGACAGAGAGCACACGTCCAGCCCCCCTTCCCTCTCTCTGTCATCACTTGAGGAAACTGAAGCCCAGAGAGGGGGTGTGATTGTCTGAGGTCACACAGCAAATCAGTACCAGGAGCTCAGGCTTCATGTTCTCTCCCTCTTGGGAATTCAGACTTTTGGGCATGGGCCCTCAGACGGGCATGGCGTGCCCCACGTGGGCAGGCACTGTCTGTTTGGTTCAGAGAGCTAGCCGGGGGCTTGTGGATGGTGTCTAAGACACAGACCCCGAGTCCTGTGGGCTCTGAGTGGCAGAAGCCGCCCAGACCCCAGGTTGGACGCCCACCCCGCGGGAGAGGTTGCAAACCTGGCCGACGGCAGCCCACGGTGGGCTTCCAGCCAGGTTTTGTTTTTTCTACTGTTTTTTTTTTTTTTTTCCTTAAACAACTCTCATCAAGTTGCCAACATTTAAGAATCAGGAGATTTTCCATAAAAGACAGGGTTTCTGGTTTCTCTTGGGGAAAAAAAAAAATTCCAGATCTGGCAAAGGCAGCCAGGAGATCCGCCTGGCAGGGCCGGGCAGGAGCTGGGCGTGTCGGCCCCTCTGTTTACCAGGCCCAGGCACCTTCCCCGTGCATGGGGCCTCCCCCACCTAGGCCTGGGGACGCGAACCCCCACGTAAAGGCTCCCTCCCCGTGCTAAAACCACAGCCTCTCCCGGAAATCCTGGTCACCCTGGGGGAAATCCTGGTTGTAAAGAATTCTCAGCCGGGGGCTGATTTTGCCCTTTAGGGGACATTTGACAATGAAGACATTTTGGTTGCCACTCCTGGGGGAGGGGTGCTATTGGCATCTAACGGGCAGAGCCAGGGACACTGCTGAATGCCTGACAGTGCATGGAACGGTCCCCACAGCAGAGAATTGTCTGGCATCAAAGGTTAGCAGGGTTGAGGCTGAGGAACCTGGGCTGAACCCAGAGCCAAGAGCCCCAGGAACCGGACCCCAAGAGGCAGGGACAAGAGGCCCCAGGTGTCCCCAGAGGAGAAGGCCCAGGCCAGCCCTGCAGATAGAGCCCTTTTCTGTAATTGTGAGGGACCTGAAACAGCCATTTGATAGCTCGCCCACGAGAGCAGAACCGTGACGGTCCCTCATGATTAAAGGTCAGGAATGAGCGTGAGGCAGGGTAGGCCAGCCCATCGGGACAGCCACAGGCCACAGACGGCCCAGAGCTGTGTCAGGAACCCGGGGCTCACTGACTGGAACACGCCAGGGCCAGGCAATCATTCCTAATGCATTTATTAAGCACCAGTGGCATACAGAGCATTGTGTTAGGCAAGGTGAGAGAAAGTGTTGAGCTTCCAAACACGGGCCTGGCCCTCTGGGCACTCAGGAGGCGTCCAGTTGAAAGGGGGGTACCTCGGCATGAAGGGGCTCATCCTGTCACCAGGGCCTCCAGGACACAGGTGTTACTTAGCTGTGTCTTTGAAAGGTGCCACCAAAGCCTGCAGAGGTGGGGAGGTGGAAGGGCTAGGGGAGGAAACAGAACTCTGGGGCGGGTACCAAACTCACGCCGCAGGGGACAAGAGGCTATCTGTTAGGTGGGAGGGACACTGGCGAGAAGCAGAGGCGTATGAGTGACCTCTGGGCACAGCTTCAAGGTCTCCAAGATAAGCTAAATGAGAGAGAGAGGGGGCAGAGACAGGGATCCTTGCCACAGTCGAGGAGTAGGATTAACTAATTTTGGAGAACCCCCTTCAGTTCCCAGACCTTCACTTTCCTCATCCATTCAACAAGGTTAAAGTGATTTTTTTTTGGCACTGGGGATTGAACCCAGGGATACTCTACCACTGAGCTACGTGCCCAGCCCTATAAAAAAATTTTTTTTTTTTTTGGAAACAGAGTCTTACTAAATTGCCCAGGATGGCCTTGAACTTGTGATCCTCCTGCCTCAGCTTCCTGAGTCCCTGGGATTACAGGTGTGCGTGCATCACTGTGCACAGCTTCAATGAAGTTAAGAGTGATGACAACCGTCTTTGAGTCTCCCTTACCTGAAATTCTTGGGATCAAAAGTGTTTTGGAATTTGGACCTTTTTTCAGATTTTGGAAAATTTGCATATACATAATGAGCTCTCTTAGGGATGGGAGCCAAGGCTAACAAAAACTCACTTATGTTTCATACACACCTTATTCACAGAGATGGCCCACATGTAATTTCATGCAGTATTTTTACAGCCACCTGCTTTGGACTTTAGCCTGTCACATGAGATCAGGTGAGACATTTTCCACTGGGGGTGTCATGTTGGTGCTCAAGAAGTTTCAGATCTTGGAGCACTTTGGATTTTGCATTTGCAGCTTAGGGGCTGTTCAACCTGAATCACAGAGAGAGCTTTCCATCCCAGAGCTGCCCTGGAAACAAGGCACCAAACAACATGTGATCTATTTAATCATCGTACAACTGTATAAAAGTACATACTGCTATACTACGCTCATTTAATGAAAGAGGACACCTGGAGATATGGGTAGGTAAATTGGTTTTAACTTTCCCAAGGACACTGCTAGGGAGAGATGAGGACAGAGACTGGATTGGGCAGTCGGCTCCAGCCTACACGCTCTGGGCGGTTCGGCCCCCCCCACCTCTCCAGAAACAGCTCATGTCCTTAAGAACATGTGAAATATAGCTGGACTGGCACATGTCTGGAGTCCCGGCAGCTCAGGAGGCTGAGGTTGGAGGATTGCAAGTTTGAGGCCAGCCTCAACAATTCAGTGAGACCCTCAACAACTTAGTGAAACCCTGTCTCAAAAAAAAAAAAAAAAAAAAAAAAAGGCGGGGGGGCAATACAGCAGGTGAAGTGCCCAGTATGATACTGGTACAAAAATCAGTGTTCATTAGAGTCCCAGCAGGTTGGCTTATTACAGTCCAGCTCACAGAGCTAATGAAAACAGGGTGCTGGGGATTTTCCATGGTGGACATGTGGGTTACGGGGAGAGTTGGGATCGAGGAGGTGGAAACACCTGAGGCCCCCATTTACCATCCCCCTCATCCCCTCGAAATCTCCATGCTTTCTCTCTCTTCTGGAATGTTCTCCCTTCCGTCCCCATAAGCCCTTCCTCCTTCCCTTCCAGCTCAGAGGACATTTCTTCCCAGAAGAAATTCAGGACCTGCCCGGGCAGAGCCACCACGCCCTTTGTACTCAGAGCATTCCCCCCCCCCCCCAAATTCAGCCCTCTGAGGCCGTGGGAGTGCTCCCAGCCTTCCCGAGCATTTCCTGCGGGTCTGGTTCAAGCGCAGGTCCTAAAGCTCCGTATCTGGGGTGGGGTCTGAGCTCCTGCATTTCCCAGGAGCTGCTGGTCCAGGACCCGCGCGGCGAGCTCGGAGCCCCCAGGTCCAGGGCTCTTCCCGGACGTCCTTCCTCCGTGGACAGAACAGCCCTTCCCGGCAGGGGCTGCACCACGCTCAGGTCAGCACTAGTGAGCCCCTCCCACTGGGCACAGCGAGAGTGGACGCTGAAGAAACGTCCCCAATAGGGGCTGCCACACTGAGTACTTCCAAGGGACCCACATCTTCCCTTCAGAGACATTTCAGCCCTGTCTTCGGGAGACGAGGCCCGGCCAGCAGCCTGCATAATGAGGGCAGCCTGGGGTGATTTAGTCCCCACCTCCTCTCAACGCTGGGCACGCAGGGCTGACGGGGGTCCCCCCTCTAGAAAAGCATGAGATCCCTAGGAAGATGGTGTGTTAGTCAGTTTTTTTGCTGCTGGGACTAAAAGACCAACCAGAACAATTTTAGGAGGAAGAGTTTATTTGAGGGCTCAGAGTTTCAGAGGACCATAGACAGCAGACTCCATTCCTCAGGGCTGGAGGTGAGGCAGGACGTCATGGTGGAAGAGCGTGGTGGAGGGAAGCGGCTCACAGGAGGATGAGGAAGCAGAGAGAGAGTCCACTCTCCAGATGCAAAACACGGCCCGCCCCAGGGACCCCCCTCCTCCAGCCACCTCCAACCTGCCATCAGTTCCCACTCTGTTAATCCCATCAGGGGACTGATCACTAATTGGGTTAAGGCTCTCATAACCTAATCATTTGTCCTTTAAACCTTCTTGCATTGTCTTACACATGAGCTTTTGGGGCCACCTCACATCCAAGCCGTAACAGATGGTGAGAATGATTTCTTTTTTGGTACTGGGGATTGAACTCAGGGGCACTCGACCACTGGGCCACACCCCCAGCCCTTTTTTGTGTTTTATTTAGAGACAGGGTCTCACTGAGTTGCTAAGTGCCTCGCCATGGCTGAGGCTGGCTTTGGACTCGTGATCCTCCGGCCTCAGCCTCCCAAGTGTTGGGATGACAGGCGTGCACCACCACACCCAGCTGATGAGAATGATTTCTAATATTAACTTACTTGCATTTGGGAGGGGGGGGGTACTGGGGATTGGACTCAGGGGCACTCGACCACTGGGCCACATCCCCAGCCCTGTTTTGTATTTTAATTAGAGACAGGGTCTCACTGAGTTACTTAGTGCCTTGCCGTTGCTGAGGCTGGCTTTGAACTCACGATCCTCCTGCCTCAGCCTCCCGAGCCATTTACTTGCATGCTTTGATCGTGATTTTTCTAAAAAATTCAGTTTGTAGGTTTTATGACATTGAAAAAAATTACAAAATTGCTGCTGTGATTTGGAGAAATGTCCCCCAAAGGTCCCCATGTGAAGGTGTGGTCCCAAGTGGTGGTGCTGGGACGTGGTGGAACCTTTGTGAGGTAGGCCTAGTCACCAAGGGTGTGCCACAAAGGGCACTGTGGGACCCCAGGCTCTTCCTCTTCTTCCTCCTCCTCTTTCTTCTTCTGTTGTTTTGTTCCTGGCTCATGAGGCAAGTGGCTTGCTCTACCACGTGCTCTTCCGCCATGATGCTCTGCCCTCATTGTGGCCCAAATCATGAGGTCACTCACCATTAAACTGGAACCTCCCAAAATGTGAGTCCAATGGACATTTTTTCTTTATAAATTAGTTGCCTCATGTATTTTGTTATAGTAACGGAAAGCTAACTAACACACATGCCTGCTCATTTTATTGGACAAGAAGTAAAATGACTGGACTATTCATTGGTCTCCTTCTCAGGACCAGGTCCCCTCCCCCAGGTCCCAAGCCACACAGTGGTTCACATGCACCCTTTCTAGCACTGCCAACCATGTCAAGGAATAAAAGCAACTTTTTAACATCCACAGAAGCAACTTAAGTGACCTTAGGAAGGTCATTCTCTTCAGGAAAGAGTAAGGGTGAGAGAAACCCGGTAAATTTAAGAGCAATCATGCCAAGTGTCCAGTTGTCTACTGCACACATCCAAGTCCCACTGGGCAGCTGACAGCCGGCTGACTCCGCGTGCTGTATTATTGTTATCGACATATTTGCCCAAAGTGTTTGGCTCATCCTCAGTACGGTTGGTCAGCGGGCCCTGGGAGGAGGCGTCAGATGCAGGCTTAGGGGCCTCTCTTCCAATGCAGGCCACTGGGACTTGGTCCCGTTTGCAGGTGGCTGCCGAGAACTGGAAGGAGCGTCTGCATTCAGAGTGAATTTCCTGCCCCACGGAGAGGAGCGGCCTCGGGGCGAGGGGCACAGCAAGGGAGGTGCCCGGTCCAGAGGAGAGGGAGGACGAGGTGGGATCTGCACCCGTGGAGAGACCTAATGTCGCCGCCGGAAGCGATGGCCGCTTGGAGCAACGAAGCTGCGGGAGGAAGTTCAGAGGCGAACTGGAAACAAACAGCTTTTTATTCTGATAACTTTTCTCTCTGGCTCTAACAACGACTTTAACACACACCACACACCACCACAAAATGGCGCTGACCCGATCAGCAATCTCGGCTCAAGTCACTCGAGATCCCGGGCCAAGTCCTGCGAGATCTCAGGCCAAGTCCTGTGAGACTATGGAAGGCAGCAATGCCCAAAACTCCATGGCCCATAGTCAACCGCAATTTAAGCCATCTCCCCAAACAGGGCTCCTGCAACCTAAGCCGAGGCTTCTCCACCAGAATCTAGCCCACGGCACACGGGCCTGTCTCTGCTGTCGCCTGGAGCGCGGGCAGGCTCCCACAGTGAGATCCGCGGAGGGACATCTGCCATCTCCCGGGAGTCCATGCCCACGTGGCGCCACGGGCGTCTCTTGCTGGGAACTGGGCAGCAGAGCCGCGCTCGCAGCTAGAACTCGCCATGGCAGTGAGCATCTAGTAAGCCCCTCCGTGCGCCAGGGGTGCACATGCATTTATCTCCTCTGACCACGACCCAAGTCCTACACAGGGGGGCGATTCTTTTTTTTTTTTTTTTTTTTTTTTTGTGGTACCAGGGATTGAACTCAGGGGCACTTGTCCACTGGGTCACATCCCCAGCCCTTTTTTGTATTTTATTTAGAGACAGGGTCTCACTGAGTTGTTAAGTGCCTCGCCACTGCTGAGGCTGGCTTTGAACTCGCGATCCTCCTGCCTCAGCCTCCCAAAGTGCTGGGATTACAGGCGCGAGCCACCGCGCCCGGCTAGGGGGGCGATTCTTAAGCCCATCTCAGGAACCAGGGACCTAGAGGCACAGGAGGGATTTCCACAGAAGGCCACACAACCTAGAAAGTGGCCGAGCCGAGGCTGGAACTGGGGTTGGCTATGTCAAGACTGGCCACTCACAGTCTTGCTTAACTAGTCAACTAGTTACTCATCCAGTTAGCCAACCAGGTCATGGGTTGCCGGTTAGTGCCAGACACTGGAAGCAAGGGGAGGTTAAGTCACAACTCTGCCCTAGCAGCGTGGCTTTGCAGGCTGCTGGGCGTGGGAGGCCTTTACTTGCCGTATCTGCAGAGGAGGACGAGGACACTGCCTCCCTGATTCGGTTACGTGAGGAATGAACACACACAAAGCACCTAGTGTGGACCAAGAATTTGTATTCAGCTAGGTGCGGCGGCGCACGCCTGTAATCCCAGAGGCTCAGGAGGCTGAGGCAGGAGGGTCATGAGTTCAAAGCCAGCCTCCCCAACTCAGTGAGGCCCTAAGCAACTCAGCAAGACCCTGTCTCTAATAAAATATAAGAAAAGGCTGGGGATGTGGCTCAGGGGGTTAAGCACCCCTGGATTCAATCCCTGGTATCCAAAAAAAAAAAAAAAAAAAAGAGTTTGCATTCTATAAAATGTCACCTATCAAGGTGAGATTAATGGAATTGGGATTTTTAAATTAAACTGTATTTCTATTTTAATCTTTTAAAATTGATTTTAAAGCAAAGCCACTTTTTACAAAGCCTGTATCTGGGGTTGGTGGAGAGCGTGGGGAGCTGGTCTTGCAGTACAGCAAACAGACACCCACATCACCCTTGAGCATGATCTTTTTTTATATATATTTATTTATTTGCTTTTGGTTGTACACAATGCATTTATTTTTACGTGGTGCTGAGGATCGAACCCAGGCCGCGCACGTGCCAGGCCAGTGCTCTACCGCTGAGCCACAACCCCAGCCCTTGAGCATGATCTTAAGTCACAAAAAACCCAGCCCAGCCACCCATTTCCACCTCTCTGCACTCATCTGACAAGTGCAGTGTGTGTGGGGTCTCCCAGAGCCCCACGGCAAAGCCCCTTCCCTGCAGCCAAGGGAGGGGCGCCCAGGTAGGTGGAAGACCTGACCACCAGGAACAGATGCCTTCCAGCACCAGGGCCCCTGTGTGCCGCCCGAGGGGCTGGCATTGGTGGCTGATGCTTGTGGGCCCAGGGCCATCGCTCAAAATCATGCCAATTCCTGCCGGGCACGGTGGCACACGCCTGTAATCCCAGCACTTGGGAGGCTGAGGCAGGAGGATTGTGAGTTCAAAGCCAGCCTCAGCGATGGCGAGGCACTTAGCAACTCAGTGAGACCCTGTCTCTGATAAAATACAAAAAAGGGCTGGGGATGTGGCCCAGTGGTCGAGTGCCCCTGAATTCAGTCCCTGGTACTGAAAAAAAAAAAAAAAAACAAAAAAAACATGCCACTTCCTGACCTCTTTCCTTCCAAAGAAGAATTGAGGTCCCGTGTTTGACTTAACGAGGGTGGAGATGCATTTTTTTATTCTCCTTTTTCTTGCTTTGCCTGCACCTGGCACCCTCAGTAGGTGGCCAGAGAGGCACCAGTAGAAAAAGGAAGAGAGGGAAGGAGGAGAAAAAGACTGTTTCTACTTTCTGTGACTCTGAGGACCATTTCCTGAAGTTTCTATGCAGAACAAAACCAAACCCAACCAGTTCCAGCCCAGGACTGCTCCGCCGAGTCTGCGTCCCGGTGGGCGGCCCTGGCGGCGCCCTCTCCTCGCCCTGAGCTCTGACAAGAAGCTGGGCGGCTTTTTCTTGGGCTTAATGATGCCATTTTCCAAAATGGCTGTAAAGCTGGTAAAAGGACCTGTATTTTCCGGCTCTAGCTGCATATTAGCCTCCCCTCGGAAATAACATGGCAGATAAAAAATTGCAGCTCTCCCAACTCAGGATTTCCTGGCCTAGAAAGACTTATGTCCATCAAAGCGTGTCCCGAGCCTTGTCTGTTCCCGGCGCCCTGCGACGGTGGCGCGGTCCCCTGCACGCACGAGCTGCCAGCCTGGGCTCCCCGGGGCTTCACGGCGCGCCAGGTCCTGTGTTCCTCAAGTGCCTGGTGGTCTGGCCACCCCTGGCCACTTTTGGCTTTATTCACTGTCACAAGTGGCCTTCTTGTCACTCTGTGACTTAGCCAAGAGGTGTCCCACCTCAGGGCTGTGCCATGAGCCTCACTATCCACTGCCGGGCGCTGTCCCCGTGTCACCTGCGCCCGCCCCTTCTCATTCTCCAGGTCTCAGCCTTGCTCCTCCGGGCTGGCTCCAAAGGGGCCCTCCTGACCACCTTGTCTGAAGCCATCCTGGCCCTTGGGACAGTGCCTGGCGCAGGGTCAGTGCTCTGTGATTTGTTGAACTAAGTAAACTTGTAGACGAGGCAGTTTGTGCAACATAGCCGAGAGGGCAGCGTATCCAAGCCAGGAGTCGCGGAGGCCTGGCAATGGGGACTTTTTTCCCTGGACCAAGCATGTAGTGACCCACCCCCATGGCTTTCCACACCCTGACCAGGGTGGCAGCTGCACCCATTTTCTGGGTACTTTCCATGGCCAGACGTGGGGTCTAAACTTTTTGCAGGCCTGCCATCTTCCTGAAGTCCCTGTGGGGAGCTGCTGCTCCTCCGCCCATCGTACAGACGGTGAGACCGAGGCCCCACTGGCTTCCACCCTTGTGCAGTGGCTGCACCGGCTGCAGGGCCAGAGCCCTCAGCCGCTCCCCACGACCGAGCATCTGGCAGGCTCAGGACGTGGCCCAGGGCAGCTCCCGGCAGGGCTGCTGGGGGTACGTGCCTCCTGGGTCAGTTCTGACGTGGGGGCAGAACCCCGGCCGAGTCTGGAGGCTGCTCCCTCCCCGTGGCGGCCACCACATCTTCACGAGACCCGAGACCCGTGCTGGGTGCTCAAAGGTGCAGCCTTTGGGGTGAGCAGGAGGCAGAGGAGGAGCGCGCCTCAGGGTGCGCAGGCCACTAGCCCTGCCTCTGCAGCCGTCTCTGGCCTTCCTGGTGAACTTGGCCCAGCGCCTGAGGACCTGCTTTGAAAGCAGCGGCAGAGCCAAGGCAGGGGAGGAGGAATGCAGGAGAAAGACATTCCTTCAGAGGGGGGCGGGGGCAGGAAGCAGGGTTATGGGGAGGCTTTTATTGGCAGCGGCGAGAAGGTCACAGGAACCTGCCACTCCAAATGCCTCCGGCAGATGTGGAGTCTGGGAGGTGGAGGGAAGGAGGTGGAGCCCGGGTACCTTGTAGGGACCTGGGGTGGAGTGCAGAGGGAGAGTCACATCCTGATTTCATGATCTTGGCAAAATATCGCATTTCCCTTTCAGCTTGCTTGGGGCTCTGACACCGGTCGTGAGAGGATGTAGCTGAAACCTCTAACTGAGGCTTGGCCTATTGGGGTTGCTTGGTGACCATTCATTTCCTCTCCATTTGCCTCCAAGTCCACATTTGAAAGGAGGATCTTGAAGCCTGGTGCGGTGGCGCACGCCTGTCATCCCAGCACTTGGGAGGCTGAGGCAGGAGGACCGTGAGTTCCAAGCCAGCCTCAGCCATGGTGAGGCACTTAGCAACTCAGTGAGACCCTGTCTCTAACAAAATACAAAAAAAAAGGGCTGGGGATGTGGCCCAGGGGTCGAGTGCCCCTGAGTTCAATCCCTGGTACCAAAAAAAAAAAAAGAGGATCTGGAGTGTAGGACATCAGTTGGCTTCTTTTCTTCAAGTCATTGCTCACAGCCCCGGCCCAGGTCACAGGTCTCAGTGACTGGCCGCATCTGGCTAAGACATGGGCAGGAGGCTGGACTGGCATCAGGTCAGCAGCTGAGGGGACTCCACAAAGGGATTACCAGGGCCCAGTGGGGAAGTGCCACCACGTGGGGCCACAGCCCAAATTCCCCAGTTGGCAACCCGCCTCTCTGGTCCCACCTGTGACCTGACCTTAGGTACAGTCCAGGTTTCTGACCCTGGTGCGGGTCTTTGGGTCCCTGAGTCCCTCATTCAGCACACCTCTGACGGCTCCTCCCACCCACCGACGGGAGACCCGAGTCTCCGAGGACGATGAGCCTCAGTGACAGCAGGACGGACTGCACACCTCCCGGCCTCCCGCGCAGCACTCGTGGCCGTCTGAGCCCAACCCCCAAACCCCGTCAGCAGGAAGCTTTTCCCATGGGAGCAAGGGCCTTCGAGGAGACGGAATCAGGATATGGACCCGTCGGCAATTCCCGGGCATTTTGGTGGCTCGTAAGGACGCAGCGGGATTCGTCCACTCGACAGCTGTAGAGCAGCTGCACGTGCGCTCTAGTTGCTGAAGCTCCAAGCGGCGGACTCCTCAGTCTTTTGAGATTGAGACTTTTGACATTGTGGCAGGGCTGGGTGTCACCACTGTCCTCCCCTTGGTGCCAGGACTTGTCAGTATGTGTTGTCTGTTCAGCCTGCACCTCCCTGCCCTACTGTGTGCGTGTGTGTACATGCGCACTCATGCATGGCTGTGCACCCAACGGCATGCTCCTGGTGTTCCCTGCATTGCTCCTTTCTCCAGATCACCGAGACCCCTCTGCGTTCCTCCCATCCTGCTCTGACTTCCTGACGCCCCTCCGGTTTTCAGTTTCCTGTCCCCAACCCCAATCTGCGAAACAGATGTGGGCGCTGGAGCCTTTGATCTGAACTTCTGGGTCATGAACCGTGTCTCGCTCGAGCCACACAGCCACTCCTGAGAAAGAACCCTCTTCGGCCCCCATGAGAGACCCTCGGCAAATCTGAGGCTTATCCTGGCGCCTGGCTCGGGCCAGCCTCTCGACTTTGACTCTTGTTCTGATCAGGGAAGATCGATGCTCTGAGTTTGATGGTTTTATTTTGTTTTCCTTTCTGGGGAAGAGTGCTCCTGTTTTCCTTGCTGTGGAAATTATGGTGGTATGTCTTTGCTTCTGGGGATGAACTTTTGGTAAGATGACCTGGTGTGATAGGCTGGGCTTGGTGGCCCACACCTATAATCCCAGCATCCCAGCCACTCTGGAGGCTGAGGCAGGAGGATCTTTTGAGGCCAGCTTCAGCAATTTAGCATAACCCTGTCTCACAATAGAAAATAAAAATAGAAAGGGTTGGGAATGCAGCTCAGTGATAAAGCACCCCAAGCTTCAATCCAGTGCCAAAAAGAAAAAAAAAAAAAAAAAAAAAAAAAAAGCTGGTAGTAATGGCATAATGGGATGTGGCATGGGGTGCTGGGTTCGAGGAACCTCAGAGAAAGGAATCAGAAGTCAGCTCGTCCCGGCACCAGATAATTGCTCAGGCCTTGGGCTCACCTGAAGTCTCCGCACCAGGGACCATTTACTGTGCACTGTGGTAAGCGCTCTCGTACAGACTCTCCTAGCTCTCTCCACGTTAGGAAATAGGAGTGATGTTCACCCCCGTGCTCTGGGTACAGGTGAGTCCTCATTGCACGCACACCTCCTCCCAAGGTGTAGCTGCCTTGCAGTTCATAGGATTTCACCCCAGCCAGCTCCTGGAGTGATGCAGGGTTAGTTTAATCAAGGGGTTGCTAAAGTGGGAAGGGCTGAGACCCCTGTGAGGTCTGGGAGGGGCAACCTTGCGAACCACACATTTGCATGAGGCTGGATTCTCTTCTTATTCTGCAAAGAGCACCCCGTGACAGCCCCGGGGCAGAAACAGGTAGGAGAACCCTGCTGTTTGCTCTAAGTCAGACATTAAAAGGATTTGCCAACGTGTAAAAGCATGCCACCCTCCATACGTTTTCCTTTCCTTTTGAAAAAGTTATTTTTCATAAAATGTTATTTATACTAACATGTGTAATGGGCTTATTATTTATTGAAACGAATAAATATTTAATATTCTGTTTTAATTTTTAAAATGTAAATATCGATAACTATAATCCACATTAGAAATAGTTTACTGAGGTCCTCATTTTTAAAGGTGCAAAGGGGCTCCTGAGAATAGACGGCTGAGATCGAGAGAATCCCACAATCCTTGCCAGCGATTGGTTGAGGAGTTCAGGCCTAAACCAATCAGCATGAGACATTTCCTTGGTGCTAGCTATTGGGTGGGATATGGGCACGTGACCCAGTTTGGGCCAATGAGATGAGTGGAGTGGTGAGCCGTAGGGCATAGGCTTCCGCAGAGTGGTTTATAAGAGCAACTCCTGTCCTATCTGGGCCCAGATGTGGTGTGTAGAGCTTCAGTAGCAGCCTGACCCCCAGCCTGAGGATGAAGCTGGCACCCAGGGTGGTCAGAGAGAAGAGGATCATTGAGAAAGGAGATGGAGCCCTGCAAAAGCCAGTCACCATCTTTGAGTGCGATTTCAGGACTCAGTAATCATCTTCACGAGTTAGGGCAGCTGGAGCTTTAGCGCTTACAAGCGAAAGAATTTAAGTGGTACCCCTCCCGTTTCACAGATGAGGAAGCTGAGGCCCAGAGAGGTTAAGTGAGTACTAGGCAGTGGAAGAGGCAGAATCGAAACCCAGGTCTCATCACAGCCTAAATCTGTTTTCCGCCGTGCTATGCAGCTATTGGGAATGCTAAGCCCTTGCCTTTCTCTGTCTAGAATCCCGATCACAGGAAATGTCACTGGGTGGGGCTGCAGGGACCAGGGCACGCTCCAATACTCAGGAATGTATCCCAAAGTGCCTCTCTTGGTCCCAGAAAGGACAGACCCCCTGTCCCACTCCTGGGAGCTTTGAGACTGTCCCTGCCTGATAGAGCCTGAGCTTGCGCGTCTCTCCCCCCCCCCCCCCCCCCCCCAGTTCCTTTCTCTCTGACCCTGCAAGATCCACGACAGTGTACCAGCCAGCTGTGGTCACAAGCGACAGAAACTGTTAATTGAAGCGGAAAGGACACATCATCTGGCCAGTTCACACATCTTCGGAAGCGGGGAGAGCCAGGAGTGAGACTGTGGAACTGGAATCACCCCGAATCCAGCTGCTGGCCACCCACACAGTGGGGCACACTTTGTCTTGCCTGCTCCCTTGGGCAGTCTTGGGAAACTGAATCCAAATCATACTTCTTGTGACTTCTTCTTCTTCTTCTTTTTTTTTTTTTAATTTGCTTTTAGTTGTACACAATGTGTTTTATTCAATGCGTTTTATTTGTACGCGGTGCTGAGGATCGAACCCGGCTCGCCCGCGTGCTAGGCGAGCGCTCTACCGCTGAGCCACAATCCCAGCCCCTTCTTGTGACTTCTTTGGGTCACTGAATCCCAGTACTAAGGGTGAGATGGGTGCATCCGATTGGTGGAGACTAGGGCACATGCCCATTCACCTGCTGCAAGGCATGATGGGAAAATAGGTAGCGGGCTGCTAAACTTCATCAAAGGCCACAGCGGCACTCTGGAGCTTCCTTGTGAGGCTCCCAGCCCGTGGGTCTGGTGGGCAAAAGCTTCTGAGTGCCAGGAACATGTTTTTCTCAGGGACAAATACTTGACCTTCAGCAAGGACTTGGGCTGCTAGTCCAAGCTGAGAGTGGTTGGTTTAAACCGATTGTGAGAATCCCATCATCCTTGCCAACAATTGGTTGAGGAGTTCAGGCCTAAACCAGCCAGCATGGGACATCTCTTTGGTGATAGCTACTGGCTGGGACATGGGCATGTGAACCAGTTTGGACCAATGAAATGGGCAGAGCAGTTTACCCTGCAGAGAACCTGCAGCAGAGCAAATTCTTTGAATCCTTAGCCACGTGTAAAAGCAATCTCTCACCCCATAGTCAAAGTAAGCAGGGGCTCGGGAGCTGGGCTGCCTGGGGGCTATATGGGCCTCCGTGACTTTCAGGTGTGTGCCTTGGCAACAGATCGGACCTCTCTGGGTGTCACTTTCTTTACTGTAAAACAGGAATAACTAAAGGACCCCCATATGGGGTTGTTGTGACAACCAGAAGTTCAGGCATGCCAGAGGCCTACATCGAATGCATTAACTGGTGCTGTGATATCACGGGAGCCGTCACGTGAGGGTCACTGAACCACGTCTGACCTGCCCTTTCTGCAGGTCTCCTCCTCTCCTCCACTGCACAGAAGCTCCTTCTCTGATGATGGAGAAGAAGAGAAGCCCCATGTCTTCTAGAAGGACCCACCCCCCACCCAGTCCCAAGGGCTCCTTCATGCACTCATTCATTCTGTTTCTTCACTCTGACCTTATCTTCCTCTCGCCCCGTCGTGACCTGCCACCCATCTCCCGGAGCCTGGGCCTCCCTCATCTGGGGGAAGCAGCCACCTTCTTGCTCATCGGCACTTGCGGACCTACCTCCACCCAGGCCAGATCAGTGCGGGGCAGGGGTACAGTGGTCCAGGCGGGGGCCTGGGTAGCTTGGACCCGGCTAGGAGAGCTTCCTGCTGCTGGGGTCACGGCTGCCTCTGTGCCTTTTGCAGGACGTGGCATAGGGTCTCTGATGAAAGGGCTGAGGGACTTGGCACACAGGCCTGCATTGAACTTCAGAGGTCCCCCACCCCAGCCCCGTTCGCCCAGAAGATGAGCCCGTGCTGGGCTCTAGAGAGCTGATTAAAAGGTCATGGCATGGCCGGGCGCGGTGGCGCACGCCTGTAATCCCAGCACTCGGGAGGCTGAGGCAGGAGGATGGCGAGTTCAAAGCCAGCCTCAGCAATGGCGAGGCACTTAGCAACTCAGTGAGACCCTGTCTCTAATAAAATTAAAAAAAAATACAAAAAAGGGCTGGGGATGTGGCCCAGTGGTCGAGTGCCCCTGAGTTCAATCCCTGGTCCAAAAAAAAAAAAAAAAAGGTCATGGCATGGCCATTGCTTCTGTCACCTGTCACCCCCACTCCTAGGGCCCTGGTGTGGTCCAAGGGGAGGCTGCTGAGGTCCAGGCTGTGGGGCCCTCAGCGGCTGAGGCGCGGGTGGGATTGGCTCGGTGTTCAGGAGGGGGCCTGCCGATCTGGCGGCTTCGCTAATTAGGCTGCCACAGCTCCAGACGCAGCCAAGGAAAGCAAGTTGCTTATGCTAATCGAGCGCAGTCTGTGTTTCCTGGCTGGCAGAGTTGCCTAGAGCCTGGAGCGAGTGCCCAGCATGCAAGGCGTGACTTGGTAGGGCAGAGGCTGGGGGCCACAGGCTGGGGCTGCACATTGCCCGGGTGTAGGGAGGACGAGGCATGAATGACGGCCAGGGCCACCAGAGAGCTAGGGAGAGGGTAAAGGTGAAAGGCGCACCAGCCGTGGAGGTGCTGGGGAGGCCGGGGGATGGATTGCTTACAAAGCTCGGCCTTCAGTGCAGCTGGGCAGCAGGCTGCCTCGGGATTACCATGGCCCTGGACTCTGCCTGCAGTGCCTCATGGATAAGAGAGAGAGCTAGGCACCGTGCCGCATGCTTGTAATGTCCGGGGCTCAGGAGGCTGAGGCAGGAGGATCGAGAGTTCAAAGCCAGCCTCAACAACTTAGCAAGGGCCTAAGCAACTCGGTGAGACCCAGTCTCAAAACAAAACATAAAAAGGGCTGGGGATGTGGCTCTGTGGTTAAGTGCCCCTGGGTTCAGTCCCTGGTAGAGAGAGAGGGGTGGGGGCGGGGAGGGGGAGACAGGTCTTCAAAATAGACATCTGTCTTTTGTCGACCCGTCTCTCTTCCTGTAGCGAGGGTGCGGTGAGGATGCCCTGGCTCAGAGGCGAGCCTGCAGTCTCCTCCGCCAGGAGTGACTTTTCCCTGGAGTTCCAGGAGAATGCAGTGCTGTGGCAGGTGCCGGGAGAGTTCAAGAGCAGAGACGACAACAGGGCCACTCTCTCTGTCTGGGCTCTGCTTTGAGCGGGCATTTATTCCTGGGTGTCCAGATGGCCCTGTTGGGAAGCAGAGGCCAAAGGCAGGACGTGTGGGTGGGGGCAGAATTGTGGGTGATGTCAAACTCTGCTACACCTCCCAGAGCTTCCAGGCCTCAATCCCAGGCAGAGCCGCCTCCAAGAGCACCAGGCACCGCAAGACCCAACTGGCCTCTGACCATTGCAGGCTCCCAGTCACGGAAATAAACGGAGACATTATTTTCTCACTTAAAAGGAAAATCGCAGCTGGGTGTGGTGGTGCATGCCTGTAATCCCAGCAGCTGGAGATTATAATCCCAAGGCCTCGCCATTGCTGAGGCTGGGGTAGAAGGATCTCAAGTTCAAAGCCAGCCGCAGCAATGGCGAGGCACTTAGCAACTCAGTGAGACCCTGTCTCTAAATAAAATACAAAAAAGGGCTGGGGATGTGGCCCAGTGGTCGAGTGCCCTTGAGTTCAATCCCTAGTACCCCTCAAAAAAAAAATAATAATAATAAGGAAGAAAGGAAGAAAGATCACTTACAAAATCCTTACTATCCTGCAAAAACTTCTTTTTTTCTCTCTCCTGGAGAAACATTAGAATGATATAGAATTTCCCAGAAACTAGATAGCATTATACAGGCTACCTTGACCCTCTCCTTTCTTAAGTCAATAGCATTCCACGGACATTTTCCCCATGTAAACGCATAGTTTTAACTCAGGGGTTTTCAAATGCCACCTCCCCTCCCGCATGCATGAGACGTGCTGAGACGCTGGTTAAGACAGATTCCTGGATGTCCCGGTCCACAGGTGCATCTGCTGTGGGGCCTAAGGTCACAGCCAAGGTGACCCTGACTCAGACTCGTCCTGAGAATCCCTCTAGCAGGATGCCTGCAGACACCCCTCCCCCTGTGTTTCTTTGGAAGTCAGGTAGAGAGGGACAAAAAGTTCAATGTTGGTATCAAGAACTTGAAAAATGCCAGCAGTTAGGGGGTGTCCTGGGTTTGACTCAGTCTCTGGGTCCCACACTGTCTGAGGCAGGATAATGTCCCACCCTTGGGGACCAGTGCCCAGAAGGAGATTTGGAGAGTTTGTGGTGTTTGCAGGACAGGCTCTATGGGGAAGATGGGCTTTGCACACAAATGCAAGAGCTTTCACCAGGGGAGAGGCGGAACAGGTTTTTTGCTTAAGGGGAACTTGAATCGCCCACGTCAGCCTGTTTCCAGAGCATTCCAGCTGACCAAGCTTGGCTGGCTTACCCCCACACCAGACTTGTGGAGCTGGAAAAGGAGATTGGTAGGCAAGTTCTGAGAAGCCCCCTTGGGGTTTCCGTGGCAACCTTCCGGAAGCTTCTCCAACTGCGTTCTGACTCTAAGGTTTGGGCTTCTACTAACTCTTCCCACCAGGGAGGCCACACAGAGCCCTCGCACAACTCTGTAAGAGGTTGACATCTGACTTTGGCTCACAGGGGACTTCTTTTCTCTGACGTGACTGTCTGCGACAGTCTGAGGGTGGCCACATTTTGCTGAGTAAGGTAGAAGTTGACAAGTTCCACCATAAAGGGCCGGATAGCAAATATGCTGAGCTTGGCTGTACGGTCTCTGTCCCACCCTGAGCCCAGCCACTGTAGCCCCGGCAGCCACAGATGATTTGGACATGAATGGGCATAGCCGTGCCCTGACACAACTTTTTTTGTTTTTCTTTCTTGTTCCGGGGATTGAACTCAGGGCCACTCGACCACTGAGCCACATCTACAGCCCTTTTTTGTATTTTATTAGAGACAGGGTCTCCCTGAGTTGTTTAGTGCCTCGCCATTGCTGAGGCTGGCTTTGAACTCGCGATCCTCCTGCCTCAGCCTCCCAAGTGCTGGGATTACAGGTGTGCGCCACCACGCCCGGCACACAACTTTTTTTATGGACTCCAAAAACTGAATTTTGTCTAAATTTTACATGTCGTGGAATAGTATTCTTCTTTTGATTTTTTTTTTTTTTTTTTTTTTTTTTTGCAGTGCTGGTATTTGAACCCAGGGCCTCAGGCATGCAAGGCAAGCACCCTACCACTGAGCTCTACCCCAGCCCTCTTTTGGTTAGTTTTTGAAGGCCTGCTATGCCACGCAAGCAAAGCTACCATCTTGTCTCAGCCCTAAATTTACCACAAGAGATAGGGAGTCACACCCATTTAGCAGATGAGAAAACTGAGTTTCCAAAGTCATTGAAACATCCATGGACAGTAAGTGGCTGAGCTAAAATTTGAACTCAGACCGACCTAATGACAAAGGGCATATATCTAACTTCTATTATAGTCAGTGATTCTCCATTTCAGTTACTTTATTTTACAATTTAAACAAATAACCCTGTTGAATAGACACTCCCTTTTTTCAGTTTCCAAAGCCACTTAGAAACCTCCACAGGTCTTTGTCGGTGGGCCGCGCAGAAGTGGGTGCCGGGCTGGAGCTGGCCCCGGGGCTGCAGCTCCTCAGCTCCTGCTGTGGGAGAAACCTGTGTCTGAGCCAAGGCAAGAGGAAGTGAGAGAGGGAGACCTCTCCAGGATGAGCGCTGTCCCCGGGGACATTCTCTTCTGGGGACAGGGGCATTGCCCCGCCTCAGCCCCTCAGGGTGCTCCTACAGCACCCACTCGCCCCCAAGATGGCTGGCCACTGAGACCTGTGCGAGGCTCACGCCCTCACGCGCTGTGGCCGTGCCGACTCTTCAGAACAGACAGCAAGGACTTCGGCCTCGGCCCCGACCCTGCTCCTGATCCAGCCCACCTTTTGTTCCCAACCGTTCCCCCTGTGCCGTCCATCTTTTGACTCAAGGCATGGGGGTCCTTCTTCCCCATGGGGGCCACCCCTTCTCTCCACTGGGGCCTGGAGACCCTCTGAGCCCGCCCTGCTTGAGTCTGTCCTGGGAGGGCATCTGGCTGGCCTCCAGGGCTGTGTCTGTGGGCAGTCCCTCTGCTGTGGGCAGCCACTGCCTGGGGCAAACCCGACCCAGGCCCTGCCCATCTAAGGGCTGGGAAGGGACATGCCTCTGGTCACCTCTCTAGCACCTTCTGTCACCATCCGACCGTGTTCTATGATCTTTTTTGGTACTGGGGATTGAACTCCGGGGCACTCAAACACGGAGACACATCCCCGGCCCTATTCTGCACTTTATTTAGAGCAGGGTCTCACTGAGTTGCTTAGGGCATCGCTGTTGCGGAGGCTGGCTTTGAATCAGCCATCCTCCTGCCTCAGCCTCCTGAGCCACTGGGATCATAGGCATGCACCACCGCACCCCACTTGCACTATGATTTTTAAAAGCACCGACAGTCCAGCCTGGTGCCCCATGGTCTCCCTAAGTCACCCATGATTCTTCCATCCATCCTTTCAGAGGGGAGAGGCAGAGGAAGGGCCCATGACCATTCTTATTGAGCAGATGGGATTAGGCAGAGCCCAAGGTTCAAGGTCAATGGCGGCAGAGCTGGGATTTGAACCCAGGTCTGTTTCCAAAGCCCACGTTCTTTTAATTATACATGAATTCTTATGTCATATCCAATATATATAGATGATAAGTGTGATGTACCTGTGCAGTATGAAGCATGACCTGAAGCCAACACCTGTGACCCAACACAACCAGCCCATTCTCTCGGCCTCTCCCTTGTTCTGAGCCCTCACCTCCCCCATCACAGGTCGTTGCTGTGATTAGTAGTGGCTTTCATCGATCCCAATTTTCAAAATCAAACTTCTTAATAT
Source organism: Tamias sibiricus (assembly GCA_025594165.1). Classification (NCBI taxonomy): domain Eukaryota; kingdom Metazoa; phylum Chordata; class Mammalia; order Rodentia; family Sciuridae; genus Tamias; species Tamias sibiricus. The sequence continues at coordinate 11,938,693 of CM046658.1, read as the reverse complement.
CTATTTTTTAATCAATATGTGTTAACAACATTATTTTTTTAAAAAATATTTATTTATTTGCTTTAGTTGTACACAATGCATTTATGTTTACGTGGTGCTGAGGATCGAACCCAGGCCGCGCACGTGGGAGGCGAGTGCTCTACTGCTGGGCCACAACCCCAGCCCCACAACATTATTTTTGAGGCTTTAAAATAGTAAGACAATGTGGGTAAGCTTACTGAGACTTGCTTTGTTCACCAAATACTTCCTTCCTTCTTTTTTCCTTCCTTCTTTCTTCTCTCCCTTTCTCCCCTCTTCCCTTTCTCCCTCCCTCCTTCCTTCCTGACCCAGAGGTGCTTAACCACTGAACCACATCCTTAGCCCTTTTACTTTCTTTTTTTTTTTTTTTTTTTTGTGGTACTGGGGATTGAACTCAGGGGCACTCGACCACTGGGCCACATCCCCGGCCCTTTTTTGTATTTTATTAGAAGCAGGGTCTCACTGAGTTGCTAAGTGCCTCGCCGTTGCTGAGACTGGCTTTGAACTCGCGATCCTCCTGCCTCAGCCTCCCAAAGTGCTGGGATTACAGGCGTGCGCCACCGCGCCCGGCTACTTTCTATTTTGAGACAAGGTCTCACTGGGTACCTGAGGGTCTCACTAAGTTGCTGAGGCTGGCCTCAAACTTGCGATCCTCTTACCTCAGCCTCCCGAGTCACTGGGATCACAGGCGTGGGCCACTGCACCTGGCTCTAATAGTACATTTCTAAGGTCCATCCATGTTGCGTGTATCTAACAACTACGGGGCATCCAGCTTGTGACTTTTTACTGTTCCATTAAGTGACAACATCATAATTGCTAAATTTTTTTTTTTTTTGCTCGTTTGTTTTTGTAATCATAAACTGTAAGTCCACTGTGGTTGTCTCCATCTGCTTCCGGGGCTGCCACAGAATACCTGAGACTGTGCATCTTATAAAGAACTGACATTTCTCACCATTCTGGAGTCTCAGGATCAAGGCATAGCCACCGAAGATGTCCTAGGTGTCTGGTGAGGTCCTTCTCCGTGCATTCTCCTGTGGCTGAAGGTCAGAGAGAATGTCCCCAACCTGCTAAGGACGACCAATCCCACTCCAAGGGAGGAGCCCTCCTGGCCCAATTGCCTCTTAAAGGCCCACCCAGCACATTGACTGCGGCTGGATTTTGGAGGGAACAAAGCTGCTGTAGGCTGTTCTTTAGAAATACTATTCTTCCCCAGGGAAGAGAATACTTTCTCCCACTGGTGGCAAGTTGAGCCTTGCAACTTTCTCTGGACAATGAAATGAGAACAAAATTAACATGTGTCATCCCTGGGCAGAAGCTTCTAGAGTCAGCACATGATTTGCCTTTCTCTTCCCCAACAACATCCTAGACAGAGGCTGCCCCAGCAGCCGGGTCTTGGAAGAAGAGGCCCCATTGAGCTGCACTGGATGCGAAGCAGAGAGAGGAAGAAATCCTCACTGTTGAAAGCTACTGACATTTTTGAGCTTATTTGTTACTGTAGCATACCCAACCCTATCCTAACTGATACATCTTTTTTTTTTTTTTTTGGTCTCAGCACAGTGATTTCCAATGCAGGGATTAGAAGGAGTGGTCATTTTCCTGGAAGAAGGAATTAATCAGTAATGCCAAAATGCCACTTTGGACAGGTTAAATCAGGTTAGAATCACCTCATTCCTCTATACATTCCGAGGATGACTCATTCTTTAACCACCAGAAAGCGCTTTGAAGATAATAAGCGTCTGGGGGGACAGATTGGCACTTCCTGTCCAACTTCTGCGGTCCCTCACTTGCTTGTCCTTCCCACAGGCCTTTGAGGTTGCTCCCACGTGTGCCAGGCCCCGGAGGGAGGCGGCCAGCCTAGGGATACCGCAGCGGGGGCATCTAGCCGGCGAGTGCTGGCACATGCTGGAGACCAGTGTGGGCGAGGGCGGGTGTGCCGGGCCAGGAGCCTGGGTGGCAGGAAGAAGCGAGTTGGGGCACAGGCCTCGGTGCCCGGGAGCTCTGGAAAGCCCTGCTCAGGCGGCGAGGTCACTGTGGACCTCCGGAAGGGGCTCGCTGGGCAGGAGGGTGACAGGAGGGTCCTCGGGTGGGTCGGTTTCCCTTTCTCATGAAACCCGAGGCAGAGGGAGGACAAATGGCGTGGCACGTGCTTCCCGGCTCTCAATGTCACTGGTGAGGCTGTCACAAGGGGGATTACCGGGTCCCATTGTCATTCCTTGTCGCTTTTCTTTTTCTTTTTTTTATTTATTCCCTGCACTAGCGAGGCACCCTTAACGATTCCCATCCATACAGCAAACAGACTCAGGCAACCATAATGAGAGAGAGGGAGACGGAGAGAGAGGGCGAGGGAGAGAGAGAGGGAGAGAGGGTCATGAGAAATCAATCCATTCCAACGATAAAGATCGCTATGGAGACAGAGGGGAGGGAGGGAAACGACACATTTCATTCTAATTAGGCCCGAAAGCTCATTACTGGGAGCAGGGAAGAAAAGTGATCCAACAACTGCATCCTGAAAAATGCCCCTTTCAGGTCCCCGGGAGCAGGACAACGTGAGAAAGAGCCTGGGGCCCGTGATTCCCAAACTGGGGTTCCTCCTGGTCGTCTTGGGGCAGGAAATTGTCGGGAAGGTTTTTTTTTAAAGAATTTAAAATGTGTTGAAAGGAGATCATGATTCACGGTAACCCTGCCCAGGTGGACAGACTAGAAAGGGACCGACTAGCCCTGGATTCCGTTGGCTCAGCGGGGACACTTAGACCAATCGGAGTCCCACCTGGAGCTTGGCAACACCGCAGGGGTGTCTGGGATTGCAGAGGTGGCCCAGAGCCCATCTGGGACAAGGACAGCCCCCCCCCCCCCCTGCACGCAGGAGCCTCGGGGAATGTGGCTGCCACAGCCCAGGGTGACTGCTTCACTGCACACGGAGAAAAGAATTCATTATTATTCAAGCACTTAGGAAAAATCTCTCCAAATGTGGGACTCACAGCAGGGGGAAATAATAGAAAAAAAAGTCTTGGTAGTTGAGGGGAGGGGGAGGAAGTGGGGGGAAAGGAGGACACTGGGTGACCACAGGCTGAGTGCGACAAGCACAGCTGCTCCCCGAGCTCCCCGGGCCACATTTAGGCAGGGGTGGCTGGTGGCCACGGTGGCGCACTATTCATTCATCTAAGCCGTCTTTGTGAGCACCCACTAGGACCCCGGCATTGTTCTCAGTGTCGCAGACCCTGCAGCGGATAAAACAAAGTCCCCGTCTTCACAGATGATAAACACCCCCCCCCACACACACACACTACAGGGTTAGGGCACAGATCCATGTTCACACTTGAGCATGTGTGTGTGTGTGTGTGTGCGCGCGCGCGCGTGCACGGGTGCGGGTGCGTGCAGATACACAGTGGATCTCACCTGGGAGTGATTTTGTCCCCCCCTCGGGAGGACATGTGACGATGTGTGGAGGATTGTCGATTGTCACCCTCGGTGGCGTCCGGCAGGCAGAGGCCAGGGATGGGGCTAGACACGCTGCAATGCACAGGACAGCCCCCCAGGAAGGAGTTACCCGGCCTCCAAGGCCATGGCCCCCACGCTGGGGGGCTGCATTCACACGTGTCCACATAAGCGGGTCGGGTGGTGTCGAGGGGGGTGCGGAAGGGCTGGGGGAGGCTGGGCTCTGTGCAGGGGGTCCCGAGCACCCAGTGGGGCAAAGCTGAGCCCGGGGCTGGGGAAGCGCAGAGAGGACACCAGAGCCCACCCCGCGCCAGCCAGCTCGCAGGCACCAGCCCCCACCAGGTGATTTCTATGTTTTTTTCCTTTGGTGCCAGGGATTGAACTCAGGGGCCCTCGACCACTGGGCCACACCCCCAGCCCTGTTTTGTATTTGATTAGAGACAGGGTCTCACTGAGTCGCTAAGTGCCTCGCCATGGCTGAGGCTGGCTTTGAACTCGCGATCCTCCTGCCTCAGCCTCCCGAGTGCTGGGATCACAGGCGTGCGTCACTCACTGCGCCCGGCAGATGATTTCTATTTTGATCTATCCACTGAAGGAAAATAAAGATGACAGTCAACGGGGAACCTGACTTAGCTTGGAGGAACCTGAGGGACTTTTCCTGGGAAAGTGGGGTCAGGAGAGGGGGCCTCCAAACGACGGGAGAAGGAAGGGGAAGAGTGTTTTTGGCAGGTGCAAATGCCCGTGGGCAGGAGGCACTCAGAGCCTTGGAGAGCTGGAGGCAGCCGAGCCCCGGGGGAGATGGGAGGGGCCCCGTCCCTGGACTGGCCTCCTGGGTTAACACACGCAACGAAGCTCTGATTACCCTCATTTCCAGGCTAATGAAGGAGAACTTGGAGGGAATGTTATTTTTGTTGATTCTTGATTTCTTGTTAAGTGGTTTTCCGAGAAGTCTCCCCGGGCGACGCGCGATCCACGGGTGGCCGCCCCCTCCCAGGCACTAGCCCGTGGACCCTCATGTCCTCCTCTCCCTGGCCGGCTCCCTCGGGGAGTGCTGCTTCATGTCACCTGCTCAGTGATGTTCAGTCTCTCCTGGTGCCTGAGGTCCGCTCTGTCCTGCTCGTGGAAGGTCTCCTCCGCCCCGCTCGCTCCTGCCGAGGAGCCTGTCTCCCCTGACTAGGTCCCAGGTACCGGCACGTGCTGCCCAGTGGTGGCCAGAGCTGAGACCAGAGCGTGGGCTGGCCTTCCAGCACTGAGAACTCGCCGGAGTGCGCGATCCCAGGCCTGGCTCCCGAGCGACTGACTCAGAGTCTGAATGTTAACCAGATCCCCCGGAAATGGACTTGCCCTTCGAGTTTGAGAAACTGTGCTCTAAGGGACCTTCAAAAATGCAGCCAGCCCTGGGCTTCTGTGACACCAGGCTGGGGACTGGGGCCGTGGCTCAGTGGTAGAGTGGTTGCCTTGCATGTGGGAGGCACTGGGTTCGATCCTCAGCACCACATATAAATACATAAAGATACTGTGTGTTCATCTACGACTAAATAAATATTAAAAAAAAAACAACAAAAAACCTGATTTTGGAGACCCTGACGGTGTGCACCAAAACCAGCCAGGCAGCCCATGCTCAGCCACGCACAGTCTGAAGTGATGATTTTATTATTTAATTCAGTGGCGTAGTAGAATGTAATGTTTTTGGTGTCAATGTTCTTTGAGTTTTGTTATTATTTATTCTTATTATTAGGCACTAGGGATTGAAACCAGGGACTCTCTACCACTAAGTTACATCTCAGCCCCTTTTTTTATATTTTATTTAGAGACAGGGTCTTGCTGAGTTGCTGAGGCTGGTTTTGAACTCGTGATCCTCCCGCCTCAGGCTCCTGAACAGCTCAGATTATAGGCATGTGACACTGTGCCTGGCCCCTCAGTCTTTTTTTTTTTTTTTTTTTTTTTTAATTTTATTTATTTACTTTAGTTGTACACAATGCAATGCATTTATGTTTACGTGGTGCTGAGGATCGAACCCAGGCCGCGCACGTGCGAGGCGAGCGCTCTGCCGCTGGGATTGAACCCAGGGCCTTGTGCATGTGAGGCAAGCACTCTACCAACTGAGCTATATCCCCAGCGGGCCTCCCTGCTGTAATTGTTTTAATTTTGAGACAAGGCCTAAGTTGTTCAGGGCCTCACTAAATTGCTGGCTGGTCTCAAACTTGTGATCCTCCTGCCTTTGCCTCCCGATTTGCTAAGATTACAGATGTGGGCCACAATGCCCGTCTATCATTACTATTTTTGTAGTACTGGGGATGGAACATAGGGTGCACGACCACTGAGATACATCCCCACCCCTTTCCATGTTTTATGTTGAGACAGGGTCTTGCTAAGCTGCCCAGGTTGGCCTTGAACTTGCCATCCTCCTTCCTCAGCCTCCCCAATTGCTGGGGTTACAGGGAGCTGAGCCTTGTGAGACCCTGGGCCAGGGGTATAGTTGTCATAGCCTCAGTTTTTTTTTTTTTTTCTTTCTTTTTTTGGTACTGGGGATTGAACTCAGGGGCACTTGGCCACCGGGCCACATCCCCAGCCCCCCCCCCTTTTTTGTATTTTATTAGAGACAGGGTCTCACTGAGTTGCTAAGTGCCTCGCCATGGCTGAGGCTGGCTTTGAACTCGCGATCCTCCTGCCTCAGCCTCCCAAGTGCTGGGATTACAGGCATGTGCCACCTTGCCCGGCTCTCAATTTTTTTTTTTTTTTTTTTTTTTTAATCTGTGAACTGAGGAAGACACAGACACCGTCTTCCTCAGTTGGAATTTGTGGGCATGTCTGGCACGTGGGGGCGCACAGTGCCCCGCACTCTGTTCCTGCCTGCCTGCCTCCCTCTTCTTTAAAACAGATTGGGGTTGGGGAAACTAAAGGATTAAAACGTGCTTTCTAATCCCGAAGGTCAGGTGGATGTTTAACAATGACTTAAGAAAAATAAATGCTTTTAGAGTGGGTTGTGTGCAAAGAAGGGCAGGGCTAATTTCACAATTCTAATTCAGAGTGAAAATAAGCCTCCCCCCATCTGCCTCTATTGGGAAATAATTTTCTGATTCTTAATCGGAAGTGCTGGCCAGTGTACGTGTGGGGGGTGGACTGACTTCACTGGGGACCGGGGCCTCTCGAGTCTCTTGAAATGGATCGAACGTGTGTGCGCCTTCTTCTAAGAACTGGGCGTGGCTCCGGGGGGCAGGAGCGTGGAGACGGGGCGCGCAGAGACGCAGCTGGCTTTGGCTGTGTCTGGGGTCTCCACTTTGGAAAGGGTACTGTTTCCCCCAGGTGCTTTGCTGGGGGAAGGGTCCCTTGCTCTCACCCGGTCCTCAGAAGGCCCGTGCCCCTCAACAACAGAGCTTCAAATCCACTCCGGAGCCGGGCGCGGTGGCGCACGCACGCCTGTCATCCCAGCGCTTGGGAGGCTGAGGCAGGAGGATCGCGAGTTCAAAGCCAGCCTCAGGCATGGCGAGGCACCTAGCTACTCAGTGAGACCCTGTCTCTAATCAAATACAAAAAAGGTCTGGGGATGTGGCCCAGTGGCCGAGTGCCCCTGAGTTCAATCCCTGGTACCAAAACAAACAAACAAACAAACAAAATCCACTCTGGAAGTCACCAACAGGTGGCTAAAGAGCAGCTTCAGAGAGGGGGTCTGTGTTTGAAGTCCACGTCCCACGCATGCCCCCAAAGCTCTTTGCTACGTCTCCCCTGCCCTGCTGTGTCTCTGTCCCCTCCTCTGAGGGGGAGGATAGCAGTTGACCCCTACAGGGTCAACAGGAGACTTCAACAAGCCAACCTGTGTGCAGGTCTTCGAACAGCATCTACCAGTTCAAGAACAGCCAATGAACTTTCAAAGGTGTTCTGCCATTGCTTTTACTTCTGCAGCCCTTCCTGCTTGTCCTGGGCGCGCAGGGAGAGGGAGGCTCTGAGGCCTGGGAATTAAGGGGTGCTTGGTCATTCCTTGTCCCCGGAAGCTGGGGCTTCATTTTGCACAAGCGGTTTTGCCCGCTATCCTGCCTCAGAGCTGGAGGACACGACCCGCTAGGTCTCCATCAGCTGTCCTTGCTCATCAACACCAACGCGGGCCCGCCCCCGGGGCAAGGTATTTGTCATGCCTGATTCCCATCCTAGCAACCCCCAAAGGGATCGGTCCCCTTAGTACAGACGAGGAAACTGAGGCTAACAGGAATTAACCAACTTGCCCCAGGTAAGGCTCCAGCATACAGAAGAGGAGTTTTAACCGAGTCCAGGACCGTCTGAGCCTGGGATCAGCACGCACCAAGTCACACTTCAGAGACGTCAAATGGATAGATATATATATTTTTCCTAGAAGAATTTAAATTTTGTTGGAAATGCTCTAGCCAGGACTACTTTTTTATTTCATTTTATTTTTTTTGCATGACTTTGGATTCAACCCAGGGCACTTTAGCTACATCCGCAGCCCTTTCTATTTTCTCTTTTGAGACACGATCTTGCTAACTGGCTAAGGCTGGACTTGAATTTGCAATCCTCCTGCTTTAGCCTCCCAAACAGCTGGGATTACAGGCATGCACCACCACACCTGGCTAGCCAGGGCTACTTTAAATTACTTTCATAGTGGCAGTAAAATTCAAGGCTCAAGCCTAAAGACTCAACAGGTATTTTCAGAGCACAAGTTCTAGGGACAGCTCAGAGTGGATCCCGAGAGACACACAGGAGGAGCGGCACGCACCTGGCCCTGCAGGAGCTCACGGTGGGTCCAGAAGGGAAGGGGAGGCTGCCACCGTCACCGGCAGCAGCGACCTTTACAAATCCAAGTCTCCCTTAATCATCTGTATGTGGAAGACATGATGGTTGTCCCCAGTATGTAATGACAGAGAAAAAAGTTCCCAGCTAGCAAGCAGAAGGCTAAATGACTCATGGGAGGTCTCTCTGGCTAGAAAGTGGCAGAGCAGGAATGACTCAGGTGACCTGGCTCCAGAATCTGCCCCGGAACCTGCCCGCAGCACCCTGGTTACAGACCACGAGGCTGTGAGCTCCTGCCATTCACCACGGTCTCCCCAGGGCTTAAGACGATGTCTAGCTGGGCGTGGTGGCGCATGCCTGTCATTCCAGCTCTTGGGAGGCTGAGGCAGGAGGATCGCGAGTTCAACGCCAGCCTCAGCGATGGCGAGGCACCTAGCTACTCAGGGAGACCCTGTCTCTAAGAAAATACAAAAAAAGGGCTGGGGAAGTGGCCCAGTGGTCGAGTGCCCCTGAGTTCAATCCCCGGTACCAAAACATAAAACAAAACAAAACAAAAACCAAAGACAATGTCTAGCACAGAATCAGCACTCTGCAAACACTTGTGAGATGAAGGAATAAACAAAGACACAGGAGTCCAAGGCGAGGGGGCAAGTGGTGCCCTGTGTTGGTTGCAGAAAACTCATTTCCTCCCCCGTCCCCTGCCCCCAGTCCTGCTGCTTCCTTCAGGGGCTCAAGTGACTTTCACAGCGTTGACAGAGGTGGTGTCCCACACCCCGTGGTATTCACTGCCACCTGTTTTTCTGCACCAACCAGTCCGGCCAAGGGTAGGGAATTGGTTTGTCAGAACGTCATCCAATACGTAGCTCTGCTCACTTTTCTGGTACAACCAGAAACGCCCTGTTTATCACCCATGATCGACTCTTGGGAATGTTTAGCGGAACCTGCTCAGTCACCTGAGGGTGGGTCGCGAGTAGCTCCGAGAGTCCCACGTTCCTGGCTATCAGGAGAAAGCAATTAGGCTGTGTCATCACCATGTACTCCAAGAGTGAATTCTGTGCTCCAGAGAGGCCTCAGGAGTGCAAAGTCTGCTATTTTGTAATCCCTTAATATGGTCTTGGGGAGGAACCCAGGGCCTTGTGCATCTAGGCAAGTGCTCCGGCCATGAGCTACATTCCAACCATGTCATTCATTTTTTTTTCTTTTCTTCTTTTTTGGTACCGGGGATTGAACTCAGGGGCACTCGACCACTGGGCCACATCCCCAGCCCTTTTTTGTATTTTCTTAGAGACAGGGTCTCACTGAGTTGCTAAGTGCCTCGCCATGGCTGAGGCTGGCGTTGACCTCGCGATCCTCCTGCCTCAGCCTCCCAAGTGCTGGGATTACAGACGTACACCATCGCACCCAGCCCTGTCATTCATTTTTTTTCTCAAAAAAAATTTTTTTCTTAATTTGATTTAGTTGTATACAATTTGTTTAATTTGTACGTGGTGCTGAGGATCGAACTCGGGCCGCACACGTGCTAGGCGAGCGCTCTACTTCTGAGCCACAACCCCAGCCCGTGTCATTCATTTTTGACATCATTCCTGCCCCTGCCCACTATACCAACTGGGAGCTACTCAAAGGCCCTTGCGGGAATAATTGGAATACGATTTTTTTTTTTTTTGGTACCAATCCTAGTACCAATCCTAGCCGAGGGCTCATCACAAATGATACCCCATACCCTTGAATCTGGGAGGGCTTGCAAATGCTCTGACAGGGAGAGGGCAAATGATGTCACGTGACCTCCAAGGTGAGGTCATAAGAGGGCTGCAGCTTCTGGCTGGTCCTCTTGGAAAGCTTCCTCTTGGAACCCTGCAGTTACACTCTGAGAAGCCACATGACTGGCCTTTGAGTCAACCAGCCCACTCCAGTTAAGAGAAGTCACCATCTCAGGAGGGGACGCTCAGCCCAGGGGGTTCAGCTGCTGGCTATCAGAGTCTCCCAGCACTTGGATACTCTCAGCTAAGACCCCAGACATGGGGAATAATAAAAAAAAAAAAAGTATCCCATCCGTGTCCCATTTCCTGACCTCAGCTCACAAGCACATCAACATCACGAGGGTTTCACGTCACTAATTCAGCGTGGTTCTCATGCAGCCCACAAGTCCTAGAAAATCTCTGCAGCCAGTGCAGCACCCTCGCTGCACTAATGGCTACACATGTTCCCAGGGCAAGCCGTGAGCCCGGCAGACCTCAGCTTGCCCGTCTACAGAATGGGGGGTCCCAAAGACTCTGTCTCAGAGGGTTAACAGGCACCACGTGGGAGAAAGCACAGACGGCATCGCATGCCGTGTCTGGCGTGGCTGCTATTGCAATTGTCATTACCATGAGCTCAGAGGTTTCTTTTAATATTTATTGTTTACTTGTAGGTGGACACAATATTTTATTTTTACGTGCTGCTGAGGATCGAACCCAGTGCCTCGTGCATGCTAGGCGAGCGCTCTACCACTGAGCCACAACCCCCGCCCATGAGCTCAGATTTTTATGGGCCACCTCCCCTGTTCCCCAAATCCCCGAAGCATAAGACAGAATCTCCTTCTAAAGCCACTTCCGCTCCTCATTGGTTGTGCGGCTACCTGAAGTGTTCAGGAGTCTGCCTCGTGATTCCCAGCATGAGATTTAATCTTTCTGAGGCTTCTTTTCCTCCTTTATAACAGGGAGTTGATAACAGTGCCCTGGTGACATCGTTGTGAGGATTAATGAGGTCATGCATGAAAGGTACTTTGTATTGAGGGTCCCACTTGGGCACCCTCCCTGCTGGGAGATCACCTCCATGATGTCGTGACCGGACCTGCTCTGTCTTGGGCACGCGCATTCTGCGCTCGGGGGATTGGGTGGGGACGTCCGCTTGTGTCCACAGTCACACGTGTTAAATTGTATTCCAAGCCGGGCGCGGTGGCGCACGCCTGTAATCCCAGCACTTGGGAGGCTGAGGCAGGAGGATCACGACTTCAAAGCCAGCCTCAGCAATGACGAGGCACTCAGCAACTCAGTGAGACCCTGTCTTTAAGAAAATACAAAAAATGGGCTGGGGATGTGGCCCAGTGGTCCAGTGCCCCTGAGTCCAATCCCTGGGACCAAAAAAAAAAAAAAAAAACCATAAAAATTGTATTCCAATTATTCCCTCTGGAGCCCACTGGTCTCCACCCAGCATGAGTCCTTGGGCCAGTTCTGTGGCACGGATTTTTGGAGCAAGGCTTGAAGTCAGCCTAAGCCAACTAGTCCACCTCCTCTATGACCGTCCCCATAGAGATCAAGGCTGCCCCGAGCCTGGAATCAGGGTAAAGCATGTCTTGTGCTGACGGACTGTGCCACTGACGGGTGGCAGCAGGCTGGTCTGCTCTGGATGGCTGGCCAAGGGGTATTCATAATGCCAATAACATCGTAGAATTATTTGCTCCTCTACGTAACACTGAAGGGCTTACCAGGGACCGGATACAGTAATCTAATATGACTTCTCCATCATCATGCATCTAATCATCGATAATAAAACTAGACTATAAGTTACACAGGGAGCACTTGCTGAGAGCTTCGGATATGTTAATTTATCTAATTCCAACAACAACCCCAGGAGAATGGGGGATTTAGTCCCCACTACCTGTAGGAGCCCTGTTTGGGGAGATGGCTTAAATTGCGGTTGACTACGGGCTTTGGACATATTTGGGCATTGGCGCCTTCCGTAGTCTCACGGGACTTGGCCCGGAATCTTGCGAGACTTAGCCGGAGATCTCGAGGGACTTGAGAGAGATTGCGGAGGAGGTCTGCGCCATTTTGGAGGTTAGAGGAGCGTGGACGGCGTGTCGGGGTGTAGTTAGAGCCAGAGAGAAAAGTTATCAGAATAAAGGGCTGTTTGTTTCCAGTTCGTCTCTAAACTTCTTCCCGCGGCTTCTTTGCTCCAAGCGGCCATGGTTTCAGGCGACTACAACTACCCACTGATTCCATCAGTCTTTACACAGAAGAGGAACTCGGTGACCAGTCTGAAGTCACCAGACAGGTATTGACCCTACTGGGATTTGAACAGAGACTTTTTTTTTTTTCCTTGGGGTATTGGAGATGGAACTCAGGGGCACTCGACCACTGAGCCACATCCCCAGCCTATTTTGTAGTTTATTAGAGACAGGGGCTCACTGAGTTGCTTAGCACCTCCCTAAATGGCTGAGGCTGGCTTTGAACTCGCCACCCTGGAGACCTTCTTGACTCCAGGGCTCAAGTGTCAGACGCCCCGCCAAGCCTCCTGCAGGAATTCTTCCTGCTCTTGGCAGATATTCGCAGTACGCCAGGAGAGAGGAAAAGCTTTTTGTCTTCTCAGCCAAGTGAAGCCACAAGATCAACTTTCAAGAAAACCAGGACAATATCCCTCAGAAACCTGAAGCCAGGGCCAAGAGGCCACCTGGGGGAGACGAGGCCAGTTCAGACTCCAGGAGCCCGATCAATACCAACCACAAATTCACTTTAAGTTCATTAATAACCAACGGACGCTCCTAATCCCACTCCCGGAGCAATGGGAGAAATATGGCGGCCAACAGGAAGCCCACAGGGAGACGGGTCAGAGCAAGAGAAGGGCCACAAAGGTGGACCCACGCTGCATCTGCGGGACCCTGCTGCCACCCAGCCCAAGGCCTGACTCCCCTTCTCCTCCTCATCCAAACCTGCTTGGTGGAACTAGGGTGGGCTTCAGTATAAAATCTGGGGTTGGAGAAAAGTCTGCTTTGGGGTTTCCAATCTTCTGGGCCAAGCCATTCATTTGACAGGTGGGAAGTTGAGGCCCAGGAGAGGGGGTCCCAGGGCACACGGTTAATCCGAGAGCCCCTCTAGAGCGGTGGTTCTCAGGTGCGAGTGGGACAGACCCCCCGCCCCCCGCGACACTTGTGTCCACAAGTGTCAGCCCCCGCGACACTCGACCACCTGGCTCCCAGTGACGACACAGCCAAGCTCGCGAGACCTGGTCTGGTCCTGTGAGCCCGGGGCTGAGGCTGATAAATGGCCTCCGGGCACCGGGCAGCTGGATGCGCCGCCAACTACCATTTAATTTTAGAGGAAAGCTGAGCTTGAGCGGGAGGAAGTGACCGGTCCTTGGTCACAGGGCCAATTCGCACCACAGCTGGAATTTGAAACCACATCTGTGGATTGTTGATCTGGCTTTAAACACAGCCTGCGTGTGTAGACCCCCACCCCACCCACACACTGTGTGATTATTTGTTCAGTGTCCATCTCTTCCAACGGGCTGCAGGGTCTCCCATCAAAGACCCTTGGGGCCTAACACAGACAGGGTGTATAGGGGACATCAAAATATTTGATGATACGTGAGCCAGCGGGGTGGCGCACGCCTGTCATCCCAGCACTTGGGAGGCTGAGGCAGGAGGATCGCGAGTTCAAAGCCAGCCTCAGCCATGGCGAG